>CM055122.1:39151395-39751395 GCA_029206835.1 Rana muscosa
CGCTTTGGCAGCTGCTTTGCCAAACAAAGTACCCTGAGCCTGGGTAAGAGAGGATGAGGAGGATGAGGACGGCTTGGTCATCCACTCTACCAAGTCTTCGGCATGTTGCGGCTCAACATGGCCAGCTGCCGAAAAGAAGGACAAGCATGTCCCACGGCCACGTGCTGATGAGGATGCACCGTGTCCACGACCAGCACTGTTTCCTCTAGACACAGAGCCTGCTTGCCCTCTTTTATTGGCTCATGACTGTCTGCCTCTCCTTGTTTGCCTTCCAGACATACTAATGGCCCACAGTGAGATGTAGCTGCAAAAAGGTGGGATGTATATATATAGATCTAATCAACTGTCTGCTGTGGTACCCTGGGACTTTAAACTACGGTGCTTAATAGAGGAAAACACAGACATGGAATCTTAAAAAGATTAAATTTTATTACAATACAGGTACAAAAATATATAAAATAACCATCCTTGCAAGTGTAAGGCTCAAGGGCCAAAGAGTGTGATTCACTGCTAGGTTGCCCCTCGACTAGTTTCGCTACACAGAGCTTCCTCAGGAGTGATAGAAACTATAGCAGATTTATTCTGAAAGCACAGAATGCACAGAATTAGCATAGGAATTGGTTAAATAATACATGCATTTGCAGTAGATTTATTTGAAAATATGTTAGATAATGCATTTCAAGCATAAGGATTGACATGGTTTTTAAGGGAACAAGTCAACATATGTAGTATATCATGGCCCAAACTAAACATCAAACATATACATATATATATATGCACTCACCAATTTCCAAATTGTCAGATCGTGGACAAGACCAAAGTAAACAAGGTCACTTTAAAAAATTACAAATTCAAAAGCAGCGGCATTTCCCACCGATCATTCAACCACTTATCCACATCCAATGACCCACCAATAGTGTTGCAAACACAGGGGTATAAAGCAAAGTTGGGCTCACCTGTAAAAATACAGGGGACAAGAAGCTTGGGGTCAATGAATCAATTCAGAAAGACAACTATAGATGAGGTGAAGAAAGGTTGGAATCCTACCTGGATGCATAGGTAGCTGGAAATTGAAGCAATATGCCAATCGTGTAGTAGTTTCATTTAATATTGATGAATTGCATCAAAATGAATAGCACTGCCATTCACATTTCAAATAGGAATAGATTTTAAGGGTAACCTGCATGGGAGTGGTAAATACCACCCTCAGTAATGAAGGAGAAGTTGCAAATTAGCTGTCAGCTGAGAAACAGAAGAAAGGAAAACAGAGTAAATGCCACAGCCGCCCTGAGAGCAGGATATCAAGGTACCTTTAGGTGCACGCTGTGCAAAGGACACAGTACACTAAGTGAAAATAATGCAGCTCCCTGCCTGTGGTATTGGTATGAGAACACCACCAATTGTATTCAGGTACCTTTAGGTGCATGCTGTGCAAAGGACACAGTACACTAAGTGAAAATAAAGCAGATCCCTGCCTGTGGTATTGGTATGAGAACACCAACAATTGTATTTATGTACCTTTAGGTGCACGCTGTGCAAAGGACACAGTACACTAAGTGAAAATAAAGCAGATCCCTGCCTGTGGTATTGGTATGAGAACACTACCAATTGTATTCAGGTACCTTTAGGTGAACGCTGTGCAAAGGACACAGTACACTAAGTGAAAATAAAGCAGATCCCTGCCTGTGGTATTGGTATGAGAACACCACCAATTGTATTCTGGTACCTTTAGGTGAACATTGTGCAAAGGACACAGTTCACTAAATTAAATCAATGCAGCTCCCTGTCTGTGATTTTAGTATGAGAACACCACTAATTGTATTGAGGTACCTTTAGGTGAATGCTTTGCAAAGAACAGAAGTACACTAAATGAAATTAATGCAGCTCCCTGCCTGTGGTATTGGTATGAGAACACCACCAATTGTATTCAGGTACACACTGTGCAAAGGACACAGTACACTAAGTGAAACACTGCAGCTAGCACAACCACCTGCCTGCCTGTCAGTATAGAGAATACCAGGAACGGATCTAGATAAACTGAATACAGTGTGTAAATATATAAACAACACCTAGGATACATATATATCCTCTACACACTGTAACTGCAGCTAACTGACTCGCCTGTCTGCTCTATCTAACTAAAAATAAATGACACTGTCTCTCTCTGTCTTTGACCTCTCTCTTTAACCATCGCAACACACTACACAAGGCCGCCAATGTGGCGGCCTTATATAGTGTGGGGCGTGTACTAAACTCCCTGAGACATAATTGGTCATAGCCACCCTGGCTTTGGCCAATTATGGCTCTCTGTTTTTTGCGCGCTGTGATTGGCCAAAGCATGCGGGTCATAGTGTATGCTTGGCCAATCATCAGCCAGTAATGCACTGCGATGCCGCAGTGAATTATGGGCCGTGACGCGCCACTCTAATTTGGCGCGAATGGTCCATAATGTTCAAATAATGTTAGCTCATCCCTAATGAGGAGGATGAGGATCTTGGTCATCCACTCTACCAACTCTTCAGCATGTTGCGGCTCAACATGCCCAGCTGCCGAAAAAAAGGACAAGCGTGCCCCACTGCCACGTGCTGATGAGGATGCACCGTGTCCACGACCAGCACTGTTTCCTCTAGACACAGAGCCTGCTTGCCCTCTTTTATTCTTTTATTGGCCTGTGAGTGTCTGCCTCTCCTTGTTGGCCTTCCAGACATACTGTCTTTGATGAATTGGAACAGGTACACAAGGAAGGGCCTGCAGTGAGATGTAGCTGCACAAAGCTGGGATGTAAACAGTCTGAATTGGTTTTTCTAAACATACAAACATACAAAGACAGTACAAAAGGACCTAACAAGATCCGATACACACAAATTATACAACTTGCTCCTACATCAGTCTAAACAGAGTGCCTTGAGTCTGATCCCCCTACAATATATATATATATATATATTGGCGGGTCATAGTGCATGCTTGGCCAATCATCAGCCAGCAATGCACTGCGTTGACGCAGTGAATTATGGGTCGTGACGCGCCACTCAAATTTTTTCGCGAACGCCCCATATTGTTCGAAATTCGGCGAATGGCCGAACAGACGATGTTCGAGTCGAACATGAGTTCGACTCGAACACGAAGCTCATCCCTACACATCACACATTGTGTTGAAGAGGGGATCTGTCTTTTTTTTTTTTCAGCCAGCTGAATGAACGAAAAGAAAAATGAATGTGTATACCCAGCTTAACTCTATGCAAAATTATTAGTTGATTGAAGAGGTTGCCATTTCTGAGCAGAGCCCTTTTGACTCTATTTCTTCTGAAGGTCACAGGAGAGTAATTAGTTTTGCACTCCTGTGACCCATATTCAGCCGACAGTAGGCTAATGTCTGCTGAGTCACTCAGATGGTTAAGGCTCTGGAGAGACCCTGACTTTTATGCCACGTACACACGACCGTTTTTAATGTCATTGAAAAAAACTGCATTTTTCTTAACGTGATTCTTCTCCAGCCTGCCTTGCCTACACTCCATCGTGGAAAAAAATGCTTGAGTAAAGCGCGTCGTCGTACAACACGTACAACGGCACTATAAAGGGGAAGTGCCATTCGGATGGCGCCACCCTTCATGTTAGTAAAGTTTGTTGAGAGACGATTCGCGCTTTTCAGCTTCGTGCTTTTCAGTCCGTTACAGCGTGACGAATGTGCTATCTCCATTACGAACGCTAGTTTTACCAGAACGAGCGCTCCTGTCTCATACTTGATTCTGAGCATGCGCATTTTTTTCACGTCGTTAAAGCCTACACATGGCCATTTTTCATGACGAGAAAAACGACGATGTGAAAAACGACGAGAAAAATTAGAGCATGTTCCACGTCGTGAAAAATGCTCTGAAGCCCACACACGATCATTTCTAATGACCATTTAAAAAAATTGCATTTTTCTCGTCATTAAAAACGATCGTGTGCACGTGGCAAAAGACTTTTAAGTCTAGGAACTGAGTGATCAGAGGTCTTTGATTGCCCACTTCTTGGTCTTAGAGGCAGCACGGGACAGATTCAACACTGGCCTACTGCTGCATCCACCTAGGTGATTATGAAGGTTTATTTTTTTTTAATCCTGAACTTCTCTTTTAAAAAGTGTGCTTATTAAGTACATTTTATATTTTCTCTTTAATAATGCATTTGTGTTCTTTAAGTTCTTTTAGTCTTGTGTGGAAAGTCATAAACAGCTGTAACAGAAATGTGGAGCTCAGATTGAGATACAGTCTCTCTAATGCACCTAATTTGATTTTGTTGTGACATGATCTGTCTTTTTAACAAGTATTTTTTTAGCTTTTTCACCTGTTCTTCCAAATCATTATGCAGATCAAATATCTTTTTAAGCGCTAAAGAGTATCACATATATTATATTTAATATGATCAGCTTGGTTGCAATAATCATTGCTTGTTTTTTGCAGTTTGAAAATATAATAGAAGTACAGTAGCTATAAATTACATTAACCTGCTTTTTCAATATTGTTTCTGATAATGGCTTATTGGAAGAATTAACAGATTTTACAGTAATCATCAGCAGCTGTAGGCATTTTAGGGATCAGGGGGTCAGTAAACATGTTATGTCAACAGGTGCTGATCACTCCTGTTTCCATTCATAACCAAAAAGAAAAAACAATATTTAAAAAACTAATTAAAAAGGTAAAAAGAGTTATAATTATAGTATACATACTTAATAAATGTCTCATTCGCATGGGCTTTGTGGCCCATTCTGCTTGAATTACCTATTTGTTTATGTAACTTGACTTTACTCTGTGGGGAAACAATGGCTATATGTACACAGTCCCAATTTGACAGGCATGTAAGTGCAGGTGAGCAGCCTTGAATGCACGCTGTCTGCATTTGGGGCCACACACCTTTATGCCTGTGAAATCAGAACCTGAAGTTGTGTTTGTACAGCAGCTGCATCCCCATAAAGTAACAGTTTTTTTGCACACAGGTCCTGGCAGCTACAGCCACATAAACAAACTGCTATTTCATGCTGTAATGACTACAGCACTTATATGAATGGATCAGATTTCTGAACCCAGGAGTCAATGTTGTTTGCATACAATAAGTGGCAGCAGCCTGTACAAAGCAACGGCAGGTTGACAGCCATCACAGCTGTACACACTTAACCACATATCCTGGATGCAAACTGGGCTGATCATACATCCCTAAATGCATGTAACCATTCAGATTTTCTGTTACATGTGTACAGCTACAACTTCTGGGAATGTGCCATTGATTTGCAGTCTGCTGCCAACAACTATACCCAAATACCTATGACTCATGGGAACACAAATGCACTTCCTCTTAACACTGTATGGCCCTCTGTGGCCATATGAACGTCCTTACAGGATGTCTCTAATTTACAAACTGACCTCAATGCACTGTATAATTGGGTAACTAGGTGCCAAATGAGGTTTAATGTTAATACATGTAAAGTTATGCACTTGGGGTCTAAGAATATGCATGCATCATACATACTAGGGGGAGTACAATGGGGGAATCAATGGTGGAGAAGGATCTGGGGGTTTTGGTAGAACATAAGCTCAATAATAACATGCAATGCCAAGCTGCGGTTTCCAAAGCGAGCAAAGTCCTTTTTTGTATTAAGAGAGGTATGGACTCTAGAGAGAGCGATATCATTTAGCCCCTGTACAAATAACTTTTAAGACCTTATCTGGAATATGCAGTTCAGTTTTGGGCACCAGGTCTCAAAAAGGATATCGGGGAACTGGAGAAAGTGCAGAGAAGGGCAACCAAACTGATAAGAGGCATGGATGAACTCAGCTATGAGGAAATATTTGAGGAACTTAATTTTTTCACTCTTGAGAAGAGGAGATTTATATGATATGATCAACATGTACAAATACATAAGTGGTCCATATAGTGAACTTGGTGTTGAGTTATTCACTTTAAGGCTATCACAGGGGACAAGGGGGCACCCTATACCTCTAGAGGAAAAAAAAATCATCTCCTAATACGGAAAGGTTTCTTCACAATAAGTGAAAAAATATATATAGTAGAGCTAAACTCAAAAACAATAGTTTAAAGACAAAAAATTGTCGTGGTAAACTCCACAACCAATGCAAACTACATAGGTCCACTGATTGGATTCACATGGACTGGCATATAATTATGGGCAAACCTGGGACATGGAATAAAACATATACCAAAAATATCACAATAATAAATGCAAATTTACATAATAAATGCAAAAAGTGCCATCCAAATGTTACACACTTGGGCATCGGTTCATAAGTGCAAAGAAAATCTCAAATAAAAAAGTCCAAATGTTGTCTGTATTAGTGAACACCCGTGCAGTGACGAAATCCAAATCTCCACTGTAATAACTGAAGACCGGAGTGAAATCCACCACCTTGAGTAAGTAAACTGCTTACCAGAACCAGTTGGTCCCCTATAACGGAGGACCTAAGACCGCATAAGAATAATATCAGCTTAATGGTGGTAGCTTCTGTGTCCACCGCCTCTTCACTCAGCACATTCCACAGCATTAAAACAGTTTGGGCGTAGTTGAGACATGCAAAAGAAACAGGATGCCTCGATGGTGTAAAATCTTTGGGGTTTAATAAACTTAACAGATAGATACAAAACTCACATTTAAGACGATAAGGTACAGCCTTAAGCCCGAGGTGCCGGCCGGACACCAACAGGCAAACCCGTCCTATGGAGATCGAGCAGTGGGGGTGATGACGTCAGCATGCCGCTCGGTCCGCCCTACTTTACTTTCGAGGCGAGTCAGGATAGTGTCAACTTTTTGAACCTTAATATCTCCATTGTGGAGAACAGTTTTGTGACCACCACATTCTTCAAACAGATGGATAGGAATTCTTATATTCCTCTGGATAGCTGTCATTATGCTCCTTGGCTTAGGGCAGTACCCCAGGGCCAGTTCACCAGACTACGACGGAACTGCACCGAAGTAGAAGCCTTCGATAGTCAAGCAGCAATCCTTTCTAAGAGATTCATAGAGAAGGGATATGATCACACTGTCTTGTCCCGTCTGGTTCAATCAACCAGAGAGACTGACAGAGTATCCCTTTTGAGTGATCGGGTGAGGGATGTGAATGGAGGAGGTCATTCACTTCCATTCATCACCACCTTCTCAGCGCAACATCAGACCATCAAGCGGCTGATACGTAAGCATTGGCATGTGCTAGCAAGTGATCAAATATTAGCACCTATCTTACCTGACAGACCCTCAGTTGTTTTCAGGGGAGCATCCTCGTTATCTAATCGGGTCGCCCCCAGTGTCCAAGATCCCCCACGGGAGAACAGGACTTTTCTACAAAACCTTACGGGGTATTATAGATGTAAAAAGTGTCAGGTCTGTTCCTTGAATAGCTCTCAGGATAGGAAGATCTGCCAGTTTACATCAACCAGCACAGGCAGATCTTATGAGGTTGAAACCTTCATTACTTGCTCATCTGAGGGGGTGGTCTACCTTATTCAGTGCCCCTGCGGCCTCCAATATGTGGGAAGGACCAAGAGGGCAATGAAGGTTAGACTTAATGAGCATATAGCCAATATTAGAAAGGGTTACTGTCACGTACCTGGTGAGGGAGCCCAACGTGCAGGGAGTGACCTCTCGTAATCCCCTGGCTCGAGAGCCCCTGATAGAGCAGACAGGGGCTCCAGAGGGCACAAGTGCCTGGTTGGTGAGCAGGGTAGAAGGCAGATGCAGCGGCAGGTGGTGCACAGCGGACTGGAGCAGGCCTACGGCAGCTGGGAGGTGCACGGTGGAGCTAAACCGGATACAACAGCGGGTTGGAGTATTAGAGTCCAGAACTAATCTGCAGCAACAAGGAGGTGTGCTGTAGTCCGGGCTGAACTGCAACAGCAGGGAGGGTACTTGTAATCCAGGTTGCTCTGCAACAGCAAGGAGGTGCACTGTAGTCCGGGTAGTACTGCAACAGCAGGGAGGTGTACTGTAGTCTGGGTAGTACTGCAACAGCAGGTAGGTGTACTGTAGTCCGGGTAGTACTGAAACAGCAGGTAGGTGCGGATAAGCAGGTTCAGGCCGGGCCAGTTTATCAGACCAGCAGCGACTAGGTTCAGGGGAGACCGGGAGAGTAGTCAAGACAAGCCGAGGTCAGGGCAGGCAGCAAACAGAGGTAACAGAGGCAAGCCGGGTCAGATAACTGGTATTCAGGATCAGAAGCCAAACAGCAGGGGTCTCAGGAACGCTGTGGAGCAGAATGTCAGAGTAGTTTAAATGCCATCTCTGGCGCCAAACGCTGTCACCGCGCATGCGAGCGCGCTCCCGCGCGCCCGCGTGCGCTGATTGCGCTATCGCGCACGCGCATGTGCCGGATGGTCCTTCCGCGCACAGGTGTTCTCCTGGCAACACTGTTGCCAGGCAGAGTATGGAAACGTCTTTCCTGACTTTGCCCCCCCCCAAGGGGCAGCCTCCGGATGCCCAGCTGGGCCATCTTGTCTGGGTGAGACCTCTTGAAGTCCCTAATTAGCCTTCCAGCATGGACATTCGTTTCCGGTTCCCATGAGTTCTCCTCTGGGCCGTAGCCCTTCCATTTTACCAGGTATTGAGTCTGGTTGCGTCTCCTCCTGCAATCCAGAATGGACTCTACCTCGAACTCCTCTTCTCCATCAATGAGCACTGGTTCGGGGGGACCAGTGTTTCGGTTGGTAAAGGGATCAGGGACCGTAGGTCTGAGCAGGGCCACATGAAAAACTGGGTGGATCCGGAAGGATTCTGGCAGTTTCAATTCGTAAGCCACCTCGTTAATCTTCCTTGTTATTGGGAAGGGACCCACGAATTTAGGACCCAACTTTTTGGATGGGCATGCCAGCCTTAGATTCAGGGTAGATAGCCAAACTTGGTCCCCGGGTGCTAGGTTGAGCTCCCCTCTCCTCTTTCTGTCAAAGACCTCCTTGTTGTACTTCTGAGCCTTAGTCATTGTCTCCTGGAGTAATTTGTTGTTGGCAGAAAATAAATTTAAGGTCTCCTGGGCGGCTGGTACTGGACATTTAGGCATATTGTTGGACAAAAACAAGGGGTGGAACCCATAGTTTGTGAAGAATGGGGATTGTTTGAATGAACTGAGTTATTATAGGCGAAATCTGTCAGGGGCAAGAGAGAGGCCCAATCATCCTGGGAAAAACTTGAAAAGCAGCGCAGATACTGCTTGAGCGTTTGATTGGTGCGCTCTGTTTGGCCGTTGGTCTGGGGATGGTAAGCTGAGGAAAAGAACAGATCGATCTTCAAAGACTTGCATAGTGCTCTCCAGAACCTTAATGTAAACTGCACTCCATGGTCAGACGTGATGTTAGCAGGTATGCCGTGGAGCCTCACTATCTCCCTGATGAAAATTTTAGCAGTCTCAGAGGCCGAGGGAGTACCCACCATAGGCAGGAAGCGGGCCATCTTGGAAAGCCTATCAACTACTACGAAGATGGTAGTAAACTCTTCTGAAGAAGGTAGTTCGACTATAAAGTCCATGAAGATCATCCTCCATGGTCTCTCCGGGATGGGTAGTGACTTTAGCAGCCCCCAGGCTCTGGTCCTGCTGCCTTTGTTCTGGATGCAGGTGATGCAAGACTCCACATAGCTTCGGCAATCTTGGAGTAGTTGCGGCCACCAGAATGTCCGTTGGAGGAGCTCAGAGGTCTTGTGAACACCAAAATGGCCGGCCAACTGGTGATCATGACAGGATTTCAAGACTGCCCCCGTAGTTGCTGAGGCACAAAAATCTTGTCCTTGTTCCACAGCAGACCATCTTTAAACTGAAGGGCAAGGTCTGGAGACTGAGGAGGTTCCGAAGAAGCTTGTCTGATTTGAGACAAGAGATCCTCCTGCAAGAGGAGGAAGTTACCGGGAGCTAAGATGGTATCTGGAGGTGCAAGAACTTCAGGTTTGGCAAACATCCGAGAAAGAGCGTCCGGTTTGGTGTTCTTGGATCCTGGTCGGTAAGTGATGTGAAATGAAAATCGGGTGAAAAAAAGTGCCCACCTGGCCTGGCATGGTCTGAGTCTCTTGGCAATTTTCAAGTACTCCAGGTTCTTATGGTCAGTATAAATCAGGATAGGATGTGCCGCTCCCTCCAGGAGATAGCGCCACTCCTCGAGTGCAGATTTTATGGCAAGAAGTTCCCTGTCCCCGACATCGTAGTTCCTCTCAGCCTCCGTTAGCTTACGGGAGAAAAATGCAACTGGGTGCAGCAAGGCCTTTGGGCCCTGTCTCTGGGAAAGTACGGCTCCAACTGCCACCTCAGAGGCATCCACTTCCAGAATATAAGGTAAGGCCGGATCGGGGTGCTTCAGGACAGAGGCTGAGATAAACAGGTTTTTGAGAGTAGTGAACTTCGTGAGACCAGTGGAACCGGATACCTTGTCTGGTTAAACTGGTGATAGGGGAAATGATTAAGGAGAATCCTTTGATAAACTTCTGGTAGAAGTTTGCAAATCCTACGAAGCGTTGGATCCCCTTCTTATCAGTGGGGGCCCAATCGAGAATGGGCGTGATCTTCTGGGGGTCCATTTTAATGCCCTCCACTGAGATGATCAGTCCTAAGAACTGAATATGCTGTCGTTCAAATTCACATTTCTCAGGTTTGGCGTACAAGCCATGTTGGCGAAGCCGGGCCAATACCTTCCAGACATGTTCACGATGGTTGGACAAGGAAGAGGGGAAGATCAGGATGTCGTCTAGGTAGATTATGACGAATAAGTCTAGATAGTCTCTAAAGATGTCATTTTCGAAGTGTTGGAAAGTGGCGGGGGCGTTGCAGAGGCCGAAGGGCATGGCCAGATATTCAAAGTACCCGAATCTGGTGCGGAACGCTGTCTTCCACTCGTCGCCACTCCGAATGCGGACCAAGTTGTAGGCCCCACGGAGGTCCAACTTAGTAAAGATGACTGCTGTTCCAAGTCTTTGGAATAGTTCACGTACCAGTGGAAGGGGATATCTGTTTTTAATAGTTATCTTGTATAACTCTCTGTAGTCCACGCAGGGGCGTAGAGAGTGGTCTTTCTTCTCTATGAAGAATATACCGGCTCCTGCGGGTGAGGTGGAAGGACGTATGAATCCCTTCTCTAGGTTGTTTTTAGAGTCCCAAGCTCCAGTTCAGACAAGGGGAAGATCCTACCAAAAGGGACCTCTGCCCCAGGAAGGAGTTCAATAGGGCAGTCATAGGGCCGGTGTGGGGGCAGAGTCTCCGCGCCCTTTTTTCTGAAGACATCCAGAAAACTGTGATAGGCCTCTGGGACTGGTTGATGGTTCTCCATGTCACTCTCCAGGCATAGAAGTGGAGACGGGGTCTCGATGGGTTCTGGGAAGCAGTGTTGACGGCAGTAAGGAGATGGAAAATGAACTTTCCTGGAATTCCAATCGATCTGTGGGTTGTGGGCCCTCAACCATGGCATCCCCAAGATGATTGGGAAGAGAGGAGATTCTATAATGTCCAGGCAAAGGAATTCTTGGTGATTATCAGCGATGGTAGTACTCAAGGGGACAGTTTTCTGCGTAACAGGGCCGGATCTGATGGCCGATCCGTCGGCTAGATGGACCGCAAGCTCCTTGGACCTCTCCCCCTCCGCTCGTATCTCATGTTCATCATGCCGAAAAAAGCAGCAGAAGCGTGCGATGTGTAATGCGGTTAGAAAAACCGCTCCTGTCTGCTGGATGTGACGAGACGAGATTCCTCTGCCTACATCCCCCAGAACCGCCAGCGTGGAAACACATGACGTCCTAACCAGGAAGTGAAGGCGGCCCGAGACGCGGAAGAACTGAGGCACGGGAGCGGTGCGACGTTTTTGTGTACTAACGTGGGGGGGTGAGTGAGGTCGGGGTTGAGCCGTAATAGTTTGCCATCTCATACCGAGGAGTCTGAGGAGCCCATTGGCAGTCGAGGGGCGGACGCCGGGGTGAGAGGTCCCCCCCCGCAGGAAAAGCAGCAAGCAGC
Organism: Rana muscosa; assembly: GCA_029206835.1. NCBI lineage: Eukaryota > Metazoa > Chordata > Amphibia > Anura > Ranidae > Rana > Rana muscosa. Next base: position 39,163,356 of record CM055122.1, read on the forward strand.
CTAGAGGAACTCCCTGCCTCTCTAACCCCCCCCGCATCAAGGGTCCATCTGTGCCAGCTCTGTGGGAGCTCTGTGGGAGCTTCAAGCAACCCTCCCCCACACACCGACTCCAGAGGCCAGAGAGATCTCCTGCTTTCTATCTTTTTACAACTGCCACCTCCATATCCTGGGAGAATAATCCGTCGGATGGGTGAGAGACTTCCAATATGTTATTATTGTTTATTCTTATATTGACATTTAATCCTATTAAGGGGGATATAGTATTCGGCTAGAGAACTTTCCTAAAGGAAAGGGGAGGACTTTTTTTTCTCCTCTACAATCTAGCTGTGATATAGCAGGAAAAAATAAAACCTGTGGTAGCAATCCAGGCCTTATAATGGCAACACAAAGGACTACAAAAGCAAGTATAGCAGCAAGCCAGGTGGCAGCAAAGCTAGGAAGATACTCCCACAATCCAGACCAACCCGTAGTTCAGACCCCCCCAAAAAATAATCAGCAATCACAGCCTAAGCAACAACCTGGTGCCACGGGGTTAAGGAAAAGCCAGGGACAAGTACAGACACTCTTAGAAGCAAGTGAGACGGAGAGGAGACTCTCGGGGACCAATGAGAAAAAAGGGACACTTGGACTCCTTGCTGAGGGCGGAAGTGAGGGGGACACAGAGCCATCATTAAAGGAGGTGTTGGCAGCAATTAATTTTTGCAAAACCTCTTTATGCGCAGTAACTACCCAGCTTAGCTCCATACAGGAAGAACTCTCTTTGGCTAGATATGACTTGCAAAAAGCAAATGAGAGAACAACAGCCTTGGAGGTGAGGGTCAGCCTCGTGGAGGATGAACTAGCCCCCCTCAGAAGAGAAATGAGAGAGATGAGGGAACAAATAGCCAAACAAGAGTTGAAGATGGATGAAATCGAAAATAGAATGAGGAGGAAGAATATTAGAATTGTGGGTCTTCCGGAGCAGAGCGAGGGAGTAGACCCAGTAGCATTTGTGGAAAAATGGCTTAGAGAAACATTTGGCCAGGAAGTCTTCTCCCCGTTTCTAGCGATTGAAAGAGCGCATAGGGTTCCAGCTAGACCTCTCAGATCGGGTGGTCCACCCCGCCCCCTTCTAGTTAAAATGTTTTACTATAAAGACAAAATGTTAATCATCCAGAAATCCAGAGAACTGGGCAACATTTTATACAATGGATCCAGGATATCTATATATCCCGACTTCTCACCGGAATTACAAAAGAAAAGAGCCAGATTCGGAGAAATAAAGCGCAAGCTACAACAGATAAAAACTACATACGCACTATTATACCCAGCAAGACTAAGGGTGAATGCAACAGAAGGAATAAAGTTCTTTGATACGCCTGAGGAAGCAACGGAGTGGTTACAATCTTATAAAGAATCCACATAGAAGACAGGACATGGATAGTCGTTTGTTACATTTTTCACAAAAAAAAAAAGAAATTTTTTTTTCTTTCTGTGTTTCACATCTTAAAACACGGGTTTTTTTGTTTTTTTTCAGAAATTTTTTGAATAATTTTCCCTTTTTTTTTTGCCCTCTCTCCCCCTCTCCCACTTTGGGGGTAACCCCAGTGGCTGTAAGGGAGGTGAAGGGGAAGAGACGAATAGACATGCATAGAAGTAATTGGGAATAAGTAACACAATTTAAAACGCATGACATTTTTTTTTTTTTTTGGGGACGGCATGTGAGAGATACGGGAGGGTGGGGGAGAGGGGGGTAAGGGGAGAGATCAAACTGAAGGGAGGGAGACGCATATTGCCCCCTTTTATAAGGGGGAGATGCGTGGAACTCCTCAAGTTAAAGGGCAAGCAAAGTATTTCATTAAGTACTGAGTGTATGAGGTATAGGTATAGGGGTATGAGAAACCCCCATAGGGGTATAGATGTATTGTGTTTTGGAGGGGAGGGTGGGAGAGGGAGTGAGAAAGATTTCAAACACTGGCAGGGTGAATGGTTGTTGAAAGAAGTGAGCGAGGGTCACAATAGGAAGCCCCAACCCAAGCCACGGAAGGCGGTGAGAAGGGTATTTGAGAGAGGGTGTGGGTATGTATGCGGGATAAGGAGTGGTAGAACTACGATGACACTTACACAAAGAAATCACATAAAGAAAAAATTTAAAGAAGAAGTAAATAAGCACGTTTTAGTAACTAAAGGATCCACTATAAAATTCGGGTATTTTTTTACTGTATATGAATGAATAGTAGAGCACAAGTGAAAAATTTGACAATATGTTCATGGAATGTCCGGGGATTGGGAGAACCAGGGAAAAGAGCAGCAGTAATCTCACTGATGAGAACATATGGTTCTTCAATAATATGTCTCCAGGAGACCCATCTCTCGAGTATATCTATACCCCAACTGGGGTGGCGAGATTATCAAACACAATTTCATTCGGTCCATACCTCATACTCTAGAGGGGTAGGCATATTCATTAAAACTGGTATAAAGTTTAATTGTATTCAGAGTAGGTGCGACGAACTAGGGCGCTATGTCTTTTTACACTGTAAGGTAGAAGATAGAACTTGTATCTTGGTTAATCTGTATATTCCTCCCCCCTTTAACACCTCGATATTGGGCAGTTTGATGGAGTTTGTTCTGGAGAGGCCGGGAGTACCGGTGCGTGTAATGGGCGATTTTAATATGGTCCTAGATTGGGATAAAGATAGATTTCCTAGTCAGTTGCTTCAGGGTAAAACAAGAGATGCTAGATTAGTTAAATATTTGGAAGAAATAGGGTTAAGGGATATATGGAGATTACACAACCCTTCAGCCCGGCAATACTCCTGCCTCTCCAGGACACACTCCACGCTCTCGAGAATAGATTTAGTATTGGGCAATGAGGAAGCAATACCAATAATAAAAAAGGTGAACTATATGCCGAGAAGCCTCTCTGACCATTCCCCAGTGATGGTTGTTCTTGATACAGGAGTAGTAAGGCACCAGAGAGAGGGGAGAATTAACCCGTATTGGATGGAATTAATGAATGACACACAAGAGATATCGGGGGAGATTAGGGAATTTATAGAAATAAATCAAGGTACTGCCTCAGAACAAGTGGTATGGGACACACTGAAAGCCTTTTTCAGGGGCATAATGATACAAAAAATATCTAGATTAAAAAGACAATCCAGTCAGGAAGAGAGAACCGCTAGTGAATTAGTAAGCGAAAAAGAAGCGCAATACATTAAAGATCCAACACCTAAAAAATCCAGTGTATGGATGCAAGCACAACAGAACTACCGCCTAATAATGCTGAAGAAAGTAGAAAACAAGCAAATTTTTCAAAGCCAAGTAGCGTTTGTGGAGGGGGAAAGTGCAGGCAGGATGCTAGCTCATTTAATTAAAACTAACACACCTAGCTCAGGGGTGCCAGCAATAAGGGTAAATGTAGATAGGGTGGCCCACCAAACATCAGAAATAGCACAAAGATTCCGTGATTTCTATGCAGACTTGTATAGTTCAAGTCAAGAGGAAAGGAGAGAAGAACTGGACACATTCTTTGGTAGTCTAGTGTTGCCCTCGCTCTCTGAGCTGGATAGACAGGATTTAGACAAACCCCTGACCTTAGAAGAACTACAGTTGACCGTACAGGAGATGGCGGGGCATAAAACCCCAGGCCCGGACGGCCTCCCAGCAGAGACCTACCGGTATTTCGGGAAGGAGTTACTCCCGGAACTCACTAGGGTTCTAAACTGCTCACTAGCTAAAGGAGAACTACCTATGTCCATGATGGACTCCACAATAATAGTTATTCACAAAGAGGGTAAGGACCCACTTGAAACCGCCTCGTATAGACCTATCTCCTTACTCAACACTGACATAAAAATACTGTCGAAGCTCTTGGCAGCTAGATTAAACAAAATAGTTGAGAAACTGGTACATCCCGATCAATCGGGTTTTATACCAGTTAGGGCCACCTCCACAAATATAAGAAGAGTTTTTCTGAACCTCCAGATTCCAACTGAGGAAGATGGAAAAAGAGCAATTGTTTCGTTGGATGCTGCCAAGGCCTTCGACAGTATAGAGTGGCAATATCTATGGAGAGCCTTAAAAGAGTTTGGGGTTGGCCCTATTTTTATGAAATGGGTCAAGATGCTGTATAGCACCCCAGAGGCCAGAGTAAAAGTGAACAATGTGTATTCCGAGAGGTTCAGGTTGCAGAGGGGTACGAGACAGGGGTGCCCTTTGTCCCCCCTTCTCTTCGCCCTCACAATCGAGCCCCTTGCGACTGCACTTAGGTCGGACTCTGAGATAAGAGGATTTATAAGAGGTGAGGTAGAGGAGAAAGTGGTATTATATGCGGATGATCTCCTCTTGTTACTGGGAGATACACAGCACTCCCTTGGTAAGGCCATGAAACAAATAGAGATTTTTAGACGCTTTTCAGGCCTTAATATAAACTGGGGAAAATCTATGCTGTTACCGGTGGACCCTCTATCAAACCAACTCCCGCAAGAGGCTTCTCAAATTCAAATAACAGCACAAATTAAATATTTGGGGGTGTATATATCTAGAGACCCTAACCATTATATTTCAGATAATCTGATTCCTCTGCTTAAAAAATACAAAGGGAAAATCAAGGTGTGGAAATCCCTCCCATTGTCAGTAGCAGGCCGCTGCAATTTAATAAAAATGGTGTGGATGCCACAGCTCCTATATGTCTTACAAAACTCACCAGTTTGGATATACAACAAATGGTTCCAGAAAATAGACACTACATTTAGGGAGTTGATTTGGAAAGGAGGTGTAGCCAGAATAAAATTAAATACCTTACAGAGGACAAAACAAGAGGGGGGAGTGGCACTCCCACATCCATTTAGTTACTTTCTGGCGGCACAGATTCAATACATGAAGGGTAGTAACATGCAGGGAGAAGAGATAAGGAAGAGAATATTACTACAACATACTATACATGACTCTATAGTAGAAGCCATGAAAGCAGGTTCTCTCCCACGGAAATTACCTACCCTTGACCTTATGATCAGAATATGGAAAGCAGTGAAGATAGCGTTGGGATATGATGGCATCACGGAGTATACCCCCCTATGGGAGAATGACAATTTAAAGGAGGTACAGAAGATGGGGACAGTTAAGGAATGGCAAAGACAGGGGATTAAATATATCTCCCAGCTGTATCAAGATGGCACACTAAAAACCTTTCAGACATTAAAAGAACAATATAACCTTTCAAATAAATCCTTTTATAAATATTTGCAGATCAGACATGCCTTAACAAAACAATATGAGCAAGACCCCCCTGTTAAAAGAAATCATCAACACTAAAACAACTAAGGGCTCAATAACAAAAATATACTTAAATTTACATAAGGGGAGCCTAAGGGAATCCCAGGGCCAGGTACAAAAGAGGAAGTGGGAAAGAGATATTGCTAACTTATCTAACGAACAGTGGAAAATAATTTTGGAACTTGCTTCGTCAGTCTCACTGTCTCCCTCGCAGAGGATGTCTCACCTGTTTTTGCTAAACAGAGCATATTATACTCCGTATAAACTTTTCCGCTTTGGCCGTAGAAGAGACGCCAGTTGTCCCAGATGTGGTGGAGTAAACGGTGATATAATCCATATGTTCTGGCGATGCCCAAAGTTATTCCGGTATTGGAGGGAGGTAGTGAGAACAATTGAGCAAGTTTTTGAGGTTGACATAGAGCTGGAACCCCTACAATGTGTTCTGGGCTGGGTAAAGGGCGAGGGGATAAATGCCTACACTCAGTTAGCAATAACAAGATGCTTATTTCAAGCAAGGAGGCTGATTGCACAGAGATGGCAGCAAAATATGAACATAACTATCCTAAAGGAAAGGACAACCTACGTTAGACAAGGAGCCCTAAAAAAAATTGATAAGATTTGGAAACCGTGGCAAGAAAAAAAGAGGAAAGAAAATTGTATATAATAAGTAAAGTAGTCGTAGAAGGGAATGGATGTTTTGGAGGAAGGAAGTGTGAGTGTGGTTTAGGTCAATTAGTGGCTGGATGAGAGATGTAGAAGGGAGAGTGAGATAAGAAGTATTGGGGTAGAGGAGTTTTGAAATGGTTTTAATGTGAAACGATGTTCTGATTAATTGTTTTTTTTTTTTTTTTGTATGGGAGACAGGGGGGGGGGGGGAAGGAGGGAATGTATGTATTGTTGGAAAATGGAAAATGTTTAATAAAGATATGAAATTAAAAAAAAAGGAGAATCCTTTGATAAACTTCTGGTAGAAGTTTGCAAATCCTACGAAGCGTTGGATCCCCTTCTTATCAGTGGGGGCCCAATCGAGAATGGGTGTGATCTTCTGGGGGTCCATTTTAATGCCCTCCACTGAGATGATCAGTCCTAAGAACTGAATATGCTGTCGTTCGAATTCACATTTCTCAGGTTTGGCGTACAAGCCATGTTGGCGAAGCCGGGCCAATACCTTCCAGACATGTTCACGATGGTTGGACAAGGAAGAGGAGAAGATCAGGATGTCGTCTAGGTAGATTATGACGAATAAGTCTAGATAGTCTCTAAAGATGTCGTTTTTGAAGTGTTGGAAAGTGGCGGGGGCGTTGCAGAGGCCGAAGGGCATGGCCAGATATTCAAAGTACCCGAATCTGGTGCGGAACGCTGTCTTCCACTCGTCGCCACTCCGAATGCGGACCAAGTTGTAGGCCCCACGGAGGTCCAACTTAGTAAAGATGACTGCTGTTCCAAGTCTTTGGAATAGTTCAGGTACCAGTGGAAGGGGATATCTGTTTTTAATAGTTATCTTGTTTAAGTCTCTGTAGTCCACGCAGGGGCGTAGAGAGTGGTCTTTCTTCTCTACGAAGAATATACCGGCTCCTGCGGGTGAGGTGGAAGGACGTATGAATCCCTTCTCTAGGTTGTTTTTAGAGTCCCAAGCTCCAGTTCAGACAAGGGGAAGATCCTACCAAAAGGGACCTCTGCCCCAGGAAGGAGTTCAATAGGGCAGTCATAGGGCCGGTGTGGGGGCAGAGTCTCCGCGCCCTTTTTTCTGAAGACATCCAGAAAACGGTGATAGGCCTCTGGGACTGGTTGATGGTTCTCCATGTCACTCTCCAGGCATAGAAGTGGAGACGGGGTCTCGATGGGTTCTGGGAAGCAGTGTTGACGGCAGTAAGGAGATGGAAAATGAACTTTCCTGGAATTCCAATCGATCTGTGGGTTGTGGGCCCTCAACCATGGCATCCCCAAGATGATTGGGAAGAGAGGAGATTCTATAATGTCCAGGCAAAGGAATTCTTGGTGATTATCAGCGATGGTAGTACTCAAGGGGACAGTTTTCTGCGTAACAGGGCCGGATCTGATGGCCGATCCGTCGGCTAGATGGACCGCAAGCTCCTTGGACCTAGGCCTTAGAGGGATTTGATGTTTCAAGGTGAAGGAGCGGTCCATGAAGCGGCTGCAAGCACCGGAATCAATAATTGCGGAAGCCCGGATGTTCCTTCCTGGAAGCTGCAGAGAGACGGAAATTGTCAGGTGAGTGGTATTGTTAGACTGAGCAGGCGAGACAGAAGAGGAGAGATAGGAGCACTTACGAAGCTTGGCGGGGCACATCCTCACATAGTGTCCTGGTTCCCCACAGTAGAGACAAAGATTGTGAGCCCGGCGGCGTTGGCGCTCCTCAGGAGTGAGTGAGGGTCGGATCAATTCTAGTTGCATAGACTCGGAGGTGTCGGCAGTGGAGCGCAAGGAAGTCAAAGGAGCGGAATGAGGAGAGTTGGGTACCCGTGGAAGCATCCACACCGGGCGAGAAGGTCCTGCTGTCCGTTCAGCTCTTCACTCTCTCAACCGCCTATCGATCTGGATGGACTGGAGGATCAAGGCGTCGAGCATGTTAGGTATGCCGACCCGGGCCAGCTCGTCCTTTAGGGATTCAGATAGTCCCAAACGGAATTGATGTCACAGGGCGGCGTCGTTCCAGCTGGTATCGGAACTCCAGCTCCTGAAATCTGACACATAGTCCTCTGCAGCCCTGCGACCCTGCTGTAGGGAGCATAGTGCTGCTTCAGCGGTGTCTGCCAGTTGTGGATCCTCATAGAGGAGGTCCATGGCCTGAAAGAAAGTACTCAGAATTTCAAGGCAAGTGTCTTTCTGTTCTAGGAGGCGATGGGCCCACGTCTGGGGTTCGCCGGACAACAGGGCTGTGACAAAGCCCACCTTGGTGGATTCAAGGGAAAAAGTCCTGGGCTGAAGCGCAAAGAAAAGTTCACATGTGTTGCAGAAGGCCCTATACTTGCTGAGATCCCCAGAAAACCTCTCCGGAGTGGGGACCCTGGGTTCAGGTGGCAACATGACCACTGAGGGTGCAGAGGAGGCTCCAGAAGATCCAGGGCCTGAGGAAGACAAGGTCTGAACCGGCTCTTCCAAATGGGTGTAACCTTCCTGCAGGTTTCTGACTGCTGTGGTGAGACCATCCAAGTGGCGGCACAACTCCTCCATGGGAGAGGCTCCCTGCGTGGGCTCAGACATGGCTGTCTGGTACTGTCACGTACCTGGTGAGGGAGCCCAACGTGCAGAGAGTGACCTCTCATAATCCCCTGACTCGAGAGCCCCTGATAGAGCAGACAGGGGCTCCGGAGGACAGAGGGCACAAGTGCCTGGTTGGTGAGCAGGGTAGAAGGCAGATGCAGCGGCAGGTGGTGCACAGTGGACTGGAGCAGGCCTACGGCAGCTGGGAGGTGCACGGTGAAGCTAAACCGGATACAACAGCGGGTTGGAGTATTAGAGTCCAGAACTAATCTGCAGCAACAAGGAGGTGTGCTGTAGTCCGGGCTGAACTGCAACAGCAGGGAAGGTACTTGTAATGCAGGTTGCTCTGCAACAGCAAGGAGGTGCACTGTAGTCCGGGCAGTACTGCAACAGCAGGGAGGTGTGCTGTAGTCCGGGTAGTACTGCAACAGCAGGTAGGTGCAGATAAGCAGGTTCAGGCCGGGCCAGTTTATCAGGCCAGCAGCGACTAGGTTCAGGGGAGACCGGGAGAGTAGTCAAGATAAGCCAAGGTCAGGGTAGGCAGCAAACAGAGGTAACAGAGGCAAGACGGGTCAGATAACTGGTATTCAGGATCAGAAGCCAAACATCAGGGGTCTCAGGAATGCTGTAGACCAGACAGCAAGGAGCAGAATGTCAGAGTAGTTTAAACGTCTCTGGCGCCAAACGCTGTCACCCGCGCGCCGATTGTGCTATCACGCACGCGCATGCGCCGGATGGTCCTTCCGCGCACAGGTGTTCTCCTGGCAACACTGTTGCCAGGCAGAGTATGGAAACGTCTTTCCTGACAGTTACGACAAACATTCTGTGTCAAGGCATTATGACCTTGTACACAAGAGAAACCCTCTCAACACCTTATTTGTGGCTATTGGTAAATATAGACCTCACTGGAGGGGTAGCTCAATTGTAAGAGAGATCTGCAAACAGGAAATGGCGTGGGTCTACCGACTAAAGACTTATGTACCATATGGACTCAATGTCGACACTGACATCAATGCTTTCATTAATAATTCTTAGAGATAGTACATGTGTAGATGGTTGAGAGTTCCAGGATTACCATGTATTCCAGTGTATCTTCTGAGGCCTATCCTCTCTTTTGTGTGTTTTTTGGTCCTTATTTCCTAATTTAGGATTAACTTGGTCCATTCAGTTGCTTTGTGCAATCATTTTATTGTTTTTAATTTATTTTACAATTTTACACCATTCTATTTACATAGAGTGTTTTAGTCCTACGTACCTGGTGGTGTGGTCGGTGACTACACACACCAAGGGAAGTTGGGTTTAATGCGGGGGGGACTTCTCGGGGGTCAGCCTGTGATGAATTTTTAAGATTGCCTCAGGCTCACCCACCGTTTGGCCTCTCCCGTTTAATCCATCCCCCACATGGAACCTTGCTAGTGCGAGTAAGGGGATTGCTATGGGATATCAATTTTTGATTGCCTAATTAATTTTAGAGTCCCATCATTTGTTTGCAGCCATTGGAGTTGTGTCCTTTTTGGGCAGCAGACATTAGCATATATTTATATATACAATTAAATGTTTTACATTTCCCATAAACAAATTTTACATAAATGTTTCCTGTCAGTTTGGCGGGCGTTGATTTTGCCATTCCATCTACCCTCGAGGGGTGAGGTTCTGTTGAACAAACCCTTTGGGAATGGCACTGCAGTTTTTAACAATGTATGCATTAAATTGATTGTATTATTTGTTGTTCAACCCCTCTGTCATCCGCTCGGTCGCTCCATTGGCCCTCGCGGGGTCATGCCGTGATTGGCTGATGGTGCGATGAGAGCGACAACAGGAGGTTTTCCTCGTTCTTTTGGGAGGATTGCGCATGCGCGGGTTGCCAGAGTGAGACTTCAATAGTCCGTTGATTTAACAACACTCGCGTTTACTGCGGGTTGGGACATCCTCTGGCACCGCATCCATAACGAGGCTTGAAGCATCGGCAAGGAATGCGCCTGCGCTTCTTCCCGGAACGAGGCATGGTTTGTTTTGTTTTCCCATAAGAGGGGGTGACGCAGCTCGCCGCCCGTGCCCTGAGACGACGTGACCTATCACGAAACGCGGAAAAAAAGGGCGGACCGAGCGGCGTGCTGACGTCATCACCCCCACTGCTCGATCTCCATAGGATGGGTTTGCCTGTTGGTGTCCGGCCGGCACCTCGGGCTTAAGGCTGTACCTTATCGTCTTAAATGTGAGTTTTGTATCTATCTGTTAAGTTTATTAAACCCCAAAGATTTTACACCATCGAGGCATCCTGTTTCTTTTGCATGTCTCAACTACGCCCAAACTGTTTTTATGCTGTGGAATGTGCTGAGTGAAGAGGCGGTGGACACAGAAGCTACCACCATTGAGCTGATATTATTCTTATGCGGTCTTAGGTCCTCCGTTATAGGGGACCAACTGGTTCTGGTAAGCAGTTTACTTACTCAAGGTGGTGGATTTCACTCCAGTCTTCAGTTATTACAGTGGAGATTTGGATTTCATCACTGCACGGGTGTTCACTAATACAGACAACATTTGGACTTTTTTATTTGAGATTTTCTTTGCACTTATGAACTGATGCCTAAGTGTGCAACATTTGGATGGCACTTTTTGCATTTATTATGTAAATTTGCATTTATTATTGTGATATTTTTGGTAAATGTTTTATTCCATGTCCCAGGTTTGCCCATAATTATATGCCAGTCCATGTGAATCCATTAAGTGGACGTTTGTACTTTGCATTGGTTGTGGAGTTTACCACGACAATTTTTTGTCTTTAAACTATTTTTGAGTTTAGCGCTACTATATATATTTTTTCACTACTTTCCACTGTACATGTTTTCAGGTTAGTAGCTGCAGATAACCAGAACCCAAGGCAACATTTTGTGCAAGCAGATAATTGCCAACCCCAAATCTTAGCGCAGTTTCTTTTCTTTCTTTTTTCTTCTTCACAATAAGAGCTGGGAAAATGTAGAATAGATTCCCTTCAGAGGTGGTTCTGGCCAGCTCATTAGATTGCTTTGAAAAAAGCCTGGATTCTCTCCTAAATTAACATAATATAACTGGGTACTAACATTTATAGGTAAAGTTGATCCAGGGAAAATCCGATTGCCTCTTGGGGGATCAGGAAGGATTTTTCCCCCCTGCTATAGCAAATTGGATCATGCTTTGCTGGGGGTTTTTGACTTCCTCTGGATCAACTGTGGGTATAGGATTGTGTATATGGGATTGTACTTTTTATTTTTTTGGGTTGAACTAGATGGACTTTTTTCAACCTGACAAACTATGTAACTATGAATGGTTTAAAAAACAAGTGGTATTTAACTACTTCAATCCTGGACACTTTCACCCCCTTCCTGGCCAGGCCAATTTTAGCTTTTGGTGTTGTCACATTTTAAATGACAATTACTCAGTCATGCAACAATGTACCCAAATAAAAATGTTATAATTTTTTGAGACAGATAGAGCATTCTTTTGGTGGTATTCAATCACCACTGGGTTTTTTATTTTTTGCTATATAAACCAAAAAATACTCTCCTGCGTGGCTCCGAAACGTTGCCCTTATCCTGTGTGATGTGATCTTTTGCAATACATAAGTGTTGGACTGCAAGTCAAGATCCATGGTGTGCTGGCAAACATGTGTATTTATCTGTGTCCAGCTGGTGATCTCTGCAGCACCCAATACAGAGAGGAGCCTTTAATCCAGGAATGTACACAATGGGAATATAGACAAGGATGTTCCTGCTCGGTTATTGAGTCAAGAAGTGAGAAAAAAATAGGAATACAGTGATGCTGTCTTGTCTAAGGACTGGCCATTATATTTTACATTAGCCAAGCACTGAAAAAGAAAGGGAGGGACAGGAGGTCACATGCCTTGGGATTTTAACGGTGTCAGAGATATATACGGAGACCAAATACTGATCAACACAAAAAATATAGAAAATTTGAAAATAAATTTATTACAAAAATAGTAAAAACATGAGACAATACTAGAGTTGAGCGGACACCTGGATGTTCGGGTTCGATGGGTTCGGCCGAACTTCGGAAAAAACTACGGGTTCGGGACCGAACTTTAACCCAAACCCGGACCCGAACCCGAACCCCATTGAAGTCAATGGGGACCCGGACTTCTAAGGACTAAAAAGGTTCTAAAAAGGTAATGGAAAGGGCAAGAGGGCTGAAAATGGCAGCAAAATGTTGTTAAGAGCATGGCAAGTGCTCTGCAAACAAATGTGGATAGGGAAATAACTTAAAATAACATAAAAAAAATAAAAATAAAAAATAATAATCTTGACCTAGGAGGACGAGGTCCATATGGAGTAGGAGGTTGAAGTGGCGGTGGATGTGGCTGTGTAGGTGGAAGCGGCGGTGGAGGAGGATGAGGTAGCCAACACTGATTCAAAAATACAACAATGGCTGTGTAATGCCGGTGATGTGTCGAATTCTGTCCCCCGTCAAATAGTGTCCACCCTGTACTGCGCTTGCTCAGTATGTAGGACAAGGGGATTTCTAAAATCTCCCAAGACGAACGGCGCCTGCGTGGTGAGTTCAGGTGAAGGCCACACCATCCGTGGTTCAAGCCGAGCCAAGTGAGGCCGTGCCCGAAGCGTGGCGATTGAACCGAGCCCGTGAGGGGCCCTGTTACTATGTGCTACCGTATGTCCACTTGGATGGTGGGGCTTGAACCTGCACTCACAGCGCAGGCGCCGTTCATCTTCGGAGATTTTGTGAATCTCCTTGTCCTGTGTACTGCGCAAGCGCTGCGCCTTCGCAGTATGGGCCGGACACAATCCGATGGCCGGACAGTTTTTGTCACAACACCGGTATACATGTCTATTCTGCACAAGGTACGGACAAGTCCTGTGGGATCCATGCCTGGTTCATTTTAATGAACGTGAGCTTGTCCACATTGGCTCTGGACAGGCGGCTGCGCTTGTCTGTGATAACGCCCCCTGCCGTGCTAAATACACGTTCAGATAATACACTGGCTGCAGGGCAGGCCAGCACCTCCAAGGCATAAAGGGCAAGCTCAGGCCATGTGCCCAATTTGGAGACCCAGAAGTTAAAGGGGGCAGACCCGTCATCCAGTACGTGTAGGCCTGTGGACACATACTGCTCAACCATGTTGGTGAAATGCTGCCTCCTGCTAAGACGTTCCATCTCAGCTGGTGGTGCTGGTTGTTGTGGCGTGCTGACAAAGCTTTTCCACATTTCAGCCATGCTAACCCTGCCTTCTGAGGTGCTGCCGGTGCCCCGGCTGCGTTGGCGACCTCTTCCTCCTCCTCTGCCTTCGCCTTGTGCTTCCACCGTACGCCCGCTGTCAGGTGGGAATGCCACCAGCAGCGCGTCTACCAGCGTGCGCTTGTACTCGCGCATCTTACGATCCCGCTCCAGTGAGGGAATTAAGGACGGTACGTTGTCCTTGTAACGGGGATCCAGCAGGGTGGCCACCCAGTAATCAGCACCAGTTAAAATGTGGGCAACTCGGCGGTCATTGCGGAAACACTGCAGCATGTAATCGCTCATGTGTGCCAGGCTGCCCAGAGGCAAAGAAAAGCTGTCCTCTGTGGGAGGTGTATCGTCTGTGTCCTCTGTATCCCCCCAGCCACGCACCAGTGATGGTCACGAGCTGGTCTGGGTGCCACCCTGCTGTGAAAATGCCTCCTCCTCCTCCTCCTCCTCCTCCTCCTCCATCTCCTCCTCCACCTTGTCATCCTCCAGAACTGTGCCCTTTCTGCCGGACATTTGTGTACTTGGCGTTTGTTGGTGCAGGAACCCACCCTCGTAGCCACTTGTGAAAGACTGCCCTGAAAGCCTTTGAAATGATCCCGCTTCCTCCTCCTCCTCCTCATCCTCCTGTGCCACATCCTCTTCCATCATCGCCCGAAGCGTTTTTTCAAGGAGGCATAGAACTGGGATAGTAACGCTAAGAACGGCGTCATTGGCACTGGACATGTTGGTGCAGTACTCGAAACAGCGCAACAAGGCACACAGGTCTCGCATGGAGGCCCAGTTATTGGTGGTGAAGTGGTTCTGTTCCGCAGAGCAACTCACGCGTGATTGCTGCAGCTGAAACTCCACTATCGCCTGCTGCTGCTCACACAGTCTGGCCAGCATGTGCAAGGTGGAGTTCCACCTTGTGGGCACGTCACATATGAGGCGGTGAGCGGGAAGGCCGAAGTTACGCTGCAGCGCTGACAGGCGAGCAGCAGGGTGAGAACGCCGAAAGTGCGCACACACAGCCCGCACTTTCTGCAGCAGCTCTGGCATATTGGGGTAATTTTTAAGGAACCTCTGGACCACCAAGTTCAGCACATGCGCAAGGCAAGGGATGTGCGTCAAACCGGCTAGGCCCAGAGCTGCTACGAGAATTCGCCCATTATCGCACAACACCAGGCCGGGCTTGAGGCTCACTGACAGCAACCACTCATTGGTCTGTTGTTCCATGTCCCTCCACAACTCCTGCGCGGTGTGGGGTTTTTCCCCCAAACAGGAAAGTTTTAAAACTGCCTGCTGTCGTTTACCCCTGGCTGTGCTGAAGTTGGTGGTGAAGGTGTTACGCTGACCGAATGAGGAGGCGGTAGAGGATGAGGAAGCGGAGTAGGAGGAGTTAGCAACAGGAGGCAAACTGAAGCGCCCTGCAATCCTCGGTGGTGGAAGGACATGCGCCAAACTGCTATCTGCCTCAGGCCCAGCCGCCACTGCATTTACCCAGTGTGCTGTTAGGGAGATATAACGTCCCTGACCGTGCTTACTGGTCCACGCATCCATAGTTAGGTGGACCTTGCCACAGATGGCGTTGCGCAGTGCACACCTGATTTTGTCCCCCACTTGGTTGTGCAGGGAAGGGATGGCTCGCCTGGAAAAATAGTGGCGGCTGGGCACGACGTACTGTGGGACAGCCAATGCCATCAGGCTTTTAAAACTCTGCGTCTCCACCAGACGGAATGACAGCATTTCAAAGGCCAGGAGTTTTGAAATGCTGGCATTCAGGGCCAGGGATCGCAGGTGGCTAGGGGGGTACTTCCTCTTCCGCTCCAATGTTTGGGAGATAGAGAGCTGAACGCTTCCATGGGACATTGTGGAGATGGTTGGTGACCCAGGTGGTAGTGTTGCTGGCAGATCCTCTGTTTGCGGGGTGGCAGGTGCCACTGTCACTACAGAGGTGGATGAAGAGGCCGAGACTGCAGCAGAAGAGGAAGCAGGAGGAGCCAGGGACCTTTCTTGGTTTTTGAGGTGTCTACTCCACTGCAGCTCGTGCTTTGCACTTAGATGCCTGGTCATGCAGGTTGTGCTCAGGTTGAGAACGTTTATGCCTTGCTTCAGGCTCTGATTGCACAGCGTGCAAACCACTCGTGTCTTGTCATCAGCACATTGTGTGAAGAACTGCCATGCTGGGGAACTCCTTAGACCTGGCTTTGGTGTGCTCGGTCCCTTGCTGCGTTGGGCAGTAGCAGACATACTGTCTAGCTGACAGACGCTCCGCTTTTGCACCCTGCTCCCTCTTCTGCTGTGCTGGTGGCTCTGTGCGACCACCACCTCTTCCTCCAAACTACACTGGTCACCTGCATAACGTTGATTCCATGTGGGGTCGAGGACCTCATCGTCCTCCACATCATCTTCCACCCAGTCTTCACCCCTGCCCTCCTTGTCTGTCTGCACAATTGCGAAAGCAGCAGCAGTTGGCACCTGTGTTTCGTCATCATCCGAGACGTACTGCGATGGTCCTCCCATGTACTCATCATGAAACATATGTGGTTGGGCATCGGTGCACTCAATCTCTTCCACTTCTGGGGCAGGGCTAGGTGGATGGCCCTGGGAAACCCTGCTAACAGAGTCATCGAAAAGCAGAAGAGACTGCTGCATGATTTGGGGCTCAGACTGCTTGGCTGATTTGCAAGGGGGTGAGGTGAAAGACTGATGGACATGGGTTTCAGGTGCCAACTCTGTTCTTTCATCAGAAGAGTGGGTGGGAGACAATGTGAAGGAGCCCGAGGCACTGTCAGCAACGCAATCTACTATCGCCTGTACTTGTCCTGGCCTAAACATTCGTTAGCCTACTCGCACCTGAGGAAGGTGTTTCACTTGTGCGTGTATCTGGCACAGATCCACCACGTCCTCTCCCTGCAACAGGAGCTCCACCAGCAGCACCACGACCGGGGCCACCACGTCCCTTTGACCTTCTCCTCATATTTTCAAAATTTAGGATCTTGCCCTAAATGGGTGTTTTTGGAAGCGCAGAACACAACCAACGTACGTAACTGCTGAATCGCACAGCTACAGAACTGCAGAAAATGCTATTAAAAAAAATTGTTGTTTTTTTAGTATAGCACAGTAGGAGAAAACTATAAAGAAATTGTTTATTTCACACACCTCAAAATATGTATAACACACTGCAAACTTTTTTTTGTGCCACTAAACGGCGTTTTTTGGAAGAGCAGAACACACCCACAGTACGTAACCGCTGAATCGCACAGCTACAGAACTGCAGAAAATGCTATTAAAAAAAAATGTTGTTTTTTTAGTATAGCACAGTAGGAGAAAACTATATAGAAATTGTTTATTTCACACACCTCAAAATATGTATAACACACTGCAAACTTTTTTTTGTGCCCCTAAACGGCGTTTTTTGGAAGAGCAGAACACATCCACAGTACGTAACCGCTGAATCGCATAGCTACAGAACTGCAGAAAATGCTATTCAAAAAAAATGTTGTTTTTTTAGTATAGCAACGTAGGAGAAAACTATAAAGAAATTGTTTATTTCACACACCTCAAAATATGTATAACACACTGCAAACTTTTTTTTGTGCCCCTAAACGGCGTTTTTTGGAAGAGCAGAACACACCCACAGTACGTAACCGCTGAATCACACAGCTACAGAACTGCAGAAAATGCTATTCAAAAAAAATGTTGTTTTTTTAGTATAGCAACGTAGGAGAAAACTATAAAGAAATTGTTTATTTCACACACCTCAAAATATGTATAACACACTGCAAACTTTTTTTTGTGCCACTAAACAGCGTTTTTTGGAAGAGCAGAACACACCCACAGTACGTAACCGCTGAATCGCACAGCTACAGAACTGCAGAAAATGCTATTCAAAAAAAATGTTGTTTTTTTAGTATAGCAACGTAGGAGAAAACTATAAAGAAATTGTTTATTTCACACACCTCAAAATATGTATAACACACTGCAAACTTTTTTTTGTGCC
The DNA here is from genome assembly GCA_029206835.1 of Rana muscosa. Taxonomy (NCBI): domain Eukaryota; kingdom Metazoa; phylum Chordata; class Amphibia; order Anura; family Ranidae; genus Rana; species Rana muscosa. Next base: position 39,181,060 of record CM055122.1, read on the forward strand.
CCTAAACGGCGTTTTTTGGAAGAGCAGAACAAACCCACAGTACGTAACCGCTGAATCGCACAGCTACAGAACTGCAGAAAATGCTATTCAAAAAAAATGTTGTTTTTTTAGTATAGCACAGTAGGAGAAAACTATATAGAAATTGTTTATTTCACACACCTCAAAATATGTATAACACACTGCAAACTTTTTTTTGTGCCCCTAAACGGCGTTTTTTGCAAGCGTACATTAAAGTGCAAATTTTTTTATTTTATTTTTTTGCCCTAAACGGGTCTTTTTTTGCACGAGCAAAATAAAATGCTTTTTTTTTTTTTTTTTTTGCCCTATTGGTCTTTTGGAAAAGAGAACAATAAAGTGCTTTTTTTTTTTCCCCTAAAAGTTAGATTTTCTCTGACACTGGGCTCATGGCAGTGTAAAAAGACTGCACTGCAACACAAATAGGTAGACCTATGCAGATCGCTGATTTTAATCTCTGAATCTGGACTCCTATATAATATTCTCTCTCCCTGAAAGCACCAACACAGGAACCTGGCCCTACACTACACTATCTCTCTATCTTTTCCCTCAGATTGTAGAATCAGGACTACCTCATCTATCTTTCTATCTCTCCCTAAAAGCAGCAGCAGCAGACTAGATCCTCTCCCTATCTATTCTGAAGCAGAGTGACATGTGTGCTGTGTGCCTCTAGCTTATATAGAAGCTGGGTCACATGTTGCACTGACCAATCACAGCCATGCCATTAGTAGGCATGGCTATGATGGCCTCTAAGGGCACACCAGCTAATCAAAAGGTGATTGGCTGGCCCCTGAAGCATTTCTAAATGCGTTATTAGATTGCCGAACCCGAACCCGAACCCGGACTTTTGGGCAAAGTCCGGGTTTGGGTTCGGGTTCGGGAAAAAGCTAAAGTTTGGTACGGACCCGAACTTTACAGTTCGGGTTCGCTCAACACTAGACAATACATATCCAACAGATTTGATTGTTTCTAGGAGAGTACATATATAAAACCGTTTTTTCTCAACATGTTTTGCTCCCAAAAGTGCTTCTTCAGGAGGTGAATGTACAGTGTTTTAATGTACTAGAAGTAACAAAAAAGAAAAAACAAAAAGAAGACTATGAACGCTCATGTGAATGCATTAAAAAAACAACACATTTAAATATATACATATTTTATAGCCATCCATACAGGGATTTGAATGCGAACGACATATAAACAAAATCTAAAAGTCAGTCAATAAGGGCATACTAGGCATAGTTGCATATCACTGCATTTTATAGAAATGAATAGTGTGATCAAAATCTTACCAGTCATCGATATTAAGAATACTTGTCAATCTGATTAATTAAAAACACATAGAGGTGCCAAGAAATTCTCCAACCCCCCAAGAGATGAGGATCTCATACAATCCTTCAGATGGGAAAGAAAAATACGGGTGTCTTCACTGAAAAAAGACACCCCAGGAAGATTATAAGTAGATCATAATGAAATGAATAGAATGATAATAGACAAATCAAAGGAACTGTACCTTTAAATAAGGTAGAATCAATAACATAGGGCATTGTATGCACCAGTAATCCGAATTGCAGACCTAGTCCCTACAGCGGTCTTAACAAAAAAACAGAGGATATCATGGGGGAACCAGGGCTAACCCACAAGTAAGGGGGAAGAACCCTGTTATGATATGGATAAACCAGATACAAGTTATAGATAGAGATCCATGCAGCGTTAAAAAAAATCTGCAAGTCCAGATTGGAAGTTAAAGGAAATAATGTAGGCATACCTGGAGAGAGGGATTCCGAGTGTGAGCGGAGATGTAATCTCTGTCCCCAGCTCAGGGGGAATGGCAGAAGATAGCGGCTAGAATAGAGGACGCATTGAAAGAGGGAGGCACAGAGTTCCGGAGCCGATGTCCGCGTGGAAATGAAAAAAGGCCGGACTTGCAGACAGCGAAGCTGCAGCGGCCATAATGGAAAATCCTCCTGCCCATCCCACGTTAGAAACATGAATGGACAGGGCGATTGTGAATCCTATGGACCGGAAATGTACAAGAAGCACATCACGATCCACCCGGACACTAAGAATAGGAAAAAGGGTGATGATGGTCCATCCGCTGGGAGTGGACGGCGCCGAAGCAGAAGAGTCTCCCAATATGGGCTGAAAGAAATAGGATTGATTGATTAAAAATCAGACCAGACTGCCCAGGGCGTCCGTGCAGGAAAAGTAGAGAACCCAGATGATTTGGGGGGGGGAAAGAGAGGAGGGGAAGACAAAGAAGGGAAGGAAAATAATGAACACAAAAAGGGGGGGAAGGCAATAGGAAAAGGGGAAAGAAGGGGGAGGGGGAAGGGGGGCACATCTAATTTTAGAAAATTCCAAAATTGTAAAATTTAAAATTTAAAATATCAAATATATCATAGCAGAACAGTTGCTAAAATAATCCGACATTTGGTTATCGATTTCTACTGGAAAGACAGCATGACCACAGCATTCAAAACAAAATTGGAAATGTATAGTACAGTGCAGTTAAACTGCAAAAACAGAGCTATTGCCAAAAATAAATTGGCTTAAACACTTAGACAGGCAAATCCATGCAAAATGGTGAACATTAGAATCAGGCAAATGAAACAAAGAGAAACAGGAAAAGGAATTAAAGAAAAGGTTTAAAACTGAGGGCATCATTTAGACCTGGATAATGGAGGGCCGATAAATTGGTGATCCACATAGCCTCTCGCTGCAGTAGGACCAAGCACTGTTTTAAATGGAAAACAGAATAAAAAATTTTAAGCAGTATGCTAGTAGCTAAAACTGATAGAAGCATACACACACAATAGAGATTTTTTATTTTGTACTATAATGCACTGCTTGTTACCTACCAATACAAATTATATTCCAGGAAACAAAGGCAACAGTTGTAATTAGCACTGGAATATATTATTAAAAGATTATTCCCATGTGGGAAAATAGATGTAATCAGTATTTACCAGTTTCATCTTGCTGACATTATCTTTAAATGGCAAATTATCACTTGACAGATCCAGTATGGTAGCCGTATGAAACTGCTGGATCTAAATTAATTTGAGGACCACAGGATCAAATCCCACTGAGGATAGCTGGTCTTTTTTCCTTCCTGGATAGATTAAATGAATGCTAATTAGAATTGGGCTGCAGTAACAATATTTGCATTTAAATTGTGTTTCAAAGTGCATACAATCTTCAGGCATAGAGCCTGAAACAAAGTTATTATCATCTTTTTAGTAAATAAATGTTGCTTGATTTTAATTTGCACTGGGATTTCATGTTTATTGAAATCTTACTTCATTGCAACAAACTAAAAGCTTACATTAATCTAAACCCCAAACAGCATGCTAGTTAATAAATATATGAATATTAAAACGTCAGATTTAAATAATGTAAAGCAAGAATGCCTTTAAGACAATAAATAAGAACCAAGGTCATGCATAGTTAGTTTCACATGCGTTTGAAAGGTAATATTAAAGTTAACTCATTTAGAAATCTTCAGTTGTCATTTGCCTAGACAAGGTCTTGTATAAAGAGATCATGCCTGACATTTCCCTTTAAAGCTTAGGTGTAATGCATTCTAACTCTATACAATAGAACTCCTTACAGTACTTATATACAGTGCCTTGAAAAAGTATTCATGCCCCTTGAAATCTTCCATATTTTGTCATGTTACAACCAAAAACGTAAATGTCTTTTATTTTTATTTTTTGTGGTAGACCAACACAAGTGTTGTAGAGTGGAAGGAAAATTATAAATGTTTTTCAAACCTTTTTACAAATAAATATGTTAAAAGTGTGGCATGCATTTCCATTAAGCCCCCCTGAGTCAATACTTTGGAGAATCACCTTTTGCTGCAATTACAGCTGCAAGTATTTTTGGATATGCCTCTACCAGGTTTGCACATCTAGAGTGTGACATTTTTTGCCCATTCTTCTTTTCAAAATAGCTCAAGCTCTGTCAGTTTGGATGGAGAGCATCTGTAAAAGGCAATTTTTAAGTCTTGCCACAGAGTCTCAATTGGCTTTAGGTTTGGACTTTGATTGGACCATTCTAACACATGAATATGCTTTGATCTAAACCAGTGGTTCTCAACTCCAGTCCTCAGGGCCCACCAACAGGCCAGGTTTGCAAGATAACTGAAATGCATCACAGGTGATATAATTTGCTGCTCAGGGATTGCAGTATTCTAGTCTGCATCTCCCCCAAGGTAATACTTAAAATCTGGCCTGTTAGTGGGTCCTGAGGACAGGAGTTGAGAACCACTGATCTAAACCATTCCATTGTAGCTTTGGCTGTATGTTTAGGGTGATTGTCCTGCTGGAAGGTGAGCCTCTGCCCCAGTTTCAAGTCTTTTGCAGACTCTAACAGGTTTTCTTCTAAGATTGCCCTGTATTTGGCTCCATCCATCTTCCCATCAACTCTGACCAGCTTCCCTGTTCCTGCTGAAGAAAAGCATCCCCACAACCTGATGCTGCCACCACCATGTTTCATGGTGGGGGTGGTGTGTTCAGGGTGATGTGCAGTGTTAGTTTTCCGCCGCACATAGCCTTTTTCTTTTAGGCCAAAAAGTTAAATTTTGGTCTCATCTGACCAGAGAATCTTCATCCACATGTAGCGGGTACTCCAAATTTAGGGGGTCTTTATGTCCAAATTTAGGGGGATGACCCGAGCACTAGTATGGCTTGGGCCTTCTAATTGTGCTGGACTCTGCTTTGTTGCTGTGTGCCTATGTAGAGTTCCCTGTGGCCTGCAGGTGGCGCTGCCATGTTGGGTCAGGGTTGAACCATAGGTTGCATTGGCGCGATTGGATGTCCTCTCTCGGCTACCATGCAGTGGGCTGGTTCTGCCTGCTGTGCATGCTGGGAGAGGATATAAAAGAGGCAGATGCCATTTATTCAGGGAGAGAGACCCGGGGACAATGACCCCGGAGGAGTGTGCCCCCTAAGGAGGGGGGCGCGTACACTGACTGAAGAGTCTCGGGCACCTTCGGCCTGAGACCGCAATGTTCCCGGTAGGCCCAGTACCTTCAACTGGGTCTACAGGCAGAACTTTGGAGTCCTAGGATGCCCGGGTGAGAGTATCCGCTCTGACCAAGAGGAAGCCTGGGGAGGATCAGTCCCATAACAGGAGATGAGTGATAGTTAGATTGCTGTCTCGGGAAAGGCCTGGTGACCTGTCGGAGGGAAGGATCCTATGCTCCGCAGAACTGACCCTGCGGAGTGCTGCTACTCTTCGAGGACATACTAAACTTGTCCTTGGAGGATTTAAATTGCTTGTTCGAGCTCCACATCGGCTGCTAGGACCATTGAGGGACTATCCGGGTGAGCTGTACCCACTCGGGACCGAGTGGCGATAAATCTGGGAGTTCTGTGCCTGAATCTGCTTTGGTTCAACTATTATCTCTCTCATCTACTCTCTCTTACCTATCAAGCAAAGATATAAAATAAACTCAACGTTGGAGTTTAAGTGGTTTGGACATTGACTTTATTAAAGAGGGGAAAGTACAGACTTGTCTCTACATTCTGGATATGGGAACCAGTGGAAGGAGGTAACTCGCTGCGGGACCCAAATACATATACACCGCCTGACCTCTAAACTAGAGGACACAGGCTTGTGGCATGGGTGCCTTTTCTTTCCCCTAAGAGGAGAGGGTAGTGCTACACATGTTGGGGCTCGGGTCCGGGATTCTGCAGTTGCCCCTGGAAGCTGGACTTTGCTTTCTCCCTTGTGTGTGTTTTGTGGAAATCGGCCATGTGACAGAACCCACTGTCACTGTGTGTTTTGGAAGGGACTGCGGGTTGGACTTGTACACACAGACTATGGCACAGAAGAGACAGAGACTTGGGGACAAGCTGGCATTGAGATAATGTAATGTAATGCTACATCCCTTCTCCCCCATCCCCCCCTCTTGTTGCTGTGCTTAATTGTGTTGGTTAATAGCACATAGACAATGGTCTGGACTGCAGACATCTCTCCGCAGGTGATGTGTATTGAAGGGCTGCCTGCTTACCATAATCCCTTTATGTTTAACTGTAGTCTCTGTTTCAATGTTCAGTTCCCATTGGTTCTTCCTTGTCCCCTACCCCCCCTCTATGACAAGGCTAAGGGGAGTGTTCCTAACTGTGTGTAAAAGTGTATGTTTTGTATTTAATAAAGAGTTGATGCTCTGCATGTTTAACCCTCAACACCTGTGTGCATTGTCTCGTGATTGAGGGGTTAAGGGCTGGTTATGGCGAATCTGCAGGCTGCGGGTGCGTTTGGAGGACAGGAGACACAGGTCTGGCAGATGTGCCCACCTGGGGTATCCGAGATCCGTCACAGTGTTGGCAGCGGTGGGATGTCTCCTACAGTCCGGGCCATCCAAACCACCACCAGGATTCAAGATCTGGGCAGCCGCCGAGGAGCAATATGGGGACCAGACAGCATGAGAGCGGAGTTCGGGAGGAGGCTGCAAGGCATGCGGAAGCAACATCGGGGACCAGCAACAGAGCGCACCATGCTCAGCTGGGGGGATGTGATCCGCCGGCAACTCTGGCATGAGACGCTAAGCCATGAGCGGCACCATCAGGGGAAGATCCTTCCCTCCTCCACAGAGATGTACTGGATGCAGTACCGTGCGCAAGAGGTGTTCCTGAGGGAACGACCGCAAGATGAGTGGAAGACGGAGCTCGAAAGATTGGTCCAGGAGGAGATGAGACTGGACGCCAGCTACAGAGCCCTCCGGTGGTTCGCTGCTCAACTGTGGCCAGGTACAGCAGATGGCAGCCCGACAGAAGGCGTTGGCTACGGCGGCATGGGGCTGCTCCATCAAAAAATGTACGGAGACCCAGACTTTGGGAGCGATGAGGAGTGGCTGCTGGAAAACATCCTGGACTACCGAAATGAGGTTCTGGACCTCCATGAAGAGGCGTGTGACCTGGAGGAATTGGAGTTGCTGGTTGAGCAGGAATGGGAGCTTGAGATAACCTACAAGCAGCTGTTTGACGGTGATCAGCAGCCTGGCATGGCTCCCGTTGCTTGGGACTGTCCGGGAGAAATAGCAGACAGTCACGAAGATGCGGAGCAAATGGGGCCAGGGGTGCTCCTAAGTTTTCCTGTCCTAACCACAATGGAAGAAGTGGCGATGATACAGAGGGCACTGCGAGTGCTAGAATGCCGGAATGCACCAGAGTTTCCCCAAGCAGAGAGACAAGCTAATAGCATAAAGGTCTCAGAAGGGGGAGTTGAGATGGGCGCTGGAAGGCCGGTAAATGGCGATCAGCAGCAAGGCCAGAGTATCGCATCAGGTGCCCCAGCAGAAGCGCTGGCTACAGGACAGACTTCCACTGGCCTCTGCCCAGCGTCAGAAAAAGAGTTGGATCCGGAGAGTCTGAGAGATGATCTTCGTGACCTGTATCCATACCAGCAGATATACCCACCGGGAGTGGAGGAAGCAATTCTCCCTCCCCAGCAATTGGACACTATCCCGATGTTCATCCCCCCAGCAGAAGCGCTGGCTACGGGGCAGAGTGCCGCTGGCCTCTGCCCACCCTCAGAGTTAGATCAAGGGAGTCCGAGGGATGAACTCAGTGAGCTGGTTGCCCAGCACTTGGACACTACCCCAGTGTTTATCCCCCCAGCAGAAGTGCTGGCTGCATGGCAGAGTGCCGCTGGCCCCGGCCCAGCCCTCAGTAGGTTTTTGGAGGGTTTGGGAGACAGCCCCTGTCAGAGGTCGCCTCAGCAGCTGGTCACAGAACCAGGAGGGGAGAAAACGCTTCCCCCTCTCCAGCGGCTGAACTCTACCGTTGTATGTGTCTCCCTAGCAGAAGCGCTGGCTACAGGGCAGAGCGCTGTTGGCTTCTGCCCAGCATCAGAAAAAGAGATGGAGTGTCCGGGAGATTGTCCCTGCAAGATACCTCCTCAGCGGCTGGTAACTACACCAGGAGAAAAGAAAGTACGTTTTCCTCCCCAAATGCATAGCACTACCAGCCTACGTTCCCTACCAGTTGAAGCGCTGGCATCAGGGCATGGGATTATTCAGCTACCCCCAATACCTGCAACCCAGTCCCGGATGACGGGAGTGCGGACAGCTGTTCCCACTCTGCAGCGGCTGTTTTTATTCACGGGAGACCGTATGTGCAATTTTGCTCCCCAGCGCCAGAGACGTACTTTTCCTTTTCCTGGTTGCCTGGGGTGGAAGTTTGTGACTAACGCAGGTCCAGACCAGTTGGGGGTCAGAAACCTGGTTAGTCTGTTTTTAAAAGGGGAGAAATGTGACAGAACCCACTGTCACTGTGTGTTTTGGAAGGGACTGTGGGCTGGCCTTCTACCCACAGACTATGGCCCAGAAGAGACAGAGACTTGGGGACAAGCTGGCATTGAGATAATGTAATGTAATGCTACATCCCTTCACCCCCACCCCCCCCCCCCTTGTTGCTGTGCTTAATTGTGTTGGTTCATAGCACATAGACAATGGTCTGGACTGCAGACATCTCTCCGCAGGTGATGTGTATTGAAGGGCTGCCTGCTTACCATAATCCCTTTATTTTTAACTGTAGTCTCTGTTTCAATGTTCAGTTCCCATTGGTTCTTCCTTGTCCCCTACCCCCCCTCTATGACAAGGCTAAGGGGAGTGTTCCTAACTGTGCGTAAAAGTGTATGTTTTGTATTTAATAAAGAGTTGATGCTCTGCATGTTTAACCCTCAACACCTGTGTGGATTGTCTCGTGATTGAGAGGTTAAGGGCTGGTTATGGCAAATCTGCAGGCTACGGGTGCGTTTGGAGGACAGGAGACACAGGTCTGGCGGATGTGCCCACCTGGGGTATCCGAGATCCGTCACATGCCATATTGAGAGAATTCGAGCTGAGCCATTTGTAAGAGAGAGATAGAGGTACGGGCCTAGTTAATTTCTAACTGCGTAGTTCGTGGGCGTGTCTCGAGCCTGGAAAAGCCCGCTAGTTGCGTGCAGCAGAAGAGAGAAAAGGGGAGGAGCCCTGCTAGGTGTGTGCTTCACGTGATGTGTTGGCGCCAAAGGACAGTACAGATTGGATCAGTGACAAAGCAACATGTCTGCCGCTCCATGGATCTCTGCTTCATCGGGACCTCGTGGGTTCTCAACTGCTTCAGCCATGGACGTTGCTTCTCTTGCTGCTCCTTTGAGGGATACGGGAATTCGGATGAAGCCCGGGGGTCGCTTTGCCCTTTACACATGCAGAGACGCAGAGGCCTTGGGCATGATCTGTCCAAAGTGCCAGGGACTGGCCATAGAGCTTTGCCCTTTCGGGAGATGTGCCCTTTGCGGGGAATTCCTTTTTGAGGTAGATCAGCCTACTGAAAAGCCAAAGGTCTACCGGGTTAACTGCCTCTGTTACTCCGGAGGAGAAAATTTGTGCTTCCACAGCCGTGCCCATACGCACCCCCGCGGAAACAGCGGATGCTAATGAAAAAGTTCCGGCTGCTACGGAGCTTGAGACGGAGAACCCAGCGGATGCTGTCTCTGTTGCAACTGAGTCCTCCCTTCCCCCTGCAAGGAGGAAGGTGGGATATGTGAAGGGTTCTCGTGGCCGCGGTCAAGGCCTACCCCAGCACCTGCCTGAACCGGATCATCAACCACACAGAGGGATCTCTGGCCGATCCAAGTCAGGGGAAGGTAAGAAGGCTGGGAAAACTGAGACATTGACTTTGTTGGGAGAGGGTAGAAAGTCCACACCCCACGCTACCGGGGATGTGTGGACCGCCAGCCAGCAAGGAGAGGAGAGGGTAGTTCTACACACATGTTTGCTGTTTCCCCCACATGGCTTCTCGCAAACTGCAAACGGGACTTCTTATGGTTTTCTTTCAACAATGGCTTTCTTCTTGCCACTCTTCCATAAAGGCCAGATTTATGTAGTGCACGACTAATAGTTGTCCTGTGGACAGATTCTCCCATCTGAGCTGTGGATCTCTGCAGAACCTCCAGAGTTACCATGGGCCTCTTGGCTGCTTCTCCGATGAATGCTCTCCCTACCCAGCCTGTCAGTTTAGGTGGATGCCCAGGTTTTCAGTTGTGCCATACTCTTTCCATTTTCAGATGATGGATTGAACAGTGCTCTGTGAGATGTTCAAAGCTTTGGATATTGTTTTATAACCTAACCCTGCTTTAAACTTCTCTACAGCATAATCCCTGACCTGTCTGGAGTGTTCCTTGGCTGTTGTAATGCTATTTGTTCACTTAGGTTCTCTAACAAACCTCTGAGGGCTTCACAGAACAGCTATATTTATACTGAAATTAAATCACACACAGGTGGATTTTATTTACCAATTAGGTGACTTCTGACACAAATACCAGGTATTCCAGGACCTCTCACAGCAAACCCTAACCAAAAGAAAGACGATGAAGCCACAACTCTTAATTCTTCAACACAACCATATAACCTATCGTTGGGGATTCCCATTTTCCCTCCGTTTTACATATAAAGGCAACTCCTACACCTGCAAAACAACTGAAGATCTTATCTCCACAATTAATGAACTTCGTATATCCATACCTGAGAATACCTCAGAAGGATCCAAGAGAAGGGCTACCTCAGGTTCTCCCACAGCACAACAGGATTTGTCAGCTCTTCAAGCCCACTCAAAAACTAACAAAAGAAGCCGCTTAGCTGTCCCACAACAAACTGTCGAAGATCAAATGGACTGAGTCTATTCCAATTGGTGATATAAAATATATATTATAATTACTTAGATACTCGGTTAATAATCCGTTATGGTGATCCCTGAGACAGACTTATCCTCTGTCTCAGCAGGTTTATCACTTTATTAGGTTCTCCTAATATAATTCACTTTGCATAAGATAATATTCATAGACTAATAGCTATGGAAAAATTAATTACAATCACACTATATATATATATATATAGTTGAGTCACAAATCTATGTGGTATAAGAACTGTATGGATTCTGTGATTACACTTCTAATAGTTTACCTGCTAAGGTGTTGCCTCCCGCGTATGAGTCAGAGAAAGCTTTTAGTAATTCCTCACTGTCATTATATACCTCCCAGTTAATCTAAATTAATAACACAATTTTACATTATCTCTCTGCCTCATGCGCGGGACACTACACTTCTTATCTTATGCAGATCCTAAAGATAATTTAAATAATTTAAATGGCTATTGTTTTATTTAAATATACCTTTAAAACTTGTTCAGTACAATAAGTTATATGTTATAAAGTTATATTGGTTGTTCGGTTCTCGTGGATAGTCCACTGCACCTCACAAACGTTCCTTACGTGCCTGGTATAATATACCAGACATCCTTTGGACGAAATAGTACCCACTGTGTGGTAACTGATACCACACATTGGATGCTAGCTCCATTTCGGAGCTAAACTTAAATACTTAACACATAAATAAACTTCTCTCCTCCACATTAATACTATACTTGTTATTTTCATTTATTACCCCCCCCCAAGAAATAAAATAAAATAAAAATACCTGATATATAACCGATACTTACCTTTCATATCCATTTTCTAACATTGAACAATTTAACGTACATATCTCCAGAACTTTCAAACTACTACCTACACACTATATCCACTTAACGACCGCCCACTGTAAATATACGTCAGCAGAATGGCACCGACAGGCAGAATCACGTATATGTACGTGATTGCCTTTGTATAGTTGGGGGGTCCGATCGGACCCCCCTTCTTTACAGTGAGCGGTCGTTTTACCTTCGGGAGCGATCCGGCATGAGGGGACGGCCGTTCGATTCCGGCCACCCCCTCTCGATCGCTCCCGGCGAATGAGAGAGCTTCCCCTGCCTGCCAGGAAGGAGGAAGTGATGTCATCTCTCCTGGGGCGCTCACATATACCGAGCGCCGTACAGGAGAAGATGCAGGTTAGTACACAAAACAGAACACTGACACCAGGACACATAGGCACATAAATCGCCCCCCCAGGCCCCCCCAGACACCCCCAGATCACCCCCCAGCCCCCCCCCAGTCCCCAGTCACAGTGTCACTGATTGCAGTGACCATTTATTTAGTGATCACTGCAATCAGTGACATTTGTGACTGTAAAAGTGTCACTACATTTAGTTTTAGGTCCAGTGTAGCCCCCTAACCCCCCCTAATAAAGGTTTAACCCCCTGATCACCCCCCAGATAACCCTTTCACCCCCTAGCACCACTGTCACTAAGTTATAATTTTTCTGATCGATGTCTTAGCGTCGGCGATGCTGATCGGTAGCCAGTAATTTTTTTTAGGTTCGCCGCAGGTTTTTATAGCGTCGGGTACCCCCATATATTACCTAATAAAGGTTTAACCCCCTTGATCGCCCCCCAGGTAACCCTTTCACCCCCTATCACCACTGTCACTAAGTTATAATTTTTCTGATCGATGTCTTAGCGTCGGCGATGCTGATCGGTAGCCAGTAATTTTTTTTAGGTTCGCCGCAGGTTTTTATAGCGTCGGGTACCCCCATATATTACCTAATAAAGGTTTAACCCCCTTGATCACCCCCCAGGTAACCCTTTCACCCCCTAGCACCGCAGTCGCTATGCGATCATTTTTCTGATCGATGTCTTAGCGTCGGTGATGCTGATCGGTAGCCAGTAATTTTTTTTAGGTTCGCCGCAGGTTTTCATAGCGTTGGGTACCCCCATATATTACCTAATAAAGGTTTAACCCCCTTGATCGCCCCCCCAGGTAACCCTTTCACCCCCTATCACCACTGTCACTAAGCGATAATTTTTCTGATCGATGTCTTAGCGTCGGCGATGCTGATCGGTAGCCAGTAATTTTTTTTAGGTTCGCCGCAGGTTTTTATAGCGTCGGGTACCCCCATATATTACCTAATAAAGGTGTAACCCCCTTGATCACCCCCCAGGTAACCCTTTCACCCCCTAGCACCGCCGTCACTATGCGATCATTTTTCTGATCGATGTCTTAGCGTCGGTGATGCTGATCGGTAGCCAGTAATTTTTTTAGGTTCGCCGCAGGTTTTTATAGCGTCAGGTGCCCCCATATATTATCTAATAAAGGTTTAACCCCCTGATCGCCCCCCAGGTAACCCTTTCACCCCCTATCACCACTGTCGCTAAGCAATCGTTTTTATGATCGTTGTCTTAGTGTCGGTGATGCCGATAGGTAGCCAGTAATTTTTTTTTAGGTTCGCCGTCAGGTTTTTATATAGCGTCAGGTACCCCCATATATTACCTAATAAAGGTTTTAACCCCCTAATTGCCCCTAGTTAACCCTTTCACCAGTGATCATCATATAAGTGTTACGGGTGACGCTGGTTAGTTAGTTTGCTTTTTATAGTGTCAGGGCACCCGCCGTATATAACCCAATAAAGGTTTAACCCCCTGATCGCCCGGCGGGTGATATCAGTTAGGTTTTAGCGTCAGAGAGGGTCTGCGTCACACCCCAGGCAGCGTCAGGTTAGTGCCAGTAGCGCTAACACCCACACGTGAAGCATACACCCCCCTTAGTGGTATAGTATCTGATCAGCTCAATATCTGATCTGATCAGATCTATACTAGCGTCCCGAGCAGTTTAGGGTTCCCAAAAACGCAGTGTTAGCGGGATCAGCCCAGATACCTGCTAGCACCTGCGTTTTGCCCCTCCGTCCAGCCCAGGCCACCCAAGTGCAGTATCGATCGATCACTGTCACTTGCAAAACACAACACACATAACTGCAGCGTTCGCAGAGACAGGCCTGATCCCTGCGACTCCAGTGCTGTAGGAGGTGATTTCACCACCACAGTTAAAAAAAAAAGCATATATGCCGAAGCATTGGGGCAGCAGGAGCCGAGGAGTGATTTTGCTCCTAATGCCGCGTATATACGGTCGAAATTCCGACGGAGGCTTGCCCGTGGAAAAGTCTGACCATGTGTACGCGACATAACTTTTGCGAGAAGATGCCCCCATGCTTCGGCATATATAAATGGTGCATGTATGCCCATCATTAGAAGTGGGTGGATGAAGGGCGGTATTCTAATGGTGGGCATACCCACCGATCATTCTTTTTTTTTCGTTCAGCCAACAGGCTGCATGAAAAAAAAGATTACAATACATGTCCAACAAGGACCAGCAACGTACTGGTATGTTGCTGGACTTTGAATGTTTATACCAGAATGATGCCTGCGGGTTTAGGTATCATCTTGGTATCATTCTTTTCAGCCAGCGGCCGGCTTTCATGTAAAAGCAATCCTAGTGGCTAATTAGCCTCTGGACTGCTTTTACAAGCAGTGGGAGGGAATGACCCCCCCGGATATAAAAAGCGCCATTGGGAAATTGGGAAAGCATTTTATCACACCGATCTTGGTGTGGTCAGATGCTTTGAGGGCAGAGGAAAGATCTAGGGTCCAATAGACCCCAGTTTTTTCAAAAAAGAGTACCTGTCATTACCTATTGCTATCATAGGGGATATTTACACTCCCTGAGATAACAATAAAAGTGATAAAAATAAATAAATATGGAAGCAACAGTTTAAAAATAAAATAAAAAAGCAAAATTAATAATAAAAAAAAAAAAAGCACCCCTGTCCTGCCCTGCTCTTGCCCAATGGCAAACGCAAGCGTCGGTCTGGCGTCATATGTAAACAGCAATTGCACCATGCATGTGAGGTATCACCGCGAAGGTCAGATCGAGGGCAGTAATTTTAGCAGTAGACCTCCTCTGTAAATCTAACGGGGTAACCTGTAAATGCTTTTAAAGGCTTTTAAAAATGTATGTAGTTTGTCGCCAATGCGTGTTTGTGCGAAATTTTAAAGCATGTCGTGTTTGGTATCTATGTACTCGGCCTAAGATCATCTTTTTTATTTCATCAAACATTTGGGCAATATAGTGTGTTTTAGTGCATTAAAATTAAAAAAAGTGTATTTTTTCCCCAAAAAATGCGTTTGAAAAATCGCTGCGCAAATACTGTGTAGAAAAAAAAATGCAACACCCACCATTTTATTCTGTAGGGCCTTTGCTTTAAAAATATATATAATGTTTGGGGGTTCAACATAATTTTCTTGCAAAAAAAATATGTTTTCATGTAAACAAAAAGTGTCAAAAAGGGCTTTGTCTTCAAGTGGTTAGAAGAGTGGATGTAAGCTTCCTAATGTTGTGTATAAAATGCCAGAACAGTTCAAAACCCCCCCAAATGACCCCATTTTGGAAAGTATACACCCCAAGCTATATACTGAGAGGCATGTCGAGTCCATGGAATATTTTATATGTTGACACAAGTTGCGGAAAAAATATTTTTTTTTTTTGCACAAAGTTGTCACTAAATGATATATTGCTCAAACATGCCATGGGCATATGTGGAATTACACCCCAAAATACATTCTGTTGCTTCTCCTGAGTACGGGGATACCACATGTGTGAGACTTTTTGGGAGCCTAGCCGCGTACGGGACCCCAAAAACCAAGCACCGCCTTCAGGCTTTCTAAGGGTGTCAATTTTTGATTTCACTTCTCACTGCCTATCACAGTTTCGGAGGCCATGGAATGCCCAGATGGCACAAAACCCCCCCAAATGACCCAATTTTGGAAAGTAGACACCCCAAGCTATTTGCTGAGAGGTATTGTGAGTATTTTGCAGATCTCGCTTTTTGTCACAAAGTTTTGAAAATTGAAAAAAAAAAGAAAAAAAAAAATGTTCTTTCTTCATTTTCAAAAACAAATGAGAGCTGTAAAATACTCACCATGCCTCTCAGTAAACAGCTTGGGGTGTCTACTTTCCAAAATGGGGTCATTTGGGGGGGTTTTGTGCTATTTTGACATTTTATGGCCTTCAAAACTGTGATAGGTAGTGAGGAGTGAAATCAAAAATTTGCGCCCTTAGAAATCCTGGAGGCGGTGCTTGGTTTCCGGGGTCCCGTACGTGGCTAGGCTCCTAAAAAGTCCCACACATGTGGTATCCCCGTACTCAGGAGAAGCAGCAGAATGTATTTTGGGGTGCAATTCCACATATAACCATGGCATGTGTGAGCAATATATCATTTAGTGACAACTTTTTGTAATTTTTTTTTTTTGTCATTATTCAATCACTTGGGACAAAAAAAAAAATATTCAATGGGCTCAACAGGCCTCTCAGCAATTTCCTTGGGGTGTCTACTTTCTAAAATGGGGTCATTTGGGGGGGTTTTGTGCTATTTTGGCATTTTATGGCCTTCAAAACTGTGATAGGTAGTGAGGAGTGAAATCAAAAATTTGCGCCCTTAGAAATCCTGAAGGCGGTGCTTGGTTTCCGGGGTCCCGTACGTGGCTAAGCTCCTAAAAAGTCCCACACATGTGGTATCCCCGTACTCAGGAGAAGCAGCAGAATGTATTTTGGGGTGCAATTCCACATATAACCATGGCATGTGTGAGCAATATATCATTTAGTGACAACTTTTTGTATTTTTATTTTTTTTTGTCATTATTCAATCACTTGGGACAAAAAAAAAATATTCAATGGGCTCAACATGCCTCTCAGCAATTTCCTTGGGGTGTCTACTTTCTAAAATGGGGTCATTTGGGGGGTTTTGTACTGCCCTGTCATTTTAGCACCTCAAGAAATGAGATAGGCAGTCATAAATTAAAAGCTGTGTAAATTCCAGAAAATGTACCCTAGTTTGTAAACGCTATAACTTTTGCACAAACCGATAAATATACGCTTATTGACATTTTTTTTACTAAAGACATGTGGCTGAATACATTTTGGCCTAAATGTATGACTAAAATTGAGTTTATTCAATTTTTCTTATAACAAAAAGTAGAAAATATCATTTTTTTTCTAAATTTTCGGTCTTTTTCCGTTTATATCGCAAAAAATTTAAATCGCAGAGGCAATCAAATACCATTAAAAGAAAGCTCTATTTGTGGGAAGAAAAGGACGCAAATTTCGTTTGGGTACAACATTGCATGTCCGCACAATTTACAGTTAAAGCAGCGCAGTGCAAAATTCTGAATTCACCTCTGGTCCTTTAGCTACCAAATGGTCCGGGGCTTAAGTGGATATATATTCTCATTAAGCTCACTAATTTGTTACCATGACTTCTCTAAATGTGCTTACACTTAATGTACAGGGTCTCAATTCCCCTCCTAAAAGAACGAAAGCCTTTCAATTTTTCTCTTCTCTTTCAGCACATATTGTGTGCTTACAAGAGACACACTTTTCCACTCTTTCCTCTCCCAAATTTTGCCATCGTCGATATTTTGCCATCGTCGATATCCCCAAATATTCAAATCCTCAGCCCCAACTAAACAAAGGGGGGTAATGATCGCTTTCCATCACACTACACCCTTTACTCTCCAGGCTGAGATTGCAGACCCTGAAGGTCGATACCTAATACTCACAGGTTTATTATTAGATGCCGAAATAACTATTGTTACATACTATGATCCGAACAAAAACCCTCTTGCCTTCCTTTCACACCTATTTACCGTTGTAGATACACACAGAAAAGGATGCTTATACTCAAACCAAGTGATTTACCCAATTCTGGATAAATCCCCTACACCTTCCTCAAACCTCCGTCCCGCTTACCAAAACCTGCTCAACCAACATACACTACTAAACACTTGGCGTGAACAACATCCTAAAAAAAGACAATATACCCACTATTCTCACCCACACAAACAATTCTCTTGAATTGATCACTTATTTACTAATATCAATTCTGCACACCTTATTCTTCATTCCCAAATTATTCCATGTACATGGTCAGACCACAATGCTACCATCACTACTTTCTCTTCCCTTTTCCCAAAACCCAACTATCGCTCTTGGACTATAAATGACAATCTTTTAGCCATCCCGTCCTATAGACAAACAATTGAAAAAGCTATTCAAGAATATAACACGAATAATAAGTCGCCAGGTATTAATCCTTTAACGCTTTGGGGAGCCCACAAACCAACAATAAGAGGAGTATGCCTTAGTCAAGCAGCTCATCTCAAAAAACAAAATAAAATTATCCAGACAAAATTGGAAGAGACTTTTTACAAAGCTTCAGAGGATTTTCAAACAACTCCTTCCCCCAGTAACAAACTAACCTACGATAAAGCGAAGCTAGAATTAGACATCTTCTTTACAGACTCGGCAGAAAAAATCCTTCAAAAATCTAGACATGAAAGCAAATAAACCCACTACATTTTTAGCTCTAGCTCTACGTAAAGCAGACCACATTAGAAAACCAATACGACTGCGAATTACAAAAAATAATTTTTTTTCTAGCAACCCGCTAAAGATAGTAAATGAATTCCAAAGAAAACTGACGGATTTATACAAAGATACCCATAAAATAGACCAAAC
The DNA here is from genome assembly GCA_029206835.1 of Rana muscosa. Taxonomy (NCBI): domain Eukaryota; kingdom Metazoa; phylum Chordata; class Amphibia; order Anura; family Ranidae; genus Rana; species Rana muscosa. The sequence continues at coordinate 39,199,341 of CM055122.1, forward strand.
AAAACTATCCTTTTTACTATCCAATATTTAATTGCCCTCACTCAGCACTGATCAACTTGAATCACTTGAAAGACCTATTAAAACAGAGGAAATACAATTAGCTATAAAAACTTTGAAACCACATAAGCGACCTGGCCCAGATGGCTTTTCAGCCACGTATTACAAACAATTCTCCACACTACTCTCCCTTCTTCTAACAGAAGCTTTTAATTCCTTCCTCTCAGGACATTCTTTTCGTCTAGAAAACCCTACTAGCTCCCATATCAATGATACCTAAGCCGAACTCTGACGACACGACCTGGTCCAATTATAGACCTATTTCAGTACTGAATTTAGACATCAAATTACTAGCTAAGATCCTTTCAAATAGACTTAACCCCATAATAGGGAAACTTATAAATAAAGACCAAACTGGCTTTATACCATCCAGACACACGGGAGATAATATACGGAGGGCAACCCTTATTGCACATATGGCACGTACCCGACGCATCCCTGCCTGCTTCCTCTCAATAGATATCCAGAAAGCATTTGACACTTTATCTTGGAATTATCTAAAATCTATTCTCCAAAAATTGGGTTTTGGAACAAATTTTCTACAATAGCTATTATCACTTTATGATAATCCAAAAGCATATGTTTTATACTCAGGATTTCGATCTGAACCCATAAAAATAGAAAGAGGAACCAGGCAGGGCTGCCCTTTATCCCCACTCCTTTTCGCTTTATCGATCGAGCCCCTTGCACAACTGATTCGTACGAATATTAACATTAAAGGTTTCGAATTGGGTGGACATCAACATAAGTTATGTTTGCTGACGACATTTAGATTTTTCTCACGTCTCCCTTAACATCAGCACCTAACCTTATAGACACACTTACTAAATTTAGTATGATCTCCGGACTGAAAATAAACAACCAAAAATCCAAAGCCCTGAATATTTCACTCCCTTTAGAATTACTTACGGAACTACAAGACTCTCTTCCCTTTACCTGGTCTAACACACATATTACCTACCTAGGTATCTCATTTACAGCTGATCCGTCTAATTTATATCAAGCAAATTACCCTCCTTTACTAAAACAACTTACCTTATTGATGAAGAATTGGTCCACATTACCACTGGCATGATTGGGTAGAATAACTGTGGTCAAAATGTCCATATTGCCAAAACTTTTATATCTTTTTAGAAACCTTCCAATCCGAGTCCCAGCCTACTTTTTCCGAATCATCCAACGCAAAGTATTGCAATTTATATGGGTCAAAATTAAACCACGCTTATCACAAAATACCCTTTTTACACCCAGAACACAGGGAGGTCTGAGTGTACCCAACTTTAGCAAATATTACTATGCTGCCCAATTTGCCCAACTCCCTAAATATCATGCCACTAAAATAATTCCACTATGGGTTTCGATCGAATCGGCCGATTGTAGCGGCTGTTTTTATTCACGTGAGACCGTATGTGCAATTTTGCTCCCCAGCGCCAGAGACGTACTTTTCCTTTTCCTGGTTGCCTGGGGTGGAAGTTTGTGACTAACGCAGGTCCAGACCAGTTGGGGGTCAGGAACCTGGTTAGTCTGTTTTTAAAAGGGGAGAAATGTGACAGAACCCACTGTCACTGTGTGTTTTGGAAGGGACTGTGGGCTGGCCTTCTATCCACAGACTATGGCCCAGAAGAGACAGAGACTTGGGGACAAGCTGGCATTGAGATAATGTAATGTAATGCTACATCCCTTCTCCCCCATCCCCCCCTCTTGTTGCTGTGCTTAATTGTGTTGGTTCATAGCACATAGACAATGGTCTGGACTGCAGACATCTCTCCGCAGGTGATGTGTATTGAAGGGCTGCCTGCTTACCATAATCTCTTTATGTTTAACTGTAGTCTCTGTTTCAATGTTCAGTTCCCATTGGTTCTTCCTTGTCCCCTACCCCCCCCTCTATGACAAGACTAAGGGGAGTGTTCCTAACTGTGTGTAAAAGTGTATGTTTTGTATTTAATAAAGAGTTGATGCTCTGCATGTTTAACCCTCAACACCTGTGTGGATTGTCTCGTGATTGAGGGGTTAAGGGCTGGTTATGTCAAATCTGCAGGCTATGGGTGCATTTGGAGGACAGGAGACACAGGTCTGGCGGATGTGCCCACCTGGGATATCCGAGATCCGTCACAGGCCATATTGAGAGAATTCGAGCTGCGCCATTTGTAAGAGAGAGATAGAGGTACGGGCCTAGTTAATTTCTAACTGCGTAGTTTGTGGGCGTGTCTCGAGCCTGGAAAAGCCCACTAGTTGCGTGCAGCAGAAGAGAGAAAAGGGGAGGAGCCCTGCTAGGTGTGTGCTTCACATGATGTGTTGGCGCCAAAGGACAGTACAGATTGGATCAGTGACAAAGCAACATGTCTGCCGCTCCATGGATCTCTGCTTCATCGGGACCTCGTGGGTTCTCAACTGCTTCAGCCATGGACGTTGCTTCGCTTGCTGCTCCTTTGACGGATACGGGAATTCGGTTGAAGCCCGGGGGTCGCTTTGCCCTTTACACATGCAGAGACGCAGAGGCCTTGGGCATGATCTGTCCAAAGTGCCAGGGACTGGCCGTAGAGCTTCGCCCTTTCGGGAGATGTGCCCTTTGCGGGGAATTCCTTTTTGATGTAGATCAGCCTACTGAAAAGCCAAAGGTCTACCGGGTTAACTGCCTCTCCGGTGCTGTTACTCCGGAGGAAAAAATTTGTGCTTCCACAGCCGTGCCCATACGCACGCCCGCGGAAACAGCGGATGCTAATGAAAAAGTTCCGGCTGCTACGGAGCTTGAGACGGAGAACCCAGCGGATGCTGTCTCCATTGCAACTGAGTCCTCCCTTCCCCCTGCAAAGAGGAAGGTGGGATATGTTCAGGGTTCTCGTGGCCACGGTCAAGGCCTACCCCAGCACCCGCCTGAACCGGATCATCAACCACACAGAGGGATCTCCGGCCGATACAAGTCAGGGGAAGGTAAGAAGGCTGGGAAAACTGAGACATTGACTTTGTTGGGAGAGGGTAGAAAGTCCACACCCCACACTACCAGGGATGTGCGGACCGCCAGCCAGCAAGGAGAGGAGAGGGTAGTGCTACACACATGTTTGCTGTTGTCCCCACATGGCTTCTCGCAAACTGCAAACAGGACTTCTTATGGCTTTCTTTCAACAATGGCTTTCTTCTTGCCACTCTTCCATAAAGGCCAGATTTATGTAGTGCACGACTAATAGTTGTCCTGTGGACAGATTCTCCCATCTGAGCTGTGGATCTCTGCAGAACCTCCAGAGTTACCATGGGCCTCTTGGCTGCTTCTCTGATGAATGCTCTCCCTGCCCGGCCTGTCAGTTTAGGTGGATGCCCAGGTTTTCAGTTGTGCCATACTCTTTCCATTTTCAGATGATGGATTGAACAGTGCTCTGTGAGATGTTCAAAGCTTTGGATATTGTTTTATAACCTAATCCTGCTTTAAACTTCTCTACAGCATAATCCCTGACCTGTCTGGAGTGTTCCTTGGCTGTTGTAATGCTATTTGTTCACTTAGGTCCTCTAACAAACCTCTGAGGGCTTCACAGAACAGCTATATGTATACTGAAATTAAATCACACACAGATGGATTTTATTTACCAATTAGGTGACTTCTGAAGGTAATTGGTTCCACAAAAATTTAGTTAGAGGTGTCGGTGTAAAGGGGGCTGAATACAAATGCACGCCACACTTTTTAGATATTTATTTGTAAAAAAAAATTAAAACCGTTTATCATTTTCCGTCCACTTCACAATTATGTACCACTTTGTGTTGATCTATCACATAAAATCCCAATAAAACATTAGGTTTTTGGTTGTAAAAAAATGTGTAAAATGTTGAGGGGTATGAATACTTTTTCAAGACACTATATATGAAATGAGGAACCGTGATCTGTTAAGGACCACACAGGAACATTATTATTTTTACAAGTCAAGTCAATGCACAATAATTCTTGTGCATTGTTAAAATCACTGTTCCTCACCAAATGGAATTTTTACTTGCTCCCTAGGAGAGTGTCCAGTGCCTCATGCCATTTGTTTGACAATCCAATGCCTATTAAAGCCTCATACACACGACCGAGTTTCTCGTCAAAAAACGACAAGAAACTTGCTGGCAGAGCTTTCTTGCTGAGTAAATCGGTCATGTGTACGCGGCTATCAGGTTTCTCGTCAAGAAAACCGACAAGAATCTCGACGAGAAAAATAGAGATGATTAAGAAAGAGAGTCCTGGATGGCCGCACTCCGTGAAAAAATGCCTATTGAGGCGCATGCGCGAGGCTGACTAGGCAGGTAATGACCACCTAGCGCTCCGCATCTACCGGGACTTGACAACCGACATAAAACGTGTTGAAGACGTTAACTACACCGGAACGGTAACCGACAGATAGCAAATACTCTCAGGCTCATAGATATATGATGTATAGTGGGAGAAGATCAAGGCTTAAAACACCAAAGGTCCCTGAAGCGCTGACGAAAGCTGTGACTAAAATGGCAGCAGCATCTTCCTCCCGCTCCTCATTACCTCACTCACAGAAACTGAGTAAAGCTCAGTTAGCTTATAACACAGAGCCTTAACCTGAATTTGACTTTGACTTGAGTCCGAATATCTTACAAAGTACAGCACCAAATTCAGACCTTATAACCCAATTTGAAAGAGTTTTACAGAGGGCACTACAAAACACCTCAGATTCCATCACAGAGAAACTGACGCGGGAAATCCGTGAGGTGGGCAGACGAACATCTGTATTGGAGCAAAGGATGGATGAAATTGATGGAATAACTGCAAATAACACAGACAAACTGGAATTACTGAGGGAAGACAATATCTCCCTCAACAATTGTTTAGAAGAATATGAGAACAGAGCCAGAAGGTCTAATCTAAGAATACGTGGTATACCAGAATCTATATTAGACCTCCAACCTACAATTACCGCACTCTTTCATGAACTAATTCCTACAGTTCCTATTGAACGCTTGGAGATGGACAGGGTCCATAGAACACTAGCCCCCCGAAAAGAAGAAGGTCCCCCAAGAGAGATTGTTATTAAGCTGCACTACTTCAATACTAAGGAACTACTTCTGGAAGCAGCCCGCTATAAAGATGCTTTGATTTTCCAAGGACACAAATACCAGGTATTCCAGGACCTCTCACAGCAAACCCTAACCAAAAGAAAGACGAAGAAGCCACAACTCTTAATTCTTCAACACAACCGTATAACCTATCGTTGGGGATTCCCATTTGCCCTCCATTTTACATGTAAAGGCAACTCCTGCACCTGCAAAACAACTGAAGATCTTATCTCTACAATTAATGAACTTCGTCTATCCATACCTGAGAATACCTCAGAAGGATCCAAGAGAAGGGCTACCTCAGGTTCTCCCACAGCACAACAGGATTTGTCAGCTCTTCAAGCCCACTCAAACACTAACAAAAGAAGCCGCTTAGCTGCCCCACAACAAACTGTCGAAGATCAAATGGACTGAGTCTATTCCAATTGGTGATATAAAATATATATTATAATTACTTAGATACTCGGTTAATAATCTGTTATGGTGATCCCTGAGACAGACTTATCCTCTGTCTCAGCAGGTTTATCACTTTATTAGGTTCTCCTAATATAATTCACTTTGCATAAGATAATATTCATAGACTAATAGCTATGGAAAAATTAATTACAATCACACTATATATATATAGTTGAGTCACAAATCTATGTGGTATAACAACTGTATGGATTCTGTGATTACACTTCTAATAGTTTACCTGCTCAGGTGTTGCCTCCCGCGCATGAGTCAGAGAAAGCTTTTAGTAATTCCTCACTGTCATTATATACCCCCCAGTTAATCTAAATTAATTACACAATTTTACTTTATCTCTCTGCCTCATGCGCGGGACACTACACTTCTTATCTTATGCAGATCCTAAAGATAATTTAAATAATTTAAATGGTTATTGTTTTATTTAAATATACCTTTAAAACTTGTTCAGTACAATAAGTTATATGTTATAAAGTTATATTGGTTGTTCGGTTCTCGTGGATAGTCCACTGCACCTCACAAACGTTCCTTACGTGCCTGGTATAATATACCAGACATCCTTTGGACGAAATAGTACCCACTGTGTGGTAACTGATACCACACATTGGATACTAGCTCCATTTCGGGGCTAAACTTAAATACTTAACACATAAATAAACTTCTCTCCTCCACATTAATACTATACTTGTTATTTTCATTTATTACCCCCCCCAAGAAATAAAATAAAATAAAAATACCTGATATATAACCGATACTTACCTTTCATATCTATTTTCTTAACATTGAACAATTTAACGTACATATCTCCAGAACTTTCAAACTACTACCTACACACTATATATATTCTCATTAAGCTCACTAATTTGTTACCATGACTTCTCTAAATGTGCTTACACTTAATGTACAGGGTCTCAATTCCCCTCCTAAAAGAACGAAAGCCTTTCAATTTTTCTCTTCTCTTTCAGCACATATTGTGTGCTTACAAGAGACACACTTTTCCATTCTTTCCTCTCCCAAATTTTGCCATCGTCGATATTTTGCCATCGTCGATATCCCCAAATATTCAAAGCCTCAGCCCCAACTAAACAAAGGGGGGTAATGATAGCTTTCCATCACACTAAACCATTTACTCTCCAGGCTGAGATTGCAGACCCTGAAGGTCGATACCTAATACTCACAGGTTTATTATTAGATGCCGAAATAACTATTGTTACATACTATGATCCGAACAAAAACCCTCTTGCCTTCCTTTCACACCTATTTACCGTTGTAGATACACACAAAAAAGGGATGCTTATAATGTGCGGAGACTCAAACCAAGCGATTTACCCAATTCTGGATAAATCCACTACACCTTCCTCCAACCTCCGACCTGCTTACCAAAACCTGCTCAACCAACATACACTACTAAACACTTGGCGTGAACAACATCCTAAAAAAAGACAATATACCCACTATTCTCACCCACACAAACAATTCTCTTGAATTGATCACTTATTTACTAATATCAATTCTGCACACCTTATTCTTCATTCCCAAATTATTCCATGTACATGGTCAGACCACAATGCTACCATCACTACTTTCTCTTCCCTTGTCCCAAAACCCAACTATCGCTCTTGGACTATTAATGACAATCTTTTAGCCATCCCGTCCTATAGACAAACAATTTAAAAAGCTATTCAAGAATATAACACGAATAATAAGTCGCCAGGTATTAATCCTTTGACGCTTTGGGAAGCCCACAAACCAACAATAAGAGGAGTATGCCTTAGTCAAGCAGCTCATCTCAAAAAACAAAATAAAATTATCCAGACAAAATTGGAAGAGACTTTTTACAAAGCTTCAGAGGATTTTCAAACAACTCCTTCCCCCAGTAACAAACTAACCTACGATAAAGCGAAGCTAGAATTAGACATCTTCTTTACAGACTCGGCAGAAAAAATCCTTCAAAAATCTAGACATGAAAGCAAATAAACCCACTACCTTTTTAGCTCTAGCTCTACGTAAAGCAGACCACATTAGAAAACCAATACGACTGCAAATTACAAAAAATTATTTTTCTAGCAACCCGCTAAAGATAGTAAATGAATTCCAAAGAAAACTGACGGATTTATACAAAGATACCCATAAAATAGACCAAACAAAACTATCCTTTTTACTATCCAATATTCAATTGCCCTCACTCAGCACTGATCAACTTGAATCACTTGAAAGACCTATTAAAACAGAGGAAATACAATTAGCTATAAAAACTTTGAAACCACATAAGCGACCTGGCCCAGATGGCTTTTCAGCCACGTATTACAAACGATTCTCCACACTACTCTCCCCTCTTCTAACAGAAGCTTTTAATTCCTTCCTCTCAGGACATTATTTTCGTCCAGAAACCCTACTAGCTCCCATATCAATGATACCTAAGCCGAACTCTGAAGACACGACCTGGTCCAATTATAGACCTATTTCAGTACTGAATTTAGACATCAAATTACTAGCTAAGATCCTTTCAAATAGACTTAACCCCATAATAGGGAAACTTATAAATAAAGACCAAACTGGCTTCATACCATCCAGACACACGGGAGATAATATACGGAGGGCAACCCTTCTTGCACATATGGCACGTACCCGACGCATCCCTGCCTTCTTCCTCTCAATAGATATCCAGAAAGCATTTGACACTTTATCTTGGGATTATCTAAAATCTATTCTCCAAAAATGGGGTTTCGGAACAAATTTTCTACAATGGCTATTATCACTTTATGATAATCCAAAAGCATATGTTTTATACTCAGGATTTCGATCTGAACCCATAAAAATAGAAAGAGGAACCAGGCAGGGCTGCCCTTTATCCCCACTCCTTTTTGCTTTAGCGATCGAGCCCCTTGCACAACTGATTTGTATGAATATCAACATTAAAGGTCTCAAATTGGGTGGACATCAACATAAGTTATGTATGTTTGCTGACGACATTTTGATTTTTCTCACGTCTCCCTTAACATTAGCACCTAACCTTAAAGACACACTTACTAAATTTTGTATGATCTCCGGACTGAAAATAAACAACCAAAAATCCAAAGCCCTGAATATTTCACTCCCTTTAGAATTACTTACGGAACTACAAGACTCTCTTCCCTTTACCTGGTCTAACACACATATTACCTACCTAGGTATCTCATTTACAGCTGATCCGTCTAATTTATATCAAGCAAATTACCCTCCTTCACTAAAACAACTTACCTCATTGATGAAGAATTGGTCCACATTACCACTGGCATGATTGGGTAGAATAACTGTGGTCAAAATGTCCATATTGCCAAAACTTTTATATCTTTTTAGAAATCTTCCAATCCGAGTCCCAGCCTACTTTTTCTGAATCATCCAACGCAAAGTATTGCAATTTATATGGGTCAAAATTAAACCACGCTTATCACAAAATACCCTTTTTACACCCCGAGCACAGGGAGGTCTGAGTGTACCCAACTTTAGCAAATATTACTATGCTGCCCAACTTGCCCAACTCCCTAAATAAGAAATTCCACTATGGGTTTCGATCGAATCGGCCGATTGCGACCCCCTTTCATTGGCAAATATCCTATGGCTTCCCCCTTCACTCCGACGGAAATTTTCTAATCCAATCACCAAACATAGTCTGATTATCTGGGACAGGTTCAAATCCCGATTTGGACTACAATCCTTGCATAACCCTCTTCTTTCCTTTTTGCAAAACCCTGATTTCTATCCGGCCTGGACCTTCCCATCCTCTTTTTCAACTTGGTCTAAAAAAGGACTAACACGAACACACCAATTTATTGAATCAAATGAAATCATCCCCTTCCCTACACTTAGTGAAACCTATGACCTACCTACTACAGAAACCTTCAGATACTTACAAATTAAGAATTTTATACAGCTAAACAACCCTCAGAATTGACTTACTGATGACCATACGACTTTTGAACATACCTGCATTACTGACCCACATAAACGAGGCTTGATCTCAGAACTATACAGACAATTACTGATTCCTATCTCTGAAAACTTTACACCATACACATCTAAATGGGATTCCAATTTGAATCTCCAACCTGGAAATGTAAACTGGCCACAAATATGGAAAACAACAAACTCAGCAACACCAAATATTGCTGCCCTAGAAATGAACTACAAGGTTCTCACAAGATGGTACTTAGTTCCTGCTAGAATCTCTAAATTCCACCCACAATATCCTGCACAATGCTTTTGAGGTTGCACTGACAAAGGCACACAATTACATATTTGGTGGACTTGTCCCATTGTTCTTACCTTTTTGAAAAAAATATTTGATCTATTATCCACCATGTTTAGCACCACTTTGCAACCAGACCCCACGGTAGCTCTTTTAAATAGTAAGCCCCAAAACATTACTAACCGACAATTTAAACTGATGTTATATGTAACTACAGCTGCAAAACAATCAATTCCTTTCGCATGGAAAACTTCCACTTTAAGTATTGTACCGGTCAAACATAGAATTAATCAGGCATTGATTCATGCTAAAACAGAAGCGATCTATTTAGATAAAATTACTAAATTCGAAGCACTTTGGAGCCCATGGATAAATCACCACCTACCGCAAGGCTTTGACCTTACACTGGTACTGACTTAATTACAATACTTGAATCACTCCCCAATCCTATCTAGACACAGAATTCCTCAACTCCTGACTCTCGCTGGAGAAATTTCCCACTTTCTATCCCTTCCTCCCCGTCTCCCTGACCTTAACGAACATACTAGATGCTCACAAAATGTATCCCTACCCAATAAAACAGTGTATACTTATACCACGGATGATTTAGTTCACTGATCTATCATTTGCGGCTTTAGTCGGACACATAGTTGTCCATTTTAGACAGTGACGACCCTTTTCACCATCAGGACATGCCAAGCCACCTAGCCGGACCTTGGCCCTTGATACGATTTAAGTTGATCACGACTGTCTTCTATTAGAATGCCCAATTGAGTTATTCATCTTCTTTTATGTATTCCTTACGATTAGATATTGATAAATCTGATTACAAATGGTATAAGATAGGCTTTCTTATTACAATATTACTCTTTTCCCTTCTTCCCCCCCCTCCCTTTTTCTTTTTTCTCTCTCTTCCCTCTTTTATTATACTATTTCATTTAATGATTATTATTACTTATGCATTTATTTTCGATAACAAATTTTCTTTTCATATTTATATACAAAAATTGTAGAGAAGATAAAAATTCCATCTACACTTATCTACTTAATTTCAAAATCTTGTAAAACGTATATGAATTGTATTGTGTAATCTTTAATAAAATATTTGAAAAAAAAAAAAAAAAATGCCTATTTATTTAGTAAAATCCATAACACAGCACAGCATACAAACTTAGAAATGTGAACAGGTACAGGGCTAACGCGTTTCACTTCATATGATGCTTACTCACTATGAGTAAGCATCATATGATGTGAAACACGTTAGCCCTGTACCTGTTCACATTTCTAAGTTTGTATGCTGTGCTGTGTTATGGATTTTACTAAATAAATAGGCATTTTTTCACGGAGTGCGGCCATCCAGGACTCTCTTTCTTAATCACCTACATTGTGCAGAGCCAGCACCTGTGAGTCTGAAGTGGGGCAGAAGCATTCTATGAATTCGGAGGCTTGGGAGCGGTAATTTCTTTTCCTTCAATCTACATACCGAGAAAAATAGAGAACCTGCTCTCTATTTTCTCGTCAGGATTCTCCATTTTCTCGTCGAGAAATGTTTCTTGACGAGAAATGTGTGTGTGTGTAAACTTACCTGTCGCCGTGGAAACCCGCGCATGCTCGAAATGACTTTGACGCATGCGCGGTAGCTTCCTAGGCATAGGTAGGGTGTAGCAAGATGGCGGCGACGGCATCGAATGTGATGAGCGCACGCTCGTCGTAGTCGATTACGTCACTGTGTTCGCTCCATTCAAAGATTCTTTGAATCAATCGTGTGTACACTCGGCCGGGACAAGTTTCTTGTCCAAGAATCTCATCAAGAAAAACAACAAGTTTTTTCCTGACTAGATTCTCGGCCGTGTGTACGAGGCTTCTGTCTAGAAAATTGCCATTACTGTGTTTTAACATTTTGCTACCATTGACATCAATCGGATTTGAATTCAGCACCCAAACTTTAGTCAAGTTTTACAAGCCTTTGAAATTAACCCAGGTATGTTTGGCGTATCTCTGTTATGTACATTAGAGATTAGAAATTTGGAAGAATGTCAAGCGTCTTTTGACAGTGGGGAGCAGAATGACCTGAGATACTGAGAGAAATAATTGCAGTGCTACTCTTATGAACTTTGAGGATAGTCTTCTCCACAATGTATGCAGTTACAGATGTCATTGAAGGCTTGATTTATAGTCAATTCACATTACTGTGCCATTGAGGTGCAATGTGCTAGCCGCCATTTTAAAATGAATGGCTGCAACACACCTGAAAGCAAGACAATTGAGTGCAACCAGACTTTTTGGCAGCACACGATAATGCACATTGAGTGTTGGGTATGGTTCAGTGTATTGCAGCCCATGTGTGGAGGTGCGTTGGGGTGCCATTCATTATGAATGAAACTGCAGCACACCAATACAAATACATTACTGCAATGTGCATATGTGAATTAACCCTTAAAGTGGTTGTAAACCCTCACATTTACCCAATGCAGGGAACAGCCTCAGATGATACACAGAGATTAAACAAATCCTCCTACTTAGGTTTTACTTGTTTATCTCCTCTCTACACCCCTTCAAAAGTGCAGGTCTTGTTAAAAATCTTTCTTTGTCTGTCAGCAGCACAGAGGAGAGGGTGGAGAGACTGCAGTTACAGTGTGTGAAATCTGATACTGTATATGTGTTTTGCTCAAATTCCATGACTGAGGTTTGCAACCACTTTAACCGCTTGCCGACCACCGCACGAACATTTACGTCGGCAGAATTGCACAGACAGGCAAATGGGTGTATATATACGTCCCCTTTAAATTGCTGCCATGTGGGCGTGCTCGGGACCCTGCGGCAAGCTCCGTGACCACGGGACCCACGGACTCGATGTCCGCCGGTGTCCCGTGATCATGTCATGGAGCTGAAGAAAGGGGAGATGTTAGTGTAAACACAACATCTGCCCGTTCTGCCTAGTGACATGTCACTGATCGTCTGTTCCCTGTCATCGGGAACAGCGATCAGTGACATGTCATGGCAAGCCATGCACCCTAACAGTTAGAAGAACTCCCTAGGTCACACTTAACCCATTCAGCACCCTCTACAGGTTAACCCCTTCACTGCCAGTGTAATTTTTACAGTAATCAGTGCATTTTTATAGCACTGATCGCTGTAAAAATTACAATGGTCCAAAAATGGTGTCAAAAGTGTCCGATGTGTCCGCCATAATGTCGATAATCACGATAAAATTTGCTGAACGCCGCCGTTACTAGTAAAAAAAAATATATTAATAAAAATGCCATAAAACTATCCCCTATTTTGTAGATGCTATAACTTTTGCGCAAACCAATCAATAAACGCTTAGTGCGATTTGTTTTACCAAAAATATGTAAAAGAATACGTATCGGCCTAAACTGAGGAAAAAAATATATACCGTATATACTCAAGTATAAGCCGACCCGAATATAAGCCGAGGCACCTAATTTTACTACAAAAAACTGGGAAAACGTATTGACTCGAGTATAAGCCTAGGGTGTCCATCTGCATGCCTCACTGTGCCTGACTGTGTCCATGTGCATGCCTCACTGTGCCTCACTGTGTCCATGCCTCACTGTGCCCTAATATGGCCATGCCTCACTGTGTCCATGCCTCACTGTGCCTTACTATGGCCATGCCTCACTGTGTCCATGCCTCACTGTGCCTTACTATGGCCATGCCTCACTGTGATCATGCCTCACTGTGCCCATGCCTCACTGTCACTATGCCCATGCCTCACTGTGTCCATGCCTCACTGTGCCCAATCTCCCTACCTGATCTCCGGCGCTGTGTGACTAGACTGACTTTTAACATGGGAGTCTATGGAAGGGGTGACCGGGTTTGAAAAATTGGTGCTCACCGGCCGTAGGTCTCCTAGACAACAAATTTGTCACACTTGCAGATAAAGAGTGGGGCTACATGTGTGCCAAGTTTTGGGTCCAGGGGACCTACGGCTGGCCGGGATCAGGTGTACAAAGTTGAAGTCGGACACAGACTTGAGTATAAGCCGAGGGGGGCATTTTCAGCACAAAAAAATGTGCTGAAAAACTCAGTTTATACTCGAGTATATACGGTATATATATATATTTTGGGGATATTTATTATAGTAAAAAGTAAAAAATATTGCATTTTTTTACAAATTGTCGCTCTATTTTTGTTTATAGCGCAAAAAATTAAAACCGCAGAGGTGATCAAATATCACCAAAAGAAAGCTCTATTTGTGGGAAAAAAAGGACGTCACATTTGTTTGGGAGCCACGTCGCACGACCGCGCAATTGTCAGTTAAAGCGACGCAGTGCCGAATCACAAAAAGTGGCCTGGTCTTTGGCCAGCGAAATGTCCCGGGGCTTAAGAGGTTAAAGCTAATTTTCCTGCTTTATAGGACATGTACAGTAAGTTTTTTTAGTGTTCAAAGCCTGGCCAACAGTCCACTTTAACCCCAAGTTTACAGTTTATTTTTAATTTATGTGGTGATATCTGCAGTAGAGCAGGTATTCTCATAACAAATATGTAAAAGGAAACTCCCGCGCTGTCTGTGGGCCTGATCTAAGGGGCTAAGCTAAGGAGCACTGCTGCAGACACCTGTAGGTCTAATTCTGAAAGACAAGTAGCAAAAGGTGAAAAAATGGTGGTGACTGCGCTGTGAAATGAAAAAGAGGGGGATAAGGGAAATGAGGGGGAAGCAAGACAAAAATCTGAAGTCCTGCCCCCACAAAACAAGACAGTGTGTGTGAATACACTAACAAATCTGTGAATCCTGGTGTATACAGTGACTGTATCAAACAATACAAATACACAAATAATGTATCACAAAATAATTGAATAAAATAATCCTGTGAATCCAGTGATGAGTGATCCCAAAATAAGCATGTAGTACAAAAAATTATATATATATAAAAAGCAATGTGACTCCAATTTGGTATGGCAAGAACAATTTAAATAATAGTCTGGTGTGTAGTAAGTCCCGTCACCAAAATATAACACAATGTGCTTGGCAGAACCTTCAGTGTGAAACACCTCTGTGGTTGCAAGCAGCTCACCTCACTGCTGTCGGATAAACAGCGTAAATATGCCCCAAGTATAGATGGAGGGAGTAGTTGCAGTGATATAGGAGTCTCCTTACAGTTGTTACAATGTTTTCAGTAGCGGATGTGTAGCATACATAGAAACATAAACATAAGAGAAAATGTTCATTGCATAACTCTATGGGAATCCACAGTGGAGCAACGGCTGATCGCACAGTATTGAACTCACTCTTATGTAAAGGAACGTGGGCGTCAATCCACGAATGTCGAGTTTGTAAGTCCCAACTGTGTGCCTTGATCCACTCTAACTTCCCAGGTGTAGATACTCAGTATCTCGTTGTGCAGCGGTATGGATGAAAAAAAGAATGCTCATAGCATAAATCTGTAGGGAAACGTATTTAATAGCTCTCAATTAAGCAATAAAAACTCACATTTAGCAGAGATCTGCAAGGGAATAGTAACCACGAGCGCCGAGCTCGTCTCCTGCCGTCAGGCTGTTGGTGTACCTACAATTCCAGTATCTACTTTGCCTGACTAACAAGAGAACAAACATGCATGAGGGCTTTTAATTCAGTTTAGCATACTGAGCTCAGACTCATAAATAAAACAGGGCCTAACAACATATTGTGAACATTACAAAACTTTATACCATACCACATAACTTTACAGTGAGTACATGTGTGTATTTTAGTTGCGGACAACAACTTAGATAAAATACAGAAATCTGTAGACTGAACCTGCTAGTTGTTCTAACAGGCTGGGATCAGGGCATAAAAATGTATGTTGTTGAAAACCTGACTTCTCCTTAAAGGCTTTGGAACTTTTAAATGAACTACTTACTATTTTAATTCTTACTTACTGGCAGGTCATTCAGCTACCTAATGCAGATACAAAAGCCTACAATGTACCAGAGTAAAAGTAAAATCTCAGTGTTTGCTAATAATATAAAGCTAAGCAGGGCAATACCTTTGCAACAGACTATAGCAACTTTACAAGAATACCTAGTTAAAATAGAGTGGTGGGCAGCTATATGGTAGATGAGATTTAATATTAAAAAATGTAGCTAAACATATGCATGCAAGGTACTCGCTAGGGAGTGAACTGTAGGAGGTAGGGGTCCTTGTAGCTGCAGGAGACAAGCAAGTTTGGTAGACTATAATATTGTATTACAAAGAAATAAAACTAAAATTATGCCAATTTCATCAATAGTTTTGAAACAGGAGGCGGAGGTCTGTTTGTTAGGATTGGTAGGGAAAAATATTGTCTCGGTGGGAAGGAGAACACAGGTGGGCCTATTACTATTTTATGCAAGAAAGACGATAGTTGTAAATTGGAAAAAAGCAGAACCCCCCTCGGTAGCACATTGGAAAAATCTAGTAAATAACAATCTGCCATTGTACAGGGAGACATACTGCAATAGAGGTCATGGGGAGAAATACGAGAGAGTATGGGCAAGTTGGATAGAAAATCCTATGACAGCTTCAGGTTAAATAGGGTATAGGGAGAGGATAACCACACCATGGAATGAAGGGAGGGAGATGAGTGCATAGAGGGAATTTGTGTCAGGTGAAAGGAATGTTTAAGTGGAATTTTATGGAGGCTCTAGAAGAGAGCAGATAAATGTAAAATGTGAAAGATGAAATGTATATGTATATGTATGTACATGTTTTTTTTGTATGGAAAAAAATTAGGGAAAATGAATATAGAGATTTATAAAAACAAAATGATACCAATTTACAAAACTCCGGTTTGGCAATTTCTTGAGTGTGCCATATACAGTAGTTACATAGTTACATAGTAGGTGAGGTTGAAAAAAGACACAAGTCCATCAAGTCCAACCTATGTGTGTGATTATATGTCAGTATTTCATTGTATATCCCTCATCCACTTTTGGTCAACAGTCCTCAGCAATTAAACTAATATAGGGTGCTGAAAGACATTATGTGGAGCGAAGACAAAAGTTATTACATACATATTCTCCCTGGAGAAGAGGCGCTTAAAGCGCAGGTCCACCCTGAAAAAATGTTTGCATTAAAAATCCTAAAAAAATAAATAAAAAATGAATATAAAAAAAACTAAAAAATTATACTCACCCTAAATGCCTGTTGCTATGCGGAAGTCCCCTAATCTGCCTCTAATGTTCCTCTTCTCGTCCGCGGTGGGTCTCCTTCCGCTTCCTCTTCTTGTGAATGGGCCGCGCTGCCTTCTGGGAACTGTGTGTATCCCAGGAGGCAAACCGCCCATTCACAAAGCGCCGTGCGAGTGGCGCATGCGCAGTAGGAAACGGGCAGTGAAGCCTTATGGCTTCACTGCCTGTTTCCCTTACTCAGGATGGAGGAGCCGGGACCTGCCAGCAGCGATCGATCGCCGTGGCGGGACCAACATCACGGGCAAGTAGGACAGGTAAGTGTCCTTATTAAAAGTCATCAGCTACACTGTTAGTAGCTGCTGATTTAATTTTTTTTTGGCTGCACCTCCGCTTTAAGTGGGGATATGATTACACTATACAAATCTCTAAATTGTGATTGTATCAATGAGAGAAAACTATTTAATCTAAGTAGCCTCAATATAAAGTTGGAAAATAAATGGTTCAGTCTGAAACTGCATAAGAGTTTCTTTACTGTTAGAGTGGTAAAGATGTTGAACTCTATTCCATAGTTAGTGGTGTAAGCAGGGAATGTACAGTAAATAATTTTTTTTGTTTTAATTTTATGTTTCTCAGCACACATAATGCACAGGGATATGGAAATTGGTAGCAACATAAACACACACACACATATATATACAGTTTGAACTGGATGGACCGGTGTCTTTAGTTAACCTTACCAACTACTGTATGTAACTATGCATGTAACTACAAGGCATGCCATGCCTCAAATTCATGAGACAAGACAGATAGTGGAATAGCAGTGTTGATACAATAATACTCACCAGCGATGCCAGAAAAAATACAGAATACATATTGACAAACAACAAAAACTGCAGATAAAACAAATGAATAAAAAAGGGTTCATTTACTTAAGGCAAATAAGCTATTTATTTTGCACGACAATTTTACTTAGTTACATAGTTGGCAGGGTTGAATAAAGACACCAATCCACCCCAGTGCTTTCTGTGTGGATCAGGGTGTGTGTATGTATTTATGTCTCAACCACTTCCCATAGCCCCATTGTGTTCATTAAGATTCCGATCTAAACATTTTTTAAAATTATCAGCATTTCCCCCATTCAATCCAAATGTAAACAGTGTTTATATGTCTCTTTTTGTTTTTGACTAGGATCTCTGTTTTAAGTCAAGAACATAAGGTCCTGAAGAAGCAAAGATGTGAAACGTAATAACAGAGATCTTTAATTTAATAATGATATTGATCAAATGATTTTATATTTGTAAAAATATTTTAAACTTTTTGTAATAAAGACATTTAGCATTATTTGGTTTATACATCCTCTACTGATACCATTAAAGTCCACCATATCAGTTCTATCTCTTAAATATTCCATAGGATGAGGTACCCTCATAGCCTACTCAACCTCTTCATGTGTATACAAAGCCTGACGGTGTTATGAGATATAGCCAGCTGCGTGTGGCAATACGATATGAAGGACAGAACGTGCTTAATGTCACCTGTTGTTGCTCCGGGGCACGAAGCTAGAAACCTGCAGGAGGCATTCCAAGCAGTACAATAGGCCTTTAGTGTGTTGCGGGTTACGACTGATTAATGGGCTGGGTCGCTTTGAGAAGGTGTGGCTTTAATCCATCATCAGCTGAGACCAAGGTGGGTTAGGAGTTGTTGTTGGGTCGGCTCCGGATTTCTGCTGAAAGAATTAAATTAATTTGAAACGGGACTGTGTGTCTGCTGCGACGTTGCACTTGCCCGGAATATACGTGCAGTGAACATTAAATTGGTGCTGCAGGGACAGCTGCACCAGCCTGCGTAGGAAGGACATGATGGGGAGCGTCTTGGACCTACCCTTGTTTATAATTTTGGCCTTAGCCAGGTTTTCTGTGGCGAAGACCACCGTTTGTCCTATCCAGGTATGGCCCCAGACCTGAGCCGCTGCCACAATGAGATACAGTTTGAACAGTGATGATGATTGATAGGGATGAGCTTCGAGTTCGAGACGAACTCATGTTCGACTCGAACATTGCCTGTTCGCCCATTCGCCGAACAGCGAACAATTTGGGGTGTTTGCGACAAATTCGAAAAGTCTTTGGGAGAAATCTAAAGTGCTAATTTTAAAGGCTTATATGCAAGTTATTGTCATAAAAAGTGTTTGGGGACCCGGGTCCTGCCCCAGGGGACATGTATCAATGCAAAAAAAAAGATTTTAAAAACGGCCGTCTTTTCGGGAGCAGTGATTTTAATAATGCTTAAAGTGAAACAATAAAAGTGAAATATTCCTTTAAATTTCGTACCTGGGGTGTGTGTATAGTATGCCTGTAAAGTCGCGCTTGTTTCCCGTGCTTAGAACTGTCCCTGCACAAAGTGTCATTTTTGAAGGAAAAAAAGTAATTTAAAACTCACTCGTGGCTATAATGAATTGTCGGCTCCCGGCAATACATAGAAAAGCCATTGATAAAAATAAAAAAAATGCATGGGGGTCCCCCCAAATTAAATTACCAGGCCCTTCAGGTCTGGTATGGATATTAAGGGGAACCCTGCTGCAAATTTAAAAAAAAGCGTGGGGTTCCCCCAAATATCCATACCAGGCCCTTCAGGTCCGGTATGGATTTTAAGGGGAACTCCACCGCAAAATTAAAAAAAAATGGCATGGAGCTCCCCCAAAAATCCATACCAGACCCTTTATCCAAGCACACAACCTGGCAGGCCGCAGGAAAAGAGGGGGGATGAGAGAGCGCCCCCCCCTCCTGAACCGTACCAGGCCACATGCCCTCAACATGGGGAGGATGTCCCCATGTTGATGGGGACAAGGGCCTCATCCCCACAACCCTTGCCCTGTGGTTGTGGGGGTCTGCGGGCAGGGGGCTTATTGGAATCTGGAATACCCCTTTAACAAAGGAGACCCCCAGATCCCGGCCCCCCCCTATGTGAATTGGTAAGGGGTACATTGTACCCCTACCATTTCACAAAGAAAGTGTAAAAAAAAGGTAAAAAAAAAAAAACACAGACACTTTGGAAAAGTCCTTTATTAAAAATAAAAATAAAATAAAATAAAAACACATTCCAGCTGTGTAATCCAATGTCCCGCGGACCTAAAAACAAACACAAACGTTCCTGTGCTGCTACTAAAAGAGGAAAAACAGCTAAAAAACCTGTGGACAAAAAGGTGCATATAACAAAAAACAAAAAAATTGTAGCGCTAAATAGGTATAAATCAACAAATGAATGAATAACCCTTGTAAACAAAGGAACAAATGAAAATCCCAATGTGAATATCAATAATAATTTCAAAACAACCAAAATGTCTCTGGTAAGTGATATCAAAGTACATTCATAATGATGTGAAATAAAAAGTCCAATGTTGTTCCACAGTGGTCCAAAATAAATTTGTGATGATTAAACCACACCAAACAATCTTGAATCAATATGTGAAAAAGAAAAACCACCACCAATATAGAGGAGGCTTACCGGACTCAGTGGACCCTACTAAAAATATGTCTAGAGTAGTGATGAGCAGAACACCCCCGGGTTCGGTTCGCACCAGAACCCACGAACGGACCGAAAGTTTGCACGAACTTTAGAACCCTATTAAATACAATGGATGCGAATGTTTGAAATCTAAAGTGCTATTTATAACGACTAATATGCATGTTATTGTCCTAAAAAGGGTTTGGGAACCCGGGTTCTGCACCAGGGGACATGTATCAATCCCCAAAAAAGTTTTAAAAACTGCCGTTTTTCGGGAGCAGTCATTTTAATGATGCATAAAGTGAAAAAAAGTCAAATATTCCTTTAAATATCGTACCTGGGGGGTGTCTAAAGTATGCCTGTGAAGTGCCACGTGTTTCCCGTGTTTAGAACTTTCCCTGCACAAAATTACATTTCTAAAGGAAAAAAAGCCATTTAAAACTGCTTGTCTGGTCCCGGTAATATGGATGAAAATCTTTAAGAAAAATGGCATAGCTACCCCATCACAGCCCCCCCCCCCTACCCCAGCCCATTACCAGCCCCTTTGGGTCTTGTATGGATATTAACCACTTAAGCCCCGGACCATTTCGGGCCATTAGGACCAAGCCTGTTTTTGGGATTCGGCACTGCGCTGCTTTAACTGTAAATTGTGCGGACATGCAATGTTGTACCCAAATGAAATTTGCGTCCTTTTCTTCCCACAAATAGAGCTTTCTTTTAATGGTATTTGATTGCCTCTGCGATTTTTATTTTTTGCGATATAAATGGAAAAAGAACGAAAATTTTGAAAAAAAAAGATATTTTCTACTTTTTGTTATAAGAAAAATCGAATAAACTCAATTTTAGTCATACATTTAGGCCAAAATGTATTCAGCCACATGTCTTTAGTAAAAAAAATGTCAATAAGCGTATATTTATTGGTTTGCGCAAAAGTTATAGCGTTTACAAACTAGGGTACATTTTCTGAAATTTACACAGCTTTAAATTTATGACTGCCTATCTCATTTCTTGAGGTGCTAAAATGGCAGGGCAGTACAAAACCCCCCCAAATGACCCCATTTTGGAAAGTAGACACCCCAAGGAAATTGCTGAGAGGCATGTTGAGCCCATTGAATTTTTTTTTTTTTTGTCCCAAGTGATTGAATAATGACAAAAAAAAAAAAAATTACAAAAAGTTGTCACTAAATGATATATTGCTCACACATGCCATGGTTATATGTGGAATTGCACCCCAAAATACATTCTGCTGCTTCTCCTGAGTACGGGGATACCACATGTGTGGGACTTTTTAGGAGCCTAGCCACGTACGGGACCCCGGAAACCAAGCACCGCCTTCAGGATTTCTAAGGGCGCAAATTTTTGATTTCACTCCTCACTACCTATCACAGTTTCGAAGGCCATAAAATGCCAAAATAGCACAAAACCCCCCCAAATGACCCCATTTTGGAAAGTAGACACCCCAAGCTATTTACTGAGAGGCATGTTCAGTCCATGGAATATTTTATATTTTGCCACAAGTTGCGGGAATATGACAAACTTTTTTTTTTTTGCACAAAGTTGTCACTAAATGATATATTGCTCACACATGCCATGGGCATATGTGAAATTACACCCCAAAATACATTCTGCTGCTTCTCCTGAGTACGGGGATACCACATGTGTGGGACTTTTTAGGAGCCTAGCCACGTACGGGACCCCGGAAACCAAGCACCGCCTTCAGGATTTCTAAGGGCGCAAATTTTTGATTTCACTCCTCACTACCTATCACAGTTTTGAAGGCCATAAAATGCCAAGATGGCACAAAACCCCCCCAAATGACCCCATTTTGGAAAGTAGACACCCCAAGCTATTTGCTGAGAGGCATGTTGACCCCATTGAATATATTTTTTTTTTGTCCCAAATGATTGAATAATGACAAAAAGAAAAAAAAAATGTACAAAAAGTTGTCACTAAATGATATATTGCTCACACATGCCATGGTTATATGTGGAATTGCACCCCAAAATACATTCTGCTGCTTTTCCTGAGTACGGGGATACCACATGTGTGGGACTTTTTGGGAGCCTAGCCGCGTACAGGGCCCCAAAAACCAAGCACTGCGAACGCTGCAGTTATGTGTGTTGTGTTTGGTAAGTGACAGTGATCGATCGATACTGCACTTGGGTGGGCTGGGCTGGGCTGGGCTGGGCGGAGGGGCTAAACGCAGGCGCTAGCAGGTATCTGGGCTGATCCCGCTAACACTGCGTTTTTGGGAACCCTAAACCGCTGGGGATGCTAGTATAGATCTGATCAGATCTGATCAGATACTATACCACTAAGGGGGGTGTATGCTTTGCGCGTGGGTGTTAGCGTTACTGTCACTAACCTAACACTGCCTGGGGCGACGCAGACCCTCTCTGGCGCTAAAACCTAATTGATCTCACCCGCCGGGCGATCAGGGGGGTTAAACCTTTATTGGGTTATATACGGCGGGTGCCCTGATGCTATAAAAAGCAAACTATTCAACCAGCGTCACCCGTAACCTTTATATGGTGATCACTGGTGAAAGGGTTAACTAGGGGCAATCAGAGGGTTAAAACCTTTATTAGGTTAAATATGGGGGTACCTGACACTATATAAAAACCTTACGGGTAACCTAAATAACTAAATAACTTACTGGCTAACCAGTGACACCAGTGACGCTTATACGGCGATCACTGGTGAAAGGGTTAACTCTAGGGGCAATCAGGGGGTTAAAATAATATATGGGGGTACCTGACACTAATAAAAACCTGCGGCGAACCTAAAAAAAAATAACTGCCTATCTAAAACACCAGCGACACGAATACAGCGATCGGAAAAACAATCGCTTAGTGACGCTGAAGTTAGGGGGTGAAAGGGTTACCTGGGGGGTGATCAAGGGGTTAAACCTTTATTAGGGGGGGGGTTAGGGGGCTACCCTGGACCTAAAGGGGCCTAATCCTAACTGCCCTGCAACTTTTTACAATCACAGATGACACTAAATGCAGTGATCAGTAAAATAAATGATCACTGCAATCAGTGACACTGTGATTGGGGGCTTTGGGGTGACCTGGGGGGTGATCTGGGGGTGAGTGGGGGGTGATTTTTGTGCCTATGTGTACCTACGTGTCAGTGGACTGTTGGTGCACTAACCTGCTTCTTCTCTGCTCGGCGCCGGGAACGGAAAGACCGCGGCGAGGGAGATGACATCACTTCCTCCAGCCTTGTTTACATCACATGGCGGAGGAAGCATTTTCATTGGCCGGGAGCGATCGCGAGGGGGGGGCGGAATCGAGCGGCCGCCCCCTCATGCCTGATCGCTCCCGAACACTTAACGGCCGCTCACTGCAGTGAAGGGGGGTCCGGATGGACCCCCCAACTGCACAAAGGCGATCACGTAGATCTACGTGATTCTGCCTGTCCGTGCCATTCTGCCGACGTAAATCGGCGGTGGGCGGTCGTTAAGTGGTTAAGGGGAACCACGCACACAAAATAAAAAAGGCCCTATATACTCTGAACAGCCGTATACAGGCGGTGCATACAAGACATTTTGAACAGGTACATTGTTTAAGTGTAGCTCCAGCCCAAAAATCTATTTTTAAGCTTTTTGGAAAACATAGGGAATGGTTATCACCCCTGTAACATTTGTTTTGCTGTCTGTGCAGTGTGCACCTGTTCAGAACAGTTCACCTCACTTTCCGTCCTAATGACAAATGTTTTTTGAAAATTTGGGTTTTTTATTGAAACAAGAATTGGTGATAAAGCATCAGTGGAGAGGAGACACTTTTTTCCCCATATTAACTCTTACAGGAGAGAATTTGCCTTCCTAGGGGTAGATTTCCTCTCACTTCCTGTTGTATCCTTCCGTTTGCAAGGAGGAGTCGTTTGTAAGTTGGATGTTTGAAAGTAGGGGCCTGCCGTATATACTCAGCTGAAATTTGCCCCTTACATGTTGGTGTTGCCACAACACTGTGAGCCCTCACAGTTACTCTTGGTGGGCACATGAATGGGCCCTGCTGTGAATTATTAGATCAAGAATTGTAATTGCATGCCCCTATTGAACAGGGGCTGAAAAATTGGGCCTTTGGTGGTGGTGGTGGTGGTGGTGGTGTTGACACAACACTGTAAGGCCTCACAGTTAGTCTTGGTGGGTGCAGGAATGGGCCCTGCTGTGAATTATTAGATCAAGAATTGTAATTACATGCCCCTGTTAAACAGGGGCAGAAAAATTGGGCCTTAGGCACTGGTGCCACAACACTGCAACCCCTCACAGATACTGTACTTGGAGCACAGCAATGAGCCCTGTTGCAAAGTATTGCATCAAAAATTGTAATTACACGCCCCTGTTAAACAGGGGCTGAAAAATTGGGCCTTAGCCACTGGTGCTGGTGCCACGACACTGCAACCACTCCCAGATACTCTAGTTGGAGTGCAGGAATGAGCCCTGCTGCAAGGCATTGCATAAAAATTTGTAATAACACGCCCCTGTTAAACAGGGGCTGACAAATTGGGCCTTAGCCACTGGTGGCGGCACCCAGAAACAAAAATGTTCTTCCAAGCTATCATCATCAATCGGATCATTGAGGAGGAGGAGGATAGTCAGTCAACATAACAGGACAGTCTCTCAGCATCAGCATCAGTCTTGAAGGGATGTGACATTTGAAAATAAATTAGTCTGTTATATCAGCTTCAGGTGTTTGGTAGCTGGTGGTGATCCAAGACTGGTTCATCTTTATGAAGGTCAGTCGATCAACAGAGTCGGTGGACAGGCGCACCCTGTGATCCGTGACAAATCCTCCAGCAGCACTGAATGTGCGTGTCAGGAAAGGCGTTTTTACAATCTGCCTGGCAACAGTCCCGCCAGGAGATCGTCTATACTCCATAGGTCCATTCCGCGCATGCGCGTGCACAATAGCGCGATCGGCGTGCGCGGGGGCGCGCGCGTTCACGGGAGCGCGCGCGCATTCGCGGGAGCGCGCGCGGTGACAGCATTTGGCGCCAAACAAGGTATTTAAACTATCTGCATACCTTGCTCCTTGCTGTCTGGTCTACAGCGTTCCCGAGACCCCTGCTATTGACTTCTGATTCCTGTACACCTGTTATCTGATCCGGCTTGTCTCTGTTTAACCCCGATTGCTGCCCGCCCCGACTTCGGCTTGCTCTGACAACTCTCTTGGTCATCCCTGTACCTGGTCGCCTGCTGGTCCGACCCATCGGTCTGTTCGAACTATAAGGCACCTCCACCTGAACTACCCTGCACCTGTGCCTGAGCTACAGTACACCTCAGCCTGTACTACAATACACCACCTTGTTTCTGCAGTCTGATCTGGGACTTTTATACATCTGCCTGTTGTCTGCATTCTGATTAGTCCTACTGTGCACCTCCCAGCTATCTTTGGACTGTTCCAGTTTGCCGTGCACCATCTGCTGCCGCAACTACCCAATATCCTGCTTACCTGCCAGGCACTTGTGCCCCCTGTCCTCCTGAGCCTCTGTCTGCTCTATCAGGGGCTCTCGAGCCAGGGGATTACGAGAGGCCGCTCCCTGCACGTTGGGCTCCCATCATAAGGTACGTGACAGTACCAGACAGCCATGTCGGAGCCTACGCAGGGGGCCTCTACCATGGAGGAACTATGCTGCCACCTGGACGGACTTACTGCTGCAGTCAGGAGTTTGCAAGAGGGATATACCCGGCTAGAGGAGCGTGTCCAGACCCTGGCTACCTCAGCACCTGTCGCATCAGGCGCTTCACCTGCACCGTCGGTTGTCATGTTGCCACCTGAACCCAGGGTCCCTACTCCGGAGAGGTTCTCTGGGGACCGCGGCATGTACAGGGCCTTTCGTAACGCCTGCAAACTTTTCTTTGCGCTACAGCCCAGGACCTTCTCCCTTGAATCTACCAAGGTGGGCTTTGTCATAGCCCTATTGTCCGGTGAACCTCAGGCCTGGGCACACCGCCTCCTGGAACAGAAAAACACCTGCCTTGACCAACTAAGTACTTTCCTCCAGGCCATGGACCTCCTCTATGAGGACCCTCAACTGGCCGCTACCGCCGAAGCAGCATTATGCTCTCTCCAGCAGGGTCGCAGAGCCGCTGAAGATTACGTATCAGACTTTAGGCGCTGGAGCGCCGATACCAGCTGGAACGACGCCGCCCTGCGACACCAATTCTGGCTGGGACTATCAGAGCCCTTGAAGGACGAGCTGGCCCGGGTCGGTATACCGAACACGCTCGATGCCTTGATCCTTCAAGCTATTCAGATCGACAGGCGACTAAGGGAGCGTAGAGCTGAACGGTCAGCGGGACCATCCCGCCCAGTATGGATGCTGCCACGGGTACCCTATCCTCCTCATTCCGCTTCTTCGACCTCCCCACGCACCGCTACCGATGCCTCTGAACCCATGCAACTGGGGTTGATCCGACCCTCGCTTACTCCTGAGGAGCGCCAGCGACGCCGGGTTCACAACCTCTGCCTCTACTGCGGGGAGTCAGGACACTACGTGAGGATGTGCCCCGCTAAATTGCGTAAGTGCCACCTCTCCTCTACTGTCTCGCCTGCTCTGCCTAACCATTCCGCTCACCTGACCGTTTCCATCTCTCTACAGCTCCCAGGAAGGAACATCCGGACTCCCGCCATTATTGACTCCGGTGCTTGCAGCGGCTTCATGGACCTTTCCTTTGCCTTGAAACATCAAGTCCCTTGGAGGCCCAGACCTAAAGAACTCACGGTCCATCTTGCTGACGGATCGGCCATCAGATCAGGACCAGTGACGCAGCAGACAATTCCCCTGCGCACAACCACTGCGGACAAGCATCAAGAACTATTGTGCTTGGACATTATAGAATCCCCTCTCTTCCCAATTATCTTGGGGATACCATGGCTAAAAGCTCATAATCCTCAGATCAACTGGAACACTGGAGAGGTTCACTTTCCATCTCTCTATTGCCGTGAACACTGTTTTCCAGCGCCATCCGACACCTCGTCCCCATTACTTTGTCTGGGGAGTGATATGGAGAACCGTCGGCTGGTCCCGGAGGCCTATCACAACTTTCTAGATGTCTTTAGCAAAAAGGGCGCGGAGACTCTACCCCCGCACAGGCCCTACGATTGCCCTATTGACCTTCTTCCGGGGGCAGAGGTCCCTTTTGGAAGAATTTTCCCCTTATCTGAACTAGAGCTTGGAACTCTCAAGACTTATCTGGATGACAACTTAGAGAAGGGATTCATACGTCCCTCCACCTCTCCTGCAGGAGCCGGTATATTCTTTGTAGAAAAGAAGGACCACTCCCTACGCCCCTGTGTGGATTACAGAGCCCTGAATAAAGTAACTATTAAAAATAGGTATCCCCTGCCATTAGTACCCAAACTTTTTCAAAGACTTGGGACAGCAGCCATTTTCACTAAATTGGACCTCCGCGGGGCCTACAACTTAGTCCGCATTCGGAGCGGTGATGAATGGAAAACAGCGTTTCGCACCAGATTCGGGCACTTTGAATACCTGGTCATGCCCTTCGGGCTATGTAATGCCCCTGCCACGTTCCAACATTTCATAAACGATATTTTTAGAGACTACCTAGATCTATTCGTCATCGTCTACCTAGACGATATCCTGGTCTTCTCTTCCTCCTTAACCGACCATCGTGAACACGTCCGGAAGGTCTTGGCCCGACTTCGCCAACATGGTTTGTACGCCAAGACCGAGAAATGTGCATTCGAACAACAAGATATTCAGTTCCTAGGGCTAATCATTTTGGTAGAGGGTATTAAGATGGACCCTCAGAAGGTCACGGCCATTCTGGATTGGCCAGCCCCCAGCGATAAGAAGGGGATCCAACGCTTCGTGGGCTTTGCGAACTTCTACCGGAAATTCATTAAAGGATTCTCCTCTATCATTGCCCCCATTACCAACTTAACTAAACAAGGTAACCGGTTTCACTGGTCCCCCAAAGCTCAGGCCGCCTTCGCTAACCTTAAGAATCTATTCATCTCGGCCTCTGTCCTAAAGCACCCCAACCCGGCCTTACCTTACATCTTGGAGGTGGATGCCTCTGAAGTGGCAGTTGGAGCAATACTTTCCCAGAGACAAGGCCCAAAGGCCGCATTGCACCCAGTAGCCTTCTTCTCCTGTAAACTAACGGAGGCTGAGAAAAACTACGACGTCGGGGACAGGGAACTTCTGGCAATAAAGTCCGCACTTGAGGAATGGCGCTACCTCCTGGAAGGAGCAGCACATCCTATCCTGATTAGGGATGAGCTTCGTGTTCGAGTCGAACATACGTTCGACTCGAACATCGGCTGTTCGATCGTTCGACGAAGATCGAACGATTTGGGCCGTTCGCGCCAAATTCGAGTGACGCGAACGGCCCACAATGCACTACGCCATCGCAGTGTCATCCAGGCGCTGTGATTGGCCAAGCATGCACTGTGACCCCGCATGCTTGGCCAATCACAGCGCCGGCAGCGAGGAGAGCAATGATTGGCCACAGGCAGGATGCCTGTGGCCAATTATTGCTGAGGGTGTTTAGTACACGCCCCACACTATAAAAGGCCGCCGGCACGGCGGCCTAGTGTAGTGTGTTCCGGAGCAGGGATAGAGCAGCATAGGCAGGGACAGTGACTTTTATTTCTTTCTTGCTTAACCTGGATTCCTTTAGTTTAGGGAAAGAGAAGGATAGGTAGGGAGAGTGTCAGTGTGTTTTGTGCTTGTGCTATATTGTGCTTAAAAAAAACATTTTTTCTAGGGACAGAAAACTGTAGGTAGGGAGAGTGTCAGTTTCTTTCACTGTCAAAGTCCTTGTTTCCAGGGACCTGGAAGGACAGTGAGTGAATTCTCCTTGTGCTAAATTGTGCTTA
This sequence comes from Rana muscosa, assembly GCA_029206835.1. Taxonomy (NCBI): domain Eukaryota; kingdom Metazoa; phylum Chordata; class Amphibia; order Anura; family Ranidae; genus Rana; species Rana muscosa. Next base: position 39,228,612 of record CM055122.1, read on the forward strand.
AAAAAAACATTTTTTCTAGGGACAGAAAACTGTAGGTAGGGAGAGTGTGTCAGTTTCTTTCACTGTCAAAGTCCTTGTTTCCAGGGACCTGGAAGGACAGTGAGTGAATTCTCCTTGTGCTAAATTGTGCTTAAAAAAAACATTTTTTCTAGGGACAGAAAACTGTAGGTAGGGAGAGTGTGTCAGTTTCTTTCACTGTCAAAGTCCTTGTTTCCAGGGACCTGGAAGGACAGTGAGTGAATTCTCCTTGTGCTAAATTGTGCTTAAAAAAAACATTTTTTCTAGGGACAGAAAACTGTAGGTAGGGAGAGTGTGTCAGTTTCTTTCACTGTCAAAGTCCTTGTTTCCAGGGACCTGGAAGGACAGTGAGTGAATTCTCCTTGTGCTAAATTGTGCTTAAAAAAAACATTTTTTCTAGGGACAGAAAACTGTAGGTAGGGAGAGTGTGTCAGTTTCTTTCACTGTCAAAGTCCTTGTTTCCAGGGACCTGGAAGGACAGTGAGTGAATTCTCCTTGTGCTAAATTGTGCTTAAAAAAAACATTTTTTCTAGGGACAGAAAACTGTAGGTAGGGAGAGTGTGTCAGTTTCTTTCACTGTCAAAGTCCTTGTTTCCAGGGACCTGGAAGGACAGTGAGTGAATTCTCCTTGTGCTAAATTGTGCTTAAAAAAAATTTTTTTTCTAGGGACAGAAAACTGTAGGTAGGGAGAGTGTGTCAGTTTCTTTCACTGTCAAAGTCCTTGTTTCCAGGGACCTGGAAGGACAGTGAGTGAATTCTCCTTGTGCTAAATTGTGCTTAAAAAAACATTTTTTCTAGGGACAGAAAACTGTAGGTAGGGAGAGTGTGTCAGTTTCTTTCACTGTCAAAGTCCTTGTTTCCAGGGACCTGGAAGGACAGTGAGTGAATTCTCCTTGTGCTAAATTGTGCTTAAAAAAAACATTTTTTCTAGGGACAGAAAACTGTAGGTAGGGAGAGTGTGTCAGTTTCTTTCACTGTCAAAGTCCTTGTTTCCAGGGACCTGGAAGGACAGTGAGTGAATTCTCCTTGTGCTAAATTGTGCTTAAAAAAAACATTTTTTCTAGGGACAGAAAACTGTAGGTAGGGAGAGTGTGTCAGTTTCTTTCACTGTCAAAGTCCTTGTTTCCAGGGACCTGGAAGGACAGTGAGTGAATTCTCCTTGTGCTAAATTGTGCTTAAAAAAAACATTTTTTCTAGGGACAGAAAACTGTAGGTAGGGAGAGTGTGTCAGTTTCTTTCACTGTCAAAGTCCTTGTTTCCAGGGACCTGGAAGGACAGTGAGTGAATTCTCCTTGTGCTAAATTGTGCTTAAAAAAAACATTTTTTCTAGGGACAGAAAACTGTAGGTAGGGAGAGTGTGTCAGTTTCTTTCACTGTCAAAGTCCTTGTTTCCAGGGACCTGGAAGGACAGTGAGTGAATTCTCCTCGTGCTAAATTGTGCTTAAAAAAAACATTTTTTCTAGGGACAGAAAACTGTAGGTAGGGAGAGTGTGTCAGTTTCTTTCACTGTCAAAGTCCTTGTTTCCAGGGACCTGGAAGGACAGTGAGTGAATTCTCCTTGTGCTAAATTGTGCTTAAAAAAAACATTTTTTCTAGGGACAGAAAACTGTAGGTAGGGAGAGTGTGTCAGTTTCTTTCACTGTCAAAGTCCTTGTTTCCAGGGACCTGGAAGGACAGTGAGTGAATTCTCCTTGTGCTAAATTGTGCTTAAAAAAAACATTTTTTCTAGGGACAGAAAACTGTAGGTAGGGAGAGTGTGTCAGTTTCTTTCACTGTCAAAGTCCTTGTTTCCAGGGACCTGGAAGGACAGTGAGTGAATTCTCCTTGTGCTAAATTGTGCTTAAAAAAAACATTTTTTCTAGGGACAGAAAACTGTAGGTAGGGAGAGTGTGTCAGTTTCTTTCACTGTCAAAGTCCTTGTTTCCAGGGACCTGGAAGGACAGTGAGTGAATTCTCCTTGTGCTAAATTGTGCTTAAAAAAAACATTTTTTCTAGGGACAGAAAACTGTAGGTAGGGAGAGTGTGTCAGTTTCTTTCACTGTCAAAGTCCTTGTTTCCAGGGACCTGGAAGGACAGTGAGTGAATTCTCCTTGTGCTAAATTGTGCTTAAAAAAAACATTTTTTCTAGGGACAGAAAACTGTAGGTAGGGAGAGTGTGTCAGTTTCTTTCACTGTCAAAGTCCTTGTTTCCAGGGACCTGGAAGGACAGTGAGTGAATTCTCCTTGTGCTAAATTGTGCTTAAAAAAAACATTTTTTCTAGGGACAGAAAACTGTAGGTAGGGAGAGTGTGTCAGTTTCTTTCACTGTCAAAGTCCTTGTTTCCAGGGACCTGGAAGGACAGTGAGTGAATTCTCCTTGTGCTAAATTGTGCTTAAAAAAAACATTTTTTCTAGGGACAGAAAACTGTAGGTAGGGAGAGTGTGTCAGTTTCTTTCACTGTCAAAGTCCTTGTTTCAAGGGACAGAGAAGGACACCTGAAGGTAGCCCTTATTGCTTTTTTCCCATCTCCCTGCAGGCCATCTATTAGAATGTCTGGAAGGCAAACAAGGAGAGGCAGACAGTCAGGAGGCAATAAAAGAGGGCAAGCAGGCTCTGTGTCTGGGGGCAACAGTGCTGGTCGTGGACGCGGTGCATTGTCATCAGCACATGGCCATGGGACACGCTTGTCCTTCTTTTCGGCAGCTGGACATGTTGAGCCACATCATGCCGAAGACTTGGTAGAGTGGATGACCAAGCCCTCCTCCTCCTCCTCATCCTCTCTCACCCAGGCTCAGGGTACTGGAAAAGCAGCTGCCAAAGCGTCCTCTTCCCTGGTATCAATGTCAGACTCATCATCAGTCACTCCTTCCCTAGACCCACCATGTCCTCCTCCTGAGGAGTCCCCCGAACTGTTTCAGCACAGTGTTGGGTACATGCTCCAGGAGGATGCCCAGCGTTTCGAAGGGTCTGATGATGAAACCCAGCTAGAGGAAGGCAGTAGCGTGAGAGCAGACAGAGGGGATGCTCAAGAAGGACACCAATCTGGCAGTCATGTTCCAGCAGCTGCAGCATACTGCCAGATTGGCTCCAGTGATGAGGAGGGAGGTGATGATGAGGTCACTGACTCCACGTGGGTGCCTAATAGGAGAGAGGAGGAGGAGGAGGATGAGGAGGAGGCACATCTCCAACGAGGCAGGATGCCCTTTGGTGGCCAGCGTAAGGGCAGTACACCGACGGAATCACACCGCAGAGCTCCGCCTGTGCAGGGCGCTGCCTCTGCCCGTCATTCAAAAAGTTCTTTGGTGTGGGCCTTTTTTGAGGCTAGTGCATCAGATCGCACAGCTGCTGTTTGCAACATATGTCTCAAGCGTATATCGCGTGGCCAAAACATCAGCCGCTTGGGTACCACATGCCTGACCAGACATATGTTGACCTGCCATGCAGCTCGTTGGCAAGCCTACCTCAAAGACCCACACCAAAGAACAAAGCGGACCTCTCCTTGCACCGCATCAGCTGGGATCTCCAACCCCACTATAACTTCAGTCCTCTCTGAAACATGCACTGAGAGGAATGAAGGTGTAGAATTAGGTGTGTCACAGCCAAGTACTTGCGGCCACTCTGCTAGCAGTACACCGACGTCCGATTCTAGCAGGCAAATTTCCCTGCCCCAGCTGCTGGACCGTCGAAAGAAGTTCACTCCCAGCCATCCACATGCCCAGCGGTTGAATGCTAGCTTGGCTAAATTGCTAGCGCTTCAACTGCTGCCTTTTCAGTTGGTAGACTCGGCCCCCTTCCGTGAGTTTGTGCAATGTGCGGTTCCTCAGTGGCAGGTTCCCAAACGCCACTTTTTCTCACGGAAGGCTATTCCGGCTCTCTACCGGCATGTGGAAGGCAATGTCTTGGCCTCGCTGGACAGGGCGGTCAGCGGTAAGGTGCATATTACCGCTGACTCATGGTCCAGCAGGCATGGACAGGGACGTTACCTTTCTTTCACGGCCCATTGGGTCACTCTTTTGGCAGCTGGGAAGGATGCAGGACAAGGTGCAGTAGTGTTGGAGGTTGTCCCACCGCCACGCCTCCAAAATGCTACTACTGGTTGTGACACACCTCTCTCCTCCACCCCCTCCTCTTCTTCTTCCTCCATGGCCTCTTCCTGTGGTTTGTCCTATGAACCAGCGGTGCTCCGTAGCCGTTCACGGGGCTACGCAAGTACGCAGGCAAAAAGATGCCATGCCGTGCTTGCGCTGGTGTGTTTGGGGGACAGAAGCCACACTGGGGCAGAGGTCCTGTCTGCTCTGCAGGGCCAGGCCGAGAGGTGGTTGACGCCACGCCAGCTTAAGCCAGGAATGGTGGTTTGCGACAATGGCACCAACCTCCTCTCCGCCCTCCGACAGGGACAACTGACCCATGTGCCCTGTGTGGCTCACGTTCTTAACCTGGTGGTGCAGCGGTTCTTGGGCAGGTACCCGGGCTTACAGGATGTCCTGAGGCAGGCCAGGAAAGTCTGTGTGCATTTCCGCAGATCTTATAATGCCAGTGCTCGCCTGGCTGAGCTGCAAAAGGAGTTGAACCTGCCCAAGAACCGCCTTATATGTGACATGCCCACCAGGTGGAACTCAACGTTGGCCATGCTGCAGCGGCTGCACACGCAGCAGAGGGCCATCAATGAGTACCTGTGCGACTACGGCACCAGGACAGGGTCAGGGGAGCTTGGTTTTTTTTCTCCACGCCAGTGGGGCATGATCAGGGATGCATGCACTGTCCTGGCACCATTTGAGGAGGCCACGAGGATGGTGAGCAGTGACAGTGCATGCATCAGTGACACTGTACCTCTTGTCCACCTGTTGGAGCACACGCTGCGTGGAATAATGGACAGGGCACTTGAGGCAGAACAGAGGCAGGAAGAGGAGGACTTCCTTGCCTCTCAAGGCCCCCTTTACCCAGACAGTGTTCCTTCTGTCCCACCCATCGCACAGGAAGAGGAGGAGGAGGAGGAGGAGGAGGAGGAGGAGGATTGTGTCAGCATGGAGGTGGAGGCTGGCACTCAGCATCATCAGCAGCAGTCTTTTAGGGATGATTTACAGTCCCAAGAAACCAGTGGACTTGTACGTGGCTGGGAGGAGGTGGCTGCGGATCATGTCGTCCTTAGTGACCCAGAGGACTCCGGAGCGAATGCCTCAGCAAACCTACGCTGCATGGCCTCCCTGATCCTGCAAAGTCTGCGGAAGGATCCTCGTATTCTTCGGATCAAGGAGAGGGACCATTACTGGCTGGCCACTCTCCTTGATCCACGGTACAAGGGTAAGGTTGCGGACCTTATGTTACCGTCGCAGAGGGAGCAGAGGATGAGACAACTCCGGGAGGCCTTGCAGAAAGGTCTGTGCAACGCGTTCCCAGAGACTGGGAGGTTACAAACTCCTGGTCCTGGACAACGAGTTGCTGAGGCTTCGGCCAGTCAAAGAAGGAGCGGTGGGGAAGGTGGCCGTCTGACCGATGCGTTCAGACAATTCTTTAGTCCGCAGCCCCAAAGTATGATCGGTTCCAGCAACCATCGCCAGCGTCTGATAAACATGGTGCAGGAATATCTAGGGGCAAGGTCAGACTTGGACACCTTCCCCACCGAAAATCCTCTGGCTTACTGGGTCTTGAGGATGGATCACTGGCCAGAGCTTGCACAGTATGCAATTGAGCTACTGGCCTGTCCTGCATCCAGCGTTCTTTCGGAACGCACATTCAGTGCTGCTGGAGGATTTGTCACGGATCACAGGGTGCGCCTGTCCACCGACTCGGTTGATCGACTGACTTTCATCAAGATGAACCAGTCTTGGATCACCACCAGCTACCACACACCTGATGCTGATATAACAGACTAATTGATTTTAACATGTCACATCCCTTCAAGACTGATGCTGATGCTGAGTGCCTGTGCTGTTATGTTGACTGGCTATCCTCCTCCTCCGAGTCCTCAATGATACGATTGATGATGATAGCTTGGAAGATCATTTTTGTTTATGGGTGCCGCCACCAGTGGCTAAGGCCCAATTTTTCAGCCCCTGTTTTACAGGGGCGTGTAATTACAATTTTTTTAGCAATAATTTGCCATAGGGCTCATTGCTGTGCTCCAAGTACAGTATCTGTGAGGGGTTGGAGTGTTGTGGCACCAGTGCCTAAGGCCCAATTTTTCAGCCCCTGTTTAACAGGGGCGTGTCATTACAATTTTTGAAGCAATACTTTGCAACAGGGCTCATTGCTGTGCTCCAAGTACAGTATCTGTGAGGGGTTGTAGTGTTGTGCCACCAGTGCCTAAGGCCCAATTTTTCAGCCCCTGTTCAACAGGGGCATGCAATTACAATTCTTGATCTAATAATTCACAGCAGGGTCCATTGCTGCACCCACCAAGAGTAACTCTGAGGGCTTACAGTCTTGTGGCAACGCCACCACCACCACCACCACGAAAGGCCCAATTTTTCAGCCCCTGTTCAAAAGGGGCATGTAATTACAATTCTTGATCTAATAATTCACAGCAGGGCCCATTGCTGCACCCACCAAGAGTAACTGTCAGGGCTTACAGTGTTGTGGCACCAGCACCACCATCAAAGCCCCAATTTTTACTACCACTGTTCAACAATTATATGTAATTAAAATTCCTGATATAATAGTTGACAGCAGGGCGTTCCAGCACCAACCAAGAGTAACTGAGTGCTTACAGTGTTGTGCCAACACCAACAACTAAGGGGCCTATTTCTGCAGAGTATATACGGCAGGTCCCTACTTTCAAACATCCAACTTACAAACGACTCCTACTTGCAAACGAAAGAAGACAACAGGAAGTGAGAGGAAATCTACCCCTAGAAAGGAAAATTCTCTCCTGTAAGAATAAATATGGGAGAAAGGGGTCTCATCTGTACTGATGCTTTATCAGCAATCCTTGTTTCAAGAAAAACACCACATTTCAAAAACAGTTGTCATTGGGACGGAAAGTGAGGTGAAATGTTCTGAACAGGGGCACAGACAGCAAAACAAATGTTACAGGGGTGATAACCCTTACCTATGTTTCCCAAAAAGTTTAAAAATAGATTTTTGGGCTGGAGCTACACTTCAACAATGTACCTGTTCAAAATTACAAACAGATTCTACATAAGAACAAACCTACAGTCCCTGTCTTGTATGCACTGCCTGTATACGGCTGTTCAGAGTATATAGGGCCTTTTTTATTTTATGTGCGGGGTTCCCCTTAATATCCATACAAGACCCAAAGGGGCTGGTAATGGGCTGGGGTGGGGGGGGGGGGTCATGGGGTAGCTATGCCATTTTTCTTAAAGAATTTCATCCATATTACCGGGACCAGACATTACATTAAAGCTGCAAGCAGTTTTAAATGGCTTTTTTTTCCTTTAGAAGTGTCATTTTGTGCAGGGACAGTTCTAAACACGGGAAGCACGTGGCACTTCACAGGCATACTTTAGACACCCCCCAGGTACGATATTTAAAGGAATATTTGACTTTTTTTTTTTCACTTTATGCATCATTAAAATGACTGCTCCCGAAAAACGACCGTTTTTAAAACTTCTTTTTGCATTGATACATGTCCCCTGGTGCAGAACCCGGGTTCCCAAACCCTATTTATGACAATAACATGCATAATAGTTGTTATAATTAGCACTTTAGAATTCGAACGTTCGCATCCATTGTATTTAATAGGGTTCTAATGTTCGTTCGAACTTTCGGTCCGTTCGCGGGTTCTGGTGCGAACCGAACCCGGGGGTGTTCGGCTCATCACTAATCCTGATCTATACCGACCATAAAAACCTGGAATACTTAAAGATTGCCAAGAGACTGAGACCACGCCAGGCCAGGTGGGCACTCTTTTTTACCCGATTTTCGTTTCACATCACGTACCGACCCGGATCAAAGAACACCAAACCGGACGCCCTTTCCTGGATGTTTGCCGAACCTAAGGTCCTTTCCCCCCCGGATACCATTCTACCTCCCGGTAACTTCCTCCTGTTACAAGAGGACCTCCTGTCCCAAATCAGACAGGCCTCCTCGGGACCATGCCCATTTTCTGGCCTTGCCCTACAGTCTAAAGACGGTCTGCTGTGGAACAAGGACAAGATTTTTGTACCTCAACAACTTCGGGTGGCCGTCTTGAAATCCTGTCATGACCACCAGTTAGCCGCCCACTTCGGTGTGTACAAAACTTCCGAACTTCTCCAGCGGACATTCTGGTGGCCACGATTATCCCAAGATTGCAAGCGCTATGTGGAATCTTGTACCACCTGCATCCAGAACAAAAACAGCAAAACCAGAGCCTGGGGGTTACTAAAGCCACTACCCGTCCCGGAGAGGCCATGGAGGATGATCTCAATGGACTTTATAGTTGAACTACCTCCATCAGAAGAGTTTACGACCATCTTTGTAGTGGTGGATAGACTCTCCAAGATGGCCCATTTCCTACCCATGAGGGGCGTCCCCTCGGCCTCTGAGACTGCAAAAATCTTCATCAGGGAAATAGTAAGGCTGCACGGTGTACCTGCTAACATTACATCTGACCGGGGGGTACAGTTTACAGAGGGCACTATGTAAATCACTGAAGATCGATCTGTTCTTTTCCTCAGCATACCATCCCCAAACCAATGGCCAAACAGAGCACACCAATCAAATGCTCGAGCAGTACCTGCGCTGCTTTTCAAGCTTCTCCCAGAATGATTGGGCCCCTCTTTTGCCTCTTGCTGAGTTTGCCTACAACAACTCTGTTCATTCTGCCATCAAGCAATCCCCATTTTTCGCAAACTATGGGTTTCACCCATTATTTCTATCTAACAACATGCCCGAATGTCCAGTACCAGCCGCCCAGGAAACTCAAAATTTCTTCTCCACCAACAATAAACTTCTCCAGGAGACCATGACTAAGGCACAAAGCTACAACAAGGAAATTTTCGACAGAAATAGGAGAGGGGAGCTCAACCTGGCACCTGGGGACCAAGTTTGACTCTCTACCCTGAATCCAAAATTGGCATGCCCATCCAAGAAGTTGGGCCCTAAATTCGTGGGTCCCTTCCCTATAACAAGGAAGATTAACGAGGTAGCTTACGAATTGAAACTGCCTGAGTCCTTCCGGATTCACCCAGTTTTTCATGTAGCCCTGCTTAGGCCCACGGTTCCTGATCCCTTTACGGATCGGGACACCAATCCTCCCGAACCCGTGCTTATCGATGGAGAAAAGGAATTTGAGGTTGAGTCCATTCTGGGTTGTAGACGAAGACGAAACCAGATCCAATACCTGGTGAAATGGAAGGGTTACGGCCCAGAAGAAAACTCATGGGAGCCAGAGGTGAATGTCCACGCGGAAAGGCTAATCAAGGACTTTGAGAAATCTCACCCAGGCAAAGTGGCCCAGTTGGGCATCCGGAGGCTGCCCCTTGGGGGGGGCAATGTCAGGAAAGGCGTTTTTACAATCTGCCTGGCAACAGTGCCGCCAGGAGATCGTCTATACTCCATAGGTCCATTCCGCGCATGCGCGTGCACAATAGCGCGATCGGCGTGCGCGTTCACGGGAGCGCGCGCGCGTTCGCAGGAGCGCGCGCGGTGACAGCATTTGGCGCCAAACAAGGTATTTAAACTATCTGCATACCTTGCTCCTTGCTGTCTGGTCTACAGCGTTCCCGAGACCCCTGCTATTGACTTCTGATTCCTGTACACCTGTTATCTGATCCGGCTAGTCTCTGTTTAACCCCGATTGCTGCCTGCCCCGACTTCGGCTTGCTCTGACAACTCTCTTGGTCATCCCTGTACCTGGTCACCTGCTGGTCCGACCCATCGGTCTGTTCGAACTATAAGGCACCTCCACCTGAACTACCCTGCACCTGTGCCTGAGCTACAGTACATCTCAGCCTGTACTACAATACACCACCTTGTTTCTGCAGTCTGATCTGGGACTTTTATACATCTGCCTGTTGTCTGCATTCTGATTAGTCCTACTGTGCACCTCCCAGCTATCTTTGGACTGTTCCAGTTTGCCGTGCATCATCTGCTGCCGCAACTACCCAATATCCTGCTTACCTGCCAGGCACTTGTGCCCCCTGTCCTCCTGAGCCTCTGTCTGCTCTATCAGGGGCTCTCGAGCCAGGGGATTACGAGAGGCCACTCCCTGCACGTTGGGCTCCCATCATAAGGTACGTGACAGTGCGTTCTGAAAGAACGCTGGATGCAGGACAGGCCAGTAGCTCAATTGCATACTGTGCAAGCTCTGGCCAGTGATCCATCCTCAAGACCCAGTAAGCCAGAGGATTTTCGGTGGGGAAGGTGTCCAAGTCTGACCTTGCCCCTAGGTATTCCTGCACCATGTATATCAGACGCTGGCGATGGTTGCTGGAACCGATCATACCTTGGGGCTGCGGCCTAAAGAATTGTCTGAACGCATCGGTCAGACGGCCACCTTCCCCACCGCTCCTTCTTTGACTGCCCGAAGCCTCAGCAACTCGTTGTCCAGGACCAGGAGTTTCTAACCTCCCAATCTCTGGGAACGCATTGCACAGACCTTTCTGCAAGGCCTCCCAGGGTTGTCTCATCCTCTGCTCCCTCTGCGACGGTAAGATAAGGTCCGCAACCTTACCCTTGTACCGTGGATCAAGGAGAGTGGCCAGCCAGTAATGGTCCCTCTCCTTGATCCGAAGAATACGAGGATCCTTCCGCAGACTTTGCAGGATCAGGGAGGCCATGCAGCGTAGGTTAGCTGAGGCATTCGGTCCGGAGTCCTCTGGGTCACTAAGGACGACATGATCCGCAGCCACTTCCTCCCAGCCACGTACAAGTCCACTGGTTTCTTGGGACTGTAAATCATCCCTAAAAGACTGCTGCTGATGATGCTGAGTGCCAGGCTCCACCTCCATGCTGACACAATCCTCCTCCTTCTCCTCCTCCTCCTCTTCTTCCTGTGCGATGGGTGGGACAGAAGGAACACTGTCTGGGTAAAGGGGGCCTTGAGAGGCAAGGAAGTCCTCCTCTTCCTGCCTCTGTTCTGCCTCAAGTGCCCTGTCCATTATTCCACGCAGCGTATGTTCCAACAGGTGGACAAGAGGTACAGTGTCACTGATGCATGCACTGTCACTGCTCACCATCCTCGTGGCCTCCTCAAATGGTGCCAGGACAGTGCATGCATCCCTGATCATGCCCCACTGGCGTGGTGAAAAAAACCCGAGCTCCCCTGACCCTGTCCTGGTGCCGTAGTCGCACAGGTACTCATTGACGGCCCTCTGCTGCGTGTGCAGCCGCTGCAGCATGGCCAACATTGAGTTCCACCTGGTGGGCATGTCACATATAAGGCGGTTCTTGGGCAGGTTCAACTCCTTTTGCAGCTCAGCCAGGCGAGCACTGGCATTATAAGATCTGCGGAAATGCACACAGACTTTCCTGGCCTGCCTCAGGACATCCTGTAAGCCCGGGTACCTGCCCAAGAAGCGCTGCACCACCAGGTTAAGGACGTGAGCCACACAGGGCACATGGGTCAGTTGTCCCTGTCGTAGAGCGGAGAGGAGGTTGGTGCCATTGTCGCAAACTACCATTCCTGGCTTAAGCTGGCGTGGCGTCAACCACCTCTCGGCCTGCCCCTGCAGAGCAGACAGAACCTCTGCCCCAGTGTGGCTCCTGTCCCCCAAACACACCAGCGCAAGCACGGCATGGCATCTTTTTGCCTGCGTACTTGCGTAGCCCCTTGAACGCCTACGGAGCACCGCTGGTTCCGAGGTGGAGGACAGAGGTGTGTCACAACCAGTAGTAGCATTTTGGAGGCGTGGTGGTGGAACAACCTCCAACACTACTGCACCTTGTCCTGCATCCTTCCCAGCTGCCAAAAGAGTGACCCAATGGGCCGTGAAAGAAAGGTAACGTCCCTGTCCATGCCTGCTGGACCATGAGTCAGCGGTAATATGCACCTTACCGCTGACCGCCCTGTCCAGCGAGGCCAAGACATTGCCTTCCACATGCCGGTAGAGAGCCGGAATCGCCTTCCGTGAGAAAAAGTGGCGTTTGGGAACCTGCCACTGAGGAACCGCACATTGCACAAACTCACGGAAGGGGGCTAAGTCTACCAACTGAAAAGGCAGCAGTTGAAGCGCTAGCAATTTAGCCAAGCTAGCATTCAACCGCTGAGCATGTGGATGGCTGGGAGTGAACTTCTTTCGACGGTCCAGCAGCTGGGGCAGGGAAATTTGCCTGTAGAATCGGACGTCGGTGTACTGCTAGCAGAGTGGCCGCAAGTACTTGGCTGTGACACACCTAATTCTACACCTTCATTCCTCTCAGAGCAGGTTTCAGAGAGGACTGAACGTATAGTGGGGTTGGAGATCCCAGCTGATGTGGTGCAAGAAGAGGTCCGCTTTGTTCTTTGGTGTGGGTCTTTAAGTTAGGCTTGCCAACGAGCTGCATGGCAGGTCAACATATGTCTGGTCAAGCATGTGGTGCCCAAGCGGGTGATGTTTTGGCCATGCGATATACGCTTGAGACATATGTTGCAAACAGCAGCTGTGCTATCTGATGCACTCGACTCAAAAAAGGCCCACACCAAAGAGCTTTTTGAATAACGGGCAGAGGCAGCGCCCTGCACAGGCGGAGCTCTGCGGTGTGATTCTGTCGGTGTGCTGCCCTTACGCTGGCCCCCCGAGGGCATCCTGCCTCGTTGGAGATGTGCCTCCTCCTCATCCTCCTCCTCCTCCTCTCTCCTATTAGGCACCCACGTGGAGTCAGTGACCTCATCATCCCCTCCCTCCTCATCACTGGAGCCAATCTGGCAGTATGCTGCAGCTGCTGGAACATGACTGCCAGATTGGTGTCCTTCTTGAGCATCCCCTCTCTCTGCTCTCACGCTACTGCCTTCCTCTAGCTGGGTATCATCATCAGACCCTTCGAAACGCTGGGCATCCTCCTGGAGCATGTACCCAACACTGTGCTCAAACAGTTCGGGGGACTCCTCAGGAGGACATGGTTGGTCTAGGGAAGGAGTGACTGATGATGACATTGATACCAGGGAAGAGGATGCTTTGGCAGCTGCTTTGCCAGTACCCTGAGCCTGGGTGAGAGAGGATGAGGAGGATGAGGAGGGCTTGGTCATCCACTCTACCAAGTCTTCGGCATGATGCGGCTCAACACGTCCAGCTGTCGAAAAGAAGGACAAGCGTGTCCCATGGCCACGTGCTGATGGCGATGCACCGCGTCCACGACCAGCACTGTTGTCTCTAGACACAGAGCCTACTTGCCCTCTTTTATTGGCTCCTGACTGTCTGCCTCTCCTTGTTTGCCTTCCAGACATTCTAATGGCCTGCAGGGAAATGGGAAAACCAGCAATAAGGCCTAGCTTCAGGAGTATATTTTGCAGGAATCACACTACGCCTGCTGTAGGTGCTGCAAATGCCTGTTGGTGTAACACACCAGGTAAAAGCAGCAATACAGGCTAACCTCAGGTGTAATATGATCAGGAGGCACACTCCGCCCGCTGTAAGTGCCGCAAAATCCTGTTGGTGTAACACACCAGGAAAAAGCAGCAATACAGGCTAAGTTCAGGTGTTATATGATCAGGAGGCACACTCCGCCCGCTGTAAGTGCCACAAATGTCTGTTGGTGTAACACACCAGGAAAAAGCAGCAATACAGGCTAACTTCAGGTGTAATATGGTCAGGAGGCACACTCCGCCCGCTGTAAGTGCCGCAAAATCCTGTTGGTGTAACACACCAGGAAAAAGCAGCAATACAGGCTAACTTCAGGTGTAATATGATCAGGAGGCACACTCCGCCCGCTGTAAGTGCCGCAAAATCCTGTTGGTGTAACACACCAGGAAAAAGCAGCAATACAGGCTAACTTCAGGTGTAATATGATCAGGAGGCACACTCCGCTCGCTGTAAGTGCCGCAAAATCCTGTTGGTGTAACACACCAGGAAAAAGCAGCAATACAGGCTAAGTTCAGGTGTAATATGATCAAGAGGCACACTCCGCCCGCTGTAAGTGCCGCAAAATCCTGTTGATGTAACACACCAGGAAAAAAGCAGCAATACAGGCTAAGTTCAGGTGTAATATGATCAGGAGGCACACTCCGCCCGCTGTAAGTGCCGCAAAATCCTGTTGGTGTAACACACCAGGAAAAAGCAGCAATACAGGCTAAGTTCAGGTGTAATATGATCAGGAGGCACACCCCGCCCGCTGTAAGTGCCGCAAAATCCTGTTGGTGTAACACACCAGGAAAAAGCAGCAATACAGGCTAAGTTCAGGTGTAATATGATCAGGAGGCACACTCCGCCCGCTGTAAGTGCCGCAAAATCCTGTTGGTGTAACACACCAGGAAAAAGCAGCAATACAGGCTAAGTTCAGGTGTAATATGATCAGGAGGCACACTCTGCCCGCTGTAAGTGCCGCAAAATCCTGTTGGTGTAACACACCAGGAAAAAGCAGCAATACAGGCTAAGTTCAGGTGTAATATGATCAGGAGGCACACTCCGCCCTCTGTAAGTGCCGCAAAATCCTGTTGGTGTAACACACCAGGAAAAAGCAGCAATACAGGCTAAGTTCAGGTGTAATATGATCAGGAGGCACACTCCGCCCGCTGTAAGTGCCGCAAAATCCTGTTGGTGTAACACACCAGGAAAAAGCAGCAATACAGGCTAACTTCAGGTGTATAATGTGCAGGAGGCTTAGCAACAATGACACTGACACTGTCCCCTGCCTATCCTTCTCTCTCCCTGCACACAAGGTTTATCAAAGTATATGACACTGACACTCTCCCTGCCTATCCTTCTCTCTCCCTGCACACAAGGTTTAGCAAAGAATATGACACTGACACTGTCCCCTGCCTATCCTTCTCTCTCCCTGCACACAAGGTTTATCAAAGTATATGACACTGACACTCTCCCTGCCTATCCTTCTCTCTCCCTACACACAAGGTTTAGCAAAGAATATGACACTTACACTCTCCCTGCCTATCCTTCTCTGTCCCTACACACAAGGTTTAGCAAAGAATAGATTTGACACTGTCCCTGCCTATCCTTCACTTTCCCTGCTCCGGAACACACTACACGAGGCCGCCACGCTGGCGGCCTTTTATAGTGTGGGGCGTGTACTAAACCCCCTCAGCTATAATTGGCCACAGGCATCCTGCCTGTGGCCAATCATTGCTCTCCTCGCTGCCGGCGCTGTGATTGGCCAAGCATGCAGGGTCACAGTGCATGCTTGGCCAATCACAGCGCCAGGATTACACCGCGATGGCGCAGTGTATTGTGGGCCGTTCGCGTCACTCGAATTTGGTGCGAACGGCCTAAATCGTTCGTTGTTCGCCGAACGCGCGAACAGCCGATGTTTGAGTCGAACCTATGTTCGACTCGAACACCGAGCTCATCCCTAGTCTAGAGGGTCAACATAAGCTTTGGATGTATATCCCTTAAGGGTCAGCAGCTGATAGAGCGTCTCTCACAGCAACTCACAATGGGAGGATGAATACCGATTTGAAGGATGGTGGCCCAATGATGTTGTACCAAAGTAATAGCCAAATGTAAAGGAAAAAAGAAGGGCACATAGCGTAATACTGCTAAAAGAGTATATTTAATGTAGGTAGTTACACTTACATTCAGATGGTCATAAAAAGTGCTTCATAAAATATCAATGGGAACAGTGGAGAGTCCCGACGTGTTTCACAAGAAGTTGCATCGTCTGGGGTATGCATCCACTGCTGCCTCCGCTGAGCGGACCTACACTGCGGAGGAAGTTCCCCATCAGGTCCGCTCAGCCAATGACGTAGGCGGGGTCTGAGGTACAAGGGGGCAAGGGCACCCTCGTATCTCAGACCCCGCCTACGTCATTGGCTAAGAGGACCTGATGGGGAACTTCCTCTTCAGTGTAAAAAAATGAATAGACCCGCCCCTTCTCAGGAGCGGACCTGATGGGGAACGTGAGAAGGGGCGGGTCTATTAATTTTTTTACACTGAAGAGGAAGTTCCACATCAGGTCCGCTCAGCCAAGACGTAGGCGGGGTCTGAGATACGAAGGCGCGCCCCCTCGTACCTCAGACACCGCCTACGTCATTGGCTGAGCGGACCTGATGGGGAACTTCCTCCGCAGTGTAGGTCCGCTCAGCCAATGACATTTCGAGTAGAGAATGCAGCGCTGGACATCGGATCACCGCGGGACATTGGATTACATCGCTGGAATGTGTTTTTTATTTATAAAACATTCCAGCGATGAAATCCAGTGTCCCGCGGCGATCCCGATGTCCAGCGCTGTCCAAACGAGACGTCATTGGCTGAGCCTGAGCGGACCTGATGGGGAACTTCCTCCACAGTGTATTAAATTAATAGACCCGCCCCTTCTAAAGTTCCCCATCAGGTACGCTCAGCCAATGACGTAGCTGTAAGGCTAAGCGGACCAGATGCGGAACATGAGAAGGGGCGGGTCTATTCATTTATTACACTGTGGAGGAAGTTCCCCATCAGGTCCGCCCCCTCGTATGTCAGACCCCGCCTACGTCATTGGCTGAGCGGACCTGATGGGGAACTGCCTCGCAGTGTAATACATGAATAGACCCACCCCTTCTCACGTTCCGCATCTGGTCCGCTTAGCCTTACACTTACATCATTGGCTGAGCGGACCTGATGGGGAACTTTAGAAGGGGCGGGTCTATTCATTTAATACACTGCGGAGCAAGTTCCCCATCAGGTCCGCTCAGGCTCAGCCAATGACGTCTCGTTTGGACAGCGCTGGACATCGGGATCGCCGTGGGACACTGGATTTCATCGCTGGAATGTTTTTTTTTTTTTTTTTTTTTTTAATAAAGGACTTTTCCAAGGTGTCTGTGTGTTTTTTTTTAATTTTTTTTACACTTTCTGCGTGAAATGGTAAGGGTACAATGTACCCTTTACCAATTCACATAGGGGGGGCCGGGATCTGGGGGTCCCCTTTGGTAAAGGGGACTTCCAGGTTCCGATAAGCCTCCTGCCCGCAGACCCCCACAACCACCGGGCAAGGGTTGTGGGGATGAGGCCCTTGTCCCCATCAACATGGGGACATCCTCCCCATGTTGAGGGCATGTGGCCTTGTACGGTTCAGGAGAGGGGGGGCGCTCTCTCGTCCCCCCCTCTTTTCCTGCGGCCTGCCAGGTTGCGTGCTCGGATAAAGGGTCTGGTATGGATTTTTGGGGGAACTCCATGCCATTTTTTTTTTATTTGGGGTGGAGTTCCCCTTAAAATCCATACCAGACCTGAAGGGTCTAGTATGGATATTTGGGGGGAACCCCACACCATTTTTTTTATTTGATGCAGGGTTCCCCTTAATATCCATGCCAGACCTGAAGGGCCTGGTAATTGAATTTGGGGGGACTCCCACGCATTTTTTTTTTTTTTATCAATGACTTTTCTCTGTATTGCCGGGAGCCGACAATTCATTATAGTCGCGAGTGGTTTTAAATGGCTTTTTTTCCTTCAGAAATGACATTTTGTGCAGGGACAGTTCTAAGCAAGGGAAACAAGCGCTGCTTTACAGGCATACTATACACCCCCCCCCCCCCCCCCCCAGGTACAAAATTGAAAGGAATATTTCACTTTTTATTGTTTCACTTTAAGCATTATTAAAATCACTACTCCCGAAAAAACGGCCGTTTTTAAAACTTTTTTTTGCATTGACACATGTCCCCTGGGGCAGGACCCGGGTCCCCAAACACTTTTTAGGACAATAACTTGCATATTAGCCTTTATAATTAACACTTTAGATTTTGAACGTTCAAGTCCATTGTATTTAATAGTGTTCTAAAGTTCACGCAAACTTTAGGTCTGTTCGCAGGTTCTGGTGCCAACCGAACAGGGGCGTGTTCGGCTCATTCCTACTCCTCATCCTCTCTCACACAGGCTCAGGGTACTTTGTCTGCCAAAGCAGCTGCCAAAGGGGCCTCTTCCATCGGCTCAATGGCATCAGTCACTCCTTCCCTAGCCCCACCATGTCCTGAGGAGTCCCCCGAACTGTTTGACCACAGTGTTGGGTACATGCTGCAGGAGGATGCGCAGCGTTATGAAGGCTCCGATGATGGTATCCAGCTTGAAGAAGACAGTAACGTGAGCCCAGAGAGAGGGGGTGCCCAAGAAGGACAGCAAACTGGCAGTCATGTTCCCCCAGCTGCAGCAAACTGACAGGTTTGCTCCAGTGACGAGGAGGGAGGGTATGATGAGTTCACTGACTCTACGTGGGTGCCTGATAGGAGAGAGGAGGAGGAGGAGGAGGAGGAGGAGGCACATCTCCAACGAGGCAGGAAGCTTAAGGATAGCCAACCGACTGTTTTACACTGCAGAGCTCCGCATGTGCAGGGCGCTGCTGTCTCTGCATGTTATTCCAAAAGTTCTTTGGTGTGGGCCTTTTTTGAGACGTGTGCAGCAGATTGCACCGTTGCTATTTGCAACATATGTCTGAAGCATATCTCGCTTGGGCACCACATGCTTGACCAGACATATGTCGACCTGCCATGCAGTCCGTTGGCAAGCGTTCATAAAAGACCCACACCAAAGAACAAAGCGGACCTCTCCTTGCTCCTCATCAGCTGGGATCTCCAACCCCACTATACCTTCAGTCCTCTCTGAAACCTGCACTGAGAGGAATGAAGGTGTAGAATTAGGTGTGCCACTGTCAAGTACTTGCGGCCAATCTGCTAACGGTACACCAACGTCCGATGGTACCAGGGAAATTTCCCTGCCCCAGCTGCTGCACCGCCGAAAGAAATTCGCTCCCAGCCATCCACATGCCCAGCGGTTGAATGCTAGCTTGGCTAAATTGCTAGTACTTCAACTGCTGCCTTTTCAGTTGGTAGACTCTGCCCCCTTCCGTGAGTTTGTGGAATGTGCAGTACCTCAGTGGCAGGTTCCCAAACACAGAAGGCGATTCCAGCTCTCTACCGGCATGTGGAAGGCAATGTCTTGGCCTCGCTGGACAGGGCGGTCAGCGGTAAGGTGCATATTACAGGGACATTACCTATCTTTCACGGCCCACTGGGTGACTCTGCTGGCAGCTGGGAAGGATGCAGGACAGGGTGCAGTAGTTTTGGAGGTTGTCCCGCCACACCGCCTCCAAAATGCTACTAGTGGTGATTCTGACACACCTCTCTCCTCCACCCCCTCCTCTTCTTCTTCCTCCAGGGCCTCTTCCTGTGCTGATTTGTCCTCTGAGCCAGCGGTGCTCCATAGGTGTTCAAGGGGCTACGCAAGTATGCAGGGAAAAAGATGCCATGCGATGCCTGAGCTGGTGTGCTTGGGGGACAGGAGCCACACTGGGGCAGAGATTCTGTCAGCTCTGCAGGGACAGGCTCAGAGGTGGTTGATGCCACGCCAGCTTAAGCCAGGAATGGTGGTTTGCGACAATGGCACAAACCTCCTCTCCGCCCTCCGACAGGGACAACTGACCCA
The DNA here is from genome assembly GCA_029206835.1 of Rana muscosa. Taxonomy (NCBI): domain Eukaryota; kingdom Metazoa; phylum Chordata; class Amphibia; order Anura; family Ranidae; genus Rana; species Rana muscosa. The sequence goes on from CM055122.1 coordinate 39,248,028, forward strand.
TGTGCCCTGTTTGACTCACATCCTTAACTTGGTGGTGCAGCAGTTCTTGGGCATGTACCCGGGCTTACAGGATGTCCTAAGGCAGGCCAGGAAAGTCTTGTGCATTTCCGCTGGTCATATAATGCCAGTGCTCGGCTGGCTGACCTCCAAAAGGAATACAACTTGCCCAAGAACCGCCTAATCTCTGACATTCCCACCAGGTGAAACTCAATGTTGGCCATGCTGCAGTGGCTGCACATGCAGCAGAGGGCCATCAATGAGTACCTGTACGACTATGGCACCAGGACAGGGTCAGGGGAGCTTGTTTTTTTTTTGCCACGCCAGTGGGTCATGATCAGTGATGCATGCATTGTCCTGTCACCATTTGAGAAGGCCACGAGGATGGTGAGCAGTGACAGTGCATGCATCAGTGACACTTTCCCTCTTGTCCTCCTGTTGGAGCACACGCTGCGTGGAATAATGGACAGGGCACTTGGGGCAGAACAGAGGGAGGAAGAGGAGGACTTCCTTACCTCTCAAGGCCCCCTTTATCCAGACAGTGTTCCTGCTGGCCCGCCGATCACACAGGAAGAGGAGGAGGAGGAGGATTGTGTCAGCATGGAGGTGGAGCCTGGCACTCAGCATCATCAGCAGCAGTCTTCAAGCGATCATTTACAGTCCCAAGAAACCCATGGACTTATACGTGGCTGGGAGGAGGTGGCTGCGGATCATGTCGCCTTTGGTGACCAAGAGGACTCTGGACCGAATGCCTCAGCAAACCTATGCTGCATGGCCTCCCTGATCCTGCAAAGCCTGCGAAAGGATCCTCATATTCGTGGTATCAAGGAGAGGGATCATTACTGGCTGGTAACCCTCCTTGATCCATGTTACAAGGGTAAGGTTGCGGACCTTATCCAGCCGTCGCAGAGGGGGCAGAGGATGAAGCATCTTCGTGAGGCCTTGCAGAAAGGTTTGTGCAACGCGTTTCCAGAGCCTGGGAGGTTACAAATTACTGGTCTTTGACAACGTGTTGCTGAGGCTTTGGTCAGTCACAGAGGAGCGGTGGAGAAGGTGGCCGTCTGACCGATGCGTTCAGACAATTTTTTAGTCCACAGCCCCAAGGTATGGCCAGTTCTAGCAACCATCACCAGCGTCTGATTCTCATGGTGCAGGAATACCTAGGAGCAAGATCAGACTTGGACACCTTTCCCACCGAAAATCCTCTGGGTTACTGGGTCTTGAGGATGGATCACTGGCCAGAGCTTGCACAGTATGCAATTGAGCTACTGGCCTGTCCTGTATCCAGCGTTCTTTCGTAACGCACATTCATTACTTCTGGAGGCTTTGTAACCGATCACAGGGTGCGCCTGTCCACCGACTCAGTTCGATCGTCTGACCTTCAAAAAATGAATCAGTCTTGGATCACCAGCTACCAAGCACCTGATGCTGATGTAACCGTATACATTTTTTTGAATGTGAGATCCCTTCAAGACTGCCTATGCTGATGCTGAGTGACTATCCTGTTATGCTGAGTGACTATTCTTTTCCTTCTGTTTATGTTGATAGCTTGTAAGAAAATTTTTGGTTCTGGGCACCGCCACCAGTGCCTAAGGCCCAATTTTTCTGCCCCTGTTTAACCACTTCCATACTGGGCACTTATACACCTTCCTGCCCAGACCAATTTTCAGCTTTCTGCGCTGTTGCACTTTGAATGACAATTGCGCGGCCATGCTACACTGTACCCAAACTAAATTTTTATAATTTTGTTCCCACAAATAGAGCTTTCTTTTGGTGGTACTTGATCACCTCTTCGATTTTTATTTTCTGCAAAAAAATAAAAAAAAGACAGAAAATTTTGGAAAAAAAAAAGTTTTTTTTGTTTCAGTTACAAAACTTTGTAAATAAGTTAGTTTTCTCCTTCACTGATGGGCACTGATGGGGCTGCACTGACGGGCATGAATAAGGCGGCACGGATTGGCACCGATGAGGTGGCACGGATGGGCAACGATCGGCGGCACGGATGGGCAACGATCGGCGGCACGGGTGGGCACAGATAGGCGGCACGGGTGGGCACAGATAGGCGGCACAGATGGGCACAGATGGGCAAGGATAGGCGGCATGGATGGGCACTGATAGGTGGCACGGATGGGCATGGATGGGCACTGATAGGTGGCATGGATGGGCACTGATAGGTGGCACTGTACTGTACTAATGGATGCCAATCAGTGCCAAACAATAATGCCTGCCAATCAGTGGTGTCCATTGTGGGCACTGATTGGCATCCATTGTGGGCACTGATTGGCATCCATTTAGTATATAATTAGCATCCCTGGTGGTCTAGTGTGCAATACCTATAGGTGGGCTTCCCTGGTGGTCTAGTGGCATCCCTGGTGGTCCAGTGGGCATCCTCGGGGGGGGCTGCGCTGATAATGGATCAGCACAAACCCCCCTGTCAGAGGAGCAGCCGATCGGCTCTCCTCTACTCGCGTCTGACAGATGCGAGTGAGGAAAAGCCGATGACCGGCTTTTCCTGTTTACATCGTGATCAGCCGTGATTGGACACGGCTGATCACGTGGTAAAGAGTCTCCGTCGGAGACTCTTTACCTGGATCGGTGTTGCAGGGTGTCAAACTGACATCCTGCAGCAACGATCGCCGCGTCATATGACGTCCAGTCAGGATTTTGAAACCACTTTACCGCCGTCAATCTGTTATAGGGCGGGCGGCAAGTGGTTAACAGGGGCGTGTAATTATAATTTTTGCTGCAATACTTTGCAGCACGGCTCATTTCTGCGCTCCAACTAGAGTATCTGTGAGGGGTTGCAGTGTTGTGGCACTAGCACCAGTGCCTAAGGCCCAATTTTTCTGCCCCTGTTCAACAGGGGCGTGTAATTACAATTTTTGCTGTAATACTTTTCAACAGGGCTCATTCCTGCGCTCCAACTAGAGTATCCGTGAGGGGTAGCAGTGTTGTGGCACCAGTGCCTAAGGCCCAATTTTTCTGCCCCTGTTTAACAGGGGCGTGTAATTACAATTTTTGCTGTAATACTTTGAAGCAGGGCTCATTCCTGCGCTCCAACTAGAGTATCTGTGAGGAGTTGCAGTGTTGTGGCACCAGCACCAGTGCCTAAGGCCCAATTTTTCTGTCCCTGTTCTACAGGGGCATGTAATTACAATTCTTGATCTAATATTTCACAGCAGGGCCCATTCCTGCACCCACCAAGAGTAACTGTGAGAGCTTACAGTGTTGTGGCAACACCACCACCACCACCACCAAAGGCCCAATTTTTCTGCCCCTGTTCAACAGGAGCATGTAATTACAATTCTTGATATAATATTTCACAGCAGGGCCCGTTAAAGAGCCCACCAAGAGTAAGACTCCATTCACACAGGGGCAACATGACTTCCAGCGCGACTTTGGGAGGCAACTTGGACACGACTTGAGTATGAATCACAGCGCGACATAAGGCAACTTACAAGGCAACTTCAAGTTGCCTCCAGGACAGGAGGCTTTCCAGTGGCCAATCAAACAAGAATCAGCTCTGTGGGAGGGAGGGGGAGGGAGGGGTTTGCCTGAGAAATGTATGTTCTCTTCATGTATTGTTGCTTCTGTTAAGTCAGTGATCCGACTTCTGAGGCGACTTCCATTGAAATCAATGGGTACAAGTTGCCTACAAGTCGCCAAGAAGTCGGATTGATTTAGTACAGGAACCTTTTCTGAAGTCGGAGCGACTGCAGTAGTGTACATTAAGACGGCTCCATTCACTTACATTGATTTTCTCATGCAGCGCAACTTGAAGCGACTAGGGGCGACTTGGGGCGACTTGAAGTCGGATCCAAAGTCGTCCCTGTGTGAATGGGCTCTAACTATGAGGGCTTACAGTGTTGTGGCAACACCAACACCAAGGCCCAAATTTCTGCAGAGTACATAGGGCAGGCCCCTACTTTCAAACATCCCTCTGACCTAGCTATTCAGGCCTTTATTAACATAGGTACAGGCACATAGCTGTCAAAAGCAGACATTTCGGATGCGTTTAAACTTCTGCCCATTGAGCCAGCCCTCTGGCGGTGGCACGGTATCAAATGGAAAGGTTCATGGAAAGGTTCATATTACTTTGCCACCAGGTTGACTTTCAGCTCTAAACACAGCCCGTGGCCCGTGGCTGTTCGATATCTTTGCTCAATCCCTTACCTGGATTCTATTGCACCAGGCCCAGTGCCAGATGGTTATTTATTATCTGGATGACTTTCTGGGAGGGTAAGAGAGAGGCGGGTGTGAAGTCATCACTGCCAGCCTGCGACATGGCTCTGGCTATAAGACAAGAAAGAGGGGATGCATGTGTTAAGAGGAGTCAAAGAAGTAGGATAGTGAGCGGAGTTGTATACAGAAAATTGTACAGGCGCAGTTAAGAAGCCGGATTGCGTTCTGAAGCATTGAATTTTGAAAACTCAAAAGAGTGCGTGGCAACCAAGGTGAGCCAGAAGGTGACTGGCCAGGTAACCGACAGCTCGGGTGCCTGTCTTTGCTGAGCACAAACCTGCCTTCCAACGCAACTGCCAAAGCGGCCTGTTCCACAGGCTCCTTGTCCACAGTCACTCCTTCCGTAGCCCCACCATCATGCACAGGGGAGTCCCCAGAATTATTCGACCACATTGTTGAGTTCATGCTGCTGGAGAATGCCCAGCGATTTGAAGGCCCCAATGTTGGTTCCCAGGTCATCTTCCCCCAGCTGCAGCATACTGCCAAGTTTGTTCCAGTGATGAGGAGGGAGGGGATGATGAGGCCACTGACTATACTTGGGTGCCTAAGAGAAGAGAGGAGAAGGAGGAGGCACAACTCCAACTAGGCAGGATGTCCTCTAGGGGGCATCCTAAGGGCAGCCACCCTATTGCATCACACCGCAGAGCTCCGCAGGTGCAGGGTGCTGCTGACTCCCCGCTGACCTTTAAAAGTTCCTTGGTGTGGGTCTTTTTGGACATGTGTGCAGGAGATCGCACCATTGCTGTTTGAAACCTATGTCTGCAGCGGATCAAGCATGGCCAGAACAGCAGCCGCTTGGGCACGACATGCTTGACCAGACATATGATGACCTGCCATTCAGTCCGTTGGCAACAGGACTTGAAAGACTCATATCAAAGAAAAAGGCGTACTTCTCCTTGCTCCTCATCTGGGATCTCCAACCCTACTATACCTTCAGTCCTCTCAAAAACCTGCACTGAGAGGAATGAAGGAAAACAATAGGTGTCCAAAGTACTTGCAGCCAATCTGCTAGCAGTACACTGTTGCTGAACCGTAAAAAGAAATTTGGTCCCAGCCATTTACATGATCAGCGTCTAAATGCTAGCTTGGCCAAATTGCTAGCACTGCAACTGCTGCCTTTTCAGCTGGTAGACTCTGCCCCCTTCATGAATTTGTGGAATGTGCTGTAGAGCAGTGGCAGGTTCCAAAACGCCATTTCTTTTCACGGATGGCCATTCCGTCTCTCTACCGGCATGTGGAAGGCAATGTTTTGGCCTCGTTGGACAGGGTGGTCAGCAGTAATTTTCAGCACATTACTGCTGACTCATGGTCCAGCAGGCATGGGCAGGGACATTACCTTTCCTTCACGGTGCACTGGGTCACTCTGCTGGCAGCTGGGAAGGATTCAGGACAGGGTTCAGTGTTGTTGAAGCTTGTTCCGCCACCATGCCTCCAAAATGCTAGTGGTGATTCTGCCACAGATCTCTCCTCCACCCTCTCCTCTTCTTATTCCTGTATGGCCTCTTCTGCAGATTTGTCCTCTGAACCAGTGGTGCTCCGTAAGCATTCAAGGGGCTATGCAAGCAGTCAGGCTAAAAGATGCCATGCAGTGCTGGAGTTGGTCTGCCTAGGGGACAGGAGATACACTGAGGCAGAGATTCTGTCAGCTCTGCAGGGGCAGGCTCAGAGGTGGTTGACGCCAAGCCAGCTTCAGCCAGGAATAGTTGTATGCGACAATGGTGCCAACCTTCTCTCTGCCCTCCGACAGGGACACTTGACCCATGTTCCATGTTTGACACACGTCCTGAATTTGGTGGCGCATACAATGCCAGTGCTTGGCTGGCTTACATTCAAAGGGAATGCAACCTGCCCACCAACCGCCTCATTTGTGACATGCCTACCAGGTGGAACTCAATGTTGGCAATGCTGCAGTGGCTGCACACACAGCAGAGGGCCATTAATGAGTACCTGTGCGAGTATGGCGAGCATGGCACCAGGACAGGGTCAGGGGAGCTTGGCTTCTTTTCTCCACGTCAGTGGCTACTGATCAAGGATGCATGCACTATCCTGTCACAATTTGAGGAGGCCACAAGGATGGTGAGCAGCGACAATGCATGCATCAATGACACTGTCCTCCCAGTCTTCCTGTTGGAGTACATGATTCATGGAACCATAGACAGGGCACTTGAGGCAGAACAGCAGGAGGAAGAGGAGGACTTCCTTACACCTCAAGGCCACCTTTATCCAGATAGCATTCCTGTGGGCCCGCCAAACACACAGGAAGCAGAAGAGGAGGAGGAGGTTTGTGTTAGCATGGATGTAGAGGATAGTTTTAGCATGGATGTAGAGGATAACACTCAGCAGCAGTCTTCAAGGGATGGTTTTCAGTCCCCAGAAACCCAAGGAGTTGTACGTGGCTAGGAGGAGGTAGTTACAAATCATGTGATCCTTAGTGACCCAGAGGACTCAGAATCGAATGCCTCTGCAAACTTAAGCCCTGTACACATGATCGGTTTTCCCGGCGGTAAAAATTCCATCGGGAAAACCGGGGGGGGGGGACCGAGAACCTGCTCGGTAGCTTTCCCCCTGTACACACCAGAGGTTTTCACATCTGGAAAATTGTGGTGAGACCTTTGGCCGGGAATCCCGGCCGTGTGTATGCTCCACCGCAGTGTTTCCCATAGGAAAACTGCAGTGAAAAAAAACGCCAGGAATCCAGACGGGAAAATAGAGAACCAGCTCTATTTTTCCCTCCGCGATTCGCAGGCAGTTTTTCTGTCGGGAAAACTGTGATGAAGCATACACACGGCCGGTTTTCCTAGCCAAAAGCTCTCATGGCAGTTTTCCTGGCAGGAAAAACGGTTGTGTGTACGAGGCATTACGCTGCATGGCCTCCCTGATTCTGCAAAGCCTGCGGAAAGGACCCTAGGATTTGTGGTATCAAGGAGAGGGATCATTACTGGCTGGCAACCCTTCTTGATCCATATTACAAGGGTAAGGTTGCAGAACTCATCCTGCCTTCGCAGTGGGAGCAGAGGATTAAACATCTTCAGGAGGCCTTGAATAAAGGTTTGTGCAATGCATTTCCAGACCCTGGGAGGTTACAATTTCCTGGTGCCTGACAACGTGTTGCTGAGAACAAAGAACAAAGAGACCATTGTGGAAGCGGCTGAGGGCACACGTTTAAAATATAATGAAAGGACAAAACACAGTATTTCTAAGCATTATGCAGAATATCATAAAAGTACCCCCCCCCCTTTTTGCTATTTTGGGGTATAGAGAAATACAAACCCTATTGTAGGGGCAGTAATATGGTGATAACATTGGGTCAGTCTCAACCACGCTGGATTTACGAAATGCAGACACTGACCCCATTGGGACATAATGTAGAATTTGGCATACATTGTTTTATTCCTGATTTTTAACCTTCATTCATTCATTCTCCTCTTTATTCCCTCTCTGTAAGTATATATATTTAATGTACTCACTACATATCTCTTGGTTGACTGAGATAATATTTTGTTTGCTATCAAGATGAAAGATTTAGTTTGCTAGAGGAGTGTCATGACCTTGCAGTAATACTTTCATGACCTGTCTGTCTCTTTCCTGGTCTGTGTATCAGCCTTGGGCATTGTACTCTCACACCTGCATGGTTAAGTAATATTCCCTCAGTGTGGCTCCACCCTAGCCTCAACAGGAACCACTATTTAACACTGTGTTCTCCAAGCCTGCCTTGCTGTGCAATATTGTGTCTTTGGTTTCCTGTTTCCTGCTTTCCGTGTGCTCTACGTTTGTCTCTGTTACCAATCTTGGCGTGTTCTCGACTTTCCCTGTCTGCTTGTGACCCTGACCTTTGGCGTGTTTTCGACTATCCCTGCCTGCTTGTGACCCTGACCTTTGGCGTGTTCTCTGTTTATCCTTGTCTGCTAGTCGCCCTGACCTTTGGCTTATCTCCTTACTATCCCTTGTTGTCCTGGGCTGCTGTTTCCTCTCTATCCTCCTGTAGCCTACCGTGAACATGAGCTGGGAGATCCTGGGGGCTGCAACCTGGAGCCAGTTGCAGCGCAGTCCATCCTCACCACTAGAGGCACTGGTGAACACCTGCTGGCTCTTAGACTCTGCGCCCCGGGGAATCTTTTGCTCTAGCTCACTGTGGGATTCGTGTTGGTGCTCCAGTGGACCTGCCTTCCTGAAATACCTAGAGTTCCACCTGCAGCAGTCACCCATAGGGTCCACTACCTTAGCAGTGCACTCCTGACCCCAATGGGGTGCATCTGTCACCTGATCTCAGGTGACCTGACAAGGAGTTAAGAAACTTTCACATAACAAATTGTGTGAATAAAACCTTCTATTAGTCATATTTATATTGCACATGAGTGGATAATTGAAGTGGATATTCACACAATTTATTGTGTGAAAATTCTCATCTCCTTTAGTAATCCAGCCCAGAAGTGAAGCTGTGATATACCTTTTTATGTAACCTTTATCAAGTTTTGTATGCTGACTTAGTTCCTAGTGGGGAGAGAGATTTTCTCTTACTTCCAAGTCCCATTGACAGCAAGTCAGAAGGATAGAAGGTAATGACAAGTCTCTCTAATGGGCCCAGAGACTAGGACAAAACATTTGACTAAAATTAGGAACATTTGTAAACTATTTGAAGTTGTTATTGCTGCCTTCCCATACTTTTCCATCTCTTCTTTGGGAGTTACAGTTTTTAAAATGCAAGTTACTGAAATAAAACTGAAATAAAAAGCCTGAGCTTCAGGAAAGCAATTCTGTGTTTTAGAGAATTTTAGTGGATACGTTTCTGGTCTATGTGTTTAGCATACAATAACAGATTGTCACTTTAACCACTTGCTTACTGGGCACTTAAACCCCCCTCCTGCCCAGACCAATTTTCAGCTTTCAGCGCTGATGCACTTTGAATGACAATTGCGCGGTCATACAATGCTGTACCCAAATGAAATTTTTATAATTTTTTTCCCCACAAATAGAGCTTTCTTTTGGTGGTATTTGATCACCTCTGCGGTTTTAATTTTTGGTTAAAAAAAAAAAAAAAGACAGATTTAAAAAAAAAAAAATATTTTTTTTATATTTTGTTATAACATTTTGCAAACAGGTAATTTTTCAGTGATGTACGCTGATGAGGCTGCACTGATGGGCACTGATGGGCTGCACTGATGGGCACCGATGGGCTTCATTGATGGGCACCGATAAGTCGGCACTGGTGGGCACTGATAGGCTGCACTGGTGGGCACTGATAGGCGGCACTGGTGGGCACTGATAGGCGGCACTGAGAGGTGGCACTGAAGGGCATTGATAGGTGGCACTGATAGCTGGCAGTGATGGACACTGATAGGTGGCAGTTTTGGGCACTGATGGGTGGCAGTGATGGGAACTAATGGGTGGCAATAATGGTCACTGGTAGGTTACACTGATAGGCAGCATTGCTAGGTAGCACTGATGAGGCACTGATTGGCATCACTGGTGGGCATTGATAGGTGGCACTTGTGGGCATTGATAGGTGGCACTTCTGGGCACTGTGGGCACTGGCAGGTAGCAATGGCAGGTGGCACTGGCAGGCGGTATTTATGGGCACTGATGAGGCTGATGTGCCTCCTTCCTCTTCGAGACCGATGTCCCTTGTGCACAAGCTGGTGATCGGCTTTTTTTTCTCCTCACGCTGTTAGTTAACAGCGCGCCCTGCAGGGGGTGTGCGTTGCGCGTGCAAAGGGGAGGACATCTATTGATGGCCTCCCGGCATTTGGAGTCCGCGCTGTAGCCGTCATTCGGCTATAGCGCGGGGCGCCAAGTGGCTAATTAACAAACTCATGTTACAAGATAATAGGCTATCCTGTATAGTATTTTCATTCAGTCACTTAAACCCCTGTAAACATATCTATTAGCCTTGAAGGTCAAATTTATTTAAGATGGACGTAGGCAGGTAGATTGATGCTAGCCGCCATTAACTAATATTATATTACCTGTTCTTTTTCTGGATAGCCACATGGTCCTAGAAGTGACCCATGTTCTCGTATTACCTGGCCCGTGGCACATTCCTTCGTAAACTTGCACAATGAGAAACCCATCGTCCCTGCGGGTCATGGTGACTGGCTTACTGACCTACACTTGTGCTCTTTTTGTACCAATCTATTCACCTCCACCCAAATTCATAGACCTCTGACTGAATATGAGGAGCTCTGCTCTCTCTGAGATGCCCAGGCATCTACTCTTCTCAAGTTATAAATTACTACATGCTTTATTGCATGATCAACTTCCTACATACACTAGGCTGTGGTCTGAAGATTTGAGAAAAGAACTCACGATTGCTGACTGGCAGACCTAATTCCATTTTACCCATAAATCTACTATTTCCTGTTACATGCAAGAAATTCTTTCAAACTCCTCTCCTTTCCCTACATAAGATTTTTCCGGCTATGCCATCCACCTGTTGGCGATGTGGTGCAGTAGAGGGAACTTACTTCCATATCTGGTGGGAGTGCAGTGGAATCCGATCCTTTTGGTCTCAAGTTTTTTCCATTTATAATAAACTATATGATGAGTCCTTGACACTAGTGATGAGCCGAACACCCCCGGGTTCGGTTCGCACCAGAACCCGCGAACGGACCGAAAGTTCGTACGAACATTAGAACCCTATTAAATACAATGGATGCGAACGTTCGAATTCTAAAGTGCTAATTATAACAACTATTATGCATGTTATTGTCCTAAAAAGGGTTTGGGAACCCGGGTTCTGCACCAGGGGACATGTATCAATGCAAAAAGAAGTTTTAAAAACGGTCGTTTTTCGGGAGCAGTCATTTTAATGATGCATAAAGTGAAAAAAAAAAGTCAAATATTCCTTTAAATATCGTACCTGGGGGGTGTCTAAAGTATGCCTGTGAAGTGCCACGTGTTTCCCGTGTTTAGAACTGTCCCTGCACAAAATGACACTTCTAAAGGAAAAAAAGCCATTTAAAACTGCTTGCGGCTTTAATGTAATGTCTGGTCCCGGTAATATGGATGAAAATCTTTAAGAAAAATGGCATAGCTACCCCATGACCCCCCCCCCCCTACCCCAGCCCATTACCAGCCCCTTTGGGTCTTGTATGGATATTAAGGGGAACCCCGCACATAAAATAAAAAAGGCCCTATATACTCTGAACAGCCGTATACAGGCGGTGCATACAAGACAGGGACTGTAGGTTTGTTCTTATGTAGAATCTGTTTGTAATTTTGAACAGGTACATTGTTGAAGTGTAGCTCCAGCCCAAAAATCTATTTTTAAACTTTTTGGAAAACCTAGGTAAGGGTTATCACCCCTGTAACATTTGTTTTGCTGTCTGTGCCCCTGTTCAGAACATTTCACCTCACTTTCCGTCCCAATGACAACTGTTTTTGAAATGTGGTGTTTTTCTTGAAACAAGGATTGCTGATAAAGCATCAGTACAGAGGAGACACCTTTCTCCCATATTTATTCTTACAGGAGAGAATTTTCCTTCCTAGTGGTAGATTTCCTCTCACTTCCTGTTGTCTTCTTGCGTTTGCAAGTAGGAGTCGTTTGTAAGTTGGATGTTTGAAAGTAGGGACCTGCCGTATATACTCTGCAGAAATAGGCCCCTTAGTTGTTGGTGTTGGCACAACACTGTAAGCACTCACAGTTACTCTTGGTTGGTGCTGGAACGCCCTGCTGTCAACTATTATATCAGGAATTTTAATTACATATAATTGTTGAACAGTGGTAGTAAAAATTGGGCCTTTGATGGTGGTGCTGGTGCCACAACACTGTAAGCCCTGACAGTTACTCTTGGTGGGTGCAGCAATGGGCCCTGCTGTGAATTATTAGATCAAGAATTGTAATTGCATGCCCCTGTTGAACAGGGGCTGAAAAATTGGGCCTTTCGTGGTGGTGGTGGTGGTGGTGGTGTTGCCACAACACTGTAAGTGTCATGGATATGCAGTAGTGTTTGTCTGTCAGCTTACCTTCCTTCCCATGTGTTCATCTTAGAGGCCTGAGCCCTTTCACCTGGCTTCCTTTATAATCCCCTCCCAGCCAGACTCCACCCCAGGCCCTATCACAGAACACTATATTAACCTGTGCACTGCAAGCCTGCTTTGCTGATCAACGTGTTTGTTAGGCATTGTGTGTTTGGGTTCCTGCCTGCCGTGTGCTACGTCTGTCTCTCTGTTACGTTATTGGCTTGTCCCTGACTATCCCTGTCTGCTTGTGACCCTTGACCTTCGGCTCGTTCTTCGTTATCCTTGTCTGCTTGTGGCCCCTGACCTTCAGCTTGTTATTCGGTTCTCTCTTATCGTGTGCTGCTGCTTCCCCTCTTTTCCCCTTATCCTACGGGGCGTGAGCTAGGAAACTCCAGGGGCCGCGACCTGGTCCCAGCCTGCAGCTAACATCCTCACCACTAGAGGCCCTGGAGAAGACCAGCTGGGTCTTAGACTCCGCGCCCTGGGGAATCTTGGCTCTAGCTTCCGTTTGGATCCCGGTTGTGCTCCTCTGGTCCCGCTTTCCACAACCACCCAGTTTCCTATCCGCAGAAGCCAGCCATAGGGTTCACTACCTTGCGGTGCACTCCTGTCCCCCTACGGTGTGCATCTGTCACCTGGCCACAGGTGACCCTGACAGTTTGATCAGCCATGAACCCGGCTGACATCCCGTTACCCGTGGATGATCCGTTGCAGGGCATAGTTTGCAGACTTGAAACCCAGGAATCGAATCAGACTCAGGTGATGCGATTCCTCCAGGATCTGGCTTCTCGCTTCGAGCAGCTTCAGGCCTCCTTGGGAACCCTAAATCCGCAACCTCAAATACAACCAGCGGCTGCACCTATTGCACCAGTCGCAGCCACACACTCACTACAACTGCCAGCTCCGTCCCGTTTCTCTGGGGACTCCAAGGCTTGCAGGGGGTTCCTTAGCCAATGCACAATTCATTTTGAGCTCCAGCCCCAAAACTTCCTGTCTGATCGGGCTAAGGTAGCCTATATCATTTCCCTCCTCTCTGGTGAAGCTTTAGCCTGGGCAGCCCCTCTGTGGGAACTGAATGATCCAGTGGTTTCTAGCCTGTCTGGCTTCTTGAAACTTTTTCGGAATATCTTCGAAGAACCGGCTCGTGTCTCTTCAGCGGCCAGCGCCCTTTTACGTCTCCGCCAAGAGTCTGCTTCTGTGGGACAGTATGCCCTTCATTTCCGCATACTGTCGGCTGAGTTGAGCTGGAACAATGAGGCCTTAGTCGCAACCTTTTTGCATGGCCTGTCTGATAGAGTGAAGGACGAATTAGCAGGAAGAACCATCCCCACTGATCTGGCCGGCGTTATCTCCTTGTGTAACCAGATCGATATTCGCTTTCAGGAGAGGACCTTAGAAAAGCAACGCCAGCACTCCTTGGTTCTTAGTCAGCCTGAGCTCCCCTCTCTTCGACCCGTAGAGCATCTCCTACCAGCTGAGGAACCCATGCAGCTGGGTCGGACCAGGCTATCCCCCGAGGAACGTGCTAGGCGCAGAACTCTTGGTCTGTGTCTTTACTGTGGGGGCAAAGGTCATTTTCGTGACACTTGCTCTCTTTGTCCAGAAAAACGTTCGGGTCCACTTCATCTGGAAAGTGGAGTATTGGACCCAGAAATATCACCTTCCCCTTCTCGTCTTCTGCTTTCTGTGTTCCTTCATGTTGGTGCTTCTACTCATTCGGTCTCAGCATATCTGGATTCCGGAGCCGCTGGTAATTTTATGGACTGGGAAATCGCATCGTCCATGAGACTTACTCTTTTGCCCCTCACCACACCATTGGTGGTCTTGGCGATTGATGGTACTGTTCTCCCAGGGGGACCTATCCGCTTCCAGACCCTCCCTGTTAAGATGTCGGTAGGGACACTCCACCAGGAGTGGATATCCTTCCTTATCTTACCCAAGGCCTCAACGCCTATAATTTTGGGTCTCCCATGGTTACAGCTCCATTCTCCTCATGTGGACTGGACTACTGGACAGATCCTGGCTTGGGGTCCCTCCTGTTCCTCGTCCTGCCTACCCAAGGTTGCCCCCTGTGAATCTGAGCCGGTCATTCATTCCAGGTTGCACAACCATTTACATTTCTCTGTCCCTAACCACCCTTGGACGCACAGCCAGGCTAGCTTGTCTACAAGTCCTGCAGTCGCTATGTCTTGCGATGCGATTCAGGTAGTCGCTACACCTGACTCAGCTATTCACTCTGCCTCTGTACTAGTTATGCCAGTCCAGCCCATGCCCAGTGAGCCTCCTACTTTTTCTTGTTTGGGACATTCTGCTTGTCCTTCAGCTATTCAGCTTGACTCCGGCGACATGTCACCTTCTAACCAACCTGACTTCAGGATTCCACTGACATCTGCCCAGTCTGATGGTCCTGTGCAAGATGACCAGTTCCCCTTTAAGGGTCTAGGGGACCCTCCTCAGATTCCTGTTGATCCCCTCATGCCCTTGCTTATTCCTAGAGAGCCTTTGGTCCTCAATAGATCTTCTTGTCATCTCCCTACCTCGTTTTCGGTCTCTGAGGATAATCTTAAGTACGAGGTTAGACAAGTTCTGGATTCTCGGCTCTGCAGAGGCATTCTTCAGTACCTTGTGCATTGGAGAGGTTTTGGTCCTGAGGAGGCGTCTTGGATCGCTGCATCTGATGTCGCTGCACCTCATCTGTTGAGAAGGTTTCATCAGAGATTTCCCTTTAAGCCTGGGTCCAGGCGGGGGAGGGCCCATAAGAGGGAGGGTACTGTCATGGATATGCAGTAGTGTTTGTCTGTCAGCTTACCTTCCTTCCCATGTGTTCATCTTAGAGGCCTGAGCCCTTTCACCTGGCTTCCTTTATAATCCCCTCCCAGCCAGACTCCACCCCAGGCCCTATCACAGAACACTATATTAACCTGTGCACTGCAAGCCTGCTTTGCTGATCAACGTGTTTGTTAGGCATTGTGTGTTTGGGTTCCTGCCTGCCGTGTGCTACGTCTGTCTCTCTGTTACGTTATTGGCTTGTCCCTGACTATCCCTGTCTGCTTGTGACCCTTGACCTTCGGCTCGTTCTTCGTTATCCTTGTCTGCTTGTGGCCCCTGACCTTCAGCTTGTTATTCGGTTCTCTCTTATCGTGTGCTGCTGCTTCCCCTCTTTTCCCCTTATCCTACGGGGCGTGAGCTAGGAAACTCCAGGGGCCGCGACCTGGTCCCAGCCTGCAGCTAACATCCTCACCACTAGAGGCCCTGGAGAAGACCAGCTGGGTCTTAGACTCCGCGCCCTGGGGAATCTTGGCTCTAGCTTCCGTTTGGATCCCGGTTGTGCTCCTCTGGTCCCGCTTTCCACAACCACCCAGTTTCCTATCCGCAGAAGCCAGCCATAGGGTTCACTACCTTGCGGTGCACTCCTGTCCCCCTACGGTGTGCATCTGTCACCTGGCCACAGGTGACCCTGACAGTAAGCCCTCAGAGTTACTCTTGGTGGGTGCAGGAATGGGCCCTGCTGTGAATTATTAGATCAAGAATTGTAATTACATGCCCCTTTTGAACAGGGGCTGAAAAATTGTGCCTTTCGTGGTGGTGGTGGTGGTGGTGGCGTTGCCACAACACTGTAAGCCCTCAGAGTTACTCTTGGTGGGTGCAGCAATGGGCACTGCTGTGAATTATTAGATCAAGAATTGTAATTGCATGCCCCTGTTGAACAGGGGCTGAAAAATTGGGCCTTAGGCACTGGTGGCACAACACTACAACCCCTCACAGATACTGTACTTGGAGCACAGCAATGAGCCCTGTTGCAAAGTATTGCTTCAAAAATTGTAATGACACGCCCCTGTTAAACAGGGGCTGAAAAATTGGGCCTTAGGCACTGGTGGCACAACACTACAACCCCTCACAGATACTGTACTTGGAGCACAGCAATGAGCCCTGTTGCAAAGTATTGCTTCAAAAATTGTAATGACACGCCCCTGTTAAACAGGGGCTGAAAAATTGGGCCTTAGGCACTGGTGCCACAACACTCCAACCCCTCACAGATACTGTACTTGGAGCACAGCAATGAGCCCTATGGCAAATTATTGCTAAAAAAATTGTAATTACACGCCCCTGTAAAACAGGGGCTGAAAAATTGGGCCTTAGCCACTGGTGGCGGCACCCATAAACAAAAATGATCTTCCAAGCTATCATCATCAATCGTATCATTGAGGACTCGGAGGAGGAGGATAGCCAGTCAACATAACAGCACAGGCACTCAGCATCAGCATCAGTCTTGAAGGGATGTGACATGTTAAAATCAATTAGTCTGTTATATCAGCATCAGGTGTGTGGTAGCTGGTGGTGATCCAAGACTGGTTCATCTTGATGAAAGTCAGTCGATCAACCGAGTCGGTGGACAGGCGCACCCTGTGATCCGTGACAAATCCTCCAGCAGCACTGAATGTGCGTTCCGAAAGAACGCTGGATGCAGGACAGGCCAGTAGCTCAATTGCATACTGTGCAAGCTCTGGCCAGTGATCCATCCTCAAGACCCAGTAAGCCAGAGGATTTTCGGTGGGGAAGGTGTCCAAGTCTGACCTTGCCCCTAGATATTCCTGCACCATGTTTATCAGACACTGGCGATGGTTGCTGGAACCGATCATACTTTGGGGCTGCGGACTAAAGAATTGTCTGAACGCATCGGTCAGACGGCCACCTTCCCCACCGCTCCTTCTTTGACTGGCCGAAGCCTCAGCAACTCGTTGTCCAGGACCAGGAGTTTGTAACCTCCCAGTCTCTGGGAACGCGTTGCACAGACCTTTCTGCAAGGCCTCCCGGAGTTGTCTCATCCTCTGCTCCCTCTGCGAAGGTAACATAAGGTCCGCAACC
This sequence comes from Rana muscosa, assembly GCA_029206835.1. Classification (NCBI taxonomy): domain Eukaryota; kingdom Metazoa; phylum Chordata; class Amphibia; order Anura; family Ranidae; genus Rana; species Rana muscosa. The sequence continues at coordinate 39,265,092 of CM055122.1, forward strand.
TTACCCTTGTACCGTGGATCAAGGAGAGTGGCCAGCCAGTAATGGTCCCTCTCCTTGATCCGAAGAATACGAGGATCCTTCCGCAGACTTTGCAGGATCAGGGAGGCCATGCAGCGTAGGTTTGCTGAGGCATTCGCTCCGGAGTCCTCTGGGTCACTAAGGACGACATGATCCGCAGCCACCTCCTCCCAGCCACGTACAAGTCCACTGGTTTCTTGGGACTGTAAATCATCCCTAAAAGACTGCTGCTGATGATGCTGAGTGCCAGCCTCCACCTCCATGCTGACACAATCCTCCTCCTCCTCCTCCTCCTCCTCCTCTTCCTCTTCCTGTGCGATGGGTGGGACAGAAGGAACACTGTCTGGGTAAAGGGGGCCTTGAGAGGCAAGGAAGTCCTCCTCTTCCTGCCTCTGTTCTGCCTCAAGTGCCCTGTCCATTATTCCACGCAGCGTGTGCTCCAACAGGTGGACAAGAGGTACAGTGTCACTGATGCATGCACTGTCACTGCTCACCATCCTCGTGGCCTCCTCAAATGGTGCCAGGACAGTGCATGCATCCCTGATCATGCCCCACTGGCGTGGAGAAAAAAACCAAGCTCCCCTGACCCTGTCCTGGTGCCGTAGTCGCACAGGTACTCATTGATGGCCCTCTGCTGCGTGTTCAGCCGCTGCAGCATGGCCAACTTTGAGTTCCACCTGGTGGGCATGTCACATAAAAGGCGGTTCTTGGGCAGGTTCAACTCCTTTTGCAGCTCAGCCAGGCGAGCACTGGCATTATAAGATCTGCGGAAATGCACACAGACTTTCCTGGCCTGCCTCAGGACATCCTGTAAGCCCGGGTACCTGCCCAAGAACCGCTGCACCACCAGGTTAAGGACGTGAGCCACACAGGGCACATGGGTCAGTTGTCCCTGTCGGAGGGCGGAGAGGAGGTTGGTGCCATTGTCGCAAACCACCATTCCTGGCTTAAGCTGGCGTGGCGTCAACCACCTCTCGGCCTGGCCCTGCAGAGCAGACAGGACCTCTGCCCCAGTGTGGCTTCTGTCCCCCAAACACACCAGCGCAAGCACGGCATGGCATCTTTTTGCCTGCGTACTTGCGTAGCCCCGTGAACGGCTACGGAGCACCGCTGGTTCATAGGACAAACCACAGGAAGAGGCCATGGAGGAAGAAGAAGAGGAGGGGGTGGAGGAGAGAGGTGTGTCACAACCAGTAGTAGCATTTTGGAGGCGTGGCGGTGGAACAACCTCCAACACTACTGCACCTTGTCCTGCATCCTTCCCAGCTGCCAAAAGAGTGACCCAATGGGCCGTGAAAGAAAGGTAACGTCCCTGTCCATGCCTGCTGGACCATGAGTCAGCGGTAATATGCACCTTACCGCTGACCGCCCTGTCCAGCGAGGCCAAGACATTGCCTTCCACATGCCGGTAGAGAGCCGGAATAGCCTTCTGTGAGAAAAAGTGGCGTTTGGGAACCTGCCACTGAGGAACCGCACATTGCACAAACTCACGGAAGGGGGCCGAGTCTACCAACTGAAAAGGCAGCAGTTGAAGCGCTAGCAATTTAGCCAAGCTAGCATTCAACCGCTGGGCATGTGGATGGCTGGGAGTGAACTTCTTTCGATGGTCCAGCAGCTGGGGCAGGGAAATTTGCCTGCTAGAATCGGACGTCGGTGTACTGCTAGCAGAGTGGCCGCAAGTACTTGGCTGTGACACACCTAATTCTACACCTTCATTCCTCTCAGTGCATGTTTCAGAGAGGACTGAAGTTATAGTGGGGTTGGAGATCCCAGCTGATGCGGTGCAAGGAGAGGTCCGCTTTGTTCTTTGGTGTGGGTCTTTGAGGTAGGCTTGCCAACGAGCTGCATGGCAGGTCAACATATGTCTGGTCAGGCACCCAAGCGGCTGATGTTTTGGCCACGCGATATACGCTTGAGACATATGTTGCAAACAGCAGCTGTGCGATCTGATGCACTAGCCTCAAAAAAGGCCCACACCAAGGAACTTTTTGAATGATGGGCAGAGGCTGCGCCCTGCACAGGCGGAGCTCTGCGGTGTGATTCCGTCGGTGTACTGCCCTTACGCTGGCCACCAAAGGGCATCCTGCCTCGTTGGAGATGTGCCTCCTCCTCATCCTCCTCCTCCTCCTCTCTCCTATTAGGCACCCACGTGGAGTCAGTGACCTCATCATCCCCTCCCTCCTCATCACTGGAGCCAATCTGGCAGTATGCTGCAGCTGCTGGAACATGACTGCCAGATTGGTGTCCTTCTTGAGCATCCCCTCTGTCTGCTCTCACGCTACTGCCTTCCTGTAGCTGGGTTTCATCATCAGACCCTTCGAAACGCTGGGCATCCTCCTGGAGCATGTACCCAACACTGTGCTCAAACAGTTCGGGGGACTCCTCAGGAGGAGGACATGGTGGGTCTAGGGAAGGAGTGACTGATGATGAGTCTGACATTTATACCAGGGAAGAGGACGCTTTGGCAGCTGCTTTGCCAGTACCCTGAGCCTGGGTGAGAGAGGATGAGGAGGAGGAGGAGGGCTTGGTCATCCACTCTACCAAGTCTTCGGCATGATGTGGCTCAACATGTCCAGCTGCCGAAAAGAAGGACAAGCGTGTCCCATGGCCATGTGCTGATGACAATGCACCGCGTCCACGACCAGCACTGTTGCCCCCAGACACAGAGCCTGCTTGCCCTCTTTTATTGCCTCCTGACTGTCTGCCTCTCCTTGTTTGCCTTCCAGACATTCTAATTAGTGATGAGCCGAACACCCCCGGGTTCGGTTCGCACCAGAACCCGCGAACGGACCGGAAGTTCGAACGAACATTAGAACCCTATTAAATACAATGGATGCGAACGTTCGAATTCTAAAGTGCTAATTATAACAACTATTATGCATGTTATTGTCCTAAAAAGGGTTTGGGAACCCGGGTTCTGCACCAGGGGACATGTATCAATGCAAAAAGAAGTTTTAAAAACGGTCGTTTTTCGGGAGCAGTCATTTTAATGATGCATAAAGTGAAAAAAAAAAAGTCAAATATTCCTTTAAATATCGTACCTGGGGGGTGTCTAAAGTATGCCTGTGAAGTGCCACGTGTTTCCCGTGTTTAGAACTGTCCCTGCACAAAATGACACTTCTAAAGGAAAAAAAAGCCATTTAAAACTGCTTGCGGCTTTAATGTAATGTCTGGTCCCGGTAATATGGATGAAATTCTTTAAGAAAAATGGCATAGCTACCCCATGACCCCCCCCCCTACCCCAGCCCATTACCAGCCCCTTTGGGTCTTGTATGGATATTAAGGGGAACCCCGCACATAAAATAAAAAAGGCCCTATATACTCTGAACAGCCGTATACAGGCGGTGCATACAAGACAGGGACTGTAGGTTTGTTCTTATGTAGAATCTGTTTGTAATTTTGAACAGGTACATTGTTGAAGTGTAGCTCCAGCCCAAAAATCTATTTTTAAACTTTTTGGAAAACATAGGTAAGGGTTATCACCCCTGTAACATTTGTTTTGCTGTCTGTGCCCCTGTTCAGAACATTTCACCTCACTTTCCGTCCCAATGACAACTGTTTTTGAAATGTGGTGTTTTTCTTGAAACAAGGATTGCTGATAAAGCATCAGTACAGAGGAGACACCTTTCTCCCATATTTATTCTTACAGGAGAGAATTTTCCTTCCTAGTGGTAGATTTCCTCTCACTTCCTGTTGTCTTCTTGCGTTTGCAAGTAGGAGTCGTTTGTAAGTTGGATGTTTGAAAGTAGGGACCTGCCGTATATACTCTGCAGAAATAGGCCCCTTAGTTGTTGGTGTTGGCACAACACTGTAAGCACTCACAGTTACTCTTGGTTGGTGCTGGAACGCCCTGCTGTCAACTATTATATCAGGAATTTTAATTACATATAATTGTTGAACAGTGGTAGTAAAAATTGGGCCTTTGATGGTGGTGCTGGTGCCACAACACTGTAAGCCCTGACAGTTACTCTTGGTGGGTGCAGCAATGGGCCCTGCTGTGAATTATTAGATCAAGAATTGTAATTACATGCCCCTGTTGAACAGGGGCTGAAAAATTGGGCCTTAGGCACTGGTGGCACAACACTGCAACCCCTCACAGATACTGTACTTGGAGCACAGCAATGAGCCCTGTTGCAAAGTATTGCTTCAAAAATTGTAATGACACGCCCCTGTTAAACAGGGGCTGAAAAATTGGGCCTTAGGCACTGGTGGCACAACACTGCAACTCCTCACAGATACTGTACTTGGAGCACAGCAATGAGCCCTGTTGCAAAGTATTGCTTCAAAAATTGTAATTACACGCCCCTGTTAAACAGGGGCTGAAAAATTGGGCGTTAGGCACTGGTGGCGGCACCCATAAACAAAAATGATCTTCCAAGCTATCATCATCAATCGTATCATTGAGGACTCGGAGGAGGAGGATAGCCAGTCAACATAACAGCACAGGCACTCAGCATCAGCATCAGTCTTGAAGGGATGTGACATTTTAAAATCAATTAGTCTGTTATATCAGCATCAGGTGTGTGGTAGCTGGTGGTGATCCAAGACTGGTTCATCTTGATGAAAGTCAGTCGATCAACCGAGTCGGTGGACAGGCGCACCCTGTGATCCGTGACAAATCCTCCAGCAGCACTGAATGTGCGTTCCGAAAGAACGCTGGATGCAGGACAGGCCAGTAGCTCAATTGCATACTGTGCAAGCTCTGGCCAGTGATCCATCCTCAAGACCCAGTAAGCCAGAGGATTTTCGGTGGGGAAGGTGTCCAAGTCTGACCTTGCCCCTAGATATTCCTGCACCATGTTTATCAGACGCTGGCGATGGTTGCTGGAACCAATCATACTTTGGGGCTGCGGACTAAAGAATTGTCTGAACGCATCGGTCAGACGGCCACCTTCCCCACCGCTCCTTCTTTGACTGGCCGAAGCCTCAGCAACTCGTTGTCCAGGACCAGGAGTTTGCAACCTCCCAGTCTCTGGGAACGCGTTGCACAGACCTTTCTGCAAGGCCTCCCGGAGTTGTCTCATCCTCTGCTCCCTCTGCGACGGTAACATAAGGTCCGCAACCTTACCCTTGTACCGTGGATCAAGGAGAGTGGCCAGCCAGTAATGGTCCCTCTCCTTGATCCGAAGAATACGAGGATCCTTCCGCAGACTTTGCAGGATCAGGGAGGCCATGCAGCGTAGGTTTGCTGAGGCATTCGCTCCGGAGTCCTCTGGGTCACTAAGGACGACATGATCCGCAGCCACCTCCTCCCAGCCACGTACAAGTCCACTGGTTTCTTGGGACTGTAAATCATCCCTAAAAGACTGCTGCTGATGATGCTGAGTGCCAGCCTCCACCTCCATGCTGACACAATCCTCCTCCTCCTCCTCCTCCTCCTCCTCCTCTTCCTGTGCGATGGGTGGGACAGAAGGAACACTGTCTGGGTAAAGGGGGCCTTGAGAGGCAAGGAAGTCCTCCTCTTCCTGCCTCTGTTCTGCCTCAAGTGCCCTGTCCATTATTCCACGCAGCGTGTGCTCCAACAGGTGGACAAGAGGTACAGTGTCACTGATGCATGCACTGTCACTGCTCACCATCCTCGTGGCCTCCTCAAATGGTGCCAGGACAGTGCATGCATCCCTGATCATGCCCCACTGGCGTGGAGAAAAAAAACCAAGCTCCCCTGACCCTGTCCTGGTGCCGTAGTCGCACAGGTACTCATTGATGGCCCTCTGCTGCGTGTGCAGCCGCTGCAGCATGGCCAACGTTGAGTTCCACCTGGTGGGCATGTCACATATAAGGCGGTTCTTGGGCAGGTTCAACTCCTTTTGCAGCTCAGCCAGGCGAGCACTGGCATTATAAGATCTGCGGAAATGCACACAGACTTTCCTGGCCTGCCTCAGGACATCCTGTAAGCCCGGGTACCTGCCCAAGAACCGCTGCACCACCAGGTTAAGGACGTGAGCCACACAGGGCACATGGGTCAGTTGTCCCTGTCGGAGGGCGGAGAGGAGGTTGGTGCCATTGTCGCAAACCACCATTCCTGGCTTAAGCTGGCGTGGCGTCAACCACCTCTCGGCCTGGCCCTGCAGAGCAGACAGGACCTCTGCCCCAGTGTGGCTTCTGTCCCCCAAACACACCAGCGCAAGCACGGCATGGCATCTTTTTGCCTGCGTACTTGCGTAGCCCCGTGAACGGCTACGGAGCACCGCTGGTTCATAGGACAAACCACAGGAAGAGGCCATGGAGGAAGAAGAAGAGGAGGGGGTGGAGGAGAGAGGTGTGTCACAACCAGTAGTAGCATTTTGGAGGCGTGGCGGTGGGACAACCTCCAACACTACTGCACCTTGTCCTGAATCCTTCCCAGCTGCCAAAAGAGTGACCCAATGGGCCGTGAAAGAAAGGTAACGTCCCTGTCCATGCCTGCTGGACCATGAGTCAGCGGTAATATGCACCTTACCGCTGACCGCCCTGTCCAGCGAGGCCAAGACATTGCCTTCCACATGCCGGTAGAGAGCCGGAATAGCCTTCCGTGAGAAAAAGTGGCGTTTGGGAACCTGCCACTGAGGAACCGCACATTGCACAAACTCACGGAAGGGGGCCGAGTCTACCAACTGAAAAGGCAGCAGTTGAAGCGCTAGCAATTTAGCCAAGCTAGCATTCAACCGCTGGGCATGTGGATGGCTGGGAGTGAACTTCTTTCGACGGTCCAGCAGCTGGGGCAGGGAAATTTGCCTGCTAGAATCGGACGTCGGTGTACTGCTAGCAGAGTGGGCGCAAGTACTTGGCTGTGACACACCTAATTCTACACCTTCATTCCTCTCAGTGCATGTTTCAGAGAGGACTGAAGTTATAGTGGGGTTGGAGATCCCAGCTGATGCGGTGCAAGGAGAGGTCCGCTTTGTTCTTTGGTGTGGGTCTTTGAGGTAGGCTTGCCAACGAGCTGCATGGCAGGTCAACATATGTCTGGTCAGGCATGTGGTACCCAAGCGGCTGATGTTTTGGCCACGCGATATACGCTTGAGACATATGTTGCAAACAGCAGCTGTGCGATCTGATGCACTAGCCTCAAAAAAGGCCCACACCAAAGAACTTTTTGAATGACGGGCAGAGGCAGCGCCCTGCACAGGCGGAGCTCTGCGGTGTGATTCCGTCGGTGTACTGCCCTTACGCTGGCCACCAAAGGGCATCCTGCCTCGTTGGAGATGTGCCTCCTCCTCATCCTCCTCCTCCTCCTCTCTCCTATTAGGCACCCACGTGGAGTCATTGACCTCATCATCCCCTCCCTCCTCATCACTGGAGCCAATCTGGCAGTATGCTGCAGCTGCTGGAACATGACTGCCAGATTGGTGTCCTTCTTGAGCATCCCCTCTGTCTGCTCTCACGCTACTGCCTTCCTCTAGCTGGGTTTCATCATCAGACCCTTCGAAACGCTGGGCATCCTCCTGGAGCATGTACCCAACACTGTGCTGAAACAGTTCGGGGGACTCCTCAGGAGGAGGACATGGTGGGTCTAGGGAAGGAGTGACTGATGATTTGTCTGACATTGATACCAGGGAAGACGACGCTTTGGCAGCTGCTTTTCCAGTACCCTGAGCCTGGGTGAGAGAGGATGAGGAGGAGGAGGAGGGCTTGGTCATCCACTCTACCAAGTCTTCGGCATGATGTGGCTCAACATGTCCAGCTGCCGAAAAGAAGGACAAGCGTGTCCCATGGCCATGTGCTGATGACAATGCACCGCGTCCACGACCAGCACTGTTGCCCCCAGACACAGAGCCTGCTTGCCCTCTTTTATTGCCTCCTGACTGTCTGCCTCTCCTTGTTTGCCTTCCAGACATTCTAATAGATGGCCTGCAGGGAGATGGGAAAAAAGCAATAAGGGCTACCTTCAGGTGTCCTTCTCTGTCCCTGGAAACAAGGACTTGCAGAGTGAAAGAAAAAAAACACTCTCCCTACCTACAGTTTTCTGTCCCTAGAAAAAATGTTTTTTTTAATCACAATATAGCACAAGGAAAATTAACTCACTGTCCTTACAGGTCCCTGGAAACAAGGACTTGCAGAGTGAAAGAAACTGACACTGTCCCTACCTAGAGTTTTCTGTCCCTAGAATAAATGTTTTTTTTAATCACAATATAGCAAAAGGACAATTCACTCACTGTCCTTCCAGGTCCCTGGAAACAAGGACTTGCAGAGTGAAAGAAACTGACACTGTCCCTACCTAGAGTTTTCTGTCCCTAGAATAAATGTTTTTTTTAATCACAATATAGCAAAAGGACAATTCACTCACTGTCCTTCCAGGTCCCTGGAAACAAGGACTTGCAGAGTGAAAGAAACTGACACTGTCCCTACCTAGAGTTTTCTGTCCCTAGAATAAATGTTTTTTTTAATCACAATATAGCAAAAGGACAATTCACTCACTGTCCTTCCAGGTCCCTGGAAACAAGGACTTGCAGAGTGAAAGAAACTGACACTGTCCCTACCTAGAGTTTTCTGTCCCTAGAATAAATGTTTTTTTTAATCACAATATAGCAAAAGGACAATTCACTCACTGTCCTTCCAGGTCCCTGGAAACAAGGACTTGCAGAGTGAAAGAAACTGACACTGTCCCTACCTAGAGTTTTCTGTCCCTAGAATAAATGTTTTTTTTAATCACAATATAGCAAAAGGACAATTCACTCACTGTCCTTCCAGGTCCCTGGAAACAAGGACTTGCAGAGTGAAAGAAACTGACACTGTCCCTACCTAGAGTTTTCTGTCCCTAGAATAAATGTTTTTTTTAATCACAATATAGCAAAAGGACAATTCACTCACTGTCCTTCCAGGTCCCTGGAAACAAGGACTTGCAGAGTGAAAGAAACTGACACTGTCCCTACCTAGAGTTTTCTGTCCCTAGAATAAATGTTTTTTTTAATCACAATATAGCAAAAGGACAATTCACTCACTGTCCTTCCAGGTCCCTGGAAACAAGGACTTGCAGAGTGAAAGAAACTGACACTGTCCCTACCTAGAGTTTTCTGTCCCTAGAATAAATGTTTTTTTTAATCACAATATAGCAAAAGGACAATTCACTCACTGTCCTTCCAGGTCCCTGGAAACAAGGACTTGCAGAGTGAAAGAAACTGACACTGTCCCTACCTAGAGTTTTCTGTCCCTAGAATAAATGTTTTTTTTAATCACAATATAGCAAAAGGACAATTCACTCACTGTCCTTCCAGGTCCCTGGAAACAAGGACTTGCAGAGTGAAAGAAACTGACACTGTCCCTACCTAGAGTTTTCTGTCCCTAGAATAAATGTTTTTTTTAATCACAATATAGCAAAAGGACAATTCACTCACTGTCCTTCCAGGTCCCTGGAAACAAGGACTTGCAGAGTGAAAGAAACTGACACTGTCCCTACCTAGAGTTTTCTGTCCCTAGAATAAATGTTTTTTTTAATCACAATATAGCAAAAGGACAATTCACTCACTGTCCTTCCAGGTCCCTGGAAACAAGGACTTGCAGAGTGAAAGAAACTGACACTGTCCCTACCTAGAGTTTTCTGTCCCTAGAATAAATGTTTTTTTTAATCACAATATAGCAAAAGGACAATTCACTCACTGTCCTTCCAGGTCCCTGGAAACAAGGACTTGCAGAGTGAAAGAAACTGACACTGTCCCTACCTAGAGTTTTCTGTCCCTAGAATAAATGTTTTTTTTAATCACAATATAGCAAAAGGACAATTCACTCACTGTCCTTCCAGGTCCCTGGAAACAAAGACTTGCAGAGTGAAAGAAACTGACACTGTCCCTACCTAGAGTTTTCTGTCCCTAGAATAAATGTTTTTTTTAATCACAATATAGCAAAAGGACAATTCACTCACTGTCCTTCCAGGTCCCTGGAAACAAGGACTTGCAGAGTGAAAGAAACTGACACTGTCCCTACCTAGAGTTTTCTGTCCCTAGAATAAATGTTTTTTTTAATCACAATATAGCAAAAGGACAATTCACTCACTGTCCTTCCAGGTCCCTGGAAACAAGGACTTGCAGAGTGAAAGAAACTGACACTGTCCCTACCTAGAGTTTTCTGTCCCTAGAATAAATGTTTTTTTTAATCACAATATAGCAAAAGGACAATTCACTCACTGTCCTTCCAGGTCCCTGGAAACAAGGACTTGCAGAGTGAAAGAAACTGACACTGTCCCTACCTAGAGTTTTCTGTCCCTAGAATAAATGTTTTTTTTAATCACAATATAGCAAAAGGACAATTCACTCACTGTCCTTCCAGGTCCCTGGAAACAAGGACTTGCAGAGTGAAAGAAACTGACACTGTCCCTACCTAGAGTTTTCTGTCCCTAGAATAAATGTTTTTTTTAATCACAATATAGCAAAAGGACAATTCACTCACTGTCCTTCCAGGTCCCTGGAAACAAGGACTTGCAGAGTGAAAGAAACTGACACTGTCCCTACCTAGAGTTTTCTGTCCCTAGAATAAATGTTTTTTTTAATCACAATATAGCAAAAGGACAATTCACTCACTGTCCTTCCAGGTCCCTGGAAACAAGGACTTGCAGAGTGAAAGAAACTGACACTGTCCCTACCTAGAGTTTTCTGTCCCTAGAATAAATGTTTTTTTTTAAGCACACTATAGCAGAAGCACAAAACACACTGACACTCTCCCTACCTATCCTTCTCTTTCCCTAAACTAAAGGAATCCAGGTTAAGCAAGAAAGAAATAACAGTCACTGTCCCTGCCTATGCTACTCTATCCCTGCTCCGGAACACACTACACTAGGCCGCCGTGCTGGCGGCCTTTTATAGTGTGGGGCGTGTACTAAACACCCTCAGCAATAATTGGCCACAGGCATCCTGCCTGTGGCCAATCATTGCTCTCCTCGCTGCCGGCGCTGTGATTGGCCAAGCATGCGGGGTCACAGTGCATGCTTGGCCAATCACAGCGCCTGGATGACACTGCGATGGCGTAGTGCATTGTGGGCCGTTCGCGTCACTCGAATTTGGCGCGAACGGCCCAAATCGTTCGATCTTCGTCGAACGATCGAACAGCCAATGTTCGAGTCGAACGTATGTTCGACTCGAACACGAAGCTCATCCCTAATTCTAATAGATGGCCTGCAGGGAGATGGGAAAAAATCAATAAGGGCTACCTTCAGGTGTCCTTCTCTGTCCCTTTACTTAAGGATTTCTAAATATGGTTGAGGATTATTGCTTTTGCACAGAATAGCACAACGACAATTTCCCTGACTGTCCAAAAAACAAGGATTTCAAAGATGGTTGATGAGGAATGCTTTAGCACACTATAGCACAAGGAGAATTCCCCTCACTTTCCTTCTTTGTCCCTAGAAACAAGGACTGGCACAGTGAAAGAAACTGACACTCTCCCTACCTAGAGTTTTCTGTCCCTAGAAAAAATGTTTTTTTAAAGCACACTATAGCACAAGGAGAATTCCCCTCACTTTCCTTCTTTGTCCCTAGAAACAAGGACTGGCACAGTGAAAGAAACTGACACTCTCCCTACCTAGAGTTTTCTGTCCCTAGAAAAAATGTTTTTTTAAAGCACACTATAGCACAAGGAGAATTCCCCTCACTTTCCTTCTTTGTCCCTAGAAACAAGGACTGGCACAGTGAAAGAAACTGACACTCTCCCTACCTAGAGTTTTCTGTCCCTAGAAAAAATGTTTTTTTAAAGCACACTACAGCACAAGGAGAATTCCCCTCACTTTCCTTCTTTGTCCCTAGAAACAAGGACTGGCACAGTGAAAGAAACTGACACTCTCCCTACCTAGAGTTTTCTGTCCCTAGAAAAAATGTTTTTTTAAAGCACACTATAGCACAAGGAGAATTCCCCTCACTTTCCTTCTTTGTCCCTAGAAACAAGGACTGGCACAGTGAAAGAAACTGACACTCTCCCTACCTAGAGTTTTCTGTCCCTAGAAAAAATGTTTTTTTAAAGCACACTATAGCACAAGGAGAATTCCCCTCACTTTCCTTCTTTGTTCCTAGAAACAAGGACTGGCACAGTGAAAGAAACTGACACTCTCCCTACCTAGAGTTTTCTGTCCCTAGAAAAAATGTTTTTTTAAAGCACACTATAGCACAAGGAGAATTCCCCTCACTTTCCTTCTTTGTCCCTAGAAACAAGGACTGGCACAGTGAAAGAAACTGACACTCTCCCTACCTAGAGTTTTCTGTCAATAGAAAAAATGTTTTTTTAAAGCACACTATAGCACAAGGAGAATTCCCCTCACTTTCCTTCTTTGTCCCTAGAAACAAGGACTGGCACAGTGAAAGAAACTGACACTCTCCCTACCTAGAGTTTTCTGTCCCTAGAAAAAATGTTTTTTTAAAGCACACTATAGCACAAGGAGAATTCCCCTCACTTTCCTTCTTTGTCCCTAGAAACAAGGACTGGCACAGTGAAAGAAACTGACACTCTCCCTACCTAGAGTTTTCTGTCCCTAGAAAAAATGTTTTTTTAAAGCACACTATAGCACAAGGAGAATTCCCCTCACTTTCCTTCTTTGTCCCTAGAAACAAGGACTGGCACAGTGAAAGAAACTGACACTCTCCCTACCTAGAGTTTTCTGTCCCTAGAAAAAATGTTTTTTTAAAGCACACTATAGCACAAGGAGAATTCCCCTCACTTTCCTTCTTTGTCCCTAGAAACAAGGACTGGCACAGTGAAAGAAACTGACACTCTCCCTACCTAGAGTTTTCTGTCCCTAGAAAAAATGTTTTTTTAAAGCACACTATAGCACAAGGAGAATTCCCCTCACTTTCCTTCTTTGTCCCTAGAAACAAGGACTGGCACAGTGAAAGAAACTGACACTCTCCCTACCTAGAGTTTTCTGTCCCTAGAAAAAATGTTTTTTTAAAGCACACTATAGCACAAGGAGAATTCCCCTCACTTTCCTTCTTTGTCCCTAGAAACAAGGACTGGCACAGTGAAAGAAACTGACACTCTCCCTACCTAGAGTTTTCTGTCCCTAGAAAAAATGTTTTTTTAAAGCACACTATAGCACAAGGAGAATTCCCCTCACTTTCCTTCTTTGTCCCTAGAAACAAGGACTGGCACAGTGAAAGAAACTGACACTCTCCCTACCTAGAGTTTTCTGTCCCTAGAAAAAATGTTTTTTTAAAGCACACTATAGCACAAGGAGAATTCCCCTCACTTTCCTTCTTTGTCCCTAGAAACAAGGACTGGCACAGTGAAAGAAACTGACACTCTCCCTACCTAGAGTTTTCTGTCCCTAGAAAAAATGTTTTTTTAAAGCACACTATAGCACAAGGAGAATTCCCCTCACTTTCCTTCTTTGTCCCTAGAAACAAGGACTGGCACAGTGAAAGAAACTGACACTCTCCCTACCTAGAGTTTTCTGTCCCTAGAAAAAATGTTTTTTTAAAGCACACTATAGCACAAGGAGAATTCCCCTCACTTTCCTTCTTTGTCCCTAGAAACAAGGACTCGCACAGTAAAACACACTGACACTCTCCCTACCTATCCTTCTCTTTCCCTAAACTAAAGGAATCCAGGTTAAGCAAGAAAGAAATAAATGTCACTGTCCCTGCCTATGCTTGTCTTTCCCTGCTCCGGAACACACTACACTAGGCCGCCGTGCTGGCGGCCTTTTATAGTGTGGGGCGTGTACTAAACACCCTCAGCAATAATTGGCCACAGGCATCCTGCCTGTGGCCAATCATTGCTCTCCTCGCTGCCGGCGCTGTGATTGGCCAAGCATGCGGGGTCACAGTGCATGCTTGGCCAATCACAGCGCCTGGATGACACTGCGATGGCGTAGTGCATTGTGGGCCGTTCGCGTCACTCGAATTTGGCGCGAACGGCCCAAATCGTTCGATCTTCGTCGAACGATCGAACAGCCGATGTTCGAGTCGAACGTATGTTCGACTCGAACACGAAGCTCATCCCTACTTGACACCTACCCCAGAGATTGCACTTCTGTATATGTTGCCGGACTCAATGGCTTCTCAGAAGCGAAGTCTGTTGCGCTTCCTTCTGTCTGCAGTGAGACAGTTGATCCCTCTGTTTTGAAAGACGGATACCACCCCCCCTTGCCCTTGTGGTTGCACGGTCAATGATATCATGTGTATGGAAGAAATGCTAGCATTGGATAATGATACCCTTTTGGAAATATAGAATTTGGTGTTTTATCTGGCTCGACTTCTCCACCTCTGATGTTCTGAAGGCCATGATATCTTCAGGTTGAGTCCCTGCGATTACAATGGCTTAATCCACCACCAATCTGGTCCAGAGTTTCCGCTCAAGCTTTCCTTCTCTCTTTCTCTATAGGCCTTTTGGGGTCCAAATCTTTTTCTTCCTTTCTCTTTTTCCTCTTGTCTTTTCTTTCACTTCCTTTCTTCGTGCTTTTTTTTTATGTATAAACAATACCTGTGCTTTATACAGTTCACTCACCGGTTGATTTTTTCAATACAACAGTTATCCCCCCCCCAATAATCTGATGGTTGCACAAACAATGTATGTGATGGGGGGGTTCTTTCTTTATTGTTCTTAATTTTTTGTAACCAATAAAAACATATTTGTCTCTAAAATAGGAATAAAAGGCAAAACATTTGTGCATACATACAAACAACATTATAAATACTGTTCTCAGCTGCATAAGGAGCTCCGAGAGCTAGGGGAGGAGAAACTGCAGTACACTGATCTTCCCAGTGAATGGATGTGCAGGGGGGCATGTCAAAACCTGTCTGATTATTGGAGAAGAGCAGGCTGAATTCCCAGCACAGCCATAAAATAAAACTGACCATGCTGTGCTCTCATGTCTAGTGGGGTCAGTTTTATAATAAAAAAGCAGAGGGACTGCCAGGATCACCAGGTATTTCACATAAAGGAAGCAATACAAAGAGAACAGGATACTTTTTTTTCAAACAAGTACATGGTACAGCAGGCACATATCAGAAATATGATATGTTGGGGTAACATTCTTTAATGATTTATACCAAATTCCAAACTATTCTTAATGAACTTTCCAATAAGTAAAAAAAAAAAAAAAAAACTATTTTTTTTTAATTGCTTGCTGCTATGGGTTATTTGTCTTCCTTCTCACAGATGATACATTAGTTCTATATGTAGGCATTTGTATTTGTGTATTATCTAGCTAAAAATGTGATGCTTTTTTATGATAAGGCAATTATTAACTGAATGTTCTATACCTGAAAGAACCCTTGTTTTCGTCAGTTATGATTTATTTTTATTTGTTTACAAATACCCCATTAACCTGATTGGCTGCAGTAAACCTTCAGTATATAAAGCCTTACATTTGAATCAGTCAGTCTCTTGAGTTTACAGATAAATTTAGATTTATATTACATTTTCTTGCTCAGGCAGTTCAGCTGTGCTTCCTAATTTTGTATTCAACTTGTAAAGTCTTTTGGTTTTGGAGTCCTGTTGAGAGTTGCTTAAAGAGCTCACAAACCTGATACTTTTTTTGTATGTGTGTGATGGGAATTTACTGCTGTGTTAGACACCATGAACATCTTTGATCTCTTCTTTTTTATATGTTTTTATGCAGTTCTTGTGCTTCATTCTATTTAGGAAACACAGCCATGATTTGATACTGAGCTTTTTTTGTTTTAAACTGATATTTTTTGTTTGAGAACATAAAAGGTACTTTAGATTTTAAACTTTAATTCAAATATATTTTTCCCATTCTTCTACAACTTTTTGTATGTCTTTAGTACATAAATATTATTAGACAGGTACTCTAAAATAACACAAACATAATTTAAATACAGTATATCCTGTAAAACATTATTTATGCAAATTAAAAAACAACATTTAATATAATTGCCTGTACGATTATAATATGTTTGAGACATAATATTTTATTTTGCCAACTGTATTATGTGTATAGTATATGGATAATAATAATAGCAGCTTATTCTGCAACAACAAAAAAGTTCTACTCAAAGCTTGTGACAGGAATTTTTTATTTATTTTTAACTCCCTTGAGCCTGGATTCACACTAGCGCGATCTCAGAGATCGCATGTGATTCCCACCTGCACCGCAGGTGCTGATTACATGCGATCTATGAGCAATGCAAGTTCAGCCATACAGTTGTATGGCTGAACTCGCATTGGATTCGCAGAGATAGTGCAGGGACTTTTTTTTCCCCGCACTACAATCGGATCACATGGGTGTTTTCACCTATGCAATCCGATTTCTGTGCGAGTTCACATCATCATCACACCATCTTTGAACTAAACTGGGGGTGTCATTAACTTTGTTAATGACACCCGCAGCGGTTCCCAGAAGGCAGTGTGAACTGCCTGCGAGAGGGATGCCATGTGGGAACCGGTGCTGGAATCATATGTGAACCCAGGGCCAATCCTTTTATCCTTTTAAAGACCCTGCATTTAGAGAAAAAATATTGGTTGTTCTGCCAGAGATGCACTCCTAATTTCCACTTGTGCAAAAAACTCCACGTGCCTTTTTGTGGACTGAAATTGCAAGACTTTGGGGTTTATTTATTAAAGATGGAGAGTGCAAAGTCAGGCTCACTTCTGCATAGAAACCAATCAGCTTCCAGGTTTTATTATCAAAGTTTAATTGAGCAAGCTGAGGTTAGAAGCGGATTGATTTCTTTGCAGAAGGGAGTATTCTATCGTACATCACGGGACACAGAGCACCATAGTAATTACTATGTGGGTTATACGCCACCTATAGGTGAATGGACACTGGTACACTCAAAAGACAGGAAGTCTCCCTCCCTATATAACCCCTCCCATACAGGGAGTACCTCAGTTTTTTCTCCAGTGTCTAAGATGTTGGTCACGGTTAATGAAGTGCTAAGAAGAGCTCCATAGGTGATCCTGGATAGGATCAGGAGGGGCTATGCAATCGGATCCATTCAAAGAGCCAGAAACAAAAATGGCTAAACGGTTGGTACCCGAGCCTTGAAACAGAAGAACAAGGTTTTTGCCTGTAATGCTTCTCTCTGAGAGCTAGGCTCTGGGACCCAGCACCTTGGTCACATTTTCATACCACAATTTTGCTCTGGCAGGGTGCTGTACAGGTCCAAGGGAGTGAACCCTATATACAAAGGGGACCCGGTCCTTGAAGGTCTGTCATGACAAAGCTTGCCGTGATGAGTGAAGATTGGACTCCTGTTATCTACAGAGTCCTGCAGCAAGGAATAGTAAGTCTGCGTTTGTTTAGTTTGTCTTTTAAAAAAAGAGAGAGATCTGACTGTCTGTTTTCCCAGTGGCCACTGGGAGCAGTGTGCTGTTCAATCATGCTATGCGCTCTTACTCATGCAGGCTACTGTTTCTTCCCCAGCCACTAGAGGGCGCAGGTTCGCTCAAGTCTAGCCTATTTTTTTATATATATAGGCAGGAAGGGGAAGGGTGGCCATGCCATGTGGGGACAGGTTCAGATAGGCCTTGGAGACAGAACAGCAGCCCGTGAGTGTGTGAGTACTTGCTTGGGGGAACTGGGTGCAGACAAGTCATGATTACATATGCATATTTTCTGCTATCTGAGGGGCCTGTACATCTGTAAATAGATACACCCCTGGATGATTAGCAGTTCACTTTAAAAGTGTTATTATCTGCTTGTAGGCAGGAACAGCATAATATACGTGCTTGCAAATTTATTAAAAAGCACAGATGCTGAAAAGCACAGTTGCTAAAACGCACAGTTGCTAAAACGCACAGATGCTGAAACGCACAGTTTCTAAAATGCACAGTTGCTAAAATGCACAGATGCTGAAATGCACAGTTGCTGGAGCACACGGTTGCTGAAGATAACTGTTTTTACCAGTTTACATGTTTGCATAAAAATACATGATCATGGGTGTACAAAATGCATGTTTGGACATGTTTGTGTAAAAACAAAAAACAAAACATGTTTATTGTTGATCACATAAAAACGCGTGATCGCATAAGGTTACAGGATCGCTTAAGGATACATGGTCACATAAAGATGCATGTTTACATGGTTTTTACATAGTCGCATAAAAATGCTTGATCACATAAAGATGCTTAGTCGCATAAAGATGCTAGATTGCACAAGGATGATTGATCGCACAAGGATGCTTGATCGCACAAGGGTGCTTGATCGCAAAAAGGATGCTTGATTGCATAAAGATGCTTGATCGCACAAGGATGCTTTATCGCACAAGAGTACTTTATCGCACTGGGGTGCTTGGTCGCACAGAGAGGCTTGATCGCGCAGAGAGGCTTGATCACATAAAGATGATTGATCACATAAAGATACTTGATCACATAAAGATGCTGGATTGCACAAGGATGCATGATCGCTTAAAGTTGCATGATCACCTAAAGATGCATGGTTGCATAATGAGGCATGTTAATACATGTTTACTAAAATATACCTGATTCCTCATGATCAAATAGGAATACATGTCTGTATAGATACGTGTTGCGTAATGTTGCATAACACGTTTCATAAACGCATGCTTGCTTTGGCACACGTGCTACATGAATGCGTGTGTACAGCGCACACTTTTCAAATGTTGCCTAAAAGCATATTTCTATGGACTCAAGGCACATTGCTTTAACACATGCTGCATACATTAAAGCTGTATACATATGTACTTGCTTTTTTCTGGAACTATTTACCTATGAGTTTATTTGCATAGGACTACAGAAGTGCCCGAGGGCAGAAGCCTTCAAATCACAGTCCCAAGGCCTCCTTATGAAGGGATGCCCCCGCTCCATCGAGATGGGGAAGACTTCTGTGGTTTTCAGGGGCTTGGCAAGAAGAGATCCTTGACGGATGGGTCATCTCTGTGGTAGCCCTAGGCTACTCCCCAAAGACCCAATGAAAAGAAGGTCTTTATTTCTGGCGCTATACCGATTGATGTCTCAGGGTCTAATCATAGAAACCCCCTCAGAAAAGCAGGGTATGTGGTTTTATTCAAATCTCTTCACGTTACCGAAACCGATTAGAGATGTCACACCCATTTAGACCTCAAAGATCTGAAACGGTTCCTAAACATCCGCTCCTTTTGCATGGAGTCAATCTGGTCATCTTGCGGGGAGGACAATTTCTAGCGTCAATAGACGTCAAAGATGCATATCTGCATGTGCCAATTTTTTTCCCGCTCACCAGAAGTTTCTGTGTCTTGCAGTAAGGCACCGCCACTTTCAGTTCATGGCCGTACCCTTCGGGTTGGCCACCGCTCCCCGAGTGTTTACAAAGGTTCTGGCCCAGCCATTGGCGATTCTCAACCAAAAAAAAAAAAAAAAGTTTAGGTCTGGTTATAGACATCCAAAAGAAGGGTGTTTTTACCTCAGACAAAAGTCAACGTTATAAGAAAGCTGGTCCAGGTGGTCAAGGCAAGGAAGGGTACTTCGATTCACCTTTGCATGAGGTTGCTAGGGAAGATGATGGCTTTCCTATGCCAGGTTTTATTCAAGACTGTTACAGTATTCTGTCTGCCTTAAATACAGGGACCCAAGCCTTGGGTTACCCAATGTGTCTTGCCCCAAGGGGTGCCAAGAGTCTCAATTGGTGGTTGATAACCAAAAATTTGCAGACGGGGAATCCTTCATGGCAGGTACATGGAAGGTAGTAACAATGGATGCCAGCCTCTTGGGCTGGGGTACAGTCCTGGAAGAATCCACTGTCCAAGAGAAGTGGTCTTGAAAAAAAGGGGGGACAAATGTTGGGACTTTGAATGAGGCGTGAAAGCAAGTTCACGCCTCAATGAAACGTGAGGAAGGGTTCACGCCTCCATCCCTGTGCTGGATGCAACATAAAGGGGGGGAAGGTTTGGGACTTTGAATGAGGTGTGTTTGTACAGACCATCAGATCATCTGGATAAAAACATACATGTATTTATTCCTAAATCATGCATGAGCATGACATGGTACAACATAGCATGCATAATACAGTTTAACAAACTTGCATAAGAATGATGATAAAACGCATGGCACTTGATGATAAAAGATATGCATATTGAATATGAAGACAATATATAATTAGAAGGGAACATATGTTTATAAAACCATTTGAAAATACATGGGATGCATCAGGATAGACCCGACACGTTTCGTGGACTGCATCCACTCATCAGGGGCCATGCATCCATGTTCTAAAAAGGAACAGAAAATATATAAATGACCATTCTAGTCTATTGTATCAAGGACATAAACAAAAAATGCTAAAAGATTCCTGGCCAAATCAAAAAGTTGATTACTCACATCTGAACTGAAACATATGATAATGTGTGTCAAAGGCCGGCTAAATATGTCTCGCCCGGGAGCTGAGGAAGGGATCCGGTCAGAGTACCCGGGCACGCGGCCACAATTCCCAATTGAGAGAGAGTGCAGGATATCACGGATGATAAGGATTCTGGAGTGAATAAAATTAATTGAATTTGTATGGTATAAATGACCTATCAATGTATAAAAGTATACAAGAAAAATGAGAGAGCCCATAACCGTGATAGAAAAAAGAGGTGAAATGAGTGTGTGTAAGATGGATGACTGTCCAGAAGGCCCAAGGTGAAAAGATAAAAAGAAAAATGACCTGGAGGAAAAAGGAAAAGAAAAAAGTAAAGTGAGACCAAAAAGTCATAAGGAGTTACCCATAACGAGAAACAAAAAGTGAAAGGAAAGCAAAAGTGAATGTAGAATCAAAGGGTTAAGTTGAGTTACCTTGGTAGCAAGGATTGTGCTGGGATATGGAGAAAACTCCAAAGGTCACCGAAGTGGAACTGCACAGGAGTGCTGGAAAAGGGGGCTAGGAGTGTGGGAGGACCGCGGATTCCAGGCCCGCCATGGCCACCAGAACCCCTCCAGCGTCACGCTGAATGACACCGGGAGGGAGAGAAACAACCAGCGGAGACCATCATCTCATGCCGGAGTGACTCCCCTCGTGTCAGTCAGGCTGGTATAAAGGCGTTTGCATAGTGCGACGCCCAGAGAGGACGTCACACAAGCAACGCACACTGCGTGGTGCCGACTCGCGATGGAAGCGCCCGCCCACCCCCCCATATGGAGAGGAGGGAGAAGGAGGGGCGCCCAGAGTGAATCGCAGCTCCCGGGAATCATGTCAGAGCGGATAAGTGGGAGGGCCAGCTGGGATGCATATAAATACGTGCCATGTACTATTAATTGCATATTGACAAAAGATCTGCAGAAATGGGGCTGGCCATCAATTCAATGATGGACAGACCACCTAACACTCCTCCATCCCTGTTACTATGAAAAAAAGGGGGGACAAATGTTGGGACTTTGAATGAGGCGTGAAAGCAAGTTCACGCCTCAATGAAACGTGAGGAAGGGTTCACGCCTCCATCCCTGTGCTGGATGCAACATAAAGGGGGGGAAGGTTTGGGACTTTGAATGAGGTGTGTTTGTACAGACCAACAGATCATCTGGATAAAAACATACATGTATTTATTCCTAAATCATGCATGAGCATGACATGGTACAACATAGCATGCATAATACAGTTTAACAAACTTGCATAAGAATGATGATAAAACGCATGGCACTTGATGATAAAAGATATGCATATTGAATATGAAGACAATATATAATTAGAAGGGAACATATGTTTATAAAACCATTTGAAAATACATGGGATGCATCAGGATAGACCCAACGCGTTTCGTGGACTGCATCCACTCATCAGGGGCCATGCATCCATGTTCTAAAAAGGAACAGAAAATATATAAATGACCATTCTAGTCTATTGTATCAAGGACATAAACAAAAAATGCTAAAAGATTCCTGGCCAAATCAAAAAGTTGATTACTCACATCTGAACTGAAACATATGATAATGTGTGTCAAAGGCCGGCCAAATATGTCTCGCCCGGGAGCTGAGGAAGGGATCCGGTCAGAGTACCCGGGCACGCGGCCACAATTCCCAATTGAGAGAGAGTGCAGCATATCACGGATGATAAGGATTCTGGAGTGAATAAAATTAATTGAATTTGTATGGTATAAATGACCTATCAATGTATAAAAGTATACAAGAAAAATGAGAGAGCCCATAACCGTGATAGAAAAAAGAGGTG
The DNA here is from genome assembly GCA_029206835.1 of Rana muscosa. NCBI lineage: Eukaryota > Metazoa > Chordata > Amphibia > Anura > Ranidae > Rana > Rana muscosa. The sequence goes on from CM055122.1 coordinate 39,287,113, forward strand.
AAATGAGTGTGTGTAAGATGGATGACTGTCCAGAAGGCCCAAGGTGAAAAGATAAAAAGAAAAATGACCTGGGAAGTGGTCAGAGTCCGAGAAGACCTCGCCCATCAACATCCTAGAAGTTGGGGCGGCACGTATAGCTCTAATAGCCTGGACGTTCAGGTTGCGATGTTGTCCCATCAGGATACAATCCGACAATACCACGGCGGTGGCCTATATCAATTGCCAAAGGGACACCAGAAGCCGTGCAGCCCAGAAGGAGGTGAATCATATTCTGAAAGGTGCGCCAGACTAAGTGTAGTATTGAAGGAAGCATTTAATATAATAACAAAACATCCAAATGGCTACTCACATAAGGGTGAAGTAATACATCATATAAAAGTATTAGGGTCTGGAGTCACTGGACGGTCTGTGGGAAGGTGTATCCCAGAGGAGATGGTAAGCCACTGGAGGATAGGGCAAGGATGGAGCTTCAGCAGATGGTTTTCAGGCTGGCAGCCCTGAAGAAACAGCAGATGCTGTGAAACGCGTCTTCTCATTGGTCGCCATGTCACTTCCAGTTCACGAAGCTTGCGGTCCATGCTGAGGCGCACTTCCGGTTCCGGACGCTGTTGGAATTACACGCTGTGTGTATTACACGGCTTGCAGGGCTGCCAGCCTGAAAACCATCTGCTGAAGCTCCATCCTTGCTCTATTCTCCAGTGGCTTACCATCTCCTCTGGGATACACCTTCCCACGGACCGTCCAGTGACTCCAGACCCTAATACTTTTATATGCTTTATTACTTCACCCTTATGTGAGTAGCCATTTGGCTGTTTTGTTATTATATTAAATGCTTCCTTCAATACTACACTTAGCCTGGAACACCTTGCTTTTGTTTTATTGTGTCTTCCAGAGTTGTGCTTCTCCTCTCAGGGTTGCTGCCGACAGTGTACACCCATATTGACTTTCATCATACTCATATTGATTATTATAATATTGGACATTTTTTAATTTCCTCTTTTTTACCTTTTATAAAAGACTTTGCTTAGTTGGTATTTGCGCCATCTCACCCTTTCTCTGTTTTGAATCATATTCTGGCCTGGGCAGAGGAGCAGGTACCCTGCCTATCTGCAGTCTTCATTCCAGGGGTGGAGAAATGGCAGACGGATTTCTTGAGTAAGGGCTCTACATTCCGCCAAATTTTTCTGGCCATATGCCAAAGATGGGTACCCTAGACATAGTTCTATTAGTGTCCAGGTTCAACAGAAAGTTTCTCTCAAGGACAAGGACAAGGGATCCACAAGGGATCCACTCGCATGCGGGACAGATGCGTTAGTGACCCCATGGGGTCAGTTTTCACTGATTTATGCGTTTCCCCCAGTTCAGCTGCTACTGTGGCTTCTTTGCAGGATCAAAGAGGAACAGAAACCAGTAATTATAATAGCCCCGGCATGGCCCAGAAGATCCTGGTATGCAGAGATCGTAAGGATGACAGTAAGGAGTTCATGGACTCTTCCATATCGCCCGAACCTGCTATCGCAAGGGTCAGTGTTCCATCCTGTCTTATAATCACAAAATTTTACGGTTTGGCTATTGAAGCCCACGTTCTAAAGAATCAGGGGCTTTTCAGGTTCAGTGGTAGCTAGCCTGAATAATGCAAGGAAGCCGGCTTCCAGGACCATTTATTATAGGGTCTGGAAGGCCTCCATTTCTTGGTGTCACTCCAAAGGATGGCATCCTCGGAAGTTTGTCATAGGTAGAATTCTTGCCTTCCTACAGTTGGAGGTACTGTAGAAATAAAGCTGGCCTTGAGTACAATCAAGGGTCAGACTTCAGCCTTGTCAGTGTTTTTTTTTCAAAGGCCGCTTGCTTCGCATTATTTGGTCCGGGCCCTTTATACAAGGGGTAACACATATGGCTCCGCCGGTTAGGACACCCTTGTGCCCATGGGATTTGAATCTGGTTCTGTCAGTTTTACAAATACAACCTTTTTCAGCCGATGCGTGAGATTTCCCTGGTTCTTCTGACAAGTAAGTTAGTGTGCTTAGTTGTGGTAACTTCCACTAGAAGGGTATCAGAATTGGCAGCTTTTTCTTGTAAAGAGCCCTACCTAGTTGTTCATAAGGATAAGGTGGTGTTGCGTCCTCACCCAACCTTTCTGCATAATGTAGTGTGAGGTTTCCATCTGAATCAAGATGTTGCCCTGCCTTCCTTTTTTCCAGAACCTTGTTCTGCAGAAGAAAATATGTTACTCTTTTGAGGTAGTGAGGGCAGTAAAAGCCTATCTGAAGGCGACAGCTCAGATACGGAAAACTGATGTTTTGTTTGTGCTGCCAGATGGCCTCAGAAAAGGGCAGGCAGTGTCAAAATTTACTATTTTCAAAGTGGATTTGTCAGGTTGTTATTCAGGACTATGGTCTGAAAAGGAAGGTTTCACCTTTTCAAGTTAAAGCGCACTTTACCAGGGCAGTCAGTGCATCTTGGGCAGTGTATCACCAGGCTTCTGTGACTCAGATATGCAAGGCTGCAACTTGGTCGTCAGTGCATACATTCACTAAATTCTATCAGGTGGATGTAAGATGGCAAGAGGATGCTGCCTTTGGGTGCAGTGTGCTGCAGGCAGCAGTATAGGTCCTTGCGTCTGATGGCGGCCCGCTTTGATTTGTGTCTCCCTCATCTCAGAGGGCATTGCTTTGGGACATCCCACATAGTAATTACTATGGTGCTCTGTGACCTGTGATGTACAATAAAGAAAATACGATTTTTATAACAGCTTACCTGTAAAATCCTTTTCTTGGAATACATCACGGGACACAGGGGTCCCACCCTCTTATTGGGATATATATATATATATATATATATATATATATATTGCTTTGCTACAAAAACTGAAGTACTCTCTGTATGGGAGGGGTTATATAAGGAGGGGGACTTCCTGTCTTTTGAGTGTACCAGTGTCCATTCACCTATAGGTGGCATATAACCCACATAGTAATTACAGGCATACCCCGCTTTAAGTACACTCACTTTACATACACTCGCGAGTAAGGACATACCCGTGAGTGTATGTAAACTGGCTCTCAAGCTAAAGCTGCATGGATAGTTCAGATTCCCTGCTACTTGGAAACACACTCCCTGACCCCCCCACTATAGTCCCTGACACCCCCACTACAGTCCCTGACACCACCACTACAGTCCCTGACACCCCTCTACAGCCCCTGATGCCCCAGAAGTGAAAAAAGGTATTGCTTCACTTTAAGTACATTTTCGTTTTACATACATGCTCTGGTCCCATTGTGTACTTGAAAGTGGGGTATGCCTGTACTATGGTGCTCTGTGTCCCGTGATGTACTCCAAAAAAGGGATTTTACAGGTAAGCTGTTATAAAAAAAATTGCACTCTGTAGCTATAGTACATAAACCCCTTTTGTGTCACCACTGTCCAGTTGTGTGTTGTAAAACTCTCCACAGCATAGAGACTAATTGTTCTGCAGTGCAGGATTATAACTGAAAAATCATTTTAAAATAACACTGTGAGTGTGCCCAGGACAGGTCTATTTTCTGACTCTGAGTGGTATTATTTAAAAGACAAAAGGGAGAAAATAAGAGATGTTTATTGTAAGAGTCCACAAACAGTTTACTTAAAGAGTAGCTACAGTCGTTTCTATGTTTATTAAAAGTCAGCAGCTACAAAAAGTGTAGCTGCTGACTTTTATTAAACACATACTCACCTGTCCCACGATCCAGCGATGTGCTCACCCAAGCCATCACTTTTATCCCTCTTCTCTCCCTGGACCTGGCATTTCAACTATGGGCACCCAGGTGTGACAGCTTGCGGCTTTGCACCCTGCTCCCCCCCAAAAAAAAGAACATGCTAAAAGTGGCGGAGGGAGGTACTGAACGCGTAACTTACCCTTTTGGGTGGAGCCTCATGTTAAATATTGTAATTATAAGTGTGGATTCTCTTTCTGGAGACTCTAACCTTACTAGTTCCCTGTAATCTATTAATTTCTTTGATAATTTTTTAGTTTACAAGATTTTCCTACTATGATAATTTTGTAGATTTAACTATTAATTGCTGGATTTTTAATGCCCGCCTGTTTTCATCTGCTTTATCATACTCTTCATTATATTTCTTTGTTATAATAATAGAGATCTGGGTGTTTGTAATATTAGAACATATTAACATTATTGCATGCTTAATACCTTTTCTTCTATATTATTATAGTTATATATTTTTTTATTATTTACCAAACAGAAATCATATAGCAACATGAAACCCTTGCATGTTTCCTGCACATGTGCTAATCTTGCTAAAATGTAATGATAAATACACGAATGCCGCGTACACACGATCATTATTCACGGCGGTTAAAAAACCGCCGTGAATAATGACAGGAAAAACGAGGGAACCGCTTGGTTCCCTACACACGGTCGTTTTTCCCGTCATTTTTTCTCTTGACGAGAAAAACGACCGTCTGTGGGCTCTGCGGCAGTGTTTCCCTATGGGAAAACTGCCGCGGAAAAAAATGCTGGAAAAAACAACGAGAAAATTTAGAACATGTTCTAATTTTTCTCGTCGTTTTTTATGCCGTTTTTCTCGACGAGAAAAACGACATAAAGCCCACAGACGATCGTTTTTCTCGGCGAAATGAAAAAATGCAGTTTTTCTCGTCGAGAAAAGCGGTCGTGTGTACGCGGCATTATAGGACTTTTTATCTTCTTAGTAAAGGCGTATGCTTCCTATATTATATATTAGCTATTCTTTTCAGCATTTTTCGAAAGCACAGATGTCTAAATCAGGACCAATACCAATCTATAAATTGGAAATATGTAACCTATTTTGTCACAAAACCAAAATGAATTTTGATATCCTAACGCATTGTACATAGTTAATTAATCAGTTTGAAAAAAGACACAAGTCCATCTAATCAACCAATAAAAATAAATAAATAAATAAAATCATATAATCCCATATACACAATCCTATACCCACAGCTGATTCCAGGGCCGCCATCAGGAATTTTGGGGCCCTTTACACAGCTTCAGGCATGGGCCCCTTGCTGCCGCAAATTGAGAAGCGGGGGGGGCGGCCGCGAATTGAGAGGTGGGGGGTTGCTGCCGCTACAAAAAACAAAAAGGGGGGTTGCCATCCGAGGCCCTGGGAACCTCCGGGCCTCTGGGGACCTCTGGGCCCCTTACAAAAAAATAAAAATAAAAATAATAATTTATAAAAAAATTAAAATCCGGGGCCCTGGGGACCTCTGGGCCCGTTACAAAAAATAAATGTTTTATATAAAAAAATATATATATATTTAAAAAAAAAAAAAAGGAAGGTTTCCATCCAGGTCCCTGGGGACCTCCGGGCTTCTGGGGACCTCTGGGCCTCTGGGGACCTCTGGGCCCCTTACAAAAAATAAATTATTTTTTTTATAAAAAATACATAAAAAAGGGGGGTTACCATCCAGGGCCCTGGGGACCTCTGGGCCCCTTTAAAAAAAAAAGGGGGGTTGCTATCCAGGCACCTGGGGACCTCCGGGCCCCTTACAGGTGTACTGCCCTGGCTGATCCAGAGGAAGGTGAAAACCCCCAGCAAAGCATGATCCAATTTGCAACAGCATGGAAAAAAATTCCTTCCTGATCCCCCGAGAGGCAATCGGATATTCCCTGGATGAACTTAATCTATAAATGTTAGTACCCAGTTACATTATTATGTACATTTAAGAAATAATCCAGGCATTTCTTAAAGCAATCTACTGAGCTGGCCAGAACCACAACTTGAGGGAGTCTATTCCACATTTTCACAGCTCTTAACAGCTCTTACTGTGAAGAAACCTTTCAGTATTTGGAGATAAAATCCCTTTTCCTTTAGACATAAAGAGTGCCCCCTTGTCCTCTGTGATGACTTTACTGTGAATAACTCAACACCAAGTTCACCCTTATGTATTTGTACATGTTGATCATATCCCCCTTAATCTCCTCTTCTCAAGAGAGAATAAACTCAGATCCTCTAATCTTTCCTCATAGCTGAGCTCCTCCATGCCTCTTATCAGTTTTGTTGCCCTTCTCTGCACTTTCTCCAGTTCCCTGATATCCTTTTTGAGAACTGGTGCCCAAAACTGAACTGAATATTCCAGATGAGGTCTTACTAAGGATTTGTACAGAGTGTGACAGCAGGAAGGTAAAGTCACCTGGTTGCATCCAGGGGGGTAGATATATTTCGCCCAGATTCAGGCTTTACGCCGACTTATACAACTAGGTGGAGAGTTGTATAAGCCCAGCTAAGGCTAGTGGGCTCATGGATGACTCATACCTCTAGGGAGAGGGCTGGGCGTCGTGCAGGCAGGGAGTTGATGAGGCCAGCTGAAGCTTGTCAGCTCATTTAGGCCTCTATAAGAACTCCCAGCTTCATTAGATGTTAGCTCATGCCTGGAACCAGACCTGTGTGGACTGTCTAGGGAGAGTGAACCCCTGTGCGGTGAGAAAAAGCCTGTGTGGCTATTTGCTTGGACATTTAAAACCAGGGACTTAGGGACTAGGACAGCACTAGGCTGATCCCAGTTGTTAGTTAGGAAACCTGTATGTTTAGTCAGAGGTCAAGTTGACCAGGATTTATTTTGTTTATATGTTTCTTTTGGCTTTGCTGTGTTTTGTCACTGTAAATAGAAAATAAACCGCACCTTTTTTTTGATTTTGAAAACCACAACCTCCGTTTGCTGGGCCTGTTTTTGTGTGGGGAGCCCATCCCGGGGGTCACACACACCCGCTGCCGAGCTAACCCCCTCACAGTTGGTGGAGAACCAGTGGCAGTTTTTTTTAAGCCAGCATGGAGGAGATACTGAAGCAGCTGGCTCTAGCAAATGCCAATCAACAGCAGACAAATGCAGGTTTGCAAAAAAAGCCCAGCAGCAAGCTCACCAACAGAGTCTGGAAGCTCAGCAACAAGCCCAGCAGCAATCTGAGGCCCGCTTCATAGACCTGTTACAGAAGCAAGAGCAGAGACTACAACAAATGGAAGCAGTAATGCAGCAACGTCCGCAGACCAGTGAGGAAAGCCATCCCACTAATACCGCGTCCTTTGGGGTGAGTCGTTTATTGACAAAAATGACTGGAGAGGATGATCCAGAGGTATTTTTGACCACATTTGAAAGGACTGCTGAAAGAGAAAAGTGGCCTGAGGAGCAGTGGGCTGGACTGGTGGCTCCTCTGTTAACTGGTGAATCGCAGAAGGCTTACTATGACCTAGAGCCTGACCAAGCAAAAGACTATGTGATGCTAAAAGCTGAGATATTGGCAAGGCTGGGTGTCACCCAGGCTGTCCGGGCTCAGCGTGTGCATAACTGGACTTTCCAGCTTGGAAAACCCCCCAGGTCTCAAATGTATGATCTCATTCACCTGAGCAGAAAGTGGCTACAGCCAGAGACTTTGTCCGCACCAAAGATTGTGGAACGTGTTGTAATGGATCGGTTTTTGAGAGCTCTTCCTACTGCCATCCAAAACTGGGTAAGCCATGGAGACCCAGAGACGGCCGATGGTCTTGTGGATCGTGTGGAGAAATACTTGGCTACAGAGAACCTGACGGCCTCTTCCAGAGACACTCGGACTTTCCACCCTAAGACCAGACCATCCCCAGGGGCGGATAAGAGGATTCCAAGGGGTAAGGGTGGAGAGAGTGAGAGGGTGGGAGCTCTACCCCAAGTTTGGCGAGAACAGCCTGGGAAATCAGCGGCTCAAGAGGCGGCAAGAAGGATCGTTTGCTACCGCTGCCGGCAAGCGGGACATATTGCAGCCAATTGCCCGGTTGTGGAGGAACCCATGCAGTGTGACTTTCTGACGGGCAGACGTCAGTCGCTGTGTGCGACAGTCGCATGCACTGCCATTCGAGGAATTGAGAAACATTTATGCAAAATGTGTGTTAATGGTAGAAATGTTGTGGTATTGCTGGATTCAGGTAGCCTTGTGACCCTGATAAAGGCTGAGTTAGTTAAAACAGAGGTCTCTGGGAATAGCAAGGTAGCTGTTATTTGTGTGCATGGGGACACCCGAGAGTATCCAGTGACTACAGTGTGTTTCGAGACCCCCAAAGGTACCCTCTCTCATCCAGTGGGCTTAGTATCTCAGTTACCGTATGACGCCATTGTGGGAAGGGATTTTCCGAAGTTCTGGGAACTGTGGGATGATCCTGAGCCCCCCACTGGTGCCCCTATGTACCAGGAATGTGATAGCCAGAACTCCCCTGAGAGTGGTGAGGACTCTCCGGAATTTCCCTTATCAGTATTGGCAGGGGAGACTCAAGAAACTGGAGAGGAGCCCACCTCCTCAGACGAAAACCTACCGTCTGTGGAGTTTTCTGATCTTGAGGTTCACAGGGAAAACTTTGCCACAGAACAGTTGAAAGACCCCGCCCTAATAAAGGCACGCGAAAACGTAGTGAAAATAGATGGCGAGTTAGTGAACCCAGATAATACCTGCACTTACCCATACTTCAGCGTAGAGAAGGACCTACTGTATCGGGTGGCAAAAAGGGCAGAAGAAACCGTTGAGCAGCTTGTGGTGCCCAAACCTTACAGGAAGTTGGTGTTGGAGTTGGCCCATGGGCACATTCTTGGAGGTCATCTGGGGGCAGAGAAAACCCGAGAGAGGGTATTACAGAGATTCTATTGGCCGGGGGTGATGAAGGACATAGAAAATTATTGTTCCTCCTGCCCTGTGTGTCAGAGGTCGGCCCCGATGCCACATTTCCGTAGCCCGCTGGTCCCTCTACCCATCATTGAGGTCCCGTTTGAGAGGATCGCCATGGATTTGGTAGGTCCTATAATCAAGTCCGCTAGGGGGCACCAGTACATATTAGTTATAATGGACTATGCCACCCGTTATCCAGAAGCGATCCCTCTCCGAAATACCTCGGCCAAAACCATAGCCAAAGAGCTATCTCTTGTGTTTAGCCGGGTGGGTATTTGTAAAGAACTGCTTACGGACCAAGGTACACCCTTTATGTCCCGGGTTATGAAGGAGCTGTGTAAATTGTTCAAAGTGACGCAATTACGTACATCTGTGTATCACCCCCAAACCGATGGGCTGGTTGAAAGATTCAACAAAACCCTAAAACAAATGTTGAAGAAAGTGGTGGATAGAGATGGAAAGGATTGGGACTGTCTACTTCCTTATCTGATGTTTGCTATTAGGGAGGTGCCCCAATCCTCTACGGGATTCTCCCCCTTTGAGTTACTGTATGGGAGACACCCAAGAGGGCTGTTGGATATTGCCAAGGAAACTTGGGAAAGTGAGAGTTCTCCCCACAGGAGTGTGATTGAGCATGTCGCCCTGATGCAAGACCGAATTGCACAGGTAATGCCCATCGTGAAGGAACATTTGGCCCAAGCGCAGTTAGCACAGCAGAGAGTGTACAACCGTGGAGCCAAGACCCGTACCTTTTCCCCGGGGGATAGGATACTGGTACTTGTCCCTACGGTTGAAAGTAAATTCCTTGCCAAATGGCAAGGCCCCTACGAGATAATGGAAAAAGTGAGTGAAGTGAATTACAAGGTCAGACAACCAGGAAGGCGAAAGCCCGAACAGATCTATCACGTTAATCTGTTGAAAGCCTGGAGGGATAGAGAGTCCCTAGTCGCAGACACTTGGTCACCAGCTCAAACTGGTTGCGTGATTCCTGAGGTTGGAATAGCAGCCACCTTGTCACAACCCCAACAACAGGAGGTTAAGGAGTTTGTGCTTCGCAACAAGGAGGTATTCTCTGAGCTGCCGGGACAAACATTTGGGGTAGAGCATGACATCATTACCCCGCCCGGTGAAAGGGTGAAGTTAAAACCCTATCGGATCCCAGAGGCCCGACGGGAGGCAATACGGGAGGAAGTACAGAAAATGCTGAACTTAGGGGTGATAGAGGAGTCCCAAAGTGATTGGTCTAGTCCCATTGTGTTGGTGCCTAAACCGGATGGGAGCTGGCGATTTTGTAACGATTTTCGTCAGTTGAACAAAGTTACAAAATTTGACACCTACCCCATGCCACGTATAGATGAGTTGATCGACCGGCTGGGAACAGCCCGATACATGACGACTCTTGACCTCACAAAAGGGTATTGGCAAATCCCCCTGGCCAAATTGGCCAAAGAGAAAACCGCATTTGTAACCCCAGACGGGGCGTTCCAATATAAAAGAATGCCGTTCGGGTTACAGAATGCGCCGGCCACATTCCAGCGGAAAATGGACCAGATGCTGAGGCCCCATCGGAAGTATGCTGCGGCTTACCTGGATGACGTAATTGTCCATAGCACAGATTGGGCCTCACATCTGCCAAAAGTGCAAGCAGTCCTGGACTCTGTTCGGGAAGCGGGGTTTACGGCTAACCCCAAGAAGTGTACCATTGGGCAGGAGGAGGCCAAATATCTTGGGTACACCATTGGGAGGGGAGTAATAAAACCCCAACTCAACAAAGTCGAGGCCATCCAGAGTTGGCCACGTCCCAACAGCAAGAAGCAGGTACGAGCCTTTCTGGGAATCGCTGGGTATTATCGGCGATTCATTCCCCACTTTGCTTCTAAGGCTGTGCCCCTAACCAACCTAACGAAGGGGAAAGGGTCGGTCATGATTAAATGGACCCCCGAGGCTGAGGCAGCATTCCAATTCTTGAAACAAGCCTTATGTAGCCAGCCAGTGTTGTACTCACCCGACTTCTCTAAAGACTTTGTCGTACAAAGTGATGCGTCAGATGTGGGGTTAGGAGCAGTATTGTCCCAGGTCTGGAACGGGGAAGAGCACCCAGTCATTTACCTCAGCAGGAAGTTGAAGTCCCATGAGGTAAATTACGCCACCGTTGAAAAGGAGTGTTTAGCGGTGAAGTGGGCTCTAGATTCCCTTCGGTACTACCTGCTAGGTAGGCACTTTGACATGGTTACGGATCACGCTCCGTTAAAGTGGATGGCTCAAAACAAGGAAACAAATAGAAGAGTGAATAGGTGGTTCCTGGCCCTCCAGGAATTCAACTTCACAGTAAAGCATCGCCCTGGCGTTCAAATGGGGAATGTGGATGCTTTGTCTCGAGTACATGAATGCCTGATTGCTGGTGTTCCAACCCCGAGGTTAAAACAAGAGGGGGGGTATGTGACAGCAGGAAGGTAAAGTCACCTGGTTGCATCCAGGGGGGTAGATATATTTCGCCCAGATTCAGGCTTTACGCCGACTTATACAACTAGGTGGAGAGTTGTATAAGCCCAGCTAAGGCTAGTGGGCTCATGGATGACTCATACCTCTAGGGAGAGGGCTGGGCGTCGTGCAGGCAGGGAGTTGATGAGGCCAGCTGAAGCTTGTCAGCTCATTTAGGCCTCTATAAGAACTCCCAGCTTCATTAGATGTTAGCTCATGCCTGGAACCAGACCTGTGTGGACTGTCTAGGGAGAGTGAACCCCTGTGCGGTGAGAAAAAGCCTGTGTGGCTATTTGCTTGGACATTTAAAACCAGGGACTTAGGGACTAGGACAGCACTAGGCTGATCCCAGTTGTTAGTTAGGAAACCTGTATGTTTAGTCAGAGGTCAAGTTGACCAGGATTTATTTTGTTTATATGTTTCTTTTGGCTTTGCTGTGTTTTGTCACTGTAAATAGAAAATAAACCGCACCTTTTTTTTGATTTTGAAAACCACAACCTCCGTTTGCTGGGCCTGTTTTTGTGTGGGGAGCCCATCCCGGGGGTCACACACACCCGCTGCCGAGCTAACCCCCTCACAAGAGGTAAAAAATGAAATCTCTCTCTGGAGTCCATACCTCTTTTAATACAAGAAAGGACTTTGCTCGCTTTGGAAACCGCAGCTTGGCATTGCATGCTATTATTGAGCTTATATTCTACCAAAACCCCCAGATCCTTCTCCACCATTGATTCCCCCAATTGTACTCCCCTAGTATGTATGATGCATGCATATTCTTAGACCCCAAGTGCATAACTTTACATTTATTAACATTAAACCTCATTTTGGATACTGCAGCTTGGCATTGCATGCTATTATTGAGCTTGTTACCCGTAAGTTATATTTGAGATTTAATATCTCTCAGATATGTTTTGGGTTAAATGAGAGTTCTTTGACCATGAGTGAAAGCTTTAACACAATAACAAAAATGTATTTTTAAGTAATAAGAAGGTCTAAACGAATACATAACAATCTATCTGTTGTACAGGAAAAGGAACAATCATAGGTTAATTGGAGGAATACAGAGTATATTCCTCAAAACATTAACATACAAACAATGAGAGGGAAAAGGCATAAGACAAACAATTAGATATAAGTGCAAGGGAGATATGTCATAGTTACAATGCTACTGCAAGTAAGGGCTCCATTCTGGTGACTGCCCTTCCAGTGAGTGTGTTCTCTCCCCTCCCATCTTGTATGTGTATATCATTATAGGCCGGTGCCTCATTGCTTTGCTTTGGTTCTGATTGATGGGTCTCCCTATTCCTGGTTAAGGATTGGCTTAAATATTTTTAAGGGTCTGGTATGGATTTTTTGGGGGAACCCCACGCAATTTTTTTAAAAATCACATGGGGTTCCCCTTAATATCCATACCAGACCTCAAGGGCCTGATATGGAATTTGGGGGTACATTTTTTTTTGGTTCCCTGCACAAAATATCATTTTTGAAGGAAAAAAAGTCATTTAAAACTACTCGCGCTATTAATGAATTGTCGGGTCCTGGCAATACAGATAAAAGTCATTGAAAAAAATGGCAGGGGTTCCCCTTAATATTCATACCAGACCCAAAGGGCCTGGTAATGGACTGGGGGGGCCCTGTCATTTTTTTCAATGACTTTTCTCTGTATTGCTGGGACCGACAATTCATGAATAGCCACGAGTAGTTTTAAATGACTTTTTTTTCCTTCAAAAATGACATTTTGTGCAGGGAACCAAAAAAGCTTCTTTGCCCTCTACTGCTCCTTTTGGAGTAGAGAGAGTGAATTAGAGAGAAAAAATAACAATCCAAGCAAGGAAGACTAGCAGGACTAAATCTACCTCCGGTACTCCCCCTTTTGATATATTACCCCCCCCCCCACTCAACACAAAAGCTCACGACAAATAATCTATATAAGGATCACATAAACTTCCTCAAATCTTTGCGACCTCAGGCCTCAAACCTAAAGCAGACTTATAGGAAATAAAAAAAAAACAGGTAAAATGTTCAACCTCAGACACAGAACATCTCCATTATCGCTGAAACTAGTTTCAGTAAACACGAAAGGATTAAATATTCCAGAGAAAAGATCTCAATTCCTTAGGTAATTTCACAAATAAAAAGCCAATATCATTTGCATTCAAGAAACACACTTTAAAACTGACAAGATTCCCAAACTATACGACAAAAGATTCCCTCTAGCATACCACGCAACCAACCCTGATGCTAAAACCAAAGGAGTCTCAGTTCTAATATCCAAACAAACACCATTCCAACTAACGGACTGTTGGCAACTATGCAACAGGGGCATGTAATTACAATTCTTGATCTAATAATTCACAGCAGGGCCCATTCCTGTGCCCACCAAGAGTAACTGTGAGGGCTGACAGTGTTGTAGCACCAGCACCACCACCAAGGGCCCAATTTTTCCTACCACTGTTCAACAATGGCATGCAATTAGAATTCCTGATATAATAGTTCACAGCAGGGCGTTCCAGCGCACACCAAGAGTAACTGTGAGGGCTCACAGTGTTGTGGCAACACCAACATGTAAGGGGCAAATTTCAGCAGGCCCCTACTTTCAAACATCCAAACTACAAACGACTCCTACTTGCAAACGGAAGGAGACAACAGGAAGTGAGAGGAAACATACCCCTAGGAAGGCAAATTCTCTCCTGTACGAGTTAATATGGGGAAGAGGTGTCTCCTCTCTACTGATGCTTTATCACCAATCCTTGTTTCAATAAAAACCCCACTTCTCAAAAAACATTTGTCATTGGGACGGAAAGTGAGGTGAAATGTTCTGAACAGGTGCACAGACAGCAAAACAAATGTTACAGGGGTGATAACCCTTCCCTATGTTTTCCAAAAAGCTTAAAAATCTATTTTTTGGCTGGAGCTACACTTAAACAATGTACTTGTTCAAAATTACGAACAGATTCTACTTAAAAACAAACCTACAGTCCCTGTCTTGTTTGCACCGCCTGTATACTGCTGTTCAGAGTATATAGGGCCTTTTTTTTTCTTTCTCGTACATCACGGGACACAGAGCGACATTGTCATTACTAATGGGTTATATAGATACCTTCAGGTGCTGGCACTGGCAACTTCCAAAACCGGAAGTACCCTCCCCTATATAAGCCCCTCCCATCCGGGAGCACCTCAGTTTTTTGCCAGTGTCTAAGGTGTTGGCCAAGAAGAAACATGTGTTTTTCACTGAGCTTGCGTACAGGTTCTTTTGGGCCTCAGTAAGCTATTCCGGATCCGACCAAAAAAGCTTCATAGCTAAACGGTCGGTACCCGGGCCTTGCAGAGAAGAGCAAGGTTTTGCCTGTAATGCTTCTCTTAGGAGAGCTGGACCCTGGGATCCAGAGCTCTGGTCATACCCATGACCAAGATGTTTTCTGTGCAGGGTGCTATACAGGTCCAGGGGAGTGGAATCCTTGGGAACCCGGTCCCTGAAGGTTTAATTACAATGCCTGCCGTGATAGGTGAAGTTTGGGCTTCTGTGGACCAAACAAAGTCCTGCGGCGGGGAACAGGTAAGTGGGGGCCCCCAGGAACTTGGTTCTATTGGGGGACCCCCAAGCCTAATTTGTCTTTCTGTCTGTTACCTAACGGTATTCCCGCTAATATCTGTGCATGCCTGTAACTACTAAAAAAATGTAATAATTTTTAATAGTGGTCAAGAAAAAAAAATAAATATATTTAATATATTAGACTGCGGTACCTGTGTTTATCCACTAGAGGCCGCTGTGGAACGTTTCTTGTCATGTGGACTAGTTTCTTTTCATCAGAGCAAGTCCAGGCAGATGGTGAGTTCTCTTGTGGGAAACTGCTTCCTCTGCCATGTTGCAATGCTCGTCCATCCCCCGGCCTGCGGCAAAAGGGGCCCTGGCTCTTGTCCCTAGTTTCCCTTTTCGAAATTAGCGCCGAAGGCGCACGTGGCCGCGCGCGTGCGCGTGCACGCGCCTCTATATATAGAGGTGAGCCGGGAAAGGGGGCGGAGCCTGGGGGATGACGCTCTGTGCGCGCCGCAGCGCTTCTGCGCATGTGCGGGCGTCCCAGCATGTTAAAAACCACAATTATGTGTTGTGAGCTGGCTATGGAGTGCAGAGACAGAGCTGGCAACATTTAAAAAAAAAAAAAGGCATACAGCAAGCGGTTGATGCAGGCATCCCCATAGAAAGGCACATTAGTAGACACCAACTGTTTTTATAGCAGCATTTGTGCTAGACTATTGTCAGTAAGTGGTGTATTTCGGCTGGAATACCTCAGCTTTGGGCTTAGGAATAATGCCGTCTAAAAACTCCGGGACTAAAAATTCCAGGAAGCATAGGGGGTCTCCATCGGGCTCTGAGGATCTTGGGCATGCTTCGGCTGCACCAGTCTCCCCTGAAGAATCAGAGGTTAGTGACCGTAGAGCACCCTCAGGAGTACCTGGTACTGTGGCTGTCCTCAGTTCACCTGCTCCTGTGTATGTAACAGAGGAGGTTTTTTCCTCAGCTCTGGGAGGGCTGGAAGAGAGATTGTCAGCATTGATCGCTGCTTCCCTGTCACAGGAAAAAAGCGCTCAATCTCCGTCTCCTCCCTCAGAGTGCCTGTTAGCAGAGCAACAGTCCCATACAGGGATCGACCTGCCTGAAGGGGATCAGGATGAGGTCGATTCTGTTGTAGAGGAATCAACAGTGGAAGAGTCATTCTCAGCATCACATGCTGAAAGGTTATGGGTTCAGTCCCTGACTAATATGGTCCGATCAGCATTTAAAATGCCCCTTGCGGAGCCATCATCCACTTCTGTCTCCTCATTGGGGTCGCTAAAAGCTCCCCAGACTGTTTGTTCCTTTCCGATCCATCCTTTACTGGAAGGGCTCATTTACCAGGATTGGGAGCATCCTGATAAAATATTTACTCCTCCCAAGAGATTTCAAGTGGTCTATCCCATGGAGGATAAGTTCATCAAAAAATGGAGGGTCCCTACAGTGGACGCAGCCATCTCTTGTGTGAATAAATCACTGACATGTCCAGTGGATAATGTCCAAATGTTCAAGGACCCAATAGATAAAAAATTAGAGTCCTTATTAAAATCTGCTTTTTCTACAGCAGGATTGGTGACACAACCAGCAGTGGCAGCTATTGGGGTCTGCCAAGCAGTGAAGGATCAGTTGAAACAGGTCTTAAGGGACTTGCCAGATCAGCAGGCTCTTGCCCTAGCTGATCTACCTAGAGCCTTATGCTTTGCGGTGGACGCTATAAAGGATTCAATCCGTCAGGCCTCCCGCCTTACGCTGTCTGTAGTACATATGCGCAGGCTTTTATGGCTCAAAAACTGGTCTGCTGAAGCTCCCTGTAAAAAATTGCTGGTCAGCTTCCCATTTCATGGTGAACGCTTATTCGGGGAAGACCTGGACAAATATATCCAGAGAATTTCCAGCGGTAAAAGTACACTTTTGCCAGTTAAAAACAGAGTTAGAGGTCCCTCTTTTAAGAGGCCGGCTTCTCCAGTCCCTAGGACATCGGCTGTGAAACAGTTCCGACGGCCTCCTCGGTCAAATCCCGGAGGTAAAAATCAGGGACAATTGCAGGGTAACAAGAAGCCCTGGAGCAGGAGAGGTACAAAACCTCCCCCAAAGTCAAATGCATGAAGGGTTGCCCCCACTCAATCGGGTGGGGGGAAGACTTCAGTTGTTCACAGAGACCTGGCGGGACACGATCAGAGACAGATGGGTGCTCTCCGCAGTAAATCTGGGATACAAATTGGAGTTAAAAGACTCCCCTCCTTCCCACTTTATAAGGTCAAACGTGCCAAGGGATCCCCAGAAGAGAGGATCCCTCCTGTTGGCACTAGAACAATTATTGCTCCAAGCAGTAATTATAGAGGTTCCCCTGGAAGAATGGGGGTTCGGGTTTTACTCAAACCTCTTTACAGTCCCGAAGCCAAACGGGGACGTGAGGCCCATATTAAATCTAAAAGGGCTAAACAAATTCCTACATATCAGGACTTTCCGGATGGAGTCGATCCGGTCGGTGGCCACTGCCCTACAAGGGGAGGAATGGTTAGCCTCGATCGACATCAAAGATGCTTATTTGCACATTCCCATCTTTCCAGCCCACCAAAAATTTCTACGCTTTGCGGTAGAAGGGCGCCATTTTCAGTTCAGAGCCTTACCCTTCGGTCTGGCCACAGCACCACGAGTGTTCACAAAAATTCTGGCCCCATTATTGGCCAATCTAAGAACACGAGGTGTAACGATAATGGCATATCTAGACGACTTGTTGCTGATAGACCACTCAGTGGAAAAACTAGAAGTGGTTGTTCACGAGACAATCAAGTATCTGGAATATCACGGTTGGATTATCAACCGAGACAAGTCAGCCCTAAAACCAGTCAAAAGTCTGGAATACTTGGGGCTAAGGCTGGATTCAGACCAGAGAAAAATTTTCTTGCCTCAAGGAAAGGGGTCGTCTTTGAGAGATTTGATCCACTTAGTGGGTTCAAAAAGACAGCCATCCATACGCCTGTGCATGAGGCTGCTGGGAAAAATGGTGGCATCATTCGAAGCAGTACCCTACGGTCAATTCCATTCAAGGAAATTGCAAAGGGCCATACTGTCAGTCTGGAACAAAAAAGTTCAGGCTCTGGACTTACCAATGTCCTTGTCCCCTTCCGTTCGCAAGAGCCTCCGCTGGTGGTTGGTTCCCCAGAATCTGGAAAGAGGGAAATCCTTCAGTCCGATTTCTTGGAAGGTGGTCACTACAGATGCCAGCCTTATAGGCTGGGGAGCAGTACTGGAGCAATGGTCTCTCCAGGGCAGATGGTCGGATGCGGAAAAGGCCCTGCCCATCAATCTCTTAGAGATACGAGCAGCCCGGTATGCCCTAGTAGCATGGACATCCAAACTCCAAGGGTCCCCTGTCAGAATTCAATCAGACAATGCCACAGCAGTGGCATATATCAATCATCAGGGGGGCACCAGGAGTCGTGCAGCCCAGAGGGAAGTAAATTACATCCTGAGATGGGCAGAAAGATATGTCCCAGCCATATCTGCGGTATTCATTCCAGGAGTGGAGAATAGGAAGGCGGACTTTCTAAGTCGCCAACAATTATGCCCAGGGGAATGGTCCCTTCATCCCGAGGTTTTCCGGACAATATGTCAGCGGTGGGGAACACCGGATGTAGATCTGCTAGCATCCAGATTCAACGCAAAAGTGGACAGGTTTGTCTCTTGGACAAGGGATCCCCTAGCTTGCGGCTCGGATGCCCTAGTGTTCCCTTGGGATCAAAAGTTCAAGCTGATATATGCATTCCCACCGCCACAATTGTTACCTCGATTACTCCGCAGAATCAGGGTAGAAAAGAAACCGGTGATTCTGGTGGCTCCAGCGTGGCCCCGTAGAGCATGGTACGCGGAGATTGTAAAGATGTCTGTGGGGAGTCCTTGGACCCTCCCACATCGTCCGGACCTGCTTTCGCAAGGACCGATATACCACCCTTCCTTACCAGCCCTAGGTTTGACGGCCTGGCTATTGAAGCCCACATTCTAAAAAAGAGAGGGCTCTCTAATGTTGTGGTATCTACCATGATCAATGCCAGGAAGCCGGTATCCAGGCAGATCTACTATAGAATCTGGAAGGTGTACATCGCCTGGTGTGAGGCCAAGAAATGGCATCCACGTAAATACGTAATAGGTAGGATTCTGGACTTCCTACAATGGGCTGTAGATAGGAAGCTTGCCTTGAGTACTATCAAGGGTCAGATTTCGGCCTTGTCAATATTTTTTCAAAGGCCCTTGGCTTCGCATTCACTAGTCAAAGCCTTTATACAAGGAGTGATGCGTATTAGTCCTCCGGTTAATATTCCCATATGTCCATGGGATCTAAACTTGGTTCTGTCGGTTCTACAGAAACAACCATTTGAACCATTACAGCATATTTCTTTGGTTCTTCTCACCAGGAAATAGATTTTTCTAGTAGCCATTTGTTCGGCTAAAAGAGTGTCGGAATTAGCAGCTATGTCCTGTAGGGAGCCATATCTGGTTATCCATAAGGACAGAGTAGTGTTACGTCCTCATCCAGCCTTTCTTCCTAAGGTGGTATCGAGGTTTCATTTGAACCAAGATGTGGTTCTTCCTTCTTTTTTCCCCAAACCTACTTCGGTAGAGGAAAAGTTATTGCATTCTTTGGATGTAGTAAGAGCAGTTAAAGCTTATCTAAAAGCCACTGCTCAGATTCGCAGAACGGATACTTTGTTTATTCTGCCGGAAGGCCCCAGAAAGGGTCAGGCAGCGCCAAAATCTACTTTAGCCAAGTGGATTCGACAGGTCATAATACAAGCCTATGGCTTGAGAAGGAGACCGCCTCCGTTCAAAGTTAGAGCGCACTCCACGAGAGCAGTTGGAACTTCATGGGCAGTGCATCACCAGGCCTCCCTGGCTCAAATCTGTAAGGCCGCAACATGGTCTTCAGTACACACGTTTACTAGGTTCTACCAGGTGGACGTTAGAAGTCAGGAGGATGTCGCCTTTGGGCGCAGTGTGTTGCAGGCCGCAAAAGATCCTCATGTCTGATAGCGCTCAGCTTATGTATGGTGTATCCCCCCCCTCGTTGGGCATTGCTTTAGGACATCCCATTAGTAATGACTATGTCGCTCTGTGTCCCGTGATGTACGAGAAAGAAAATAGGATTTTTATAACAGCTTACCTGTAAAATCCTTTTCTTGGAGTACATCACGGGACACAGAGCTCCCGCCCCTCTTTAGGGACACTTATTGCTTTGCTACAAAACTGAGGTGCTCCCGGATGGGAGGGGCTTATATAGGGGAGGGTACTTCCGGTTTTGGAAGTTGCCAGTGCCAGCACCTGAAGGTATCTATATAACCCATTAGTAATGACTATGTCGCTCTGTGTCCCATGATGTACTCCAAGAAAAGGATTTTACAGGTAAGCTGTTATAAAAATCCTATTATTTTGGTTGCGGGGTTCCCCTAATATCCATACAAGACCCAAAGGGCTGGTAATGGGCTGGGGTAGGGGGGGGAGGGGGTGATTGGGTAGCCATGCCATTTTCCTCAAAGATTTTCATCCATATTGCCAGGACAAGACATGACATTAAAGCCGCAAGCAGTTTTAAATGGCTTTTTTTCCTTTAGAAATGTAATTTTGTGCAGGGACAGTTCTAAACACGGGAAACACATGCCACTTCACAGGCATACTTTAGACACCCCCCAGGTACGATATTTAAAGGAATATTTCACTTTTTTTTTCACTTTATGCATCATTAAGGTTCCTTTAAGCTAGTGCATTGTTGGTTCACTTACCTTTTCCTTTGATTTACCTTCTAAATGTTTTTTTTCTTTGTTTTCTTTGTCTGAATTTCTCACTTCCTGTTCCTCCTCAGTAAGCTGTTCAGTAAGCTGTTCTGGCTGACTCAACACCACTCGGATGATGGTGTGAAGTTTAGTGAGGAGAAACAGGAAGTGAGAAATCCAGACAAAGAAAAAAAACATTTAGAAGGTAAATCAAAGGAAAAGGTAAGTGAACCAACAATGCAGTAGCTTAAAGGAACCTATTTAGAAAATAAAAAACAAACCTTTACAACCCCTTTAAAATGACTGCTCCCCAAAAACTGCAGTTTTTAAAACTTAGTTTTGCATTGATACATGTCCCCTGGGGCAAAACCCCAGGGGACATGCATATTAGACATATTAGGCGTTATAATTAGCACTTTAGATTTCGAACGTTCGCGTCCATTGTATTTAATAGGGTTCTAACGTTCGTGCGAACTTTCGGTCCGTTCGCAGGTTCTGGTGCGAACTGAACCGGGGGGTGTTCGGCTCATCCCTACTGGATAGTATCTGTTTTTTAGAATAGGAGGTTTATTGCTTCTGAAGTTTGTCTCTTGGATAAACGCTGCATCTATGTGTGAGTGTCTCAGGTCATTCAGGAGTATACGTCTCTTTTCCAGGGTATTTAACCCTTTAACATTTAGTGAAAGTATCTTAATAGTATCCATCTCAGGGTAGGGAACAAGGTTGGGGGAGGGAAGAAAGGGAAAGGGCGGCCAAAAAGAAAAAAAAAACCTCAAAATGTAGTGAGTACTTTAACTTGAGTACTCACTACATAGACACACTCCACTGACACCCTACAATATACTGCAGTAAAACTGCACTGATGCACTGCAATATACTGTGGTAACTCAAATATACTGCATTAAATGTACAGTAATGCACTGATATATACTGCGGTAAACATGCAGTAATGCACTGATATATACTGCATTAAACGTGCAGTGACTCAAATTTACTGTGTTAAACATACAGTAATGCACTGATGTATACTGGGTTAAATGTGCAGTAATGCAGTAAAATATACTGCATTAAACATGCAGTAACACACTCAAATGTACTGTGTTAAACATGCAGTAACGCACTGATATACACTGTGTTAAATGTGCAGTAATGCAGTAAAATATACTGTGTTAAACATGCAGTAATGCACTAATATATACTGCATTAAATGTACAGTAACGCACTGATATATATACTGCAGTAAAAGTGCAGTAATGCACTGATATATACTGCGTTAAATGTACAGGACAGAAGGAACACTGTCTGGGTAAAGGGGGCCTTGAGAGGCAAGGAAGTCCTCCTCTTCCTGCCTCTGTTCTGCCTCAAGTGCCCTGTCCATTATTCCACGCAGTGTATGCTCCAACAGGTGGACAAGAGGTACAGTGTCACTGATGCATGCACTGTCACTGCTCACCATCCTTGTGGCCTCCTCAAATGGTGCCAGGACAGTGCATGCATCCCTGATCACGCCCTACTGGCGTGGTGAAAAAAAAACGAGCTCCCCTGACCCTGTCCTGGTGCCGTACTCGCACAGGTACTCATTGATGGCCCTCTGCTGAGTGTGCAGCCACTGCAGCATGACCAATGTTGAGTTCCACCTGGTGGGCATGTCACATATAAGGCGGTTCTTGGGCAGGTTCAACTCCTTTTGCAGCTCAGCCAGCCGAGCACTGGCATTATATGATCTGCGGAAATGCACACAGACTTTCCTGGCCTGCCTCAGGACATCTTGTAAGCCCGGGTACCTGCCCAAGAACCGCTGCACCACCAGGTTAAGGACGTGAGCCACACAGGGCACATGGGTCAGTTGTCCCTGTAGGAGGGTGGATAGGAGGTTGGTGCCATTGTCGCAAACCACCATTCCTGGCTTAAGCTGGCGTAGCGTCAACCACCTCTCGGCCTGCCCCTGCAGAGCTGACAGAACCTCTGCCCCAGTGTGGCTCCTGTCCCCCAAACACACCAGCGCAAGCACGACATGGCATCTTTATTGCCTGCGTACTTGCGTAGCCCCTTGAACGCCTACGGAGCACCGCTGGTTCTGAGGAAAAAGCACAGGAAGAGGCCATGGAGGAAGAAGAAGAGAAGGGGGTGGAGGAGAGAGGTGTGTCACAACCACTAGTAGCATTTTGGAGGCGTGGCGGCGGAACAACCTCCAACACTACTGCACCTTGTCCTGCATCCTTCCCAGCTGCCAAAAGAGTGACCCAATGGGCCGTGAAAGAAGGTAACGTCCCTGTCCATGCCTGCTGGACCATGAGTCAGCGGTAATATGCACCTTACCGCTGACCGCCCTGTCCAGCGAGGCATGGACATTGCCTTCCACATGCCGGTAGAGAGCTGGAATCGCCTTCCGTGAGAAAAAGTGGCGTTTGGGAACCTGCCACTGAGGAACCGCACATTGCACAAACTCACGGAAGGGGGCCGAGTCTACCAACTGAGAAGGCAGCAGTTGAAGTGCTAGCAATTTAGCCAAGCTAGCATTCAACCGCTGGGCATGTTGATGGCTGGGAGTGAACTTCTTTAGATGGTCCAGCAGCTGGGGCCGGGAAATTTGCCTGCTACAATCGGACGTCGGTGTACTGCTAGCAGAGTGCCCGCAAGTACTTGGCTGTGACACACCTAATTCTACACCTTCATTCCTCTCAGTGCAGGTTTCAGAGAGGACTGAAGGTATAGTGGGGTTGGAGATCCCAGCTGATGAGGAGCAAGGAGAGGTCCGCTTTGTTCTTTGGTGTGGGTCTTTAAGGTACGCTTGCCAACGAGCTGCATGGCAGGTCAACATATGTCTGGTCAAGCATGTGGTGCCCAAGCGGCTGATGTTTTGGCCACGCAAGATACGCTTGAGAGATATGTTGCAAATAGCAGCGGTGCGATCTGATGCACTCAAAAAAGGCCCACACCAAAGAACTTTTGGAATAACGGGCAGAGGCAGTGCCCTGCACAGGCGGAGCTCTGCGGTGTGATTCAGTCGGTGTGCTGCCCTTACGCTGGCCCCCGGAGGGCATCCTGCCTCATTGGAGATGTGCCTCATCCTCATCCTCCTCCTCCTCTCTCCTATCAGGCACCCACGTGGAGTCAGTGACCTCATCATCTCCTCCCTCCTCATCACTGGAGCCAATCTGGCAGTATGCTGCAGCTGCTGGAACATGACTGCCAGATTGCGGTCCTTCTTGAGCATCCCCTCTCTCTGCGCTCACGCTACTGCCTTCCTCTAGCTGGGTATCATCATCAGACCCTTCAAAATGCTGGGAATCCTCCTGGAGCGTGTACCCAACACTGTGCTCAAACAGTTCGGGGGACTCCTCAGGAGGACATGGTGGGTCTAGGGAAGGAGTGACTGATGATGACATTGATACGAGGGAAGAGGACGCATTGGCAGCTGCTTTGCCAGTACCCTGAGCTTGGGTGAGAGAGGATGAGGAGGATGAGGAGGGCTTGGTCATCCACTCTACCAAGTCATCGGCATGATGCGGCTCAACGCGTCCAGTTGCCGAAAATAAGGACAAGCGTGTCCCATGGCCACGTGCTGATGACAATAGACCGCGTCCATGACCAGCACTGTTGCCCCCAGACACAGAGCCTGCTTGCCCTCTTTTATTGGCTCGTGACTGTCTGCCTCTCTTTGTTGGCCTTCCAGACATTCTAATGGCCTGCAGGGAGATGGTAAAACCAGCAATATGGGGTAGCTTCAGGTGTATACTGTGCAGGAGGCACCTACACCCACTGTAACTACTTGCAGTTGCCTGTCTGTGTTACACAACAGAACAACACCACAACGAGCAATAAGGGGTAGCGTATACTGTGCAGGAGGCACCTACACCCACTGTAACTACTTGCAGATGCCTGTCTGTGTTACACAACAGAACACCACGACGAGCAATAAGGGGTAGCGTATACTGTGCAGGAGGCACCTACACCCACTGTAACTACTTGCAGATGCCTGTCTATTTTACACAACAGAACAACACCACGACGAGCAATAAGGGGTAGCGTATACTGTGCAGGAGGCACCTACACCCACTGTAACTGCTTGAAGATGCCTGTCTGTGTTACACAACAGAACAACACCACGACGAGCAATAAGGGGTAAGGTATACTGTGCAGGAGGCACCTACACCCACTGTAACTGCTTGCAGATGCCTGTCTGTGTTACACAACAGAACAACACCACAACGAGCAATAAGGGGTAGAGTATACTGTGCAGGAGGCACCTACACCCTCTGTAAATGCTTGCAGATGCCTGTCTGTGTTACACAACAGAACACCACAACGAGCAATAAGGGGTAGCGGATACTGTGCAGGAGGCACCTACACCCACTGTAACTGCTTGCAGATGCCTGTCTGTGTTACACAACAGAACAACACCATGAGCAATAAGGTGTATACTGTGCAGGAGCTTTAGCGAAGAATATCACTGACACTGTCCCTGCCTATCCTTCTCTGTCCCTGCACACCAACAGACTGTAAATGCACAAGGTTTCAAAGGATGTCACTGACACTGTCCCTGCCTATCCTTCTCTGTCCCTGCACGCTAACACGCTGTAAATGCACAAGGTTTCAAAGGATGTCACTGATACTGTCCCTGCCTATCCTTATCTGTCCCTACACGCCAACACACTACACAAGGCCGCTGCGCTGGCGGCCTTTTATAGTGTGGGGCGTGTACTAAACCCCCCTGAGCTATGATTGGCCACAGGCATCCTGTCTGTGGCCAATTATGGCTCTCCTCGCTGCACGCTGTGATTGGCCAAGCATGCGGGGTCATAGTGCATGCTTGGCCAATCATCAGCCAGCAATGCACTGCGATGACGCAGTGAATTATGGGCCGTGACGCGCCACTCGAATTTGGCGCGAACGGACCATAACGTTCGATCTTCATCGAACAGCCGATGTTCGAGTCGAACGTGTGTTCCACTCGAACACGAAGCTCATCCCTACTATCCAGTTGCGTACCACTCTATGAATAACTTAGCCAAAACCAAGGGTGTGTCCATATTATTATTCAGTCGACTACCATGACTGAACCAGGACACCTTAATAGATCCGGAAGGACGTTTTCTGTTTATTAAAGGTCTTATAGGAGAAGTAAAAATTACTTTTGCTTCTATATATCCAAATGACCACCAAGATCTTTTCCTTAGTCGAACAATAGGTAAACAGATAATACTGCGCCTATCAACAAGTGTAAAAAATAAATAAATGGATAAATAAATATCAAATAATAATAATAAATGATAATAAGCTGCTTACATAACAATTGACTGGTTGCGAAAAAATATATGTGTATACAATGTGAGCGCTAAATACAATCCAAATAAATGAAAACAATGACTATGTAAACGTGATACACAAGTGTTTCCACAGTGTTGTGTCACTGGTGAGTGGAAAAATGGTGAAAAAGATAGTGAATCCACTGGTAAGTGGAAAGATGGAAAACTCCATTGGTGAGTGTATGACAACAAACTATATGTGAGTCCTCCAAATCTTATACGTGATCACTATGTATCAGTAACATGTGACCAAAAAACACAAAACAAAACTGAAAATGTGATCACACTCTAATGAACCACAGGGTGTATTAACCCCTATAAGTGAGAAATAAGCTGCAAGCAATATAGATAACAACGTTGCTTATCATGAGATATTAATCAAAGGATGGTCAATAAAATGCATATCTAACATGAAAGCTATAGTGGTATAATCTATAACAAGTGTCCACACCATCAGATGTGTATCCAATGTCCCCCAAATGATAAGTGATAAATGGCGGTCATATGGGACACTTGGAAATCCTGAATTTGGGTATAATGTCCTCTTGGATATCAAATTCCTGGAATGTGGTGTAAATTATTCCATTACTATTCCTCCAGGTGTGGATACACCGATGGTAGGAAGGGAGGAGAAACTTCAAGGTTTTCAGCTGATACAAGGTGATAGCATCATCATCTCAAGTATTAAAGAGAATTAAATACTCTTACCACAGGACTCGGACCCAAGTCACCGTACGATGCTGGGTCATAAAGGCTTATGTCCACTCTGGGACTCAGGTCGTGGCAATCTGCTGTTGTCCTTGTTCCTCCACGGCTAGAAGCCTGAACCGGATCGATCCCTTCAGCTCAGACCAAGACCAGATATCCAAGGAAAAAGTTGGTTCCAAGAAAAGAAAAAGAGATCCTCCGCATGGTGTAAATCCAGATAACTGGAAATTTTATTTTAGAAAACTAGAAAAGGTTCAAATGACAAACCCACTACAAATCAAAGTATTTAAAAATAAATAAAATAAAATCCAAAAATTCTTGAAAAATAAAAACAGCAATACAACAAGCAAGCGTGGGCTAGGTGGCTGTAACTAGCATGTGGTCCCAACACGTTTCGTCTACTGCAGACATCAACTGGGGTACAAGCTAGTGTGTCACCTCCACGCTTTATATGGAAGGAGGAAAATTGAAAATGCCGCTCTAAACCCACTTCCTGGATCACCGCTTCACGTGGGTCACCGTGCAGACGTATTAGCGTCATTGCACGCTTATGGGCCAATGAGTGACCGGGTTATGAACCTCCAGGTTTCCAATCCAATCACATCCCGGGTATCTGAGCACATGATAATTCAGGCGCAAAGTGTGCCGGGTAATGTAGTTCGAGAATAGACCAATCAGAAAACAGCCTTGGTCTGTATTGGGCAGAGTGACTACCTAATATGAACCTCCGGCGAAACAGTAAGTAAACACAAGGTAGTCTGGATCTTGTGGTATTATGCCAAATCCGCTGGATGTAAATATCAATACCACTTCCGGCAAAGGCCGGAAGTGGGACGCAAGGTATCTTGGGTATTGTAGTATCTACCTATGCGTAAAGTGCCGATTCTAATAACACTTCCGGCGAAACCGGAGGTGGACCGCAAGGTATCTTGGATATTGTAGTATCTACCTATGCGTGAAATGCCAATTGTGATGACACTTCCGGCAAAACCGGAAGTGAAGCACAAGGTATTCTGGATATTGTAGTATCTTCCCTAATGCGCTAAATGTTAGCCTCACAGACAACTGTCATCAGCCTCACCGGTCGGGACCAGGAGCGGTGCGAGCTGGAGAACATGATCGCAAATGTAAACAATGACCCAGCCTGTTGACATAACGTCACACGCTCCGCACTGGTCCTCCATGTGGATCAGAGGCTGAACAGGGAGCAGTCTGGGATATGTAGTTCCATGGTATGCCAAGTGCTAAAACCAGGAATAACATTTACCCAGTACAATGGAGACACATCTCCTGCACCAATGTCTGTGGGAACCAAATAGTGTGTATATATGTAATAGAAATGATGGTTAACATGATGGGTGATATCCGGACTGGGCAAGCACGGCTAATCACATCAATCACAGATGGAAAATACATCTCAGTACTCCTTAAAGATAATACAATACATATGTATCCCCTAAACATACAAAATATATGATGTATACCCAGACCTAAATGCAATGTGATAAGCAAATACATTACTTAGCTAGACCTAATATAATCATCTGTACGCGCCCAAACTACTTGATATTATAGAAATTGCGTATGAGAAAAGACTTATGAAAGGCCTATACAAATAAAAGTAAATAAAAATTAATTAAATTAAGGATGAAGAAGGCCTATGATAGAAATGGGAAACTATGCTTTATTAATGAAAGCATTAATGTCCCATTCTATGTTCAGGCCATATGGCCTAAAACATCTGAGCTGATAGATCCAATAGGTCTCCAATCTGGAGACCCCCCTTAGACTGGATTCTCCGCTCCAATTAGGGACAAATTTGTCTATGATCTGAAACTTAGTTCCCATTGGGTTTTTATTGTGGAACTCCAAATAGTGTCTTGGTACACTGTGATTTGTTTTACCCTTCCTGATACTGGTAAGATGTTCTCCTACCCTAATTGAAAACGTGCGGATAGTGCGCCCCACGTACTGCTTGCCACAAGGGAAAGTCAGCAAGTATACAATGTGCTTACTGGCACAAGTTGAAAACTGCTTCATCTTATAATTAATTCCGGTGGATGTTGAGCAGAAGGTATCAGTCCTGCGTTTCCCACAAATGTTAATCTGGCACACTTTACATTTTCTGCATGGGTAATAGGCCTTCATGTGGGTGAAAAACACTGGAATGGTGGGGGGGTCCGTAACGTTTGGAGCAATTTGATTTTTCAAAGATGATGCTCCTCTATATATCACTCCCGCCTTGTCAGGAAGGGTGGGACCCAATATTTGGTCATTCTTTAGTATTCTCCAATGTTTTTGGAAAATATTTTTGATCTGTTTGTGCTGGGTGGAAAATGTGGTGAAAAATTACCATTTATATTTCGAATCCTGTGGAAGTTTTGGTTGTTCAATCAATAGTAGTTCACGATTCCCAGCTGCAATCTGTTGGATTTCTTCTTCAATTACTGATGGTCTATAACCTTTTTCCACGAATCTAGTTTTAAGCGTGGTAGCTTGATGGTAATAATCAGTAAGATTGGTACAATTCCGCCTAATCCGCAATAGTTGGCTGCGTGGCACTGACTTCAGCCAGGTGGAGTGGTGACAACTATCGACCGGAATATAGCCGTTCCGGTCTATTGTTTTGAAAAATGTTCTAGTCTCTAGTTGTCCTTCGTTAGAGAATATTTCTAGGTCCAAAAAATGAATATTGGTGAGGCTAGTCTCATAAGACAAGTGAATGCCTATCTGATTGTCATTCAAGGTGAACATGAAAGACTGGAGGGTTTCGTGATTGCCCTTCCATAGGAGGAGGATGTCGTCAATGTATCGAACCCAGAGAACTAACTCAGGACGATTAAAAGCATAGACAACATCCTCCTCCCATTTGGCCATAAAAATGTTGGCCAAACTGGGGGCAAATTTGGCCTCCATAGCAACCCCTTTTTGTTGCAAGAAAAATTCACCGTTATACCAGAAATAGTTGTGTGTAGTCGCGAACCTCAGGAGGTCCATGACATATCTTTTCTGGGTCCTTGGGAGATTGTTATCCCTTAATAGGAATGATTCAACTGCTGTTAAACCTAATTCGTGCGGAATGCACTTGTACAGTGAGGTAACATCTGCTGTGACCAGTAGCATGTCATCACTGTACTTAATCTGCTGTAATAGAGAGATGGTATGTCTCGTATCTTTAAGATATATGATGGGATAAGTCTTACCATGGGTTGTAGGTAGAAATCTATATACCTCCCTATTCAGGAGGTCACAGAGTCTATGCCGCTGATAATTGGGCGGCCTGGAGGGTGGTCAGCATCCTTATGTACCTTTGGCAGATAGTAGATAATAGGGATGCGTGGGGCAACCGGGACTAAATAGTTGGCCTCTTTTTTATCCAGGATGCCCAATTGTGTCCCTGTGTCAATGAGATCGACCAACTCTCTTTTAAAACTCTGCGTGGGATTTTTTGGGAGACGTACATATGTTTCAGTGTCACTCAAAATGTTAATCATTTCCAAATGGTAGGCTTCCTTATCCAAGACAACTATGCTGCCACCCTTATCTGCGGGGCGTATGGTCAGATTTTTCCGTTCACATAGTGACTTTAAGCCTGCTTTAATGTTCGGGTTATTGTATATTCTTTTCTTAGGTAATGTTTCCAAGTCCTTCAAAACAAGTTCTTTGCATACCTGGATAGAAGGGGCTGTTGAGCATGGGGGGTTAAAAAGTGAAGGATTCGAAAAACCTGAATGCACGATGGAAGAGGTGATTTCAGGTAAAGATGGTCTAGTTGGATTGGAGAGAAAATATCTCTGTATGTTCAGTTACGCACAGTTATGTAAGCAGCTTATTATCATTTATTATTATTATTTGATATTTATTTATCCATTTATTTATTTTTTACACTTGTTGATAGGCGCAGTATTATCCGTTTACCTATATTATTTTCTTGACTATTTATATTGCTGCCAACACTTATTCTATACACAAATTTATTTTCACAATATGGACGTTTTTGAATATCGTTCCAATCGCACTTTCACGACAGAAGGAGTATTTTTTTTTTTTCCGAATAATTTTTTATTAAAGATTAGCATATACACGTATAGTAACAGTTACAGAAAATTCCACGAGATTTCCAAGTACAATTTCGTGCAGAGATTAAAAGTACTGTATACAAACATAAAATATCTTAGTGCCATTGAGCAAAATAGCTTAAACAAATGTTTCCACAACCTTGTCTTAACATGTGGAGGGTGGTGGTTTCCGATACCCTACAGTAGTATTACTAACCATGTGTGCTCCATTCTTGAGGGTTTAGGGGGTATCCGGCCCTTTTTTTTGGAAGGATGACCAAGGCATGGCAAAGTGGTTGGATGGTTCATCACCAGTGGGTTTATTCCCACCCGCTCACCCCAGATAGGGTGCTTGCTGTGAGCGGGCGGGGATACTTAATAGGTCACAAAGAGTCTGATCGCAACTGCACCATCTAAACGGAAACTGTTCCCTGTAGGCTTGAGGGGTGCTATCAGACTGAATACATAGCATGACACATCGTTCATGGGTGAATATAAGTGCAAAACGACGTACGTATATTCCCACATTGTGAGGGTAGGTAATCTATATATTTCTGAGATGAAGGGAGGGGGAAGATGGGGGGTGGGGTGGGGAGACGGAGGTCTCATGCTTCCATGGCCGGCTTGTTCTCGCGTTCCCCTGTACTAGTTGTAGGTACGGTAGACGGGTTCCCTGACCGCGTGGAGTCTCTATAGTGGAGCCAGCATGCCCACGTAGTCCCAAACTTGGTCGAGCCATCATTAGCTTGGTGAATAAGCCTCTCCATGTCTGCTATTCTGTCTACCCGGGTGTGCCATTCAGAAATGCTGGGTGGGGTGGTACTCCTCCAGTGGACCGGGATGCATTGGGTAGCAGCGTTGATAAGATGTAGGGTGAGGGATTTCCTGTAGACTGCTCTTGGGAGGGTCGTGTGGTGGAGTAGGTATTGGGCTGGACTAAAGTCCGGTGAATAGGTAGTAATTTGAGTAATCAGGACACTCCCACCAAATGTGGATAAGAGATCCTAAAGCGGAGTTACATCTCCAGCAGTCCTGAGACACCCTCGGACAGAATTTATGAATTTTGTCGGGCGTACGGTACCACCTAGAGTATAGTTTGTACCTGTTCTCTTGTGTCGATACATTTATGGACCCCTTGTGTGTGTGCTCATGTACGCGTGCCCAGTCTTCAGCAGATAATTCCATGGCTAAGTAATTTTCCCACCTGCCATGAATTCTGTCGTTAGAAGGGGGATTGTCGAGCAAGAGAGCAGTGATTGTTGAGATCAAGTGGGTCTGAGGTTCTGACCTACTGCAGAGATCCTCAAAGGGCGTATGGTCCCTTGACCATTGAGACAGTGGTTGAACGCTATGTAGGAAGTGTCTGATTTGGAGGAATTTGAAAAAGGGAATGGATAGATGGGAAAATTTAGAGGCCATGGCAGGTTGAGAGAGGAGTACGCCACCCTTAAAAAATTGTGAGGCCCTCGTCGGTTGGGGGGCGGCCTGCTCGGATTGGGTATTAGTGTATATACCAGGAGTAAATTCTGGGTTATTGTTAAGTGGTGTCATGGGGCCCGGGTAAGGGGTCATGTTGAGAATACGACCCGTAGCTCTAAGATTATGCAATGTGGGGCCTATAAGGGGGTGGGCTGTGCATTCAGTAGGGACCGATCTCGGGTTGATCCAAGGGAGGTGGGAGAGCGGTATGTTAGCGAAAGCATTTTCTGAATGGATCCATGCCTTGGTGTTCTCATGGGTATGCCAATCCACAATTCTTGTGAGCTGGCATGCCCTGTAGTACGTGCGTAGATCCGGCAATCCCAACCCTCCCCTACGTTTGGGTAGGATGAGTTTTTCCCAGCTTAGCCTGGGAGGACGGGATGACCATAGGAGGTGTCTGCACATCCGTTTGAAGGATGTGAAGAATGACGGAGGTAACTCTATTGGGACAGCTTGCATCAGATAGAGCAATCTGGGGAGGACGTTCATTTTTAAAATTGCCGCTCTGCCGAACCATGAAAAAGGGCCCTTAGTCCACGCCGTGAGGTCTCCCTGAATTTTACGTAGTGCGGGTGTAAAGTTTCTGGCATATAAGTCGGAGAGTTTAGTGGGTAGTTTAATGCCTAAGTATGTGATATTGTTGGTTTCCCAGCTGAAAGGGAAGTTGGACTGACAGAGAGCTACCAATGCCGTCGGTAGTGTTATGTTAATCGCTTTTGATTTATCGAAGTTAATTTGCAGATTGGAGAGTTGTCGAAAGAGTTCGAAGTCTTTGAGGAGATTAGGGAGAGTGGTTAGGGGATCTGTAAGAAATAGTAGGATGTCATCAGCATAGGCTGCTATCTTGTATGGCCTATGACCAATCTCGATCCCCTTAATATCAGGGTTTTCCCGCAGTCTGCGGAGGAGGGGTTCCATGGTGAGAATGAAAATAAGAGGGGAAAGAGGGCAGCCCTGCTGTGTGCCATTGGTTATGGAGAAGGCGTCCGACAGCCGGCCATTGACCCTGAGTCTAGCCGTAGGGGACGCATATAATGCCATAATCATTTGATGGAGGCGAGGGGGTAGCCCCATCGCCAATAGTGTAGCAGACATGTAGTCCCAGGCCACTCTGTCGAACGCCTTCTTCGCGTCAAGGGAAAGGAAGAAACCTTTGTTGTTAGTGGACGTCAACCAGTGGTGTATATTGATGGCCTTCGTTGTGTTGTCCCTGGCTTCCCTGCCAGGGACAAAGCCCACTTGATCCAGTGAAATATAATTGGGGATTAAAGGGAGGATTCGGTTCGCTAGGATTTTGGCGTAGAGCTTAACATCTACGTTAAGTAGTGAGATTGGGCGGTAGTTAGTCACTAACGTGGTGTCCCTGTCTGGCTTCGGTATCAGGGTAATGTGTGCTTCAAGGATGTCAGTATGAGGGAGGGAGGAGGTGGGAAGAGTATTGAAAGCTTTGAGAAAGTGGGGAATCAGTAGGTCCGCAAAGGATTTGTAGTAATTAGTCGAAAGTCCGTCCGGTCCCGGGCTCTTGCCTGCTTTCAGTTGTTTTAATGCTGAGAGAGTTTCTTCTACGGAGATGGGGAGGTCAATGTCCCCTAGGTCTTCGGGGCTGAGTGGGGATGGACTATACTGAGTTAAGAAGTCTGTTATGGCTTTCGATCGGTCAATGGAGTCGGTCTGTAGACAGGGTTTGGGTAGGTTATATAATTTTTTCAAATAATTAACGAACTGTTTCGCTATAGCTTCTGTGTTGGCTATGTTGGTCCCTGAGGGGGTTCTGATGGAGTGTATGGTGTTTGCAGACTTTTTCTTTTGTAGAGGTCTCGCTAAAAGCTTCCCGGACTTGTTACCGAACTCATAAAAGAGTTTATGTGTCAGTGCAAATTTGCGTTTCAACGTCGCCTGGAGTTCCGATAACAATTCCTCTCTGGCCGTAAGGAGGTCAGCAAGGCATTTGGTCGCCAAGGAGAGTTTGTGTGCTCGTTCTAAGGTTTTAACACGGTTAGACAGTTCCTCGATGCGTGCTTTCCTGAGCTTGTGTCTCTCGGCCATCAGGGAGATAATCTTGCCCCAGACTGTTATAGGGGAAACATCGTCTGTAACATTGTCTGCAAAATAATGGGATAGACCGTCCGATATTACGTGGGTATAATTCAGATCTGATAGCAAGGAATCATCCATGCGCCAGATCTCGGATCTAGGGCGCCATAGTGGAAATGTCAATGTCATGGTAATAGGGTTGTGGTCCGAAAGGAGCCCTGGTTCAATCGTGGCCTCAGTAAGCAGGGGTAGGTCATTCTGCGAGAGAAAGAAATGGTCAAGTCTAGAATATTTATTGTGCGGAGGGGAAAAGAAGGTAAAGTCTTTGACGTTTGGGTTTAGCGTACGCCAAGTATCATGAAGGGAGAGGATCTGCAGTTGTGATTTGATCGCGCGGAGGGCCCTATACGTCATACACGAGGACCCATTGGAGGTATCTAGGGTCGGAGTCAGTGGGACATTGAAGTCACCGCCTAGGATGAGAGTGCCTGATTGGAATGCGGTAAGTTGATGGAGTGTGGTGTGGAAGAAGGAAACCTGAAGCGAGTTCGGGGCATAGATGTTTGCGATGGTCAGGGGTCTTCCATGCAGTGAACCTTTGAGAAAGAGGAACCGACCTTTATCGTCACTTTGGGTTTCTGTGATCTTAATGGGGCAATGTTTAGAAATTAGGATAGAGACGCCTTTTGATTTTGCCTCCTCATTAGCAGCATGGTATACTGTTGGAAAAAAATGGTTATGGAGTTTGGGGATACTATCTGATCTGAAGTGAGTTTCTTGGAGAAGTGCAATGTGCGTTTTGGCTTTCTGGAGAGTGTAAAGTAGTTGTGATCGTTTTTCGGGGGTATTCAACCCACGAATATTCAGGGAATAGAGTTTAAGTTGCATTGGGGATCCCTAGCCACACGGGTTTCTAGTAGCAGAGTCGGAGGCTTCCGTCATATTGAGGGGGGAGGCAGGGAGGGATCGGGGCGGTGTCGGGTAACGATAGGGAGAGGGGGGTAGCGGATATGTACTAGTTAGTACAAATTAGGGGCGTATATCACTTGCAGGAGAATAACCGAAGAGGAGGATGGACTTCGCCAACCTCCTCTATGAGGGAGGACAAACTTGTCGGAGAACTACAGAGCGCATAGGACGACAGCACAGCCAGTAGGGTGCTGACCCCACTACACGCTACTGTGTGGGGGTTGGTCCAAACCAAACCAAAAGTATGTAAACCACCACAGATGTACGGAGAGGTCCGCCACCTCAGAGTATATGTAGCCTAATGTGATGTGAGGAGGTACTTCCCCTGTAAGATATCTACGGGGGGGGGAGGGATGATGGCACGTATTGCTGAGCCAATATAAACACACTAAGGGAAGCATAACGTTCGTTAGTGCCTGTGCAGCAGTAGGCATACCGCTCAGCTCAGTGGAAACAGAGGTATAACTACGTAACTAAACAGAACCATAGCCTCATACTCTTCCGCCGGAGTGTCCTCGCAATAAATGGTGCGAGAGACCCTGCAAGGGGGGTGTGATAGGCTTACAGCAATCAGAGTAAGCTAAGTAAGTAGCATCTATATAAACCAAAACAATTAAACAGTAATAGACATTCCTCGAGTAGAGTGTATCATGGTGAGGCAAACCAGCGTGCGAGGATCGCAGGGCCTTCAGCATGCTACAATGTAGAATATCGCATATGGAGAATTCAGCTCCCAACCCGGGTCCTATGTATGTCAGCGGCAATATTACCTCTGTAAGCTTACTTTTAGTGTTGCAAGGGAATGCCATTCAGAGTACATGCGGCCGCCATATCCGCATGTGGAGTATCTATCCGTGGCGTCGCATGCATTCTAGCTGCCAGCAAACATTGCATCGCTATCTACATATAACCTGAAAAGGGTGGGGAGATCAATTAGCGTAATACATAGGATACTCATTTGTAGGTGGATGTAGACCATTTTCACACAGGTATGGCCACGGAGAGTGAATGTATAGCAGTCATGTCTGGTGTCTTAAATGGGGCAATCTACAAATATGAGCATGTCCAGGTAATAATAAGCCAGAGTCTCTGGGACAGGCTAAGGAAACATTGTCCCGTATGCCTATGCATAGATCTTACCTGTCTCCTGATGGCCAGAAAGGGCATATCTCTAGCCAATGCTCCCAAGGGCAAGTTCTGCGGGAGGTAATGGAAGTTTGGGCGGCTAGGAGGGTCCCCGTGCCATGGCTTGCCTGTCTGTGCTTGGTAGTCTTTGCCTGTCCTGTCTCCATACAGGAGGCAGGTATGGGCGGCCCGGAAGACAGGATATGTGACTCAGCTGTACGGAGCGATGTCTGTGTGTTGGTTGTCAATGTCGCATCCGGATGTCCGTCACTGCCAGCGGAAGTGGTATCCCAAGGTCCTTCAGCGCCTCGCAGGGAGTTCTGGGGGATGTAGTATTTCCGGCCAAACCTGTGTAACGTGTCACGATAGGTGCGCAACTGTCTCGTGACTGGCAAACAGCATCGCTAACCGCTAAACAGGGGATATAGAAGTATGGATAGTCCAGACCGTATGTCCAGGCATCCCGACCCAAACATGGCCAGCATTACAAGAAAAAAAAAAAAAAGTGCAACAAAAACAGAAATAAAGAACATGTAAAAAAAAAATGGGAGGGGGGGCAAGTAGAGAGTGTTACCGTACGGCTGAGGCAGTGGCTGCCGCAATCAATAATCCCGGCGGGCTCTCCGAGGACCCAGCGGGTTGGAAGGGCTGTGCTCCTGGTGCGGGTTGCGGGATGAAGTGTATCGCTTTGAACCCGACGAGGAACGTCTCCTGCGGGCGCCAGCAGCTTGTGTTTCCATGGGCTCTTCAGCGCGTGTGCCCGGTCTGTGTACTGCCTTCCTGAAAGCAGCATACCAATCCGGAACAGCTACTCGGGGAATGCCGAGCGTGTCACAGAAGTGTGGCAAGTCCTCTGGCACCTTGAGTAATGCTGTGCGGCCATCCACTACGGCGGAGAGACAGAAGGGGAATTTCCATTTATAGCGAATGTCCTTGGCACGTAGGGCATCCAGCAACGGTCTCAGATCCCTGCGATGTTGAAGGGTGATCCCTGATAGATCCTGGAATATTTGAACTGGTGCCTCCTCATGTGATAGGCGCTGGCCCCTTGCTGATCTCAGCACATCTTCCTTAATTTTGTAGTCCACAATACAACACACTATGTCCCGGGGAGGGTCAGTGTCTCTACCCCGGGGTCTCAGGGCACGGTGGATACGTTCCATCTCAATTGGGGTCTGGGGCGGCCTGTTGAGCAGGCCGTTGAAAAGTCTAGTCACTACCTGAGAGATGTGCTCTCCGTCCACTGATTCCGGTATTCCTCTTACTCTTAGGTTATGGCGGCGCCCCCTGTTGTCCAGGTCCTCCATATGTCTCTGCATGTCCCTGAGCTGTAGGGTGTGGGTGTCAATCTGCCAGGTAGCACGTTGGATAACTGTTTCATGCTTCTCAGCCACTTTTTCCACTATATGCACTCTATCCACTAGTGCCCGAATGTCTAGGCGGAGTTCAGAGATGGCTGCCGACAAGGTGTCTTTAATATCTGCGGCTATCGTCCGCAGATCGTGAATGCTGAGCTGAGGAGAAGGAGGGGGGGCATTCATGCCTCCACTCTCCGCCGCTCCCGATGGTGAGGGAGCTGCTGGTGTTTCCGTCAGGGTAATCCCCGGGAGGGGCGCAGAGTGTGCCTGAGAGCGGGTCTGTGTAAGTCCTTGGCGGGAAGGCGTCATGTTCCCCCTGTTCGTCCGGAACATCTCCGGGATATTTTGGCTTGCGCCTCCGGGTAGCTCACGGGGGGAGCGCGATCTGGATGCCGATGAGTTCCTGGATGCTGTCCCCATGATGTGAGCTGGTTTAATGGCTTGTGGGGATCGGGTGTACCTCCAATATCTGGTTAAGAAGGGCTGAGGTGGCGGGAGCTCTGAGATTAAGCATCCATCTTCTAGTCAGGTCAGGCCACGCCCCTTAGAAGGAGTATTTATTGCTTCCAATATAGATTCAGAAATTGGAGGCCTATTCATGAGGTTGAAAAACCTCATGACCACAGAACTGCACCTTGAGTGGGATAAAGCATTTTTAGACCAATATATAAAAGAACGGATGGTCCCTAGAGGACTAAGGTGGGATGTACACTGTATGTCCCCAACAAGGTGATGTTGAATTTGATTTATGGTTTCGCTACTTTAACGAAGCTGGAATCTCATTTATTTATTTTTTATTGGAGAAAAAAACATCTCGTTTGGTACTTATTGATAAAGAAATCAAAGATATTAGAGATAAACTTCTGCCACACAAATCCACAACAGAATACAACAATCTATCTACAAATTTAAAGAACCGTTTGGAGAAGGAGGAAAAGGAACAAAGAACGAAAAAGCAAAAGAAATACACAAGAGACGTTAACGATTACAAAAGTAATTGTGTATTTAATTGGAAATCAAAAGAGAGTGTATTAAGGGCTAGTGAAGGTAATTCCATTAACATGGAGACTTCAGTCCCTCTTAATAAGGAACTACGGCCACAACAATCTACAATAGCTCAGTCATCTGGCCGCCCACAAGTTGCCAGGGAACATAATCAAAGACAGCCCAATACACGCACCCCCACCACTCAAAACCAGGGTTCGTATTCCATACCTGGTGGTAGAGGGAGGGGCCATCGAGGAAACAATAGAGGAAGAAGAGATAGTTCTCGTGAACATTTTCGATACGATTCACCACGGGGAAGAGATCACCATGGTCATAACGATTATGATTATTATTATTATCAACCCCAAAGAACAAAGAACACCTATACAGACATATAATAGATTCTCACCTCTGAGAGAGGAACGAGGAACAAATCAGTCTCAACACAATCATAGAGATAGAGATGAGAACCACCAATATAACAGATCTCCATTTAATTACAACCAAAACCACCCTGGACCATCTTATTCAGGGGGTTTTTACAAAGAACAGGGCGGACACAACAGAAACCCCGATCCAATTGTGGAAGTAGAGGTGGATGGCGCGCCCAGAAAAAGAAAATGCGTATAGACACCAGTGGAATCTTTAACCTGAGTTCAGCTATCTTTACCGTAGCTGAGAACACAGTATTGAACAAAGGATTAAAATATGTCCCCCCCTAAACATTTAAACAAATTTGCAACTTTCATAGACGTGCAAAAATATGTGCGTAAACTGAACATACAGAGATATTTTCTCTCCAATCCAACTAGACCATCTTTACCTGAAATCACCTCTTCCATCGTGCATTCAGGTTTTTCGAATCCTTCACTTTTTAACCCCCCATGCTCAACAGCCCCTTCTATCCAGGTATTCAAAGAACTTGTTTTGAAGGACTTGGAAACATTACCTAAGAAAAGAATATACAATAACCCAAACATTAAAGCAGGCTTAAAGTCACTATGTGAACGGAAAAATCTGACCATACGCCCCGCAGATAAGGGTGGCGGCATAGTTGTCTTGGATAAGGAAGCCTACCATTTGGAAATGATTAACATTTTGAGTGACACTGAAACATATGTACGTCTCCCAAAAAATCCCACGCAGAGTTTTAAAAGAGAGTTGGTCGATCTCATTGACACAGGGACACAATTGGGCATCCTGGATAAAAAAGAGGCCAACTATTTAGTTCCGGTTGCCCCACGCATCCCTATTATCTACTATCTGCCAAAGGTACATAAGGATGCTGACCACCCTCCAGGCCGCCCAATTATCAGCGGCATAGACTCTGTGACCTCCTGAATAGGGAGGTATATAGATTTCTACCTACAACCCATGGTAAGACGTATCCCATCATATCTCAAAGATACGAGACATACTATCTCTCTATTACAGCAGATTAAGTACAGTGATGACATGCTACTGGTCACAGCAGATGTTACCTCACTGTACACGTGCATTCTGCACGAATTAGGTTTAACAGCAGTTGAATCATTCCTATTAAGGGATAACAGTCTCCCAAGGACCCAGAAAAGATATGTCATGGACCTCCTGAGGTTCGCGACTACACACAACTATTTCTGGTATAAGGGTGAATTTTTCTTGCAACAAAAAGGGGTTGCTATGGGGGCCAAATTTGCCCCCAGTTTGGCCAACATTTTGAGACTAGCCTCACCAATATTCATTTTTTGGACCTAGAAATATTCTCTAACGAAGGACAACTAGAAACTAGAACATTTTTCAAAACAACAGACCGGAACAGCTATATTCCGGTCGATAGTTGTCACCACTCCACCTGGCTGAAGTCAGTGCCACACAGCCAACTATTGCGGATTAGGCGGAACTGTACCAATCTTACTGATTATTACCATCAAGCTACCACGCTTAAAACTAGATTCCTGGAAAAAGGTTATAGACCATCAGTAATTGAAGAAGAAACCCAACAGATTGCAGCTGGGAATCGTGAACTACTATTGATTGAACAACCAAAACTTCCACAGGATTCGAAATATAAATGGTCATTTTTCACCACATTTTCCACCCAGCACAAACAGATCAAAGATATTTTCCAAAAACATTGGAGAATACTAAAG
This sequence comes from Rana muscosa, assembly GCA_029206835.1. NCBI lineage: Eukaryota > Metazoa > Chordata > Amphibia > Anura > Ranidae > Rana > Rana muscosa. Next base: position 39,327,734 of record CM055122.1, read on the forward strand.
AACGACCAAATATTGGGTCCCACCCTTCCTGACAAGGCGGGAGTGATATATAGAGGAGCATCATCTTTGAAAAATCAAATTGCTCCAAACGTTATGGACCCCCCCACCATTCCAGTGTTTTTCTCCCACATGAAGGCCTATTACCCATGCAGAAAATGTAAAGTGTGCCAGATTAACATTTGTGGGAAACGCAGGACTGATACCTTCTGCTCAACATCCACCGGAATTAATTATAAGATGAAGCAGTTTTCAACTTGTGCCAGTGAGCACATTGTATACTTGCTGACTTGCCCTTGTGGCAAGCAGTACGTGGGGCTCACTATCCGCACGTTTTCAATTAGGGTAGGAGAACATCTTACCAGTATCAGGAAGGGTAAAACAAATCACAGTGTACCAAGACACTATTTGGAGTTCCACAATAAAAACCCAATGGGAACTAAGTTTCAGATCATAGACAAATTTGTCCCTAATTGGAGGGGAGAATCCAGTCTAAGGGGGGTCTCCAGATTGGAGACCTATTGGATCTATCAGCTCAGATGTTTTAGGCCATATGGCCTGAACATAGAATGGGACATTAATGCTTTCATTAATAAAGCATAGTTTCCCATTTCTATCATAGGCCTTCTTCATCCTTAATTTAATTAATTTTTATTTACTTTTATTTTTATAGGCCTTTCATAAGTCTTTTCTCATACGCAATTTCTATAATATTAAGTAGTTTGGGCGCGTACAGATGATTATATTAGGTCTAGCTAAGTAATGTATTTGCTTATCACATTGCATTTAGGTCTGGGTATACATCATATATTTTGTATGTTTAGGGGATACATATGTATTGTATTATCTTTAAGGAGTACAGAGATGTATTTTCCATCTGTGATTGATGTGATTAGCCGTGCTTGCCCAGTCCGGATATCACCTATCATGTTAACCATCATTTATATTACATATATACACACTATTTGGTTCCCACAGACATTGGTGCAGGAGATGTGTCTCCATTGTACTGGGTAAATGTTATTCCTGGTTTTAGCACTTGGCATACCATGGAACTACATATCCCAGACTGCTCCCTGTTCAGCCTCTGATCCACATGGAGGACCAGTGCGGAGCGTGTGGCGTTATGTCAACAGGCTGGGTCATTGTTTACATTTGCGATCATGTTCTCCAGCTCGCACCGCTCCTGGTCCCGACCGGTGAGGCTGATGACAGTTGTCTGTGAGGCTAACATTTAGCGCATTAGGGAAGATACTACAATATCCAGAATACCTTGCGCTTCACTTCCGGTTTTGCCGGAAGTGTCATCACAATTGGCATTTCTTGCATAGGTAGATACTACAATATCCAAGATACCTTGCGGTCCACCTCCGGTTTCGCCGGAAGTGTTATTAGAATCGGCACTTTACGCATAGGTAGATACTACAATACCCAAGATACCTTGCATCCCACTTCCGGCCTTTGCCGGAAGTGGTATTGATATTTACATCCAGCGGATTTGGCATAATACCACAAGATCCAGGCTACCTTGTGTTTACTTCCTGTTTCGCCGGAGGTTCATATTAGGTAGTCACTCTGCCCAATACAGACCAAGGCTGTTTTTTGATTGGTCTATTCTCGAACTACATTACCCGGCATACTTTGCGCCTGAATTATCATGTGCTCAGATACCCGGGATGTGATTGGATTGGAATCCTGGAGGTTCATAACCCGGTCACTCATTGGCCCATAAGCGTGCAATGACGCTAATACGTCTGCACGGTGACCCACGTGATGCGGTGATCCCGGAAGTGGGTATAGAGCGGCATTTTCAATTTTCCTCCTTCCATATAAAGCGTGGAGGTGACACACTAGCTTGTACCCCAGTTGATGTCTGCAGTAGACGAAACGCGTCGGGACCATATGCTAGTTACAGCCACCTAGCCCACGCTTGCTTGTTGTATTGCTGTTTTTATTTTTCAAGAATTTTTGGATTTTATTTTATTTATTTTTAAATACTTTGATTTGTAGTGGGTTTGTCATTTGAACCTTTTCTAGTTTTTTAAAATAAAATTTCCAGTTATCTGGATTTACACCATGCGGAGGATCTCTTTTTCTTTTCTTGGAACCAACTTTTTCCTTGGATATCTGGTCTTGGTCTGAGCTGAAGGGATCGATCCGGTTCAGGCTTCTAGCCGTGGAGGAACAAGGACAACAGCAGATTGCCACGACCTGAGTCCCAGAGTGGACATAAGCCTTTATGAAAGAAAAAAGTTGCGCTACTAAATGAACAAAGTGAGAACGTGGCTGCCAGCATCAGCAAATAGACATGTTGCACAAAAAATATATAAAAACAAAAAATGCAGCGCCTAGGATATGTATGGTGGCCCAAACGTGAACGTAAATAGGGACAACAACCAAACAGTAAGTGTATACGGTCTAAGAAGGCCTAGGATAAGTAAATCCAAATGTGTACCACACTAGTATATGCCTATACATGTGTATGAAAAACTTTTAAAGTATGTAATACAGTGAGCTGATACTTATAAAGTATGCAATACAGTGAGTAATACAGTGAACTAATAATAAAGTTCAATTAAGGTGACCAATGTGTAGACTGGGATCAGATGGAAGAAATGTGTATAAATCTTCAATATATTGTCCTCATAAAAGAAATCCAAAAAAACTTCAGGAATGTGAAAAACATGTATTCGTATATCCGTAGCACCCGGGGACGTGACTCCAACACCAGGGATGGGGGGAAGAAATGGATACTCTTACCCCTATGCGTGGACACACACACCAGCGGTGGTGGGTCAAACAGACAAAGATGGTGAAATAGACTTCTCTGGATCCGTCCTCTCAAGGTGTCCGCAGATGAAGCAGGCGCAAGAAATCCAATCCTTTCCCAAGTAATAATGTAGACCTCCAAGGCGTCAATGCATCAGAGATCATGTAAAAAATTGAACAGAAGAAGGCTCCACATAGCGCAGGATCAGATGGCAAAATAAAATCCTCATTTATTTCAGGAACAAAACACAAAACACACACGGTATAAAAAATGGATAAAATAAATAATCGTACAGGCTTCCATGCAGAGGCTTGCAAAAGGTGATCACAGAAGTAGCATCAAATAGTGGCGTAGCTATACAGCAGGTTCATGTACCCGACATGTTTCGCATGAAAATGCATCAACTGGGGCATGAACCTGCAAAAGACTGCCACGCCATTATAAACATAAAGCAAGATTGTTTGAACTCATTACAGCTGTTGTGTTCCCCGCCTCATGAGGGGGGTGGTCCCATCATGAGCACAGAGTACCTAACCCTCGTGCACGTCATTCAACAGAGCCAGAAGTGCAGACCAATAGAACGAGTCTGGGCCGCGCATGGCAATGAGCCGTGACGTATCTGCCAACCAGCGTCATTACGCCGCCAATCCTGGGAGTGGCCGTGTTCCTATCCTAGACGTGCATCGCATCATGTGAGCGACGCACGTAACGACGTCATCTTAGTAACGTAAAGGAACATCATCACACAGCCCATCCAGGAAGTATTTGCGTTCCACATCTCTATCGCAAGTGCCATCGCCTAAACCGCAATGGAAAATACGTCCAATAGCGGATAGCCAAATGACTCAGCCGGCAACAGCCACTCATCGCATCCAAGGTCAGCACAAACAAAGACAGAGTCGGGCTAAAATAAATGACGAGCACAAAGGAGGGCAAGCATATCTGATTCCACTGAAAATTGCTGGTATATGACACCAATAAAGTACAGGGATCTCATATACCAAAATTATACTCAATAAAATTAATATAAAAACATCGTGTGAAATGAAACAGTCATACAAAGCACCTAAAAGGAAAAAGGTAACAATATATACTGACTCTACAGATATATATATGATATAGGTATCATTATGATTATAGGTCTGCTAAATCGCTGAATGCACTGGATATGGGTTACACACCACAATTGGCATATAATAAACCGCTGGGTGCGGATAGCATATGTCAAATAGCATCAGCAACATATAAATTGTCCTAGAAGGTGTCTCATAAATATATATATTAAAAATATCTGAAAAATATATAAAATATAATCTATTAATGGTACCCCCATATAATGAATTACAATAGCTATATTAATAGCCACAGATAATGAGATGGATATAAGACTAATCCATCTTAAATTAGAATAATACATACAAAATAGAACCAGGAATGACGAAGGTGAAAATGCAAAATAAAAGAAACATATAAAATAAATAAAAAGCCACATAGACAGTAAACCGGGACATAAGGATAACCAAATAGATATTAGGCCTTATTAATAAATGAATTAATATCCCAATCAATATTGAGTCCGAACGGCGAGTAACATCGAAGCTGGTAAATCCAGAAAGTTTCCAATTGGGAAACACCCCTAACGCGAGACTCCCCTCTCCAGTGAGGAATGAATTGGTCAATCACCTGAAATTTGGTGCCTACAACCTTCTTATCATGAAATTGAAGGTAATGTCTAGGCACGCTGTGATTGGTGCGACCTTTTTTGTTGCCTGAAATGTGTTCATTGACACGAATCGAAAAGTTGCGAATAGTGCGTCCCACATACTGCTTATTACATGGACATGTAATAAGATATACGATAAATCTAGTGGTGCATGTGGTAAAATGTTTCATATGGTAGATGGTGGAAGTGGCAGAAGATGTGAAACTAACACCCTTGCCACATCCAATGACATTATGTATACACACATTGCAACGTTTACACGGATAATACCCCTTCATGTTTGGAAAAAGGGACAAGCACTGTTTAACCGGAGGGTCGACTACATTAGAGGCGATCTGATTACGAAGAGATGGAGCTCCTCTGTATACAACACCTGCACGATCAGGTAGCACCGGGCCTAACAGGGGATCGTTCTTAAGGACCCCCCAATGTCGATTAAAAATCTGTTTAATCCGTCTGTGCTGTATAGAGAATTGAGTCACAAACGACCACCTAAATCGTGGATCTGGTGGGCGTTTGGGACGCTCAACAACTAAAGACTGTCTGTCTAGCAAAGAAACCTTGACAATTTCAGCATCAATAGCAGACGGAAGGTATCCCTTCTCAATGAATCTTGACTTGAGTGTGTCTGCTTGTATGTAGAAATCATCAAGGTGTGTACAGTTTCTCCTGACTCGGAGTAGTTGGCTAAATGGTACGGATTTAAGCCAAGAGCTGTAATGACAGCTGTCGATTGGGATATACCCATTCCGATCTGTTGGCTTAAAAAAAGTTTTTGTCACTAAACTTTGGTCCATAACTGAAATCTCTAGATCCAAAAAATGAATAGTATTACGACTCATCTCATAGGTAAGCACAATTCCCATATCATTATCATTAAGAGTGACCATGAAGTCATGTAAAGACTCCTCATCACCCTTCCATAGGAGGAGGATGTCGTCTATATATCTTGCCCACACAACGAGTTCTGGACGTTGTAAGGCATAGACGACATCCTCCTCCCATAGGGCCATAAAAAGGTTTGCAAGGCTAGGGGCGAACTTAGCGCCCATTGCAACACCTTTGGTTTGCAAAAAAAACTGGCCATGATACCAAAAATAGTTAGATTGAGTAGCGAATGTTAGCAACTCCATAATATACCGCTGTTGAACCTGGGGTAACGAACCAGATACAGCCATAAAATGCTTTACCGCATGTAATCCTAGTTTGTGCGGTATGCACGTGTATAATGATGTCACGTCAGCAGTGACAAGAATACAATCCTCCCTAAAGTCCACACCTTCTAGAAGGCGTATGGTAGCTCCCGTATCCTTTAAAAAAGATGGAGTAGATTGAACCAGCGGTTGTAAGTGAAAATCGATGTAACGGCCGATACGGGACGTCACAGAATCGATTCCACTTATTATTGGTCTGCCAGGAGGGTGTACAATATTTTTATGGACTTTCGGGAGATAGTACATAATTGGAATTCTAGGAGCTATTGGCACCAAGAAGTCCTTCTCCTTTTTGTCCAAAATCCTTAACTGGAATCCTTTATCTATCAAATCACTGAGATCTTTCTTCAATACTTTTGTAGGATCTTTATTCAAGGGCATATAAGTGCTAGTATCGTCAAGGATTCTGCACATTTCGGTATGGTAATCCATTTTATCTAACACAACTAAGCCCCCCCCTTGTCAGCAGGGCGGATTATAATATCCTTGCGTTCACACAAGGTTTTCAAACCTACTTTAATGTCTGGATGATCGTAGATTTTGGCCCTAGGTAATGATTCCAAATCTCTAAGGACCAAATCCCTGAACACCCTAATAGATGGAGCAGAGATATTGGGAGGGTTAAATAGAGAGGGGTTAGATAGGCCAGTATGAGTGACACAGTCAATCCCCTCACTAGTGTCTCTAGGTAAGGATGGATTAGCAATAAAATGCCTTTGTATATTTAGTTTGCGGACATATTTGTGTACGTCCACAAACGTGTTAAATTTGTTCAAAGTCTTGGAGGGAACATATTTTAAACCCTTGTCCAAGATACATGACTCAGCCTATGAAAACGTGGCTTTACTCAAATTAAAAATGCCACTCATATTAAAATTTAAACCTTCCTTCTTTTTCCTGGCCCGCCTCCCACCTCGGGTGCCTCGTCTGGATCTCCTCTTCGTTTGGGACCCGCCAGCGCTCTGGGAAAATCCGAGTGGGGGGCAGTGTATGTATAATTGTAAGTATATGGTGATCTAGCATATTGATCATGTTCCCTTTGCATGTAGGGATAGTAAGGTTCTTGATTCTTACGTGATGTACCCTCTCTGAGGGGTGAGAACCTATTGTGTGTCCGAATGGGGGTGTGTTGTTAATAATAAGGTTCCTGATATTGATCATCATGATTAGCATTATGGCCATATGATGACCTATCATGATAATCAGAGGGTCCTGGGCCAGTATTCTTAGCATATTGAGTCCCTCTCCCCCTACTCCTCGTGTTATTACCTCTCCCCCGAGGTGGATAATTGCCACCATTGACCCTATAGGGGATATGGTCATTAGCTCTCCAGCCACTGGGGGCATTGGGAGTGCGTGGATAGTCAGTCCTATTGGCTATAGAAGCTTGTGTGGGGGGTGCTGTAAATACAGATGACCCAACCATTACTGGTGGGAGTGACGTATCCATCTGCACACAAGCAGAGGGGTCAGACTGTGGAATGATGTCTTTCTTTTGCCAATTAAAGACAAAATTGGTTTTGTAATCATTGACATCACGAGTATATTTCTTCTGTTTTTTTGTACGTTGGTCTCTTTCTTCCTTTTCGAGCAGCGTTTTGAGACTTGTCGAAAGAGAAATGTACTCGGATGTGGTTTTATGCGGGAGAAGCAAATCTCTTAATTCTTTAATCTCCTTATCAATGATGGACATTTTAGTTTTTTTTCTATCAACGAGGAAACCTAGAAAATTAATCCCTGCCTCGTTGAAATATCGAAACCAGACGTCTATGTCAGGATCACCCTGCTGGGGATGCACATCCCAGCGTAATCCTCTAGGTACCATGCGTTCCTTTGTATATTGTTCAAGGAACGCAACGTCCCATTCCAAATGGATCTCTGAGACCATAAGGTTTTTAAGTCTCATAAAGAGACCGCTAACCTCTGAATTCACATTAAGAGGCACAAATACTCCTTCCGTGTTGAAGGAACGAGTTGTTCTATAGTCAAACACATCCATTTCCAAGAAATGTGAGTGAAAAGCAGCAACAATAAACAAGCCTTAAAAAAAATGCAAAAAAGAAAAGAAAAAAGTTGCGCTACTAAATGAACAAAGTGAGAACGTGGCTGCCAGCATCAGCAAATAGACATGTTGCACAAAAAATATATAAAAACAAAAAATGCAGCGCCTAGGATATGTATGGTGGCCCAAACGTGAACGTAAATAGGGACAACAACCAAACAGTAAGTGTATACGGCCTAAGAAGGCCTAGGATAAGTAAATCCAAATGTGTACCACACTAGTATATGCCTATACATGTGTATGAAAAACTTTTAAAGTATGTAATACAGTGAGCTGATACTTATAAAGTATGCAATACAGTGAGTAATACAGTGAACTAATAATAAAGTTCAATTAAGGTGACCAATGTGTAGACTGGGATCAGATGGAAGAAATGTGTATAAATCTTCAATATATTGTCCTCATAAAAGAAATCCAAAAAAACTTCAGGAACGTGAAAAACATGTATTCGTATATCCGTAGCACCCGGGGACGTGACTCCAACACCAGGGATGGGGGGAAGAAATGGATACTCTTACCCCTATGCGTGGACACACACACCAGCGGTGGTGGGTCAAACAGACAAAGATGGTGAAATAGACTTCTCTGCATCCGTCCTCTCAAGGTGTCCGCAGATGAAGCAGGCGCAAGAAATCCAATCCTTTCCCAAGTAATAATGTAGACCTCCAAGGCGTCAATGCATCAGAGATCATGTAAAAAATTGAACAGAAGAAGGCTCCACCTAGCGCAGGATCAGATGGCAAAATAAAATCCTCATTTATTTCAGGAACAAAACACAAAACACACACGGTATAAAAAATGGATAAAATAAATAATCGTACAGGCTTCCATGCAGAGGCTTGCAAAAGGTGATCACAGAAGTAGCATCAAATAGTGGCGTAGCTATACAGCAGGTTCATGTACCCGACATGTTTCGCATGAAAATGCATCAACTGGGGCATGAACCTGCAAAAGACTGCCACGCCATTATAAACATAAAGCAAGATTGTTTGAACTCATTACAGCTGTTGTGTTCCCCGCCTCATGAGGGGGATGGTCCCATCATGAGCACAGAGTACCTAACCCTCGTGCACGTCATTCAACAGAGCCAGAAGTGCAGACCAATAGAACGAGTCTGGGCCGCGCATGGCAATGAGCCGTGACGTATCTGCCAACCAGCGTCATTACGCCGCCAATCCTGGGAGTGGCCGTGTTCCTATCCTAGACGTGCATCGCATCATGTGAGCGACGCACGTAACAACGTCATCTTAGTAACGTAAAGGAACATCATCACACAGCCCATCCAGGAAGTATTTGCGTTCCACATCTGTACTTTATTGGTGTCATATACCAGCAATTTTCAGTGGAATCAGATATGCTTGCCCTCCTTTGTGCTCGTCATTTCTTTTAGCCCGACTCTGTCTTTGTTTGTGCTGACCTTGGATGCGATGAGTGGCTGTTGCCGGCTGAGTCATTTGGCTATCCGCTATTGGACGTATTTTCCATTGCGGTTTAGGCGATGGCACTTGCGATAGAGATGTGGAACGCAAATACTTCCTGGATGGGCTGTGTGATGATGTTCCTTTACGTTACTAAGATGACGTCGTTACGTGCGTCGCTCACATGATGCGATGCACGTCTAGGATAGGAACACGGCCACTCCCAGGATTGGCGGCGTAATGACGCTGGTTGGCAGATACGTCACGGCTCATTGCCATGCGCGGCCCAGACTCGTTCTATTGGTCTGCACTTCTGGCTCTGTTGAATGACGTGCACGAGGGTTAGGTACTCTGTGCTCATGATGGGACCATCCCCCTCATGAGGCGGGGAACACAACAGCTGTAATGAGTTCAAACAATCTTGCTTTATGTTTATAATGGCGTGGCAGTCTTTTGCAGGTTCATGCCCCAGTTGATGCATTTTCATGCGAAACATGTCGGGTACATGAACCTGCTGTATAGCTACGCCACTATTTGATGCTACTTCTGTGATCACCTTTTGCAAGCCTCTGCATGGAAGCCTGTACGATTATTTATTTTATCCATTTTTTATACCGTGTGTGTTTTGTGTTTTGTTCCTGAAATAAATGAGGATTTTATTTTGCCATCTGATCCTGCGCTATGTGGAGCCTTCTTCTGTTCAATTTTTTACATGATCTCTGATGCATTGACGCCTTGGAGGTCTACATTATTACTTGGGAAAGGATTGGATTTCTTGCGCCTGCTTCATCTGCGGACACCTTGAGAGGACGGATCCAGAGAAGTCTATTTCACCATCTTTGTCTGTTTGACCCACCACCGCTGGTGTGTGTGTCCACGCATAGGGGTAAGAGTATCCATTTCTTCCCCCCATCCCTGGTGTTGGAGTCACGTCCCCGGGTGCTACGGATATACGAATACATGTTTTTCACGTTCCTGAAGTTTTTTTGGATTTCTTTTATGAGGACAATATATTGAAGATTTATACACATTTCTTCCATCTGATCCCAGTCTACACATTGGTCACCTTAATTGAACTTTATTATTAGTTCACTGTATTACTCACTGTATTGCATACTTTATAAGTATCAGCTCACTGTATTACATACTTTAAAAGTTTTTCATACACATGTATAGGCATATACTAGTGTGGTACACATTTGGATTTACTTATCCTAGGCCTTCTTAGGCCGTATACACTTACTGTTTGGTTGTTGTCCCTATTTACGTTCACGTTTGGGCCACCATACATATCCTAGGCGCTGCATTTTTTGTTTTTATATATTTTTTGTGCAACATGTCTATTTGCTGATGCTGGCAGCCACGTTCTCACTTTGTTCATTTAGTAGCGCAACTTTTTTCTTTTCTTTTTTGCATTTTTTTTAAGGCTTGTTTATTGTTGCTGCTTTTCACTCACATTTCTTGGAAATGGATGTGTTTGACTATAGAACAACTCGTTCCTTCAACACGGAAGGAGTATTTGTGCCTCTTAATGTGAATTCAGAGGTTAGCGGTCTCCTTATGAGACTTAAAAACCTTATGGTCTCAGAGATCCATTTGGAATGGGACGTTGCGTTCCTTGAACAATATACAAAGGAACGCATGGTACCTAGAGGATTACGCTGGGATGTGCATCCCCAGCAGGGTGATCCTGACATAGACGTCTGGTTTCGATATTTCAACGAGGCAGGGATTAATTTTCTAGGTTTCCTCGTTGATAGAAAAAAAACTAAAATGTCCATCATTGATAAGGAGATTAAAGAATTAAGAGATTTGCTTCTCCCGCATAAAACCACATCCGAGTACATTTCTCTTTCGACAAGTCTCAAAACGCTGCTCGAAAAGGAAGAAAGAGACCAACGTACAAAAAAACAGAAGAAATATACTCGTGATGTCAATGATTACAAAACCAATTTTGTCTTTAATTGGCAAAAGAAAGACATCATTCCACAGTCTGACCCCTCTGCTTGTGTGCAGATGGATACGTCACTCCCACCAGTAATGGTTGGGTCATCTGTATTTACAGCACCCCCCACACAAGCTTCTATAGCCAATAGGACTGACTATCCACGCACTCCCAATGCCCCCAGTGGCCGGAGAGCTAATGACCATATCCCCTATAGGGTCAATGGTGGCAATTATCCACCTCGGGGGAGAGGTAATAACACGAGGAGTAGGGGGAGAGGGACTCAATATGCTAAGCATACTGGCCCAGGACCCTCTGATTATCATGATAGGTCATCATATGGCCATAATGCTAATCATGATGATCAATATCAGGAACCTTATTATTCACAACACACCCCCATTCGGACACACAATAGGTTCTCACCCCTCAGAGAGGGTACATCACGTAAGAATCAAGAACCTTACTATCCCTACATGCAAAGGGAACATGATCAGTATGCTAGATCACCATATACTTACAATGATACATACACTGCCCCCCACTCGGATTTTCCCAGAGCGCTGGCGGGTCCCAAACGAAGAGGAGATCCAGACGAGGCACCCGAGGTGGGAGGCGGGCCAGGAAAAAGAAGGAAGGTTTAAATTTTAATATGAGTGGCATTTTTAATTTGAGTAAAGCCACGTTTTCAGAGGCCGAGTCACGTATCTTGGACAAGGGTTTAACCACTTAACGACCGCCCACTGTAAATATACGTCAGCAGAATGGCACCGACAGGCAGAATCACGTATATGTACGTGATTGCCTTTGTATAGTTGGGGGGTCCGATCGGACCCCCCTTCTTTACAGTGAGCGGTCGTTTTACCTTCGGGAGCGATCCGGCATGAGGGGACGGCCGTTTGATTCCGGCCACCGCCTCTCGATCGCTCCCGGCGAATGAGAGAGCTTCCCCTGCCTGCCAGGAAGGAGGAAGTGATGTCATCTCTCCTGGGGCGCTCACATATACCGAGCGCCGTACAGGAGAAGATGCAGGTTAGTACACAAAACAGCACACTGACACCAGGACACATAGGCACATAAATCGCCCCCCCAGGCCCCCCCAGACACCCCCAGATCACCCCCCAGCCCCCAGTCACAGTGTCACTGATTGCAGTGACCATTTATTTAGTGATCACTGCAATCAGTGACATTTGTGACTGTAAAAGTGTCACTACATTTAGTTTTAGGTCCAGTGTAGCCCCCTAACCCCCCCTAATAAAGGTTTAACCCCCTGATCACCCCCCAGATAACCCTTTCACCCCCTATCACCACTCTCACTAAGCAATCATTTTTCTGATCGATGTCTTAGCGTCGGTGATGCTGATCGGTAGCCAGTAATTTTTTTTAGGTTCGCCGCAGGTTTTTATAGCGTCGGGTACCCCCATATATTACCTAATGAAGGTTTAACCCCCTTGATCGCCCCCCAGGTAACCCTTTCACCCCCTATCACCACTGTCACTAAGTTATAATTTTTCTGATCGATGTCTTAGCGTCGGCGATGCTGATCGGTAGCCAGTAATTTTTTTTAGGTTCGCCGCAGGTTTTTATAGTGTTGGGTACCCCCATATATTACCTAATAAAGGTTTAACCCCCTTGATCACCCCCCAGGTAACCCTTTCACCCCCTAGCACCGCTGTGGCTATGCGATCATTTTTCTGATCGATGTCTTAGCGTCGGTGATGCGGATCGGTAGCCAGTAATTTTTTTTAGGTTCGCCGCAGGTTTTTATAGCGTCGGGTACCCCCATATATTACCTAATGAAGGTTTAACCCCCTTGATCGCCCCCCAGGTAACCCTTTCACCCCCTATCACCACTGTCACTAAGTTATAATTTTTCTGATCGATGTCTTAGCGTCGGCGATGCTGATCGGTAGCCAGTAATTTTTTTTAGGTTCGCCGCAGGTTTTTATAGTGTTGGGTACCCCCATATATTACCTAATAAAGGTTTAACCCCCTTGATCACCCCCCAGGTAACCCTTTCACCCCCTAGCACCGCTGTGGCTATGCGATCATTTTTCTGATCGATGTCTTAGCGTCGGTGATGCGGATCGGTAGCCAGTAATTTTTTTTAGGTTCGCCGCAGGTTTTTATAGCGTCGGGTACCCCCATATATTACCTAATAAAGGTTTAACCCCCTTGATCGCTCCCCGGGTAACCCTTTCACCCCCTATCACCACTGTCACTAAGCGATAATTTTTCTGATCGATGTCTTAGCGTCGGCGATGCTGATCGGTAGCCAGTAATTTTTTTTAGGTTCGCCGCAGGTTTTTATAGCGTCGGGTACCCCCATATATTACCTAATAAAGGTGTAACCCCCTTGATCACCCCCCAGGTAACCCTTTCACCCCCTAGCACCGCCGTCACTATGCGATCATTTTTCTGATCGATGTCTTAGCGTCGGTGATGCTGATCGGTAGCCAGTAATTTTTTTTAGGTTCGCCGCAGGTTTTTATAGCGTCAGGTACCCCCATATATTATCTAATAAAGGTTTAACCCCCTGATCGCCCCCCAGGTAACCCTTTCACCCCCTATCACCACTGTCGCTAAGCAATCGTTTTTATGATCGTTGTCTTAGTGTCGGTGATGCCGATAGGTAGCCAGTAATTGCCCCTAGTTAACCCTTTCACCAGTGATCATCATATAAGTGTTACGGGTGACGCTGGTTAGTTAGTTTGCTTTTTATAGTGTCAGGGCACCCGCCGTATATAACCCAATAAAGGTTTAACCCCCTGATCGCCCGGCGGGTGATATCAGTTAGGTTTTAGCGTCAGAGAGGGTCTGCGTCACACCCCAGGCAGCGTCAGGTTAGTGCCAGTAGCGCTAACACCCACACGTGAAGCATACACCCCCCTTAGTGGTATAGTATCTGATCAGCTCAATATCTGATCTGATCAGATCTATACTAGCGTCCCCAGCAGTTTAGGGTTCCCAAAAACGCAGTGTTAGCGGGATCAGCCCAGATACCTGCTAGCACCTGCGTTTTGCCCCTCCGTCCAGCCCAGGCCACCGAAGTGCAGTATCGATCGATCACTGTCACTTGCAAAACACAACACACATAACTGCAGCGTTCACAGAGACAGGCCTGATCCCTGCGACTCCAGTGCTGTAGGAGGTAATTTCACCACCACAGTTAAAAAAAAAAGAAGCATATATGCCGAAGCATTGGGGCAGCAGGAGCGGAGGAGCGATTTTGCTCCTAATGCCGCGTATATACGGTCGAAATTCCGACGGAGGCTTGCCCGTGGAAAAGTCTGACCATGTGTACGCGGCATAACTTTTGCGAGAAGATGTCCCCATGCTTCGGCATATATAAATGGTGCATGTATGCCCATCATTAGAAGTGGGTGGATGAAGGGCGGTATTCTAATGGTGGGCATACCCACCGATCAATCTTTTTTTTTTCGTTCAGCCAACAGGCTGCATGAAAAAAAAGATTACAATACATGTCCAACAAGGACCACCAACGTACTGGTATGTTGCTGGAATTTGAATGTTTATACCAGAATGATGCCTGCGGGTTTAGGTATCATCTTGGTATCATTCTTTTCAGCCAGCGGCCGGCTTTCATGTAAAAGCAATCCTAGTGGCTAATTAGCCTCTGGACTGCTTTTACAAGCAGTGGGAGGGAATGTCCCCCCCGGATATAAAAAGCGCCATTGGGAAATTGGGAAAGCATTTTATAACACCGATCTTGGTGTGGTCAGATGCTTTGAGGGCAGAGGAAAGATCTAGGGTCCAATAGACCCCAGTTTTTTCAAAAAAGAGTACCTGTCATTACCTATTGCTATCATAGGGGATATTTACATTCCCTGAGATAACAATAAAAGTGATAAAAATAAATAAATATGGAAGCAACAGTTTAAAAATAAAATAAAAAAGCAAAATTAATAATAAAAAAAAAAATAAAAAAAAAAAGCACCCCTGTCCTGTCCTGCTCTTGCCCAATAGCGAACGCAAGCGTCGGTCTGGCGTCATATGTAAACAGCAATTGCACCATGCATGTGAGGTATCACCGCGAAGGCCAGATCGAGGGCAGTAATTTTAGCAGTAGACCTCCTCTGTAAATCTAACGGGGTAACCTGTAAATGCTTTTAAAGGCTTTTAAAAATGTATGTAGTTTGTCGCCAATGCGCGTTTGTGCGAAATTTTAAAGCATGTCGTGTTTGGTATCTATGTACTCGGCCTAAGATCATCTTTTTTATTTCATCAAACATTTGGGCAATATAGTGTGTTTTAGTGCATTAAAATTAAAAAAAGTGTATTTTTCCCAAAAAAATGCGTTTGAAAAATCGCTGCGCAAATACTGTGTAGAAAAAAAAAATGCAACACCCACCATTTTATTCTGTAGGGCCTTTGCTTTAAAAATATATATAATTTTTGGGGGTTCAACATAATTTTCTTGCAAAAAAAAATATGTTTTCATGTAAACAAAAAGTGTCAAAAAGGGCTTTGTCTTCAAGTGGTTAGAAGAGTGGATGTAAGCTTCCTAATGTTGTGTATAAAATGCCAGAACAGTTCAAAACCCCCCCAAATGACCCCATTTTGGAAAGTAGACACCCCAAGATATATACTGAGAGGCATGTCGAGTCCATGGAATAGTTTATATGTTGACACAAGTTGCGGAAAAAAATTTTTTTTTTTTTTTTTGCACAAAGTTGTCACTAAATGATATATTGCTCAAACATGCCATGGGCATATGTGGAATTACACCCCAAAATACATTCTGTTGCTTCTCCTGAGTACGGGGATACCACATGTGTGAGACTTTTTGGGAGCCTAGCCGCGTACGGGACCCCAAAATCCAAGCACCGCCTTCAGGCTTTCTAAGGGTGTCAATTTTTGATTTCACTTCTCACTGCCTATCACAGTTTCGGAGGCCATGGAATGCCCAGATGGCACAAAACCCCCCCAAATGACCCCATTTTGGAAAGTAGACACCCCAAGCTATTTGCTGAGAGGTATTGTGAGTATTTTGCAGATCTCGCTTTTTGTCACAAAGTTTTGAAAATTGAAAAAAAAAAGAAAAAAAAAAAAAATGTTCTTTCTTCATTTTCAAAAACAAATGAGAGCTGTAAAATACTCACCATGCCTCTCAGCAAACAGCTTGGGGTGTCTACTTTCCAAAATGGGGTCATTTGGGGGGGGTTTGTGCTATTTTGGCATTTTATGGCCTTCAAAACTGTGATAGGTAGTGAGGAGTGAAATCAAAAATTTGCGCCCTTAGAAATCCTGGAGGCGGTGCTTGGTTTCCGGGGTCCCGTACGTGGCTAGGCTCCTAAAAAGTCCCACACATGTGGTATCCCCGTACTCAGGAGAAGCAGCAGAATGTATTTTGGGGTGCAATTCCACATATGACCATGGCATGTGTGAGCATTTAGTGACAACTTTTTGTAATTTTTTTTTTTTGTCATTATTCAATCACTTGGGACAAAAAAAAAATATTCAATGGGCTCAACAGGCCTCTCAGCAATTTCCTTGGGGTGTCTACTTTCTAAAATGGGGTCATTTGGGGGGGTTTTGTACTGCCCTGTCATTTTAGCACCTCAAGAAATGAGATAGGCAGTCATAAATTAAAAGCTGTGTAAATTCCAGAAAATGTACCCTAGTTTGTAAACGCTATAACTTTTGCGCAAACCGATAAATATACGCTTATTGACATTTTTTTTACTAAAGACATGTGGCTGAATACATTTTGGCCTAAATGTATGACTAAAATTGAGTTTATTCGATTTTTCTTATAACAAAAAGTAGAAAATATCATTTTTTTCAAAATTTTCGGTCTTTTTCCATTTATATCGCAAAAAATAAAAATCGCAGAGGCAATCAAATACCATTAAAAGAAAGCTCTATTTGTGGGAAGAAAAGGACGCAAATTTCGTTTGGGTACAACATTGCATGTCCGCACAATTTACAGTTAAAACAGCACAGTGCAAAATTCTGAATTCACCTCTGGTCCTTTAGCTACCAAATGGTCCGGGGCTTAAGTGGTTAAAATATGTTCCCTCCAAGACTTTGAACAAATTTAACACGTTTGTGGACGTACACAAATATGTCCGAAAACTAAATATACAAAGGCATTTTATTGCTAATCCATCCTTACCTAGAGACACTAGTGAGGGGATTGACTGTGTCACTCATACTGGCCTATCTAACCCCTCTCTATTTAACCCTCCCAATATCTCTGCTCCATCTATTAGGGTGTTCAGGGATTTGGTCCTTAGAGATTTGGAATCATTACCTAGGGCCAAAATCTACGATCATCCAGACATTAAAGTAGGTTTGAAAACCTTGTGTGAACGCAAGGATATTATAATCCGCCCTGCTGACAAGGGGGGGGCTTAGTTGTGTTAGATAAAATGGATTACCATACCGAAATGTGCAGAATCCTTGACGATACTAGCACTTATATGCCCTTGAATAAAGATCCTACAAAAGTATTGAAGAAAGATCTCAGTGATTTGATAGATAAAGGATTCCAGTTAGGGATTTTGGACAAAAAGGAGAAGGACTTCTTGGTGCCAATAGCTCCTAGAATTCCAATTATGTACTATCTCCCGAAAGTCTATAAAAATATTGTACACCCTCCTGGCAGACCAATAATAAGTGGAATCGATTCTGTGACGTCCCGTATCGGCCGTTACATCGATTTTCACTTACAACCGCTGGTTCAATCTACTCCATCTTTTTTAAAGGATACGGGAGCTACCATACGCCTTCTAGAAGGTGTGGACTTTAGGGAGGATTGTATTCTTGTCACTGCTGACGTGACATCATTATACACGTGCATACCGCACAAACTAGGATTACATGCGGTAAAGCATTTTATGGCTGTATCTGGTTCGTTACCCCAGGTTCAACAGCGGTATATTATGGAGTTGCTAACATTCGCTACTCAATCTAACTATTTTTGGTATCATGGCCAGTTTTTTTTGCAAACCAAAGGTGTTGCAATGGGCGCTAAGTTCGCCCCTAGCCTTGCAAACCTTTTTATGGCCCTATGGGAGGAGGATGTCGTCTATGCCTTACAACGTCCAGAACTCGTTGTGTGGGCAAGATATATAGACGACATCCTCCTCCTATGGAAGGGTGATGAGGAGTCTTTACATGACTTCATGGTCACTCTTAATGATAATGATATGGGAATTGTGCTTACCTATGAGATGAGTCGTAATACTATTCATTTTTTGGATCTAGAGATTTCAGTTATGGACCAAAGTTTAGTGACAAAACTTTTTTTAAGCCAACAGATCGGAATGGGTATATCCCAATCGACAGCTGTCATTACAGCTCTTGGCTTAAATCCGTACCATTTAGCCAACTACTCCGAGTCAGGAGAAACTGTACACACCTTGATGATTTCTACATACAAGCAGACACACTCAAGTCAAGATTCATTGAGAAGGGATACCTTCCGTCTGCTATTGATGCTGAAATTGTCAAGGTTTCTTTGCTAGACAGACAGTCTTTAGTTGTTGAGCGTCCCAAACGCCCACCAGATGCACGATTTAGGTGGTCGTTTGTGACTCAATTCTCTATACAGCACAGACGGATTAAACAGATTTTTAATCGACATTGGGGGGTCCTTAAGAACGATCCCCTGTTAGGCCCGGTGCTCCCTGATCGTGCAGGTGTTGTATACAGAGGAGCTCCATCTCTTCGTAATCAGATCGCCTCTAATGTAGTTGACCCTCCGGTTAAACAGTGCTTGTCCCTTTTTCCAAACATGAAGGGGTATTATCCGTGTAAACGTTGCAATGTGTGTATACATAATGTCATTGGATGTGGCAAGGGTGTTAGTTTCACATCTTCTGCCACTTCCACCATCTACCATATGAAACATTTTACCACATGCACCACTAGATTTATCGTATATCTTATTACATGTCCATGTAATAAGCAGTATGTGGGACGCACTATTCGCAACTTTTCGATTCGTGTCAATGAACACATTTCAGGCAACAAAAAAGGTCGCACCAATCACAGCGTGCCTAGACATTACCTTCAATTTCATGATAAGAAGGTTGTAGGCACCAAATTTCAGGTGATTGACCAATTCATTCCTCACTGGAGAGGGGAGTCTCGCGTTAGGGGTGTTTCCCAATTGGAAACTTTCTGGATTTACCAGCTTCGATGTTACTCACCGTTCGGACTCAATATTGATTGGGATATTAATTCATTTATTAATAAGGCCTAATATCTATTTGGTTATCCTTATGTCCCGGTTTACTGTCTATGTGGCTTTTTATTTATTTTATATGTTTCTTTTATTTTGCATTTTCACCTTCGTCATTCCTGGTTCTATTTTGTATGTATTATTCTAATTTAAGATGGATTAGTCTTATATCCATCTCATTATCTGTGGCTATTAATATAGCTATTGTAATTCATTATATGGGGGTACCATTAATAGATTATATTTTATATATTTTTCAGATATTTTTAATATATATATTTATGAGACACCTTCTAGGACAATTTATATGTTGCTGATGCTTAGTGATGAGCCGAACACCCCCGGGTTCGGTTCGCACCAGAACCCGCGAACGGACCGAAAGTTCGTACGAACATTAGAACCCTATTAAATACAATGGATGCGAACGTTCGAATTCTAAAGTGCTAATTATAACAACTATTATGCATGTTATTGTCCTAAAAAGGGTTTGGGAACCCGGGTTCTGCACCAGGGGACATGTATCAATGCAAAAAGAAGTTTTAAAAACGGTCGTTTTTCGGGAGCAGTCATTTTAATGATGCATAAAGTGAAAAAAAAAAGTCAAATATTCCTTTAAATATCGTACCTGGGGGGTGTCTAAAGTGTGCCTGTGAAGTGCCACGTGTTTCCCGTGTTTAGAACTGTCCCTGCACAAAATGACACTTCTAAAGGAAAAAAAAGCCATTTAAAACTGCTTGCGGCTTTAATGTAATGTCTGGTCCCGGTAATATGGATGAAAATCTTTAAGAAAAATGGCATAGCTACCCCATGACCCCCCCCCCTACCCCAGCCCATTACCAGCCCCTTTGGGTCTTGTATGGATATTAAGGGGAACCCCGCACATAAAATAAAAAAGGCCCTATATACTCTGAACAGCCGTATACAGGCGGTGCATACAAGACAGGGGCTGTAGGTTTGTTCTTATGTAGAATGTGTTTGTAATTTTGAACAGGTACATTGTTGAAGTGTAGCTCCAGCCCAAAAATCTATTTTTAAACTTTTTGGGAAACATAGGTAAGGGTTATCACCCCTGTAACATTTGTTTTGCTGTCTGTGCCCCTGTTCAGAACATTTCACCTCACTTTCCGTCCCAATGACAACTGTTTTTGAAATGTAGTGTTTTTCTTGAAACAAGGATTGCTGATAAAGCATCAGTACAGAGGAGACACCTTTCTCCCATATTTATTCTTACAGGAGAGAATTTTCCTTCCTAGTGGTAGATTTCCTCTCACTTCCTGTTGTCTTCTTGCGTTTGCAAGTAGGAGTCGTTTGTAAGTTGGATGTTTGAAAGTAGGGACCTGCCGTATATACTCTGCAGAAATAGGCCCCTTAGTTGTTGGTGTTGGCAAAACACTGTAAGCACTCACAGTTACTCTTGGTTGGTGCTGGAACGCCCTGCTGTCAACTATTATATCAGGAATTTTAATTACATATAATTGTTGAACAGTGGTAGTAAAAATTGGGCCTTTGATGGTGGTGCTGGTGCCACAACACTGTAAGCCCTGACAGTTACTCTTGGTGGGTGCAGCAATGGGCCCTGCTGTGAATTATTAGATCAAGAATTGTAATTACATGCCCCTTTTGAACAGGGGCTGAAAAATTGGGCCTTTCGTGGTGGTGGTGGTGGTGGCGTTGCCACAACACTGTAAGCCCTCAGACTTACTCTTGGTGGGTGCAGGAATGGGCCCTGCTGTGAATTATTACATCAAGAATTGTAATTGCATGCCCCTGTTGAACAGGGGCTGAAAAATTGGGCCTTAGGCACTGGTGGCACAACACTACAACCCCTCACAGATACTGTACTTGGAGCACAGCAATGAGCCCTGTTGCAAAGTATTGCTTCAAAAATTGTAATGACACGCCCCTGTTAAACAGGGGCTGAAAAATTGGGCCTTAGGCACTGGTGGCACAACACTACAACCCCTCACAGATACTGTACTTGGAGCACAGCAATGAGCCCTATGGCAAATTATTGCTAAAAAAATTGTTAGTACACGCCCCTGTAAAACAGGGGCTGAAAAATTGGGCCTTAGCCACTGGTGGCGGCACCCATAAACAAAAATGATCTTCCAAGCTATCATCATCAATCGTATCATTGAGGACTCGGAGGAGGAGGATAGCCAGTCAACATAACAGCACAGGCACTCAGCATCAGCATCAGTCTTGAAGGGACGTGACATGTTAAAATCAATTAGTCTGTTATATCAGCATCAGGTGTGTGGTAGCTGGTGGTGATCCAAGACTGGTTCATCTTGATGAAAGTCAGTCGATCAACCGAGTCGGTGGACAGGCGCACCCTGTGATCCGTGACAAATCCTCCAGCAGTACTGAATGTGCGTTCCGAAAGAACGCTGGATGCAGGACAGGCCAGTAGCTCAATTGCATACTGTGCAAGCTCTGGCCAGTGATCCATCCTCAAGACCCAGTAAGCCAGAGGATTTTCGGTGGGGAAGGTGTCCAAGTCTGACCTTGCCCCTAGATATTCCTGCACCATGTTTATCAGACGCTGGCGATGGTTGCTGGAACCAATCATACTTTGGGGCTGCGGACTAAAGAATTGTCTGAACGCATCGGTCAGACGGCCACCTTCCCCACCGCTCCTTCTTTGACTGGCCGAAGCCTCAGCAACTCGTTGTCCTGGACCAGGAGTTTGTAACCTCCCAGTCTCTGGGAACGCGTTGCACAGACCTTTCTGCAAGGCCTCCCGGAGTTGTCTCATCCTCTGCTCCCTCTGCGACGGTAACATAAGGTCCGCAACCTTACCCTTGTACCGTGGATCAAGGAGAGTGGCCAGCCAGTAATGGTCCCTCTCCTTGATCCGAAGAATACGAGGATCCTTCCGCAGACTTTGCAGGATCAGGGAGGCCATGCAGCGTAGGTTTGCTGAGGCATTCGCTCCGGAGTCCTCTGGGTCACTAAGGACGACATGATCCGCAGTCACCTCCTCCCAGCCACGTACAAGTCCACTGGTTTCTTGGGACTGTAAATCATCCCTAAAAGACTGCTGCTGATGATGCTGAGTGCCAGCCTCCACCTCCATGCTGACACAATCCTCCTCCTCCTCCTCCTCCTCCTCTTCCTCTTCCTGTGCGATGGGTGGGACAGAAGGAACACTGTCTGGGTAAAGGGGGCCTTGAGAGGCAAGGAAGTCCTCCTCTTCCTGCCTCTGTTCTGCCTCAAGTGCCCTGTCCATTATTCCACGCAGCGTGTGCTCCAACAGGTGGACAAGAGGTACAGTGTCACTGATGCATGCACTGTCACTGCTCACCATCCTCGTGGCCTCCTCAAATGGTGCCAGGACAGTGCATGCATCCCTGATCATGCCCCACTGGCGTGGAGAAAAAAAAACAAGCTCCCCTGACCCTGTCCTGGTGCCGTAGTCGCACAGGTACTCATTGATGGCCCTCTGCTGCGTGTGCAGCCGCTGCAGCATGGCCAACGTTGAGTTCCACCTGGTGGGCATGTCACATATAAGGCGGTTCTTGGGCAGGTTCAACTCCTTTTGCAGCTCAGCCAGGCGAGCACTGGCATTATAAGATCTGCGGAAATGCACACAGACTTTCCTGGCCTGCCTCAGGACATCCTGTAAGCCCGGGTACCTGCCCAAGAACCGCTGCACCACCAGGTTAAGGACGTGAGCCACACAGGGCACATGGGTCAGTTGTCCCTGTCGGAGGGCGGAGAGGAGGTTGGTGCCATTGTCGCAAACCACCATTCCTGGCTTAAGCTGGCGTGGCGTCAACCACCTCTCGGCCTGGCCCTGCAGAGCAGACAGGACCTCTGCCCCAGTGTGGCTTCTGTCCCCCAAACACACCAGCGCAAGCACGGCATGGCATCTTTTTGCCTGCGTACTTGCGTAGCCCCGTGAACGGCTACGGAGCACCGCTGGTTCATAGGACAAACCACAGGAAGAGGCCATGGAGGAAGAAGAAGAGGAGGGGGTGGAGGAGAGAGGTGTGTCACAACCAGTAGTAGCATTTTGGAGGCTTGGCGGTGGGACAACCTCCAACACTACTGCACCTTGTCCTGCATCCTTCCCAGCTGCCAAAAGAGTGACCCAATGGGCCGTGAAAGAAAGGTAACGTCCCTGTCCATGCCTGCTGGACCATGAGTCAGCGGTAATATGCACCTTACCGCTGACCGCCCTGTCCAGCGAGGCCAAGACATTGCCTTCCACATGCCGGTAGAGAGCCGGAATAGCCTTCCGTGAGAAAAAGTGGCGTTTGGGAACCTGCCACTGAGGAACCGCACATTGCACAAACTCACGGAAGGGGGCCGAGTCTACCAACTGAAAAGGCAGCAGTTGAAGTGCTAGCAATTTAGCCAAGCTAGCATTCAACCGCTGGGCATGTGGATGGCTGGGAGTGAACTTCTTTCGACGGTCCAGCAGCTGGGGCAGGGAAATTTGCCTGCTAGAATCGGACGTTGGTGTACTGCTAGCAGAGTGGCCGCAAGTACTTGGCTGTGACACACCTAATTCTACACCTTCATTCCTCTCAGTGCATGTTTCAGAGAGGACTGAAGTTATAGTGGGGTTGGAGATCCCAGCTGATGCGGTGCAAGGAGAGGTCCGCTTTGTTCTTTGGTGTGGGTCTTTGAGGTAGGCTTGCCAACGAGCTGCATGGCAGGTCAACATATGTCTGGTCAGGCATGTGGTACCCAAGCGGCTGATGTTTTGGCCACGCGATATACGCTTGAGACATATGTTGCAAACAGCAGCTGTGCGATCTGATGCACTAGCCTCAAAAAAGGCCCACACCAAGGAACTTTTTGAATGACGGGCAGAGGCAGCGCCCTGCACAGGCGGAGCTCTGCGGTGTGATTCCGTCGGTGTACTGCCCTTACGCTGGCCACCAAAGGGCATCCTGTCTCGTTGGAGATGTGCCTCCTCCTCATCCTCCTCCTCCTCTCTCCTATTAGGCACCCACGTGGAGTCAGTGACCTCATCATCCCCTCCCTCCTCATCACTGGAGCCAATCTGGCAGTATGCTGCAGCTGCTGGAACATGACTGCCAGATTGGTGTCCTTCTTGAGCATCCCCTCTGTCTGCTCTCACCCTACTGCCTTCCTGTAGCTGGGTTTCATCATCAGACCCTTCGAAACGCTGGGCATCCTCCTGGAGCATGTACCCAACACTGTGCTCAAACAGTTCGGGGGACTCCTCAGGAGGAGGACATGGTGGGTCTAGGGAAGGAGTGACTGATGATGAGTCTGACATTGATACCAGGGAAGAGGACGCTTTGGCAGCTGCTTTGCCAGTACCCTGAGCCTGGGTGAGAGAGGATGAGGAGGAGGAGGAGGGCTTGGTCATCCACTCTACCAAGTCTTCAGCATGATGTGGCTCAACATGTCCAGCTGCCGAAAAGAAGGACAAGCGTGTCCCATGGCCATGTGCTGATGACAATGCACCGCGTCCACGACCAGCACTGTTGCCCCCAGACACAGAGCCTGCTTGCCCTCTTTTATTGCCTCCTGACTGTCTGCCT
This sequence comes from Rana muscosa, assembly GCA_029206835.1. Classification (NCBI taxonomy): domain Eukaryota; kingdom Metazoa; phylum Chordata; class Amphibia; order Anura; family Ranidae; genus Rana; species Rana muscosa. The sequence continues at coordinate 39,352,600 of CM055122.1, forward strand.
CTCCTTGTTTGCCTTCCAGACATTCTAATAGATGGCCTGCAGGGAGATGGGAAAAAAGCAATAAGGGCTACCTTCAGGTGTCCTTCTCTGTCCCTTGAAACAAGGACTTGCACAGTGAAAGAAACTGACACTCTCCCTACCTACAGTTTTCTGTCCCTAGAAAAAATGTTTTTTTTAAGCACAATATAGCACAAGGAGAATTCACTCACTGTCCTTCCAGGTCCCTAGAAACAAGGACTTGCACAGTGAAAGAAACTGACACTCTCCCTACCTACAGTTTTCTGTCCCTAGAAAAAATGTTTTTTTTAAGCACAATATAGCACAAGGAGAATTCACTCACTGTCCTTCCAGGTCCCTGGAAACAAGGACTTGCACAGTGAAAGAAACTGACACTCTCCCTACCTACAGTTTTCTGTCCCTAGAAAAAATGTTTTTTTTAAGCACAATATAGCACAAGGAGAATTCACTCACTGTCCTTCCAGGTCCCTGGAAACAAGGACTTGCACAGTGAAAGAAACTGACACTCTCCCTACCTACAGTTTTCTGTCCCTAGAAAAAATGTTTTTTTTAAGCACAATATAGCACAAGGAGAATTCACTCACTGTCCTTCCAGGTCCCTGGAAACAAGGACTTGCACAGTGAAAGAAACTGACACTCTCCCTACCTACAGTTTTCTGTCCCTAGAAAAAATGTTTTTTTTAAGCACAATATAGCACAAGGAGAATTCACTCACTGTCCTTCCAGGTCCCTGGAAACAAGGACTTGCACAGTGAAAGAAACTGACACTCTCCCTACCTACAGTTTTCTGTCCCTAGAAAAAATGTTTTTTTTAAGCACAATATAGCACAAGGAGAATTCACTCACTGTCCTTCCAGGTCCCTGGAAACAAGGACTTGCACAGTGAAAGAAACTGACACTCTCCCTACCTACAGTTTTCTGTCCCTAGAAAAAATGTTTTTTTTAAGCACAATATAGCACAAGGAGAATTCACTCACTGTCCTTCCAGGTCCCTAGAAACAAGGACTTGCACAGTGAAAGAAACTGACACTCTCCCTACCTACAGTTTTCTGTCCCTAGAAAAAATGTTTTTTTTAAGCACAATATAGCACAAGGAGAATTCACTCACTGTCCTTCCAGGTCCCTGGAAACAAGAACTTGCACAGTGAAAGAAACTGACACTCTCCCTACCTACAGTTTTCTGTCCCTAGAAAAAATGTTTTTTTTAAGCACAATATAGCACAAGGAGAATTCACTCACTGTCCTTCCAGGTCCCTAGAAACAAGGACTTGCACAGTGAAAGAAACTGACACTCTCCCTACCTACAGTTTTCTGTCCCTAGAAAAGATGTTTTTTTTAAGCACAATATAGCACAAGGAGAATTCACTCACTGTCCTTCCAGGTCCCTGGAAACAAGGAGTTGCACAGTGAAAGAAACTGACACTCTCCCTACCTACAGTTTTCTGTCCCTAGAAAAAATGTTTTTTTTAAGCACAATATAGCACAAGGAGAATTCACTCACTGTCCTTCCAGGTCCCTGGAAACAAGGACTTGCACAGTGAAAGAAACTGACACTCTCCCTACCTACAGTTTTCTGTCCCTAGAAAAAATGTTTTTTTTAAGCACAATATAGCACAAGGAGAATTCACTCACTGTCCTTCCAGGTCCCTAGAAACAAGGACTTGCACAGTGAAAGAAACTGACACTCTCCCTACCTACAGTTTTCTGTCCCTAGAAAAAATGTTTTTTTTAAGCACAACATAGCACAAGGAGAATTCACTCACTGTCCTTCCATGTCCCTGGAAACAAGGACTTGCACAGTGAAAGAAACTGACACTCTCCCTACCTACAGTTTTCTGTCCCTAGAAAAAATGTTTTTTTTAAGCACAATATAGCACAAGGAGAATTCACTCACTGTCCTTCCAGGTCCCTGGAAACAAGGACTTGCACAGTGAAAGAAACTGACACTCTCCCTACCTACAGTTTTCTGTCCCTAGAAAAAATGTTTTTTTTAAGCACAATATAGCACAAGGAGAATTCACTCACTGTCCTTCCAGGTCCCTGGAAACAAGGACTTGCACAGTGAAAGAAACTGACACTCTCCCTACCTACAGTTTTCTGTCCCTAGAAAAAATGTTTTTTTTAAGCACACTATAGCACAAGCACAAAACACACTGACACTCTCCCTACCTATCCTTCTCTTTCCCTAAACTAAAGGAATCCAGGTTAAGCAAGAAAGAAATAAAAGTCACTGTCCCTGCCTATGCTGCTCTATCCCTGCTCCGGAACACACTACACTAGGCCGCCGTGCTGGCGGCCTTTTATAGTGTGGGGCGTGTACTAAACACCCTCAGCAATAATTGGCCACAGGCATCCTGCCTGTGGCCAATCATTGCTCTCCTCGCTGCCGGCGCTGTGATTGGCCAAGCATGCGGGGTCACAGTGCATGCTTGGCCAATCACAGCGCCTGGATGACACTGCGATGGCGTAGTGCATTGTGGGCCGTTCGCGTCACTCGAATTTGGCGCGAACGGCCCAAATCGTTCGATCTTCGTCGAACGATCGAACAGCCGATGTTCGAGTCGAACGTATGTTCGACTCGAACACGAAGCTCATCCCTACTGATGCTATTTGACATATGCTATCCGCACCCAGTGGTTTATTATATGCCAATTGTGGTGTGTAACCCGTATCCAGTGCATTCAGCGATTTAGCAGACCTATAATCATAATGATACCTATATCATATATATCTGTAGAGTCAGTATATATTGTTACCTTTTTCCTTTTAGGTGCTTTGTATGACTGTTTCATTTCACACGATGTTTTTATATTTATTTTATTGAGTATAATTTTGGTATATGAGATCCCTGTACTTTATTGGTGTCATATACCAGCAATTTTCAGTGGAATCAGATATGCTTGCCCTCCTTTGTGCTCATCATTTCTTTTAGCCCGACTCTGTCTTTGTTTGTGCTGACCTTGGATGCGATGAGTGGCTGTTGCCGGCTGAGTCATTTGGCTATCCGCTATTGGACGTATTTTCCATTGCGGTTTAGGCGATGGCACTTGCGATAGAGATGTGGAACGCAAATACTTCCTGGATGGGCTGTGTGATGATGTTCCTTTACGTTACTAAGATGACGTCGTTACGTGCGTCGCTCACATGATGCGATGCACGTCTAGGATAGGAGCACGGCCACTCCCAGGATTGGCGGCGTAATGACGCTGGTTGGCAGATACGTCACGGCTCATTGCCATGCGCGGCCCAGACTCGTTCTATTGGTCTGCACTTCTGGCTCTGTTGAATGACGTGCACGAGGGTTAGGTACTCTGTGCTCATGATGGGACCATCCCCCTCATGAGGCGGGGAACACAACAGCTGTAATGAGTTCAAACAATCTTGCTTTATGTTTATAATGGCGTGGCAGTCTTTTGCAGGTTCATGCCCCAGTTGATGCATTTTCATGCGAAACATGTCGGGTACATGAACCTGCTGTATAGCTACGCCACTATTTGATGCTACTTCTGTGATCACCTTTTGCAAGCCTCTGCCTGTACGATTATTTATTTTATCCATTTTTTATACCGTGTGTGTTTTGTGTTTTGTTCCTGAAATAAATGAGGATTTTATTTTGCCATCTGATCCTGCGCTATGTGGAGCCTTCTTCTGTTCAATTTTTTACATGATCTCTGATGCATTGACGCCTTGGAGGTCTACATTATTACTTGGGAAAGGATTGGATTTCTTGCGCCTGCTTCATCTGCGGACACCTTGAGAGGACGGATCCAGAGAAGTCTATTTCACCATCTTTGTCTGTTTGACCCACCACCGCTGGTGTGTGTGTCCACGCATAGGGGTAAGAGTATCCATTTCTTCCCCCCATCCCTGGTGTTGGAGTCACGTCCCCGGGTGCTACGGATATACGAATACTTTTTTTTTCACGTTCCTGAAGTTTTTTTGGATTTCTTTTATGAGGACAATATATTGAAGATTTATACACATTTCTTCCATCTGATCCCAGTCTACACATTGGTCACCTTAATTGAACTTTATTATTAGTTCACTGTATTACTCACTGTATTGCATACTTTATAAGTATCAGCTCACTGTATTACATACTTTAAAAGTTTTTCATACACATGTATAGGCATATACTAGTGTGGTACACATTTGGATTTACTTATCCTAGGCCTTCTTAGGCCGTATACACTTACTGTTTGGTTGTTGTCCCTATTTACGTTCACGTTTGGGCCACCATACATATCCTAGGCGCTGCATTTTTTGTTTTTATAAGCCTTTATGACCCAGCATCGTACGGTGACTTGGGTCCGAGTCCTGTGGTAAGAGTATTTAATTCTCTTTAATACTTGAGATGATGATGCTATCACCTTGTATCAGCTGAAAACCTTGAAGTGTCTCCTCCCTTCCTACCATCGGTGTATCCACACCTGGAGGAATAGTAATGGAATAATTTACACCACATTCCAGGAATTTGATATCCAAGAGGACATTATACCCAAATTCAGGGTTTCCAAGTGTGCCATATGACCGCCATTTATCACTTATCATTTGGGGGACATTGGATACACATCTGATGGTGTGGAAACTTGTTATAGATTATACCACTATAGCTTTCATGTTAGATATGCATTTTATTGACCATCCTTTGATTAATATCTCATGATAAGCAACGTTGTTATCTATATTGCTTGCAGCTTATTTCTCACTTATAGGGGTTAATACACCCTGTGGTTCATTAGAGTGTGATCACATTTTCAGTTTTGTTTTGTGTTTTTTGGTCACATGTTACTGATACATAGTGATCACGTATAAGATTTGGAGGACTCACATATAGTTTGTTGTCATACACTCACCAGTGGAGTTTTCCATCTTTCCACTTACCAGTGGATTCACTATCTTTTTCACCATTTTTCCACTCACCAGTGACACAACACTGTGGAAACACTTGTGTATCACGTTTACATAGTCATTGTTTTCATTTATTTGGATTGTATTTAGCGCTCACATTGTATACACATATCGAACAATGAATCGCCTCACAGAGTTTCTTGAAGACCAGTTGATTCTTGGAGGTGATTTTAATGTTCCGTTACTTCCCAATCTAGATACTTCATCGGGCTCGTCCTCTGTTACCCCCCACCACCCGTAAACGAGTGATACAGACCATCTATAAGGCTCAACTGATCGACGCATGGCGTCTTCAACATCCAGACGAGAGAGACTACACGTTTTACTCCTCTCCTCATAAACTCTATTCACGTATAGACTTATTTTTGATTCCACACACACATTTACAGGCAGTTCAAAGTACAACAATCGGCGTAATTACATGGTCAGACCACGCACCGATCGAGCTGATATATCGACTTTCAGAGCCCCCAAGTTCCAGGACTAGATTCTGGAGATTAAATGAAAGCCTTCTGCAGACCCCTGAGATAGCGGAGGATGTACAACATGAGATAGATCAGTACTTTCAAATTAATAAACAAACTGACTGCGATACAGGGATTCTATGGGAAGCTCATAAGACAGTTATAAGAGGCGTTTAAATTAAACACGGAGCACAGCTTAAACACCAACGGACGGAAAAACTTACAGATCTTCTTCACGAGATTCATAAAGCAGAAGTCCAACATAAACACATAACGAACCCCGTGCTCGAACAAAAACTTTTCTCTCTCCGTAAGCAGGTTACAGATCTATTAAGGTATCAAGCCAAAACCGCTCTACAACGATATCGTAGATCAGTATATGAGTCGGGAGATAAATGTGGGAGAATGCTAGCATGCTCAGTCAAAGAACAAAAATTTGCTTCATATATTCCCCAAATCATTACACCTCAAGGTCAAAAAGTGGGATTAACCAAGCAAATTACACAGGTCTTTAGAGATTTCTATTCTTCACTATATAATCTCCCGGATCAATCTCCCACTCAGATACAAATAGAAAATTACATTGCTTCCTCTCAACTCCCTCAGTTGACTTCAGAGGTTAGAGAAAGTCTAGAGGCGCCAATAACTTTAGACGAACTTCAGAATGCAATCAAGACCTCTAAATTAGGTAAAGACCCAGGCCCAGATGGGTTTTCAATACAGTACTATAAGACATTTTTTTCTAACCTTAGGCCTACATATGGTGGAACTGTTCAATAAAGTAAGCCTAGAAACATGCATTCCTAGAGACACATTAAGGGACAACATCACCGTAATTCTCAAGGAAGGAAAGGATCCCACTTGTTGCAGTAGCTACAGGCCTATATCACTTCTGAATTGTGATCTTAAATTATTTACGAAGATCATTGCTACCCGAATTGTGCAACATTTGCAATCTATGATACATCGGGACCAAGTGGGATTCATTCCAACCAGAGAAGCTCCTGACAATACGTTCAAAGTGTTAAATCTCATTCATGTCGCACAGGAAACGCACATGCGTCATGATAAGTACAGATACAGAAAAGGCATTTGATCGTGTTAACTGGAAATTTTTGATGGCAGTCCTGCGTTATATAGGTCTGGGGGAACATATGATGCAGTGGATCTCTAAGATCTATTAATACCCGATGGCCCAGGTCAAAGTTAATGGCGTTTTATCAGATTCTTTCTCTATTTCAAATGGGACGAGGCAGGGATGCCCACTGTCCCCTTTACTTTATGTTCTCTCTTTGGAGCCTTTTCTGTGTAGGATTCATCTGAAAACAGACATCACTGGAGTTGGAGAGAGAGAAGAGCAATATAAAATCTCAGCTTTTGCGGATGATCTGCTCTTCTCCCTCACCAACCCTTTGGTTTTGCTGCCAAATCTTATCTGCAAATTTGAGATTTATGGTAGACTGTCTAATTTACGGATTAATTTTAATAAATCAGAGGTAATGGGGGTGGGCGTTCCTATCAAGAAGCTACAAATCCTACAGACAAATGTTAGGTTTAATTGGACAGATAAAGCCCTGAAATACCTGGGAACATACATCCCCTCTAACCTAATGCAGGTTTTTGAAAGTAATTCCCCCCCCCCCTATTGACTAGAACACGCAATTTTTCTTTAGAGACATGGAATCGGGGACTGCATTCGTGGTTTGCTAGATGCAATCTTTTAAAGATGAGTATCCTATCCAAGTATCTATATCTATTTCAAACTTTGACTTTTGACTTTGACTTTGACGATCAAGATACCATCTCAATACTTTAAACAGGTTCATTCCCTGTTTATTAAATTTATATAGGAAACCACGCACTCCCAGACTCCAATTATCTCGACCTAAACACTGTGGTGGGATTGCACTCCCAGATATACTTAACTATTACCAGGCTATACACATGGGGTGACTCATAGACTGGAACCGCCACTCAACAGACAAACTCTGGGTCCAGATTGAACAAGAGCAAACTGATGTTTTCATTGAAAGGGGCACCTTGGTGTTACGATAAACTCTCGTCGGACCTAAAGAGACACCCTTTGATAGGCTCTACAATATGAATCTGCACACAAGTGATCATTAAAACCTCTCTCTCGACAATGGACTCGCCTTTAATGCCCATTTCTGCCAGGGCTGAGAGCTCAGCACTTTTCTACTCTGTGACAAATGAATTGCTTTCGAGACTTGCATTTTTTAGTATCGGACGGATGGCCATTTATAACCGCTCTAATGGAATCCGAGGGCCCTTTCGGTTTACCCTTCTGGAATGCTTTACAGCTCCACCATTTCCTTCACACATTTAAGTCACCAGAGAGGTTTAGATGACAATTAACCATATTTGAAGAATATTGCTCGAAAGAGGGAACTTTGTCACAAACACTTTCAAAAATGTACACCTTACTGATCTCCCCCCCGGAACAACCAAGTCTATCTTGGATAGAGAAATGGGAGAGAGAGATAAACTGTAAGTTCACAATTAGCCAAAGACAAAATATGATTGAACTCTCGCTGAAATCATCTATTTGCACTAAGATTCAGGAGATGTACTATAAAATATTAACAAGATGGTACTATACCCCACAGAGGTTACATAAATTCTATCCTTTAACACCAGACCGATGCTGGAGATGAATGGAGGAGGGAGGTACGATGTTACATATTTTTTGGTCATGCCCAAAAATAAAATTTTACTGGAAGGAAGTATGGAACATTATTCAAAAATTTACGGACTATAGGATATCGGATGACCCAGCCTTCTTTCTATTACATGTTATGAATATCACTGTCAAAAAATATAAGAAATCTATCTTACGACATTTAGTAAACGCGGCCAAAGCGTGTATTCCACTTAGGTGGAAAAATACGCTACCTCCTACAGTCGGATGCTGGATTCATAAAGTGGAAGAGATAAACAAGATGGAAGATCTTACACTTTCAGCAGAAAACCAGCAAGAAAGGTATTCTGAGGTATGGAGAGAGTGGAATATGTTTATTGCTCCTGAAGAAGGCTTGACCTTGCTTAACTCAGGATAGTCAGATATAGGTATTATAACTAAAACAGTTAATAATTAGGTATCCATTATTTATTCAGGGTACCCTTATCCCTCAGTTCCCCCCCCCCCCCCATTGTACCTTTTCCCTCCCTTTTTTTTTTTTGTTTACAATTTAGAAAATGGAAAATGGATAGGGCGATTCCAGATACAGCAAGCGGGGGTGGCCCCTGCTCGCCATAATACCGACAGGATATCCTCCTCAGGGGGTATGGAGAGGGCTATGAAGGACGGGATTACTATCATTTGATAATCGATTGATTGATTAGTTATTATATCTGATATGTTATTGTTTATATATGATTGTCACGAAAACCTGGGCTCGCCATTGATGGTAGAAATAAAGTATTTAAAAAAAAAAAGTGCACCAAAAAACACTTTCCATTGATTAAAGTGCATCCATGTACACATTTTTACATATTTATAAAATTTTCTTAATAAGCGCCCCCCCCCCCGTGTCTTGGAGGCCAACAAGAAGAGGCAGACATTCCCATGGCACTGCATGCGTATGTGTCCACAGGCAAAGGTGGACATGGTCCGTCCTCAGACAGGGCATCATTTCCTCTGTTTTATTGATGTTGCCCATGCCAACCAGCCACAGCATGCAGAGGAGGTGGTGGACTGGCTTACTAAACCATCATCATCCTCCTCATCCTCCATAACCCTAGCAGAGACTACTGTGCAATCCACTGTGGCTGCCAGAGTGGCTTATTCTGCCTCCTTGTCCACAGCTACTCCTGCTATAGCCTCAGCATCAGCCATGGAGCAGGGTTGCCAACTTTCAGTAAATATACAAACAGTTTGTAAAATCCGTACTTTTTGTATTTGTCCATGAATGTCCATTACAGACATGTAGGCTGCATGTCCGTAACTGACATTCATGGACAGATGCAACAATTATGGATTTTACAAACTGTTTGTAAATTTACAGAAAGTTGGCAACCCTGGCATGAAGGCATCAGCTGAGGTATTTGAACACAGCGTCAGTCACTTGCGCCTTGACGATGCACATTGTTGATTCAGATCTTGATTCTGAGGTTAAGGAAGGTAGGAACATGCTCCTACAGAGAGGGGAGAACACTGGTAAACAACAAATTGGCAATCATGTTCCCCTAGCCACAGCGTTTTGAAAAAGTTGTCTGCAGTGATAATGAGGATGGAGGGGATGATAATGATGATGAGGTCACTGATGCGACTTGGAGCAGAGGAGGAAATTGAGGGGGAGGCACAACTCCAAAGAGGCAGTCATCATAGCAGAGTAGAGAGCAGCCACCCTATTCCACCAGATTGTGGAACTGTTATCTCCCGACCCACTTCCTACTGCTCAGCTGTTTGGGCCTCTTTTAGCACATGTGTAGCTGATTGCAATTTGCAAACTTTGCCTCAAGCACATCAAGCGTGGCAAAAACACCATCCATTTGGGTACCACATGCTTGACAAGGCATTTAACCTCTCACCACTCAGCCCGTTGGCAAGAGAACCTGAAAGCCACACAAAAGGGATTCAAATCTGCTCCTCCTCACTCCCCACCTTTCCAGTCTACCCCCACAATACCGCATGATCTGTCAGCAGCCTCCAATGACAGGGATGATGGTATAGCACAGACTGCCAGTAGCACACCACCAGCTGTAGACTACAGCAGGCAAATTTCTCTGCTCCATCTGCTGCAGCGAAAAAAAATACAGTCACTGCCACCCACATGCCCAGCATCTAAATTCATGCTTGCAAAAGCTGCTGGCTTTACAACTCCTGCCTTTCCGTCTGGTGGATTTGCAGAATGTGCTGCACCACAATGGCAGGTTCCCAGTCACTATTTCTTTTCATGTGAGGCTATTCCAGCTCTCTACTATCATGTGGAAGGCAATGTGGTGGTATCGTTGGGCAAGGCAGTCAGCCGCAAGGTCCACGTTAGTGCTGACACATGGTCCAGCAAGCATGGTCAGGGACGATATATTTCATTCACAGCACACTGGGTAACTCTGCTTGCAACTCAGAAGTAGGGATGAGCCGAACACTCCCCTGTTCGGTTCGCACCAGAACCTGCGAACAGCCAGAATGTTCGCGCAAACTTTAGAACCCTATTAAATACAATGGACTCGAACGTTCGAAATCAAAAGTGCTAATTATAAAGGCTAATATGCAAGTTATTGTCCTAAAAAGTGTTTGGGGACCCGGGTCCTGCCCCAGGGGACATGTATCAATGCAAAAAAAAAGTTTTAAAAACTGCTGTTTTTTCGGGAGCAGTGATTTTAATAATGCTTAAAGTGAAACAATAAAAGTGAAATATTCCTTTAAATTTCGTACCCAGGGTGTGTGTATGGTATGCCTGTAAAGTCGTGCTTGTTTCCCGTGCTTAGAACTGTCCCTGCACAAAGTGTCATTTCTGATGGAAAAAAAGTCATTTAAAACTCACTCGCGGCTATAATGAATTGTCGGCTCCCGGCAATACATAGAAAAGTCATTGGTAAAAAATAAAAATAAATGCGTGAGGGGTCCCCCCAAATACAATTACCAGGCCCTTCAGGTCTGCTATCGATATTAAGTGGAACCCTGCCTCAAATTAAAAAAAAAATGCGTGGGGTTTCCCCAAATATCCATACCAGGCCCTTCAGGTCTGGTATGGATTTTAAGGGGAACTCCACCCCAATTTTTTTTAAAAATGGCGTAAAAATCCATACCAGACCCTTTATCCGAGCACGCAACCTGGCAGGCTGCAGGAAAAGAGGGGGGGACGAGAGAGCGCCCCCCCTCCTGAACCGTACCAGGCCTTTTTGCCCTCAACATGGGGAGGATGTCCCCATGTTGATGGGGACAAGGGCCTCATCCCCACAACCCTTGCCCGGTGGTTGTGGGGGTCTGCGGGCAGGGGGCTTATCGGAATCTGGAAGACCCCTTTAACAAAGGGGACCCCCAGATCCTGACCCCCGCCATGTGAATTGGTAAGGGGTACATTGTACCCCTACCATTTCACAAAGAAAGTGTAAAAATAATTAAAAAAAACATACAGACACCTTGAAAAAGTCCTTTATTAAAAATAAAAAAATAAAAAATAAAAAACCCATTCCAGCGATGAAATCCAGTGTCCTGCGGTGATCCGATGTCCAGCGCTGCCCACACAAAACATCATTGGCTGAGCCTGAGCGGACCTGATGGGGAACTTCCTCCGCAGTGTATTAAATGAATAGACCCGCTCCTTCTAAAGTTCCCCATCAGGTCCGCTCAGCCAATGAAGTAGGTGTAAGGCCTTGTACACACGACCGAGTTTCTCGGCAAGAACCAGCAAGAAACTTGCTGGCAGAGATGTCTTGCGAGAAATTCGTTTGTGTGTATGGTCTCTCGTCGAGAAAACCGTCAAGTAACCTCGACGAGAAAATAGAGAACCTGCTCTCTATTTTCTCGTCGAGATTCTCGTCGGCATGTTTCTCGATGAGAAAAGTGAGTGTGTGTACACTTACCTGTCCTCCCGGAAGCCCGCGCATGTTCGAAATGAATTTGACGCATGCGCGGTAGCTTCCTAGGCATACGTAGGGTATACCAAGATGGCGGCGACGGCATCGAATGTGACGAGCGCATGCTCGTCGTAGTCGATGACGTCACCCCGTACGCTCCATTCAAAGAACCGCGGGTTCTTTGAATCGAGCGTGTGTACACTCGGCCGGGATAATTTTCTTGTCCAAGAATCTCGTCGAAAAAAACGACATGTTTTTTTCGACGAGAATCTCGGCCATGTGTACGAGGCCTAAGGCTAAGTGGACCAGATGTGGAACGTGAGAAGGGGCGGTTCTATTCATTTATTACACTGCTGAGGCAGTTCCCCATCAGGTCCGCTCAGCCAATGACATAGGCGGGGGTCTGACATACGAGGGGGCGGGCCTGATGGGGAACTTCCTCCATTTAAAAGAAAAAAAATTGCGGCAGGGTTCCCCTTAATATCCATATCATACCTGAAGGGCCTGGTAATTGAATTTGGAGGGACCCCCACACATTTTTTTTTTTTTTAATCAATGACTTTTCTATGTATTGCCAGGAGCCGACAATTCATTATAGCCGCGAGTGAGTTTTAAATGACTTTTTTTCCTTCAGAAATGACACTTTGTGCAGGGACAGTTCTAAGCACGGGAAACAAGCGCGACTTTACAGGCATACTATACACACACCCTAGGTACTAAATTGAAAGGAATATTTCACTTTTATTGTTTCACTTTAAGCATTATTAAAATCACTGCTCCCCTGGGGCAGGACCCGGGTCCCTAAACACTTTTTATGACAATAACTTGCATATAAGCCTTTAAAATTAGCACTTTAGGTTTCTCCCATAAACTTTTCGAATTTGCGGCGAACACCCCAAATTGTGCGCTATTCGGCGAACGGGCGAACAGGCAATGTTCGAGTCGAACATGAGTTTGACTCGAACTCGAAGCTCATCCTTACTCAGAAGGATGCAGGACTGGGCTCAGTGCTGCAGTATGTTGTGCTGCCACGTCTCCATACAGCAAGTGGTAATAATGCAGGATTTGTCAGCTCCACCCCCTCCTCCTCCTTCATGCCCTCCTCTGCTGAATTGTCCCATGAACTACATGTACCCCCTAAGAATTCAAGGGGCTAATCAATGAGTCTGCCTGGCAAATGTCCTCAATTTGGTGGTGCAGCATTTTTTAAATAGGTACCCAGGGTTGTAAGATCTGCTGAAGCAGGCCAGAAGAGTCTGTAGCCATTTCACTCGGTCATACACAGCCAGTGCTTGGTTGGCTGAAATTCAGCAGGAATTCCACCTGCCCGTAAATCGCCTGATTTATGACATGCCCACCAGGTGGAACTTGACTTAGGCAATGCTGCAGCAGCTGCACATGCAGCAGAGGGCCGTCAAGGAGCACATGTGTGAGTATGGCACAATGACAGTGGCTGCAATGGCTGCTGATAAAGCATGCATGTACTGTACTGTCTCCATTTGCAGAGGCCACAAGGATGGTGAGCCATGAAAATGCATCAGTGTCACATCAGTGACACAATATCTGTTGTGTTCCTGCTGGAGCAGACTGTGCCTGGCATTATGGACAGGGCACTCGAGGCAGTGCAGCAGGAGGACTTCCTTTCCTCTCAAGGCCCCCTTTATGCAGACACCATTCTTCCTTCACCTCAGAACACACAAGAGGAGAGGGATGATGAGGAGGAAGAGGATTCTAGCAGCTTTGGATGCTCTAAAGCAGAGCAAGACATATGTCAACCTTTACCAGATGGTTTTCCATCTCCAGAACCTTTGGGAGTAGTATGTGACTGGGAGGAGGCAGTTCCAGATACTCTAATCCTCAGTGGCCCCGAGGAGTCTGCTTCTCATGCCCCTGCAAACTTGCGGTGCATGGGCTCCCTCATCCTTCAGAGCCTGCGAAAGAACCCGTGAATACGTGGCATCAAGGAGAAGGATCGCTATTGGTTGGCAACCCTCCTTTACCACAGTTACAAGGGGAAAGTCTTGGAACTCATCCTGTTCCCACATAGGGAGCAGAAGATGAAATCTCTTGAGGACACCTTAACCACTTCCTTACCGAGTCATAGTAACATGACGTCAGCAGGAACCCTCCCTCCCTCTGGGTGGACTTCATATGACGTCCTGAGCTTCTCGGGCCACTAGGGGGCGCGCGCCCGCGCCCGCCGCATATCTCGGGACCCGGTGAGCGTGCCCGGCAGCTGCAATGTCAGCTGGGCACCCGCAATTGCCCACAATCACAGCAGGACCATGGATCTGTGTGTGTAAACACACAGATCCATGTCCTTTCAGAGGAGAGGAGACCAATGTGTGTTCCCAGTACAGAGGAACACACATCGGTCTCCTCCCCCAGTCAGTCCCCTCCCCCTACAGTTAGAATCACTCACTAGGGAACATATTAACACCTTGATCGCCCCTAGTGTTAACCCCTTCCCTGCCAGTCACATTTACACAGTAATCAGTGCAGTTTTATAGCACTAATCGCTGTATAAATGTGAATGGTTCCAAAAATGTGTCAAAAGTGTCCGATCTGTCCGTCCCAATGTCTCGGTCACAATAAAAATCGCAGATCGCTGCCATTAATAGTAAAAAATAAAAATAAATAAAAATGCCATAAATCTATCCCCTATTTTGTAGATGCTATAACTTTTGCGCAAACCAATCAAACACTTTTTACTAAAAATATGTAGAAGAAATGTATTTTTTTAAATTGTGATATTTATTAAATCAAAAGTAAAAAATATTGTGTTTTTTTTCAAAATTGTCGCTCTTCTTTTGCTTATAGCACAAAAAAACAAAACACAGAGGTGATCAAATACCACCAAACAAAAGCTCTATTTGTGTGGGAAAAAAACATAAAGATTTAATTTGGGTACAGTGTTGCATGACCGCGCAATTGTCATTCAAAGTGCAACAGTACTGAAAACTAAAAATTTGTCTGGGCAGGAAGGGGGTGAAAATGCCCTGTATTGAAGCGGTTAAAGAGGAGTTTATGTAATGCCTTTCCTGATTCTAGTAGGTTACAGTCTGGTGGAAAACATTGTTTTCAGGCTTCTGTTGGTCAAGAGAGGAGCGGTAGAGAAGGGGACTGCCTCAGTGATGCCTTTCAAAATTGTTTTAGTCCTCGGTGCCCAGGGCTGTCAGCTTCCACATTCCATTGGCAGCGGCTTCATCATATGGCGGGGGATTATCTAGGGGCAAAAACAGATATGGAGAGCTTTCCAGTTGACAATCCACTGGGTTACTGGGTCATGAGAATAGACCACATCCCATTGGCAGCGTCTGCATCACATGGTGGACGATTACCTCGGGGCCAAAACAGAAATGGAGAGCTTTCCAGCTGACGATCCACTAACTTACTGGGTCATGAGAATAGACCACTGGCCAGAGCTTGCCCAGTATGCAATTGAGTTGTTGGGCTGCCCTGCATCCAGCATGCTTTCAGAACGGGCATTCAGTGCTGCAGGAGGTTTTGTTACTGATCATTAGGGATGAGCTTCGTGTTCGAGTCGAACATACGTTCGACTCGAACATCGGCTGTTCGATCGTTCGCTGAAGATCGAACGTTATGGGCCGTTCGCGCCAAATTCGAGTGACGCGAACGGCCCACAATACACTGCGCCATCACAGTGCAATCCCGCATGCTTGGCCAATCACAGCGCCGGCAGCGAGGAGAGACATAATTGGCCACAGGCAGGATGCCTGTGGCCAATCATAGCTCAGGGGGGTTTAGTACACGCCCCACACTATAAAAGGCCGCCAGCGCGGCGGCCTTGTGCAGTGTGTTCCGGCGTGCAGGGAAAGAGATACATAGGCAGGGACAGTGTGTTCTTTGTTCTATTATTTTCTCAGGCATCTGCAGGAGTTAGTGGGTGTTGTGTGCCTCCAGCACAGTATACACCTGGATCTACACTTTATTGCTGTTCTCTAAGCTAGATAGGCAGGCAGGGACAGTGTGTTATTTTCTCAGGCATCTGCAGCAGTTAGTGGGTGTTGTGTGCCCCAGCACAGTATACACCGGTATATACCCGTCATTGCTGTTCTCTAATGCCGCGTACACACGATCGATTTTTTCGACGGTGAAAACACCATCGAGAAAATCGACGTGAAAAATGAGGAACAGCCCGTTTTAAATTACTTTTTTTTGGGCGAAAAAAACGACCGTGTGTGGGCTCCCCGGCAGTGTTTCCCTATGGGAAAACTGCAGCGGAAAAAAACGACAGGAATCACGACGAGAAAAATTAGAGCATGTTCTAATTTTTCTCTTCGTGATTTAATGCAGTTTTTCCCGTCGAAAAAAACGACAAAAAGCCCACAGACTATCGTTTTTCTCGTCCAAAGGAAAAAATTTAAAATGTAATTTTTCTCGACGGGAAAAATGATCGTGTGTACGCGGCATTATACAGGCATCTGCAGGAGTTAGTGGCACAGTATACACCTGTATATATCCGTCATTGCTGTTCTCGAATACAGGCATCTGCAGGAGTTAGTGGCACAGTATACACCTGTATATACCCATCATTGCTGTTCTCTAATACAGGCATCTGCAGGAGTTAGTGGCACAGTATACACCTGTATATACCCGTCATTTCTCAGGTTTGCAAGCCCACGACTTGGTGTTCAGTACATATATTCACTAAATTCACTAAATTCTGCCAGGTGGATGTAGGTCAGCAAGAGGATGCCGCCTTTGGGCACAGTGTACTGCAGGCAGTCTGATGGCGGTCTGCTTTATTTTGTGTCTCCTTCCCCTCAGATGGCATTTGGGACATTCCACATAGTAATGACTATGGTGCTCTGTGTCCCGTGATGTACGAAAAAGAAGATAAGATTTTTATAACAGCTTACCTGTAAAATCCTTTTCTTGGAAGTACATCACGGGACACAGAGGTATTGTTGAGATATTTATATATTGCTTTGCTACAAAACTGAGGTACTCAGTATGGGAGGGGTTATATAGAGGGGGACTTCCTGTCTTCGGTTATGCCAGTGTCCAATCACCTGAAGGTGGCGTATAACCCACATAGTAATCACTATGGTTCTCTGTGTCCCGTGATGTACTTCCAAGAAAAGGATTTTACAGGTAAGCTGTTATAAAAATCTTATTTGAAATCTCTGCAGGACTTCGAGGCTGCCTAGCAATCATTTCTTCTGGAAGAATGTTTTAGGTATAGGTTTCATGGGCACAATTAACTTCCAAAGACCAACTTTTCTGCACCTGTTTGACAGGTGCAAACCATTGCAATTTTTTACAGCAAGGCTAATTCTTGCTTTCATCAAGAGTACCTCTATAGGGTTACGGTGGGAAGGCACCACCGACACCCAAAGACCAATTTTTATGCACCCGTTACTTCTATCCAAAGTCAAAGTGACACCAGAATGTATGCAAAAAATCTCTACTCTTGTTCCCAGTGCACTACACTGTGGCCTCATCATATACAATGGCTCCCCAGCTGTTGCTGAGAAAAATAAAGGCAGCTTGCAGGGAAAATAATTTTTTTTGGGGGCTTTATAAATGCAATTATTGCTGCAGAAGATTCTAGACATGGTACAGATCTGCCACTTTACAGGTAGACTAAGGGGACCCCCCCCCCCCCCAGGCACTATATTGGAAGGATTTTTTCATTTTTTATGCTTTTACTTTAAAAATCAAAAAATCACTGCTCATTTAAAAATTATGTTTTTCACAAACTTTTTTTTATTGATACATGTCCCCCAGGGCAGGACCCCTATAACCATTGTATGCCCAAATACTTACATATAAGCCTTAAAAATGGGCACCTTTGATTTTTGACATTCGGGGCCCATTGACTTTAATGGGGTTCGGTATTCGGATTCAAACTTTTGCGGCGTTCGAAAGTTCTGGTGCGAACCGAACAGGGGTCCATTCGGCCCATCCCTATATAACAGTACTACAGCAAAATGAAATTTCCAAGGGAAAAAAATGAAATTTAAAACTACTCGTGGCTATAATGTATTGTCGGGTCCCGGCAATATAGATAAAAATCATTGAAAAAAACGGCATGGGTCCCCCCCTCCAGTCCATTACCAGGCCCTTTGGTCACGTAACGTCAGTGGGGGGCGGGGTCATACCCATTTACATGGGGGGGCAGGATCTGGGGTTCCCCTTGTTAAAGGGGGCTTCCAGATTCTGATAAGCCCCCCACCCGCAGACCCCCACAACCACTGGGTAAGGGTTGTGGTGATGAAGCCCTTGTCCCCATCAACATGGGGACAAGGTTCTTTGGTGCTTTGCTCTCTCGTACCCCCTCTTTTCCTGTGGCCTGCCAGGCTGCGTCTCGGATAAGGGTCTGGTATGGATTTTGGGGGAGACCCCTTCACCATTTTTTTTTTTGGCTCAGGGTTCTGCTTAAAATCCATACCAGACCTGAAGGGCCTGGTATGGATTTTATGGGACCCCTACGTCATTTTTTTTGTTAAAATTTGGGCACATGTTTCCCCTTAATATCCAGACCTGAACAGCCTGGTATGGATTTTGGATTTTTTTTTTTATTTGGGTGTGGAGTTCCCCTTAATAGCCATACCAGACCCAAAGGGCCTAGTAATGGACTGGGGGGGGTGATGTTTTTTTCAAGGATTTTTAGGTATATTGCCGGTACCCGACAATACATTACAGCCGCGAGTAGTTCTAAATTACATTTTCTCCTTTAGAAATTTAATTATGCTGTGGTAATGTTAAACACGGGAAATATGCGCTACTTTACAGGCATACAAAGGACACCTCCCAGGCACGATATTTAAAGCAATATTTCATTTTTATTGTTTAAGTTTAAAACTTTTTTTTGCATTGATACATGTCCCCTGGGGCAGGACCCGGGTCCCCAAACATTTTTATGGCAATAACTTGCATATGAGCCTTTAAAATTAGCACTTTTGGTTTTTCATGTTAGTGTCCCATAGACTTTAACTGTGTTCTGCGGCTTTTGAATTTGTCACGAACGCTGCATATTGTTCGCTGTTTGGCGAACGGGCGAACACCTGACGTTCGAGTCAAACTTACGTTTGACTCGATCATCGGGCTCATCCCTACCTGCAACATTTCAGATGGAAAGTAACCAGAAGAGTCAGCGAGATTGAAGACTGACAGTAAATAAGGATCAACTTCTGCAGATAATTGCTTATAACAATTACTGGAGAATTCTCGTGTGTGTAACTTGTGTATAGTTTTATGGCTCTCTTGAGAGGTAAATGGCTGAGAGATAGAGGAAAGTTGATCTGTGGGGAGAGCAGGTAATTTCACTTTTCAGAGAAAGTCAGTAATGACAGCTGGAGTGGCTTGGGAAGGTGGGGGGGTTATGAAGTTTCTCATCAAACTCCAGGGTGAGTGAGGTATGATCTGACCCAAAAATTTTACCAATATCGGATCGCAGAACATTTTATAATGATCTCTTATCGGTAAGGAAGAAATCAATACAAGAATAAAAAGAATACAGAGCAAAAAGAAAAGTAAAGTCACCAGATGTCATACAAGGCATATTTATAAAGGAGATGATAGATTGGATAGATCTCCTGTTAGTAGTGGTAGAGTCCATAGCAGGGTCCACAACTGTATTAAAGTCCCCTCTGATGATAAGTGCCCCTTGCTGTACTTCCATAAATTTTGCTGCTTGGTGTTAGGGGCATAGAAATTCACGAGGGTGAAAAGTGATTGGTTCAGTTAGCAAATAAGTATAACCTTGAGGGTCAGAGAAATTTTGTCTTTAATTGCTATGGAGACTCCACAGGCTTTGTTGGGGCTATTGACCATACAGTATATAGGTGAGGTGGTTGTGTCTCAGATGGGAAAGAAATTGGAAAATCTTCAAAATGTAGGTCTTTGGTACTGTAACACCCATTGGGTGGTTTATGAAGGTAGTAAATGGATCTTGACGCATAGTGACTGGTTTATATACAAGAACTGGGTAAAGAAACAAAGAAAAAAAAGAAAACATAACATATGTTTGGGAAGAAACTGTCAGCACTGAGTAGACCCTCCACACTAAAGGAGAGCCAGGAACGTACACGGTAGATGTCGGCAGGGGCCAGCACAGAGGTGAGTGGAGACAAAGAGGTGCAGGCACTAGAAAATAGTAGATGGGTGACAGTCAGGAAGGGTAAAGTGCCAGGGAGGCCGATCCAGGGCTGGAGCATCCCAATAAGTATGCTCCATTGAGTGACATTGGTGAAACCAGTAAGGGACCAGCACTGCTGGAGCTGAGGGACTCTCCTAGCTGCCGGGGGAAGAACTCCTCCAGTGAGAGTGGGGGGGGAAAGCAAAGGGAAAGGAAAGACAGATTCTGGTGGTAGGGGACTCAATTCTTAGAAGGACAGAGAGGGCAATCTGTAACAAAGACCTGAAGCACCAAACTGTATGTTGTCTACCGGGCGCTCGGGTTGGGCACATCACAGATCTGGTGGACAGATTACTGGGAAGGGCTGGGGAAGACCCAGCTGTCATGGTGCACGTTGGCACCAATGACAAAGTCAGAGGCAGATGGAGTGTCCTAAAGAACGATTTTAGGGACTTGAGAGCTAAATTGAGGAAAAGGACCTCCAAGGTAGTATTCTCAGGAATACTACCGGTACAATGAGCCACACCAAAAGTGGCAGAGGGAGATTAGGAAAGTAAACAAGTGGCTGAAGAGCTGGTGTAGTAAGGAGTGGTTTGGGTTCCTGGAGGACTGGGTCAACTTCTCAGTCGATAACCAGAGATAGAGATAGTCAGCATGGAACATATTCCAGAGGGTAGTATTAGGGGCATTAGTGGTAGGGTAACCAAAGCACATAAACCCAAGGTAAGTATAGTAGCAAGTCCTAGTTGCAATCTCGGAACACCCAAGAGGATAGTATGTGACCGGTCAAAATATATTAATGCATTGTTTGTTCACCAATGCAAGAAGTCTGCCAAGCAAAATAGGTGAGTTGGAAGCTCTGGTGCATCAGGAGAGCTATGATGTAATCGGTATTGCTGAAACTTGGCTCTATTCCTCACGTGACTGGGCTATTAATATTCCTGGCTATGCACTCTTTCGGAACGACAGGGTAAAAAGGAAAGGTGGAGGGGTCTGTCTCTATGTGAGAAGTGATCTCAAAGCAAGTGTGAAAGAGGTCCTGGTGGATGGAGAGTGTGATGAGTCTGAAGCATTATGGGTGGAACTGCATACAGATGTGCGTAGTTCAAAGTTAATCATTGGAGTTTGTTATAGACCACCCAATGTTAATGAGGAGGTGGAGACTCAGCTCCTTGCACAGATGGAAAGGGCTGCAAGGGCTGGGACGGTGATAATAATGGGGGATTTTAACTACCCAGAAATTTACTGTACTGGCACTGCTGGGACAGGTAAAGGGCAAAAACTTATAAGCCAATTACAGGACAATTTTATGGTCCAGTTTATTGAGGCCCCAACTAGGAATGATGCGCTGTTGGACCTGGTAATCTCAAACCATGCAGAGCGTATTACTAATATTCAGATAAAGGAACACCTGGGTAGCAGTGACCATAACATGATTTCATTTGATGTTAGCTGTAAGCAAAAATCACATACGGGAAAGATAAAGACACTTAATTTCAAGAGAGCAAATTTTCCAAGGATGAGGGCTGCTCTCCAGGGCTTAGACTTAAGAGAATATTGGCATCAATGGGCACGGAACAAAAATGGGTATTTTACAAAGAGAGTGTTTGTGAACTCACTGCAAAGTATATTCCCATGGGCCATAAGTTTAAAAGGCTAAAAATAAAACCTATGTGGCTCACGGCCAAAGTTAAAAAAAACTATAGACTATAAATAAGAGCTTTTAAAAAATATAAAAATTAAGGAACACTAGTGTCATTTAAATGTTACAAAGAATATAACAGAATATGTAAAAAGGAAATCAAGGATGCAAAAATTCAAAACGAAGGACAGATTGCAAAAGATAGTAGGACAAACCCCCAAAAAATCTTCAAATATATTAATAGTAAAAAGATGAAGTCTGAGCATGTAGGCCCTTTACAAAATAATCTAGAGTGGGTGACTGGGGACAAAGAGAAGGCTAATTTATTAAATACTTTCTTCAGCTCTGTGTATACGAAGGAGCATGAAGGAGCTCATGTCCATAATGGGGATGATAGTGACACAGCCCCAAATACACAATGGCTCAAAAGTGATATGGTCCAGCAATATTTAGACAGAACAAAGGTGGAAAAAGCACCTGGACCAGATGGCATACACCCACGGATCCTAAAAGAATTGAGATCTGTAATTTCAAAGCCATTGTATCTGATTTTTAGGGACTCATTAATGACAGGAATAGTACCACTGGATTGGCGCAGAACGAACGTGGTGCCTATATATAAAAAGGGAACAACGTCTTTACCAAGTAACTATAGACCTGTTAGTTTAACTTCTATAGTTGGTGTCACGTACCTGACGGTGACGAGCCCGGTTAGCAGAGGGAGGCCTCCCTTACGGCTCCCACCGGCGGCCCCTGGTGGTATAACAGGAAGCACGGAGGTGGAAGGAGTACGAGTGCCTGGCAGGATCAAGAACTACCGCAGGTGATCAGGAACCAGCAGGTGAGGAGGCAGGAACCAGGAACTACAGCAGGTGAGTGGACAGGAACCAGGAACTACAGCAGGTGAGTAGACAGGAACCAGGAACTCAGAAGATGACCCGGACCGGGAGGCACAGCAGGTAGACTGGAACCACTGGGCAGCAGCAGATGAACAGGAACCAGCAGATGAGCAGACAGGAACCAGCAGATGAGCAGACAGGAACCAGGAACTGCAGCAGGTGAGTAGACAGGAACCAGGAACTCAGCAGATGACCCGGACCGGGAGGCACAGCAGGTAGACTGGAACCACTGGGCAGCAGCAGGTGAACAGGAACCAGCAGATGAGCAGACAGGAACCAGCAGATGAGCAGACAGGAACCAGCAGATGAGCAGACAGGAACCAGGAACTCAGCAGATGACCCGGACCGGGAGGCACAGCAGGTAAACTGGAACCACTAGGCAGCAGCAGGTGAACAAGAGCCAAGGTCAGGCAGGATCGTCAGACAAGCCGGGGTCGGGTAAACTGGCAGGCAGCGAGGCACAAAAGGATCAGGCAATACCGAAGTCAGAAAACAGGCCGATGGTCAGGTACAGGCAGATAGCAGGAGGGTCACAGGAAGCCGGGTCAGATACAGGTAAACAAGGCAGATCAGGTCACTTGGGATAAACGCTGTAGAGCAGACAGCAGGGACTGTCTGCAAGTGAGGAGTTTAAATAGCCCTCCGGGCGTCACCTGCGGGGGCGGGAACCAGGAAGTCCAGGAGGTCTGTTCCTGACAGGGTTTCCATGACATTGCCCCCCCCAAGGGGCAGCCTCCGGATGCCCCTAGGAGCAAACTTCTCGGGGTGAGACCTCCTGAAGGCTTGTATCAGGTCTTTGGCGTGAATGTTCTCTTCGGGTTCCCAGGAGTTCTCCTCTGGTCCGTAACCCTTCCATTTTATTAAAAATTGACTCTGGCTATTTCTTCTTCGTGCGTCTAAAATAGCTTCTACCTCGAATTCCTGTTCCCCGTCTATGATGACGGGATCAGGGCGAGTCGGGGTCCGACCTGGGAATGGGTTGGAGACTGACGGTTTCAATAGAGAAACATGAAAAACAGGGTGGACCCTCAGGGAGTCGGGGAGCTCCAGCTCGTAGGCCACCTCGTTGATTTTCCTTTTGATAGGAAAAGGCCCTAGAAACTTGGGGCCCAATTTCTTGGACGGGCAAGCCAATCTTAGATTGATGGTGGAAAGCCATACTTGGTCGCCCGGTGCCAGCGCTAATTCACCCCGTCTCCTCCTGTCGTAGACCGTCTTGTTATACTCCTGAGTTCTTGCCATGGCTTCGCGTAGAAGCTGGTTGTTAGAGGAGAAGAAATTCACTTTTTCGAGAACTGCGGGCACTGAGCACTCAGGGAGAGAGTTGGGCAGAAATGTGGGGTGAAACCCGAAGTTCGCAAAAAATGGGGTCTGGTTAGTTGCGGAGTGGATGGAGTTATTGTAGGAGAACTCCGCTAGCGGAAGCAGGGAGAGCCAGTCATTCTGAGCAAAGGAGGAGAAACAACGCAAATATTGCTCGAGGGTCTGATTTGTTCTCTCAGTCTGTCCGTTGGTTTGAGGGTGGTAAGCCGAAGAGAATGATAGCTCTATTCCCAGAGTCTTGCAGAGGGACCTCCAGAACCGGGAGGTAAATTGTACCCCTCGATCGGAGACTATATTAGCAGGTACCCCGTGGAGCCTGACGACTTCTTTAATGAACATTTGTGCAGTTTCCGGGGCCGAGGGGGTCCCTCTCATAGGAACAAAATGTGCCATCTTGGACAGACGGTCCACAATCACAAAGATGGTGTTGTGATTCTCAGCCAGGGGGAGTTCAACTATGAAGTCGATAGAAAGCATTTTCCACGGTCTCTCTGGAACGGGTAAGGGCTTCAGTAGTCCCCAGGCTTTGGATCTGGACCCTTTATTCCGGGTACATGTAGTACAGGACTCCACGAACCTCCTGCAATCCTCGCGTAGTCGAGGCCACCAGAAGGTACGTTGTACCAACTCAGTGGTCTTAGCCACGCCAAAGTGCCCAGCAAGGGCATGATCGTGGCAGAGCTCTAGCACGGTTATCTTTAGTTCTTCTGGTATGAATATCCTGTCTTGGTGCCAGAGTAATCCATCCTTGGTTTGCAGATCCAGTTCAGGAGAGGGTTCCTGTCTAGTGGTGGCTTGTCTGATCCGGGAGAGTAGGTCCTCCTGAAGTAGGAGAAAATTCCCAGGAGCGAGGATTGTATCGGGTGAGGAGAGTTCTTTGGATCCATGAAACATTCGGGACAAGGCGTCAGGTTTAGTGTTCTTGGCACCGGGGCGGTATGTCACATGGAAGGAGAACCGGGAAAAAAACAGGGCCCATCTGGCTTGTCGTGGTTTTAGTCTTTTTGCAGTTTTCAGGTACTCTAAGTTCTTATGGTCGGTGAATACTAAGATCGGGTGAGCAGCACCTTCAAGTAAGTACCTCCATTCTTCCAGGGCGGACTTAATCGCCAAGAGTTCCCGGTCTCCCACGTCATAGTTCTTTTCTGCCGCAGATAATTTGCGAGAAAAGAAAGCCACCGGATGAAGCAAAGCTTTGGTTCCTTGCCTCTGTGACAATATTGCCCCTACTGCAACCTCAGAAGCATCTACCTCAAGTACAAATGGTAGGGAGGAATCTGGGTGTTTTAAGATGGATGCAGAGGTGAAGAGCCCTTTGAGATCCTCAAAGGCCTTTTGGGCCTCAGGGGACCAGTGGAAGCGGGTACCTTGCTTGGTTAGCTGAGTAATGGGTGCAATGATGGCGGAGAACCCCCAGATGAATTTACGATAAAAGTTGGCGAATCCAACGAACCGTTGGATTCCCTTCTTATCCACTGGCGCTGGCCAGTCCAAGATTGCGGTGATCTTCTGTGGGTCCATCCTGATGCCTTCGCCAGAGATGATTAATCCCAGAAATGCTATGCTCTCCCGCTCAAACTCGCATTTCTCAGCCTTCGCATATAGTTTATGCTGCCGAAGCCGGTCTAACACACTTCTGACATGCCTGTGATGAGAGTCAAGGGAGGAAGAGAAGATTAGTATGTCATCTAAATAAGGAATCACAAAGAGATCTAAAAAGTCCCGAAGAACATCATTAATTAAATACTGGAAGGTGGCAGGGGCATTGCACAGCCCGAAGGGCATCACTAAATATTCAAAATGTCCGAACCGGGAGCGGAAGGCGGTTTTCCACTCATCGCCCTCCTTGATTCGGACCAGGTTATAGGCTCCCCGGAGGTCAAGCTTAGTAAAAATAACGGCAGCTCCCAATCTTTGGAACAACTCTGGTACCAGAGGAAGAGGATAACGATTTTTAATGGTGACCTTATTTAGTTCACGGTAGTCCACACATGGCCTGAGGGTATGGTCCTTCTTTTCTGCAAAGAAAATGCCTGCGCCTGCTGGCGACGTAGAGGGGCAAATGAACCCCTTTAAAAGGTTCTCATCGATGTAGTCCTTCAGGGCCCCCTGTTCCACCTCCGTTAAAGGGAAAATCCTACCGAAAGGAATAGCTGCTCCGGGAAGTAGATCAATGGGGCAGTCGTAGGCTCGGTGGGGTGGTAGTGTCTCTGCCCCCTGTTTACTAAACACATCGAGAAAGTCCAGGTAAGCGTCAGGGATGGCCTGACGTATTCCGGCCTCAGTGTCGGTACACATTAAGGTGGCAGGCCCAGGGGGTTTGTGTGAGCCACAGGACCGTTGGCAGTAGGAGGAAGGAAACGTGATCACCCCCGTGACCCAGTTAATGGTAGGATTATGGGCTTGTAGCCAGGGCATACCAAGAATTATGGGGAATAGTGGAGAGGAGATAATATCCAGCCGTAGATATTCTCGGTGCACCCCGGTAGAGGAGAAGACATTGACAGGTAGGGGAGCCGTCTCTTCGACCACGGGCCCCGACTTGATAAGGGACCCATCAGCCAGGTGAACCCGTAGTCCATGGGTCTTGGGAAGTAGAGGAATAAGTTGAGTACGGGCAAAAGTTGAGTCCATGAAGCAACTACAAGCCCCAGAGTCAATAATTGCGATGACTTGCAGGGTCCTTCCTGGGAGCTGCAGGGAGATAGAAAGAGCGAAGTGAGAGGAGGATTTAGTCTGAGGGTTGATCACAGCAGGGAATACTGACAAGCACTTACGGAACTTCAGGGGACAGTTCCTAACGAAGTGACCGGGCTCCCCGCAGTACAGGCACAGGTTGTGCGCGCGTCGGCGTTGGCGTTCCTCCGGAGTAAGGGAAGGGCGGAGGACCCCAAGCTGCATGGGTTCAGGAGCATCGTACGAGGGGGTCAAGGGTGCTGCAGAAGCTGGGTGCGGATGACTGGGGACCCGGGGAAGCATCCAGGTCGGCCGGGTGAAGCCCGTGGCCCTCTCAACCCTCCGTTCCCTCAGGCGTCGGTCGATCTGAATTGTCAGATCGATCAGTAGGTTCAAATTTTCTGGTATTCCTACCCTAGCCAGTTCGTCCTTCAGGGGGTCAGAAAGGCCTATACGAAACTGGTGACGGAGGGCAGCGTCATTCCAGCTGGTGTCTGCGCTCCAGCGCCTGAATTCAGCTACATAGTCTTCCGCTGCTCTGCGTCCCTGCTGAAGGGTCCGCAGGGCGTTCTCTGCAGTGACCGAGAGCTGAGGGTCCTCGTACAATTGGGCAATGGCGTCAAAAAAAAGTGTAAGGCTGTCCAAGGACGCATCTTTGCGTTCTAGCAGGTGGTGGGCCCAGTTCTGTGGGTCTCCGGAAAGCAGCGAAATTACAAAGCCCACCTTGGTAGCTTCTAAGGAAAAGGTGCGGGGCTGTAAGGCAAAGTACAGCTCACAAGAGTTCCGGAAAGCCCTGAACTTGCTCCGGTCCCCGGAGAATCTTTCGGGTGTAGGGACCCTGGGTTCAGGGGGAAGCATGACCACCGTGGGCGCAGCTCCTGCCCCGGCGGAAGAAGTAGAGGCACGTGGACCCCCTTGAGCTCCATCGGGGTTGGTGAGGGCCCGCACTTGTCCTTCCAGGTGAGTGTAGCCTTGCTGGAGGCTCTTAACGGCCTCGGTCAGTCCCGCCAGGTGTCGGCATAGTTCCTCCATAGGTGAGGCTCCCTGCTCGGGCTCAGACATGGCTGTCTGCTACTGTCACGTACCTGACGGTGACGAGCCCGGTTAGCAGAGGGAGGCCTCCCTTACGGCTCCCACCGGCGGCCCCTGGTGGTATAACAGGAAGCACGGAGGTGGAAGGGGTACGAGTGCCTGGCAGGATCAAGAACTACCGCAGGTGATCAGGAACCAGCAGGTGAGGAGGCAGGAACCAGGAACTACAGCAGGTGAGTGGACAGGAACCAGGAACTACAGCAGGTGAGTAGACAGGAACCAGGAACTCAGAAGATGACCCGGACCGGGAGGCACAGCAGGTAGACTGGAACCACTGGGCAGCAGCAGATGAACAGGAACCAGCAGATGAGCAGACAGGAACCAGCAGATGAGCAGACAGGAACCAGGAACTGCAGCAGGTGAGTAGACAGGAACCAGGAACTCAGCAGATGACCCGGACCGGGAGGCACAGCAGGTAGACTGGAACCACTGGGCAGCAGCAGGTGAACAGGAACCAGCAGATGAGCAGACAGGAACCAGCAGATGAGCAGACAGGAACCAGCAGATGAGCAGACAGGAACCAGGAACTCAGCAGATGACCCGGACCGGGAGGCACAGCAGATAAACTGGAACCACTAGGCAGCAGCAGGTGAACAAGAGCCAAGGTCAGCCAGGATCGTCAGACAAGCCGGGGTCGGGTAAACTGGCAGGCAGCGAGGCACAAAAGGATCAGGCAATACCGAAGTCAGAAAACAGGCCGATGGTCAGGTACAGGCAGATAGCAGGAGGGTCACAGGAAGCCGGGTCAGATACAGGTAAACAAGGCAGATCAGGTCACTTGGGATAAACGCTGTAGAGCAGACAGCAGGGACTGTCTGCAAGTGAGGAGTTTAAATAGCCCTTCGGGCGTCACCTGCGGGGGCGGGAACCAGGAAGTCCAGGGGGTCTGTTCCTGACAGGGTTTCCATGACAGTTGGAAAGATACTGGAGAGATTATTAAAAGACCACATAGAGTTTTTGCTGGAAAAAAACATTTTAAGCAACAGATAGCATGGATTCATGAAAGACAGAATTTGTCAGACAAACCTAATTTCTTTATTTGAAGAGGTAAGTAGAACCTTGGACAGGGCTGTGGACGTGGTATACTTGGATTTTACAAAAGCGTTCGATGCAGTTACGCACACACGGCTAATGTGTAAGGTAAAGGCTACGGGATTGGAAATATCAGTTTGTAAATGGATAGAAAACTGGCTAAAAGACAGAATTCAGAGAGTAGTGGTTAATGATTCTTACTCTGAATGGTCTAAGGTTATCAGTGGTGTACCCCAAGGTTCAGTGCTGGAACCCTTACTTTTTAATATCTTTATAAATGATATTGGGTCTGGGATCAAAAGTTAAATTTCTGCCTTTGCATATCACACTAAGCTATGCAATGGAATAACGTTCTTACAGGGTGTCTCTAATTTACAAGCGGACCTCAATGCACTGTCTAATTGGGAGACTATGTGGCAGATGAGGTTTAATGGTGATAAATGTAAAGTTATGCACTTAGGGGCTAAGAATATGAATGCATCATACATACTAGGGGGAGTACAACTGGGGGGATCCATAGTGGAGAAGGATCTGGGGGTTTTGGTAGATCATAAGCTCAATAATGGCATGCAATGCCAAGCTGCGGTTTCCAAAGCCAGAAAAGTCCTTTCTTGTATTAATAGAGGTATGGACTCCAGAGAGAGAGATATAATTTTGCCCCTGTTCAAATCATTAGTAAGACCTCATCTGGAATATGCAGTTCAGTTTTGGGCACCAGTTCTCAAAAAGGATATTGGGAACTGGAGAAAGTGCAGAGAATGGCAACTAAACTGATAAGAGGCATGGAGGAGCACAGCTATGAGGGAATATTAGAGGAACTGAATTTATTCACTCTTGAGAAGAGGAGATTAAGGGGGGATATGATCAACATGTACAAATCTATAAGGGGTCCATATAGTGAACTTGGTGTTGAGTTATTCACTTTATGGTCAACACTGAGGACAAGGGGGCACTCTTTACGTCTAGAGGAAAAGAGATTTCATCTTCAAATACGGAAAGGTTTCTTCACAGAAAGAGCTGTGAAAACGTGAAATAGACTCCCTGCAGAGGTGGTTTTGGCCAGCTCAGTAGATTGCTTTAAGAAACGCCTGGATTCTTTCCTAAATGTACATAATATAACTGGGTACTAACATTTATAGGTAAGTTGATCCAGGAAAAATCTGATTGCCTCTTGGTGGATCAGGAAATAATTTTTTCCCCTGCTGCAGCAAATTGGATCATGCTCTGCTGGGGTTTTTTGCCTTCCTCTGGATCAACGGTGGGTATAGATTGGGTATATGGGATTGTATGATATTATTTTATTTTTATTATGGTTGGACTGGATGGAATTGTGTCTTTTTTTAACCTGACTAACTATGTAACTATATTTAATAAACTCCTATTAAAACACATGTGCAATGGGTAGCCTAAACTGCTGTAGTATCGTGGGAGAATAGAACAAAAAATGTAAAGTGTAAAGCACTAAATAAAACATAGGAAACCAGTAAGCTCGGAGTCTCACCCTAGAAACAGATTTGTGTTGTTAAGGGAGAGGCCTGAGTGCAAGCAAATAAGCTGGCTGTGGGGTTCAAGTCCATTCCATTTCCAGTCTCACTGGAGGGTATGGAGCAGTAGGTTGAGCATCTGTAGGGAGCAATTGCCATTGTTTGAACAATTGGATGCCCTTTTCCACCCTACAGATGACTGTTTTACCATTCTATGTAACAAGTAGTTTCGTAGGAAAGCCCTATCTGTAAATTACACTGTTGTTTTGCAGAACTTTGGTTAGTAGAGATAGCTTCTTTTGGTAGAGTAGTGTTGGGAAATAGCCTCTGTGAGAGTAATATGTTTTTTATTGTATGCTCAGAAATCGGCTGATCTATGGCAGAGAATGCATCAATAGAAGGTTCGGCCTGTTTTCTCTGTGTGGAGCCTGAGGGGAGAGCATGGTGCAGCTAAGGAGAGTGTAAATCCTCCTCTCTGTGCTGCCTGGATTTAGCTGGGCTGTGAGTGGAAGGAGTTGCAGGGGGAGAGAACTCACCCATATCAAGCTGACTGTAAGCTCCATGCTTTCCCATTGTCTGGGAACCAAGTTGTGAGCCGCCTGCGCCTCTAGAGATGGGGCCAACGCCATCTTCCCGTCCTCTTGGTCCTGCCACCAGATAGAAATTATAGCACTGGGGTGGCTTAGAAGGCTTAGTCCACTTTTACATCTCTCCTGGGTGTCCAGTGTGTGGGTGGAGGAAGGCTCTGCTGAGTGTAGATCAGGGGTCTCAAAGTGCTGGCCCGCAGGGCCATTTGCGGCCCGCAGATTGGTTAAAAATGTCCGATCCAGGCAGGGCCGATCCAATGCGTATTTTTGCACTGTACTCAGGCACAGCAGAGGGGGAGGCGCCAAAGAGCTTTACCTCTCCATCTCCTCTGTCCTCTCCACTGCACGCTGCTGCAGCTCAGAGACAGAACAGAGCAGAGGAAGGATCAGCACATTGCCCCGCCCACCTAGGCACTGACGATCGACCAGAGCCCCAATCCAGGGTCCTGCTGCCACCTCAGGGTGGGAGATTGTGTTCTCTGGGTGCCCTGTCACTAGGCCTGTGTGGAGGCCAGGAGGAGAGGACTCGGGAGGCAGATGATCCTGACTGCCAGGAGAGGTGAGTGAGCCATCACACTGAGGCAAAGTCCTTGGTGGGGTGACTGGGGTAGAAATTTGTGTAGTGTGGGGGGTATTTTAGGGAGTGTGGGGGTATTATATGGAGTGTGGGGGGTATTATATGAAGTATGGGGGGTATTTTATAGAGTTTGGGGGTAATTGGGCAGTGTGGGGGTAATTTTGCAGTGTGGGGGGTAATTGTGTAGTGTGGGGGTAATTATGTAGTGTGGGGGGTATTTTATGGAGTGTGGGGCTATTTGTGCAGTGTGGGGGGATTTGTGCAGTGTGGGGGGTATTTTATGGAGTGTATAGCTATTTGTGCAGTGTGGGGGGATTTGTGCAGTGTGGGGGGGAATTATGGAGTGTGGGACAAGTAGAGGGGTAAGTCAGGATTATCAGGTAGGAAGATGGGTTAATGTAGTTAGATGGAGTGTAAGGGCTCAAAGAAAAGGAAGGCCAGCCCTGGGTTTGAGCACCCTAACAGATTTGCCAATTTGGGTGAAGATGTAGGGTCAGGCAAGCTCAGAGGTGGCAGCCCTAGATGTCACTGCTACCCCTAACAGCCGGGAGAGCAGCCAATTTAGTAGGGATGGTGAAGGTAGGGGAGGTAGGCATAGACAGTTGGCGGTAATAGGGGATTCTATTAACAGAAGGACTGATAGAATAATTTGTTGCCAGGATCGCCTCAACCGAATGGTTTGCTGTATCCCCAATGCCAGGGTTTGGCATGTGGTGGACTGGGTTGATAAATTACTGGGAGGGGCTGGGAATGATCCAGCTGTCTTGGTCCATATGGGAACCAGTGACAGAATATATGGAAGGTGGAGGCTCCTTAAGAACCAATTTAAAGAACTAGGCTGCAAGTTGAAGGGAAGGACTATAAAGGGGATATTTAATTGGGATACAACCTATATGCTAAAGATGGTTTGCATCTAAATGGAAGGGGGTCTGCTGTGCTGGGAAAGAGGTTTATGGGAAGGCTGTAGGAGTATTTAAACTAGGATTGAGTGGGGAGGGTGAATTAAATTATAATAGGGCAGACGGGTCAGACCCTATTGGTGGTTGGAGTGGGAAAAGATGGGGGGGGGGGGCTAATGGCAGGTGATACGAAGGTTCCCATGTTACAAATAACCATTAGAAATCATAATATTTGTACTAAAATAAAAAATATGATGAATAAGTGTGCAAAATGTTTCAATGAATTAAAGTGTTTGTTCACCAATGCCAGGTCTGCCAAGCAAAATAGGTGAGTTTGAAGCTCCAGTGCACAAAGCGAACTATGATTTAATTGGTATTGCTGAATCTTGGCTTCATTCTTCACATAACTGGGCTATTAATATTCCTGGCTATGCTCTCTTTCAGAAAGACAGGGTAAAACAGAGGGGCGGTGGTATCTGTTTCTAAGTGAGAAGTGATCTCAAAGCAAGTGTGAAAGAGGACCTAGTTGATAGAGAGTGTGATGAGTCTGAAGCATTATGGGTGGAACTGTACATGGGTGTGCATACTATAAAGGTTATCATTGGAGTTTGTTAGAGACCTCCCAGTGTTAATAAGGAGGTGGGAACTCAGCTCCTTTCAGCTCCTTTCACAGATAGAAAAGGGCTGCAAGGGCTGGGACAGTGATAATAATGGGGGGTATTAACCACCCAGAAATTGACTGGAGTAATTGCACTGCTGGAAGAGTTAAAATGATTTTTTTTTTATAAATCTATTACAAGACAACTTTATGGTCCAGTTTATTGAGGCACTGACTAGGAATGATGCTCTACTGGACCTGGTAATCTCAAACAATGCAGAGCCTATTACCAATGTTCATATAAAAGAACATCTGGATAATAGTGATAAAAACATGATTTAATTTAATGTTAGCTGTAAACAACAAGCTCATACTGGAAATATACAGTAAATACACTTAATTTTAAGAGAGCAAATTTTCCAAGGATGAGGTCTGCTCTCCAAGACTTAAACTGGGAGGGAATATTGGCATTGATGAACACAGAAGGGAAATGGGAGAGTTCTTGTCCACAATGGGAATGGTATTGGCACAGCCGGAAATTATCCACAATGGCTCAAAAGTGATTTGGTCCAGTAATATTTAGACAGAATAAAGGTGGATAAAGTACCTGGACAGAATTGATCCTAAAAGAACTGAAATTTCAAAGCCATTGTTTCTAATTTTTAGGGACTCTTTAATGCCTGGAATAGTACCACTGGATTGGCATAGGGCCAATGTGGTGCCTATATTTAAAAAAGGATCAAAGTCGTTACCAAGTAACTATAGACCTGTTAGTTTAAAGCAGTTGTATACCCAAATTTTAAACTTTTACCTAAAGGTAAGCCTATAATAAGGCTTACCTGTAGGTAAAAAGAATATCTCCTAAACCTGTACGGTTTAGGAGATATTCCCCTCACAATGAGCCGCTGAATGCAGCGGCCCATGCGCAGCGGGGATTCTCGGCTAAAGGCCGGCAGCCGCCGGACCTTTGCCGACGCGCGGGAGTGACGACATCGCCACTCCAGCCACTCACAGAGCTGGAGCGGCGATACCAAGAAGACACGCCAAGGCAAGATGACATCTCCCTCGGCGTGGACCAGGTAAGTTCCCGACGCCCCGTTCTAAGGTAAGCATTTCATAATGAGCTAGTATGCACCGCATACTAGCTCATTATGCCTTTTGCCTTACAGGTATGAAAAAAATAAAAAATACAGCAGCGGGTATACAACCGCTTTAACTTCTATAGTTGGGAAGATACTGTAGAGTGTAATAAAAGACAACATAGATGAGTTCTTGCTGGAATAAAATATTTTAAGCCACAGATAGCCTGGATTCATGAAAGACAGAA
The DNA here is from genome assembly GCA_029206835.1 of Rana muscosa. Taxonomy (NCBI): domain Eukaryota; kingdom Metazoa; phylum Chordata; class Amphibia; order Anura; family Ranidae; genus Rana; species Rana muscosa. The sequence goes on from CM055122.1 coordinate 39,386,779, forward strand.
GTTGTCAAACAAATCTGATTTCTTTTTATGAGGAAGTAAGTACAACCTTGGACAGAGGGGTGGCGGTGGATGTGGTATACTTGTATTTTGCAAAAGTGTTTGACACAGTTCCCCACACACGGCTTACGTGTAAGGTAAAGTCTACAGGCTTGGAAATGATTCTTACACTGAATGGTGTAAGGTTATTAGTGGTGTACCCCAAGGTTCAGTGTTGGGACCCTTACTGATTAATATCTTTATAAACAATATAGGATCTGGGATTAAAAGTACCATTTAAGTCTTTGCAGATGACACCAAGATATGCAGTGGAATAATGTCCTTACAGGATGTCTCCAATTTACATCTGACCTCAATGCACTGTTTAATTGGACAAATATGTGGCAAATTAGGTTTATTTTTAATAAATGTAAAGTTATGCACTTGGGGACTAAGAATATGTATGCAACACACATTCTAGGAATACTAGGGGGAATCCATAGTGGAGAAGGATCTGGGGTTTTTGGTAGATCATAAGCTTTTTGCCTTATGAGTAGAGTTGAGCAGACACCTGGATGTTCAGGTTCGACGAGTTCGGCCGAACTTCGGAAAAAAGTTCGAGTTCGGAACCGAACTTGACCCGAACTTGACCCCGAACCCGAACCCCATTGAAGTCAATGGGGACCCGAACTTCTGAGGACTGTTCGCGCATGTTTCCCGTGCTTAGAATTGTCCCTGCACAAAGTGTCATTTCTGAAGGAAAAAAAAGTCATTTAAAACTCACTCGCGGCTCTAATGAATTGTCGGCTCCCGGCAATACATAGAAAAGTCATTGATAAAAAAAAAAAAGCATGGGGGTTCCCCCAGATTCAATTACCAGGCCCTTCAGGTCTGGTATGGATATTAAGGGGAACCCTGCTGCAAATTAAAAAAAAATGCGTGCGGTTCCCCCAAATATCCATACCAGGCCCTTCAGGTCTGGTATAGATTTTAAGGGGAACTCCACCCCAAATAAAAAAAAATGGTGTGGAGTCCCAACAAAAATCCAGACCAGACCCTTTATCCGAGCACGCAACCTGGCAGGCTGCAGGAAAAGAGGGGGGGACAAGAGAGCGCCCCCCCTCCTGAACCGTACCAGGCCACATGCCCTCAACATGGGGAGGATGTCCCTATGTTGATGGGGACAAGGGCCTCATCCCCACAACCCTTGCCTGGTGGTTGTGGGGGTCTGCGGGCGGGGGGCTTATCGGAATCTGGAAGACCCCTTTAACAAAGGAGACCCCCAGATCCTGGCCCCCCTATGTGAATTGGTAAGGGGAACAGCTGAGCAGCCAATTGTCCCATTACTTTTGGTCCCTTAAAAAGTGGGAGGCACATATACAAACTGTTGTAATTCCTACACCATTCACATGATTTGGATGTAAATACCCTCAAATTAAAGCTGAAAGTCTGCAGTTAAAGCACATCTTGCTTGTTTCATTTCAAATCCATTGTGGTGGTGTATAGAGCCAAAAAGATTATAATTGTGTCGATGTTCCAATATTTATGGACCTAACTGTATATCAATCCAAGCGATTGCTCAATCAGTTGGTGCAAAAAGCATCCCTCTGGAGAGCAAACAATACAGAACTTTAACATGGAAACAACTACTTACTGCAAGAAGCCATTCACTTTATGTGATCAAGGTATCCCAATACAGTTGCTAAAAAATTGGACCTGATTTTACTCCTCCTGGTGTCTTATGGAGGAGAGGAAACTTTCCGCCTCGTTGAGGCCTGGAGGAGTTGTAGCCTTAAGATATCTGATCCAGCGCATTTCGCGCTGGAGCAGAATCTTATTCCAATCACCTCCCCTAACTGGAATATGATCTCTATAAATGTAAAGGCATTAGGCATTCTATAATATGTTGTTGATATTGGATATAAACGCCCTGAATAACCTCTATCACCACTGCGCCAATGAAAAAAATGTGCAAATATCTATAGCTGCCACTTAGTGAATAAACATTTTTATAATAGAAAAAACTTAAACTCAAAACAATCTAATTGAGAAACGCAAATAGTAGCGCTGAAAAACAATAAAATTATATAATGGTGTAATAAACTCAATAACACCCCGTGACAAGTGATAAGTCCATAACATAAATGATGAAATCGATGAAAAATTCTTATTTCTGTAAATCTTCCACCATACCACTGTGCTGTGCCAACTTCCTCTTTGAAAAACACACTCACCAAATAGATTTGCCTTTCACTCTCGTGTCAGGCTAAATTGCTCGTGTATGATCCCAAAAAAAGAAAAAGCAATCTCAGATGTATCACCGTGATAGTCATGTAAAAAGTGAAAAAAGTACTTCAAATAAATTCACAGCAATCAACAGTGTAAGATTGGCTCTGCGGTGTTGAGCGGCCACGGCGGACCTGAGGTGTGTGTTGCGCTGGTATATCTCACCACACTCCAGATTCCCGGCTCACAATAGCGGTAGATGGTCTAAACAGCAGCGGTGTCCCTAATAGGTAAAGCTAGCAAAGTTGTAACCAATTTCCCAACATGTTTTGCAGTCTATGCTTAGTCATGGGATTGGTCACTGGGATATCGCTCACTTCCTATATAGACTCCCCATGCCTGATCACGTGATTGATCATCCCGCGCATGCGTGCACGTCATGTCACCATGACCACGAAGCCCAGCAGTTTGTAAAACCTTGATGTGGTAAGCTGCATGATGTGAGCACTACATCTAAGCAATCAAGCATCCATCTGTGTGCTGACTCACTCTGAGGAGTGGCACTGCAGTATAGCAATACAAGACATGGAGCATATAAATAAAACAATTAAAACATTTTAAAGAGAACCTATTTGTTAAAAACGAATCAGATAAAAATAATGCTATTTCTTAAAAGTGGCAAAATGTATACAATAGCAAATTATGCAAACACATTATGGTGTGCATATAAGAAGTTCTTAGACCGGGACATAAAGAAAAAGCAGTAGCATAGGTAATGTGGAAATGGAAAGTGGAAATGATTATCACAACTCTCCAGTTGACATAAGTCAGTAATTATTAATAAAGCAGTTACTTCAATATTTAACCCTCTGGACGATAAACATTTCAACAAGAAAATCCAGCGGGTTTCCCTCCGGGATAGATCTCTCAGCCTATTATTGCCTCTCCAGGCCGGGTAGATGGTATCTATTCCACAGACCTGTAGAACAGAAGGGTCTTGATTGTGTTTTTCCCTAAAATGGAGTGATACACTATGGTAGCGAAAGCCTTTCCTAATATTAGCCAGGTGTTCGGCAATGCACACTTTTAATAGTCTTTTAGTTCTACCCACGTGCCCATGTGGGCACCACATATGAGATAGACGACATGGGAGGAGTTACAGGTGATGAACTCCTTGATCTCAAAAGATTCACCATCAAGGGGCATGCTGGGAGCTCACTGTGACAGACATGTCCTGCTGAGGCTCCCCTTTTCTCTGGACTTCACGGCCAGCATACACACCCGAATGGAAGGGTAATTATTTCAAAAGCTTACCCTGGTCTTCCTCAGTGCCCTGGGAACGTTTTAAGATGGTTAAAGGAGCTGTCCGGGGAAAAAATAAGGTGAAACCCCTCAGAGATAATTCATCTAGAGGCCTCAGTAAAATGGAACAGGCTAAATCACCTCACACAATCTCACCTCATGCTGCCAGGCAGCAGCAGCAGTTACCTCATGAACTATATGATACAGACTGTGAGGACAGCGCCATCTGCCAGCCACAACAGACAGGCTCTTTACACCCAAATGTTTTAATTCAAATAGAAAAAATGCTACAGAAGGCATTAAAGCAGACCTCCGACCATATTACTGAGAAATTAACAAAAGAAATCCGTGACTTAGGTCAGCGCACGGCTGAATTAGAAAACAGAGTGGATGACATAGAAACTAATGTAATGACTCATGAAACTGAATTGGACACACTTAAAGATGAAAATTTCTCGCTGCAAACTCGTTTAGAAGATTTTGAAAATCGCGCACGTCGTTCAAACCTCCGCATTAGAGGTATACCAGAGTCTATTATTGATCTACAATCAACAATTACTGCCCTATTTCAAGAGTTATCACCGTCAATTCCAATTGAGAGACTGGAAATAGACAGAATACATCGAGCATTAGCACCACGCAAATCTGAAGGTCCCCCCCGCAACATAATTGCGAAATTCCATTTCTTTCGCACCAAAGAGCAGCTCATGGTCGCTGCAAGGAACAAAGAATCCCTCATCTTCCAAGACCACCCATATCAGATCTTTGCTGACCTTTCCCCAATAACAGTCGCTAAACGGCGCTCGATGAAACCCTTATTACAAAACCTACAACAACATCAGATCCCATACCAATGGGGGTTCCCTTTTTCACTTTGCTTCACATATCTAGGCACCAAGTACTCATGCAAAACCCCTGATGAACTATAGAACACCCTACAAAAACTTAATCTCTGCGAAAGTCCTTCAGCTGGCCCTCGCCGACGAACAGCATCCAGTTCTCCACAAAATGTATCCAAAATCAAAAATGACAGAACCAGACAAAGCCCATCGAAGAGGGGTCGATTCAACTCTCCAAACCAAGTTACTCCAGACTCAATGGACTGAATGCATTTTGCATATCAAATTGAAATTCACTCAATATTTTTGATCTTTCATCCACTTTTTGGATGCTAAACACTTAATGTCATTTAACCATCCTGAATTTACTTCCCTTAAGCAGGTTATGGTCTAATTTTATATATTTTTTTATTTTAATTTTTTATTATTATTATTTATTATTATTATTATTATTATTATTATTATTTTTATTTTTTTTAATACTTTATTTTTATTTATTTATTTATTTATTTTTTATTTTCCAATTTTTATCCCCTTTTTGGTCTAGGATAATTGACGTTTTAAATTATCCCCCAAAAAATTATATTCTCATAACACCCTTCCCTCCTCATCCTATCCTTCCTCACCTCACCCCCCTCTATCCCCTCTATCCCTTCTACTTCCCACATTTTACCCCCCCCCCCCTACCCGCCCCTTTCCCCTAATCCTTTCCTACCCACAACAAGGGTTCTATATTATTTTTGTACAAAATTGTTTACTGAATAGAAGTAAATATTACTAATATATTAGTAATAATTGATATTTTATTTATTTTTCATCCTAATTAATAAGGACATTACTGCCTCTCCTACAACTGGCAACCCAGAGGTAACCTGTATAATTCAACAAAATTTATAATCTAACACTCTCCCCGTGAAACCATAAAACACAATTGTTAGATTAAAATTTTACATGTACTAATGTTGAACATATAATATTTTCTTATATTTGATTCATTTTTGCTTACTTCCGCCCAGTTTGGGTGTCATAATATATTTTTCTTCTCTAGATATATTTTTGGTCGTGAGGGACCCGAGAAACTGTCACTGCTCCCTCCATCTTTCTGTCTTTGGACTCTCCCCACACCTTTTTGTGTGAGGAGCCTCCCTGGTCAGACTCTGTGCCTCCGAGCTTGCACTTTTGCATGCTCGGAACGCCATTGTTTTACCTTCTTGCATTCTAAACGTTTTTTGTTAATTATTTGTTTAATAATGACTCTCATTTTCTCTTTCTTTCTCAACATTCTGTCTCCACTCTCCCTTTTCTCTTTGCTCCTCCCCGGGGTAAGTATGGATTTTCAATTGTTTTTAGATATGTCTTATAATATTTTCTATAAAATTTCACGATGGCTCCTTTAAATATTCTTACCTTAAATGTCCAAGGTCTAAATGTTCCACAAAAACGAACCAAAGTTTTTAGATCATTATCTTCTTCAAAGGCGCATATAATTTGCCTCCAAGAAACCCATTTCACTGAAACCTCGACACCTAAATATTTTGGTACAGCTTATCCCCAAGTTTTTACTGCTTCAGCTAAAACTAAACGAAGGGGAGTGCTAATTGCATTTCATAGAGCTACACCCTTCTCTCTTCTGACAGAAACCAAAGACCCAGAAGGTCGCTATCTCATTATTACAGGGCATCTATGTGATACGCTAATCACAGTAGTATCCTATTATGCTCCTAATAAAAATCCGACAGCATTCCTCTCCCATTTGTTCCAAGTAATAGAGACTCATAAAATGGGCACACTTTTGATCTGTGGAGATTCGAACCAAGTTCTATACCCTTATTTAGATAAGTCCCCAATTCCTATCACTTCCAATTCTCAATCTCGTAGGTTGCAAAGACTTCTACAACAACATTCCTTGCTAGATTCCTGGCGAGAAATCAATCCCACGAAACGTCAATATTCCTTCTATTCTCATCCACATAAGTCTTTTTCCCGTATCGACCATATACTAATCTCTATTAGTATGTCCCCGGAAATGCTCACATCATCTGTAATACCCTTTACATGGACTGATCATTGTGCAATACTTTCTACTTTCACTTCCCTCATACCCAAACATCAAGACCCCACATGGTACATAAATGATTCAACCCTATCCCATCCATCACGCTCTACTGACTTAGAAATAGCCATAAAAGACTATCTGAAAAATAATAAAACCCCTGATATTTCTCCATTAACATTATGGGAGGCACACAAACCCGTCCTTCGAGGAATCTGCTTACGCCAAGCATCATATCTTAAAAAAGAAAAAAAGAAGCTACAACTAATATTAGAAACAAAATTTAACACTTGCCACGCAAATTTTCAAGCGAATCCTACTCCTGTGACAAAAAATCTACTAGATGAAGCTAGTCTAAATCTTGATCTTTTCCTATCTGAATCCGCAGATAAAACCATACGTAAATCCAAGCATAAATTTTATATTAAAGCTAACAAGCCTGGCACTCTTCTCGCTCGAGCACTTAAAAAATTAAACAACCCATACAAACCGATTCAATTAAAATTACCTCATAATACTTACACCAGTAATCCAGAAAAAATCCTACAAACCTTCCACAAACACCTTACATCTTTATACAACAATCAGGGATTTTTTGACCGATCCGCTGCAGAATAATTTTTTTCACAAACCAAACTTCCAAAGATTCCTTTAACTCAACATGAACATCTTGAAAGTCCCATTACAACTGCAGAGGTTGAATTAGCGATTAAATCCCTTAAACCAAATAAACGCCCGGGTCCTGATGGCTTCTCTGCCCTATATTATAAAAAATTTACTCATCTTCTTGCGCCATTGCTGACAGATGCTTTCAATTCACTTCTGAACAACCAATCCTTTCGTCCTGAAACCTTAACAGCAATAATCACAATGATCCCCAAACCTCATTCAGATGATTCATCTTGTGCTAATTACAGGCCCATATCCCTGCTTAATCTTGATATCAAACTACTAGCGAAAATTCTAGCAACTCGTTTGAACAATATTATTGGTTCATTAATAAATAAAGACCAAGTTGGTTTTATTCCTTTTCGCCAAGCAGCTGATAACGTACGCAGGGCAACTTTATTAATCCAAGCAGCTAAAACATGGCGAATACCTATGTGTCTTCTGTCGTTAGATATTAAAAAAGCATTCAACACAGTATCATGGCCCTATCTACATTTTGCTTTACAAAAATGGGGGTTCGGTCCTCACTTTCTTAACTGGGTTTCATCACTATATAATAATCCCAAAGCCTATATTAAATATGCTGGATATAAATCTGGTTGCTTTAACATAAATAGAGGTACACGTCAGGGTTGTCCACTCTCCCCACTTTTATTTGCCCTACTTATTGAACCCCTAGCTCAGGCTATACGATCTGACCCTTCAATCAAAGGGATAGACTTAGCTGGTCATCAGCACAAATTATGTTTGTTTGCTGACGATATACTAATATTTATGTCTTCCCCTCATATTTCTGCTTCCAACCTTATAAGTAAGCTAGATCATTTTGCACAGATATCTGGACTAATTATCAACTCTCAAAAATCTACAGCCTTAAATATCTCCTTACCTCCCCATACTTTACAACAAGCACAAACTTCCCTCCCATTCTCCTGGTCTACATCGCACCTGACCTACCTAGGAATTACTCTTACTCCCAATTTAACTGAATTCTTCTCAGCTAACTTTCCGCCATTACTAAAGCAAATTACCAATCTCCTTAAACAATGGTCTTCTTTACCAATCTCATGGATTGGTAAAATAAACGTAATAAAGATGACTATTTTACCCAAGATACTATATCTATTTCGGGTTTTGCCCATTCCAGTTCCAGCATACTTTCTTAGAAATCTTCAACGCAAAACACTAGCGTTCATCTGGGGCTCTTTAAAACATTGTTTATCTAAACACACACTCTACCTTCCCAAACTTAAAGGTGGACTAGGATTCTCCAATTTCGCCTCTTACTACCATGCAGCTCAAATAGCATGCATCCCCAAATATCACGCAAAATACGAAACCCCACTCTGGGTTGCAATTGAAGCAATTGACTGTGATCCATTTTCTATAACAAATTTAATTTGGTCCAAACCCTCAGATCAAAAAAATATAAAAAATAAGATTACCAAACACACAGTTACTATCTGGGATAAATTTAAACTTATCAAAGGACTACAATCTCCTCATGTTCCCCTTCTATCATTTATTAGAAACCCACTATTCTACCCAGCCTGCACATTCCCTAATTCATTTAAAAAATGGATCTCCTCTGACATAACGCAACTCTGTGATTTATCGACATCTACCTCACTTATAACATTTCCTGAACTATGTGATAGGCATCAACTCCCCCAATCAGAACTTTTCCGATATCTGCAGATGAAAAAAAAATTCATGCCATATATACAAAATATGAGTAAGCTCAACGAACTCACACAATTTGAACGTATATGTAAACGCGAACCTCACTCTAAGGGTCTCATATCAATAATATATAAACACCTTATTACTTTGCCTACTGCAGACCCACCATCATACGTGGCAAAATGGGAGAGAGACCTTGGACTTCAGTTGAAACCATCCGATTGGGATAAAATTTGGACCACAACAAAATCATCTTCACAAAATATAATAGCTCTAGAGACAAATTATAAAGTACTTTTGCGCTGGTATTTGGTTCCTGTCAGAATCGCGAAATATATTCCGCAATACTCCCCACTCTGCTTCCGTGGCTGTGGTGAACTAGGATCACACATACACATATTTTGGGATTGTCCCGTTACAAAATGTTTTTGGAAAGAGGTTTTTCTTATCCTCTCTACCTTATTCAAAAAAACAATCAAACCTGACCCTTCAATTGCACTACTAAATCTAAAACCGACTTCTATTTCCCACACTCAATTCAAACTCCTTCTACAAATCACTACTGCAGCAAAGCAGACAATCGCCAAAGCGTGGAAAACCCCAACATTAATGATCTCAGAAACCAAAACCAGAATAAACCAAGCCATGACCCACTCAAAAACGGAAGCCATTACCAATGATAATATTGGAAAATTTGAAAAAATCTGGAATCCTTGGGTGACTAATTTTTTCCCTCCCAACTTTGACATCACATTATTAAGACCTTGGTAATATAACTACTAATAGCTATTTAATATACTAATATTATCAGACCAACATTATAAGATACCCCGGGGACCTTTTCGACCTTTTCTATCTTTTCTACCTACTATCTTTATTTTTTTTCTCTTCTTCTTCTTACCCTTCCCTCTCTTCTATCTTCGCTCTTTAGCTCTTTTTCTGTTGTTTTTTCTTTCCTAGCATATATTGTTATTATATGCAAAAATGGTAGCAACATTTCTATTTTTTTTTTTATGTTTTTTATTTATCAGTATATTTCAGCTTTAGAGCTCCTTTGAAACAATACAAACCTTATATATTACAATAACATTATATGAGGTCGAGAAATTATGACCCTTCATTTTTTCTTTATAAATCCTTATATTACCTTACATGTTATATATTATTACTAAATCTGGTTTGTAATTACTAAATTCAACACTAAGCATATATTTTAGCAAGTCTCCAGATAATGGTCAACATATGTTAAACTTAAATTACTGTTTATTTTCTCCTCTTCTGTTGTTGTTGCCTTCAAAAATCACTGGAGCTTGACATAAATATCTAATTTGTGTTCTCCTTAACTGCTACTATTTATAGTGACTATGTTTATTGACAATATATGCTTGTAATTTTGAAAATTTAATAAACAAATTTGACAAGAAAAGATTCACCATCCCTGTTGCAAACTGTGGTCCTGCCTCTATTATTGGTTTTAACAGTTCTATAGGACCCAGTTGGATCTTCTTGTAGAGTGGGGCTATGGAATCGGAGCCCTTAACTCAAAAGAAAGATGCTATTTGGTACCCTCTGTTAGCCGAATACCCATCATATACACCCTGCCTAAAGTACATAAGAATTCTCAAACCCCCACCCCCGCGCCCTATTGTCAATGGTATAGGGTCAGTGACAGCAAGATTAGGTGAATACCTGGACAAATTCCTACAGCCGAGTGTGAAAGACACCAAAGCATATTTAAAAGACACTTCAGATTTACTGTTAATGTTGGAAGAAATTGATTTGAGTACCATCAATGAGACATACTTGATTACAGCTGATGTGTGCTCGTTATACACAATTATCCAACATGAAGATGCAGCTTTGGCACTTAACTGGGCACTTAGTAGGAGGGATGATATCCCATACATACAGAAGAGATTTCTGGGAAATGCGTTGGAGTACTGCATGTCGCATAATTACTTCTGGTGGAATAGACAGTTTTTCACTCAACAGGTTGGTGTGGCTATGGGAGCCAAATATGCTCCCAGCCTAGCCAACCTGTTCATGGCAGAATGGGAGGACAGGTATGTGTTCAGGAAACAATGTCCGCAATTGAAATTCTATCGAAGATTTATAGATGACCTCCTATTTATTTGGGAGGGATCATTGGAATCTGCCGAGGGGTTTCTAAGAGATATAAATCAGAATAATAATAACATCAAATTAGATTATCTGATAAGCGACAAGAGTACTAACTTCCTGGATGTGACTATTGAAAAAGAGAATAATAGAATAATTACCAAAGTGTACTTTAAACCGACGGACCGTAATAGCTACCTGTGAATCAGAAGTGGCCACCACCTATCATGGATTAAAAATATACCAAGGGGTCAAATGCTACGAGTCCGAAGTAACTGCACGAATGTTTCAGATTACCATCATCAAGCACAGATGTTAAAGAATAAATTCGTACAGAAAGGCTACACCAAGGAATCTCTGGATATAGTCATTCAGGAGGTATCTGAAATCCCAAGAGAGTCATGCCTTAAGAAGAAGTCTGAAGTCCAGGGTCCTAACAATCAACATCAACTGAGATTTATATCTAATAACCACTGTCAGTATAAAGATATAGAAGATATCTATAAGAAACATTGACACATACTGTGTAGGGATAGACATTTGGGGGTAATAATACCCAATTACCCTAAGTTCATTTACAGACGAGCCCCAAACTTTGGAGATCAAATAGTGAAGAAAATTCTGGACCCCCCGGTTCAACAACAATTTGATTTAAAAGATTTTTTCTGTTGCAGAAAATGCATATGTTGTAGAACTATTAAAACCAGTAATAGAGGCAAGACCACAGTTTGCAACAGTGATTGTGAATCTTTTGAGATCAAGGAGTTCATCACCTGTAACTCCTCCCATGTCGTCTATCTCACGTGGTGCCCATGTGGGTTATTATACGTGGGTAGAACTAAAAGACTGTTAAAAGTGCACATTGCCGAACACCTGGCTAATATTAGGAAAGGCTTTCGCTACCATAGCGTATCACTCCATTTTAGGGAAAAACACAATCAAGACCCTTCTGTTCTACAAGTCTGTGGAATAGATACCATCTACCCGGCCTGGAGAGGCAATAATAGGCTGAGAGATCTATCCCAGAGGGAAACCCGCTGGATTTTCTTGTTGAAATGTTTATCGCCCAGAGGGTTAAATATTGAATAGAAGAAGAAAAACAAGGGCGCACCAGCCTAGTGTATTATCATTTAGGATAGATTTTATTAAAAAGAACATCAATACTACTCACAAGTGTAGCAGAAAAAATCGCAGTGCAATGATGCATCATGTAGATGGCAGCTGAAAGTTGAGCTCAAAACCACACTTCACAGAAGCACCGAGGATATGATAAGGGCCACTGCCAGCTTACGCGTTTCGAAGCATTAAGCTTCTTCCTCAGAGCCCAGCAGTGCTTTCACCCTATGTAACACTCTTTTTATAGGCACATGGACATGCGAACTTCAACACAGGCAGAGGGCGGGGGCGGGCCCCGCCCAGGGCCAGGGAAAAGACTTCTCCAACCCCAAAGAGCAACAAAAACAGCTGGTTGACAACCCCCACAGGGTAGTGTCAAAGGGACTGTCCACACACAATGTTCATACACTGGGTACTGTCAAAAGAGCTCAAACCCATCCACAAATAATGGGACCATAGTTCATACACTGGATGCTACCACAAATGCTCATAAATCTGTGAATTAATTTGAAGTTCTTTTTTCACTTTTTACATGACTATCACAGTGATTCAGCTGAGATTGCTTTTTCCTTTTGTGGGATCATACACAAGCGATTTAACCTGACGCGAGAGTGAAAGGCAAATCTATTTGGTGAGTGCGTTTTTCAAAGGGGAAGTTGGCACAGCACGGTGGTGTGGTGGAAGTTTTACAGAAATAAGAATTTTTCATCAATTTCATCATTTATGTTATGGACTTATTATCACTTGTCACAGGGTGTTATTGAGTTTATTACACCATTATATAATTTTATTGTTTTTCAGCGCTACTGTTTGCTTTTCTCAATTAGATTAGGCATTCTATACCTACAGTATGTCCCTTGGCAACATGTCTGCCAAGAGGTAAGTATAGCTTGCCTATTCCCATGCTGTGCAGGTGTTTCTCAATGCGTTTACCCAATTCTTGCCACGTCTTGCCCACATAGAAGGCACCACATTGACACTGCATGAGGTATAACACACCCTGCGTCCTGCAGTTTGCAAAATGTCTAATGTGAAAATTTTCCCCAATAGGTAGTGTAAAGTAAGTCCTCTTACCTATAACTGCACATTGCGAACAGGATCCGCAAGGATAGGTACCCCAGACCTTGCAGGGGTCCATCCTTGAGTCACCTTTATATTCATTTTGTGTCAGCATTCCACCAATAGATCCAGCCTTTTTGTATGTTAATTGTGGATTTCTAGTTCCCAAGAATTGGATCCTCATTCAAAATAGACCACTATTTTGTGAGAATTTTCCTCACTTGATTGTATTCATTAGAAAATCTTTGGGGCGTGGCTTGCGGCTGATGGAGTAGGCAGCACGGCGTGTGAGCTCCGCCAAAAATCCGAGCAATTACCCTGATTCCACGATCCTGACGTGACTGTATCACCCCTCACCTACTCCGGAGGGTCCCCTTACCATCCCCGATTGAAGATTACATTGGCTGCGCTTGCTAATGGTAGGCGCGAAAGATTGCGCAAGTGCGCAACAGCGCTTCCTATTTAAATATGGTTTGGTGCATATAAGTGCACCATAATTTTTGATAAACGTTTTGAGTCCTGTTTTTTGTGCAATTTCTCCAATTTCTCCACTGCACCACAGGCACAGGTCTTTAGTAAAGCACCCTCTATGTTTTTCACCTTAGGTTGGTGAATGAGCAGAATTTGTGCTAAATACAAATATCATCTTACCCATTGTTGTTTATTTTTTGTACAGTTGCTGTGAACTTTTGTAGATACATCATTCACCAAGCGTAAAAAAAAAAAAATACATAAATGTAATCTGGTATTGGTACATTTCTATCCACAGGGGTATAACTAGAAATCACAAAAACACCAAAACAAAGGTTTTGTGTGACACCCCCACAACCTTTTTGTGTTGCACCTGTCAATATCAATTGAGAAAATATTGTCATAGATCTGTGTTTGTCCACCCAAATTGTTTATTTTGTAGTTTTTAGTTAAGGCTTACCATCTGTATCTGCTTGAAACTGCTCTGTGGGGCTCCGTTAAATACATTTTACATCAATTCCTGTTCCAATAACAACATTTTTACAGACAGAAAGTGATGTGAACTCTCAAATAACAAACACAGACTGAAATACCAATTGTTTTCTTTAGGATATTCGATTTTCTGTGTGTGTTCCTATAGCAGATTTTTCTTTACTGCTTGGTAAAATGTTGTCAGCAAAAAAAGAAGTGAAGGAAGATCTTAATAAAGGAGACCCAGTAAACAGTTTAAAAAAGACAGGAGTTTGAATGCTTCTTCCTTCCATCCCAAACAAAAATAAATCATTGGATTTATATTAACTTTTAACTAAAGATGGGTTAAAGTCCACCTTTTATACCATGTTACATGTTTCACCCATATTTTTAAAAATGTATTAAAAGAGTCAAGTTTTTTCTCGCTGCCCCCCATCACTGGAAGGAACATGCCGGTGAAGGGTCCTTGCAGTCCGTCCAGGTTTTCGGAGTAAGAAAACTACAACTGCTGTTGCCTACTGCAAAAGAGGCAATAGGCTCATCAAAGTTAATGCAAGACCATTGGAAATGATTGACCTTGTGACTCTGCAGTACAAGCTGCTGGAGCCTGTTCTTCTTTTGGGCAGGGAGCGATTTGCTGTTGTTGACATCAGAGTCTGATTTAAAAGGCAGTGGAAATGTCGCTCAAGTTTATGCAATTTGCCAGGCTATTTCTAAAACATTGGTGGCTTATTATCAAAAATATATTGATGAAGCCTCCAAGAAGGAAATCAAAGATATTCTTATTCAGTATGAGAGGACCCTTCTAGTTATTATGGAAATAGGAATAATAAACTTTATAGGCACATATAAAAAATAATTATACATTTTAATAGTTTACATTAAAATCACAACATGCAGTATACAGACAATAGTATGTGGTAAAAAATACATAGGACCCAGTGTGGTTGCCCTGGAGGATATTATATGATATACTTCCTGTGTGGCAGTACTGGATATATGCCCACACTCCTCTCAGATTGGTTTTTCACATGTCCTCTTAGATTGGTTTCCACATGTCCTCTTGAGTTTAAAAATTCTGCTCTACATGTTTCAAGACCTTAACCGTCGCTTCTTCAGGAGCTTGAATATTTCTATTCAAAGAAACATACTTTAATTATGATACAAGATATATCAACAAGTGTATATATACTGTACATATGTATATGTATGTACATCTATGCAAAACATCACTTGTAGCAAAGTGCTCAATGATAAGTTCAACAATAACTTGCGCTAAATGCACCAAGCCACAAAGGAACCCCCCAATGAGCCGAGGACCTTAATGTGTGGAATTAGCACATGGTTCAGGATGTGGGGAAATACACAGTAACTAGGGGTTTAAAGAGTATACACAATAAATAATCCGATATACGTTAGTTTATAAATGGTTTTTATGCTAAATAACTCTATCTTGTACTCATGTAGCAATAGACACACATCCACTAGTGCTGTAGCCGGACTGTATAGAGTTCTTAGACATCTATAGGGAAAAACTAAAAATTATTTCCCATAGTGTCCAGAGACATATTAATACACATTAGATTATACCCCTCGGTGAAGGGACATATAGAGCAGGAGCAGGAGCAGGAGGGGGGTATAGAAAATACCTTTGTTCCTCACTAATCCGGAACTATATACTCAGTCACAGTGGTGCCTTAATAGGCATTGGAATTGTATGTAATTATAGATAGTTATGGTGCAGCGCTTAATTAACAGTCCAAAAAAAGTAAATCCAGGAACAAATATTCAATGGTAGTTCAATCTGTGGTAGGTAGGGGATAAGTGTGCAATAGAGAGACCTGTCACCTGCACCCAACAATACAACCACTTACCCTATTTAGTTGACCCTCATCACAAAGGCCACATCAGCACTTATAAGCAGGGATGAGCCGAACACCCCCCTGTTCGGTTCGCACCAGAACCTGCGAACAGACAAAATGTTCGTGTAAACTTTAGAACCCTATTAAATACAATGGACTCGAACGTTCGAAATCTAAAGTGTTAATTATAAAGGCTAATATGCAAGTTATTGTCCTAAAAAGGGTTTGGGGACCTGGGTCCTGCCCCAGGGGACATGTATCAATGCAAAAAGAAGTTTTAAAAACGGCCGTTTTTTCGGGAGCAGTGATTTTAATAATGCTTAAAATGAAAAAATAAAAGTGAAATATTCCTTTAAATTTCGTACCTGGGGGGTGTGTATGATATGCATGTAAAGTGGCGCATGTTTCCCGTGCTTAGAACTGTCCCTGCACAAAGTGTCATTTTTGAAAGAAAAAAAGTCTTTTAAAACTGACTCGCGGCTATTAATGAATTGTCGGCTCCCGGCAATACATACAAAAGTCATTGATAAAAATAAAAAAAAAGCGTGGGGGTTCCCCAGAATTCAATTACCAGGCCCTTCAGGTCTGGAATGGATATTAAGGGGAACCCCGCCGCAAATTTAAAAAAAAATTGACGTGGGGTTCCCCCAAATATCCATTCCAGGCCCTTCAGATCTGGCATGGATTTTAAGGGGAACTCCACCCCAAATTAAAAAAAAAATGGCGTGGAGTCCCCCTAAAAATCCATACCAGACCCCTTATCCGAGCACGCAACCTGGCCGGCCGCAGGGGAAAAGGGGGGGACGAGAGAGCGGCCCCCCCTCCCTCCTGAACCGTACCAAGCCACATGCCCTCAACATGGGGAGGATGTCCCCATGTTGATGGGGACAAGGGCCTCATCCCCACAACCCTTGCCCGGTGGTTGTGGGGGTCTGCGGGTGGGGGGCTTATCGGAATCTGGAAGACCCCTTTAACAAAGGGGACCCCCAGATCCCGCCCCCCCCCTATGTGAATTGGTAAGGGGTACATTGTACCCCTACCATTTCACGAAGAAAGCGTAAAAAAATGTTTAAAAAAACACACAAACACCTTGAAAAAGTCCTTTATTTAAAAAAAAAAAAAAAAAAAAAAAACAGCGGTGAAATCCAGTGTCCCGCGGCGATCCCGATGTCCAGCGCTGTCCTTCATTGGTTGTGCCTGAGCGGACCTGATGGGGAACTCCCTCTCAGTATTTTAAATGTATAGACCCGCCCCTTCTAAAGTTCCCCATCAGGTCCGCCAGCGGACCAGATGCGGAACATGAGAAGGGGCGGGTCTATACATGTATTACCAAAGTGAGAGCAGTTCCCCATCAGGTCCGCCCCCTCGGTATGTCGGACCCGCCTACGTCATTGGCTTGAGCGGGGAACTTCCTTCACTATGTAAATTTAAATTACACAGTGAAGGAAGTTCCCCGCTCAAGCCAATGACGTAGGCGGGTCCGACATACCGAGGAGGCGGACCTGATGGGGAACTTCTCTCACTGTGGTAATACATGTATAGACCCGCCCCTTCTCATGTTCCGCATCTGGTCCGCTGGCGGACCTGATGGGGAACTTTAGAAGGGGCGGGTCTATACATTTAAAATACTGAGAGGGAGTTCCCCATCAGGTCCGCTCAGGCACAACCAATGAAGGACAGCGCTGGACATCGGGATCGCCGCGGGACACTGGATTTCACCGCTGTTTTTTTTTTTTTTAAATAAAGGACTTTTTCAAGGTGTTTGTGTGTTTTTTTTTACAATTTTTTACACTTTCTTCGTGAAATGGTAGGGGTACAATGTACCCCTTACCAATTCACATAGGGGGGGGCGGGATCTGGGGGTCCCCTTTGTTAAAGGGGTCTTCCAGATTCCGATAAGCCCCCTGCCCGCAGACCCCCACAACCACCGGGCAAGGGTTGTGGGGATGAGGCCCTTGTCCCCATCAACATGGGGACATCCTCCCCATGTTGAGGGCATGTGGCTTGGTACGGTTCAGGAGGGAGGGGGGGCCGCTCTCTCGTCCCCCCCTTTTCCCCTGCGGCCGGCCAGGTTGCGTGCTCGGATAAGGGGTCTGGTATGGATTTTTAGGGGGACTCCACGCCATTTTTTTTTAAATTTGGGGTGGAGTTCCCCTTAAAATCCATGCCAGATCTGAAGGGCCTGGAATGGATATTTGGGGGAACCCCACGTCAATTTTTTTTTTAATTTGCGGCGGGGTTCCCCTTAATATCCATTCCAGACCTGAAGGGCCTGGTAATTGAATTCTGGGGAACCCCCACGCTTTTTTTTTATTTTTATCAATGACTTTTGTATGTATTGCCGGGAGCCGACAATTCATTAATAGCCGCGAGTCAGTTTTAAATGCATTTTTTTCTTTCAAAAATGACACTTTTTGCAGGGACAGTTCTAAGCACGGGAAACATGCGCCACTTCACATGCATATCATACACACCCCCCAGGTACGAAATTTAAAGGAATATTTCACTTTTATTGTTTCACTTTAAGCATTATTAAAATCACTGCTCCCGAAAAAATGTCCGTTTTTAAAACTTCTTTTTGCATTGATACATGTCCCCTGGGGCAGGACCCGGGTCCCCAAACACTTTTTAGGACAATAACTTGCATATAAGCCTTTATAATTAGCACTTTAGATTTCTCCCATAGATTTTTCGAATTTGCCGCGAACACCCCAATTTGTTCGCTGTTCGGCGAACGGGCGAACAAGCAATGTTCGAGTCGAACATGAGTTCGACTCGAACTCGAAGCTCATCCCTACTTATAAGGTATTATAGTATGGTATAAAGGAAGCCCATCAATCTTCATACACTTAATGGCAGCAGACCGGATGGTGGATACAACAAGCCCAGGTGTGACTCTCCTTATTCAAAGTACACTCCAGCAGTAATCACCACATGTATATCATCCCATGTAGTCAAAAGGAGATAAGCCTCATTGCGCAATACCTAAGGACAGTATTTATTTAATAAAAACTAGTAAAAAGGCACTCACATTAGAGACAAACAAAAACAGGCTTTGTTTGTATATATGCAGCCGTCCCCAGCATGCAGAAATATGGCCGCCGTGTCCCAGCATGCAGTAGCGTCTCGTCGCCGACTCCTCCCAGGAGGGAGTGATGCTGATGTGGCCTTTGTGATGAGGGTCCACTAAATAGGGTAAGCGGCTGTATTGTTGGGTGCCGGTAACGGGTCTCTCTATTGTGCACTTATCTCCTGCCTACCACAGATTGAACTACCACTGAGTATTTGTAAAAACAAAAAAAGGGTGGTTTGGTATGGCGCGCTTTGGAGAGGGCTATGTAGAAATATATAAAAAAAATATATAAAAAGAAAGGGGGGGGAGAGGGGGAGGGGTTTTGTACTGGGTAGAACTGTACAAGCTCAGTCATTGATAGTTCACTTGTATGTGTATATGTCCATGTGTGGAGGAATTTATAGGGCAAGATTGCTGAGAGTTAGATGGCTGCCAGTTCAGGAAGAAGCTAGAAGAGTCTAATCCATTAGGGTCTAATCCTCAAGACGAAATTTAAGGAAAAGGGCTATCCCGACACGATTGTAGATGAAGCCTTCAAACACTATCAAGCTGTCAATACACTGACCACCAAAGAGGAGTCAAGCGACAAAAATACAGGAGACACTACACAACCAGTTGGTTTATTACCCAGTTTCACAATAAAAAAAAAAAAAAGAGAAAATATTTGCAAAGCACTGGTCTATTTTGAACGAAGATCCACACCTCAAGTCCACTCTCGGTGATAAACCCCTAGTAACTTACAGGCGGGCTAAAAACATCAAAACTCAAATAGCCCCCAGCAAACTCAAACCACTGCGCCCCATGGCCAGTGCACCATCTATGTTCTACAACATTAAAGGCCTGCACCAATGTAAAAAGCCTCTCTGCCTTACTTGTTCACACGTTACACATAGACAAAAAAACTTCACCCAAAATGGAAAGCAATATATCATCCCAGATTTTTTCAATTGTGGATCAGAGTATGTAATATACTGCCTCACGTGCCCCTGCGGCTTACTCTATGTAGGCCGCACTATACGTACATGGCGAAAACGTTTTGGAGAATATCGAAATCTGGTGGAGAAGGGCTCAGATAAACACAGCATACCCAGACATTTCAAGCAACATCATAAACAACTTTTCATAGGATTACAAGTATGGGTGATTGAATCAATACCCCACACCCTCCCCACCGCTGAACGATACAAGAGACTATGCGAGAGGGAGAACTACTGGATTTACACTTTGGATACTTTATCGCCTGGATGCCTAAACGAGGGCATTGAAATTAACATCTTGTTGTGACCTAGCACCCTCTTACCTTTATATTCATATCCATAGTAACTTCCATACCACATCCAGAAATTAGACCTACAGTACACCAAATTTACACACTTTTATCTATACTCCTATATATGTGGATCTAATTGAGAGTGTGTGTATGTATATGTAGGTGCATATACGTGTGCACACGCGCATATATATATTTTTAGTGTACACCTCATCCCATTAAACCTATATTTCCATAAATACCCTACTCATGTATCTATATGTGCATGTGGGCATGCGCCTATATGAATATGTGCGGTTGATACTGATGCATGCACATAGTCCTCCTATGTGTCCTGTGTGCATGTATGTCCGTATACACCCTTACTGCTAAATCCTTCCCCAGTACCATATAATTTATTTTCTTTTATTTTCTTTTTCAGATCCTATATTTTATTTGTTTATTTATTTACATCTAATTCATTTTTTTATATACACCTAATTTTATTATTATTAGTCTAATTCTGTCTAAGTATTTTTAAAGTATTTTTAAAGTATTCTTAAAACCTTTTTTAAAAAACAACCTTTCTTAAAAGATAAATTTTTATCTCCTATATAGATATTGTCACTCTTATCATATATTTACGATTCCCACTAATCTCCCAGTACTTGGCCGTGAGTATCACCATAGAATCAGAATATAGTTTATAGTTTATAATATGACATGTAATCTATAGCATATAGTGTGCAGTTTATAATGTATAATCCTCAAGAAATCATGAAATATACACCCCGAGCTATCCAGAATATAATAACAATTTTATTTATTTTTTTAGATTTTTTATTCATCCTGTGCCATTGTTTCCCCCGATTGCCATGAATATATTGGCCTAGTATAATCTCCGCCGCGCACAGCACGTCCCAGCTTGCGCGGTTACCGTGGTTGGCACTTACACAAAAGGAAAAATCCACCCATCTTTCATCATACTGTGGTATAAATTACCACACCAAAGATGGCCGCCATACAAAGCCTGATGAAGGGACACACATGTCCTGAACGCGAAGCACCTCCCGCATACCTCCGACCTGGAAGTGATGACCCCCAGATGACCCCCGGACCTCACGGAGCCACTGCATTCCAGATCCAAGTTCCCGGCCAGCGCTGCTATACATCCAAGTGCAGGCAGAGACACAGGATTGAGAACCTGATAACAACTGTCCGTGACACCACCATCACACCGGAGGACATGCAGACGAAGTTCCTTAACCCCCTACATGCCTGAACACCCCTGCTCAAATGTGAGTGTGTTTTAACCTATTAAATTAAAAACCTGTTTTTAACTAGCTGCATTTAGAGGGCGCCGTTCCCTTTCTGTCTTGAATATTTGTTCCTGGATTGAGTTTCTTTGGACTATTAATTAAGCGCTGTACCTTAACTATATATATTTAGATTTTCCTCAATATTGTGCTGGCTGCTGATGTTTCACTTAATTAATTGATACCAATAATTTTTAGCGCAACATATTTTATTTTTTATTTTATGTAGTACTATTACCTCCACTTCCCTAGAAAGGTAACAGGGAAAGACAACATGAGGAATGGGAGAAAGAGGGCTAGAGGTGCCGCATATTTAAGGGTAAGACTGGATACAGCAGGAAATACCTGGATGGAAACATGCTTTGGTGTATCCTAGGTGTGGAACTGCCTGGATGCCACAGAATAGGTGCAGGTCCTCCGAGGTACCTGGAGAATGGCATCCTCGCCTCTGTTTATGTAGAGTGGGGATCGAAAGTTTGGGCACCCCAGGTAAAAATGTGTATTAATGTGCATAACGAAGCCAAGGAAAGATGGAAAAATCTCCAAATGGCACCAAATTACAGATTAGACATTCTTATAATATGTCAAAAAAAGTTAGATTTTATTTCCATCATTTACACTTTCAAAATTACAGAAAACAAAAAAATGTTGTCTGCAAAAGTTTGGGCACCCTGCAGAGTTAATATCTTGTACTGCCCCCTTTGGCAAGTATCACAGCTTGTAAACGCTTTTTGTAGCCAGCCAAGAGTCTTTCAATTCTTGTTTGAGGTATCTTTGCCCATTCTTCCTTACAAAAGTCTTCCAGTTCTTTGAGATTTCTGGGCTGTCTGTCACGCACTGCTCTTTTTAGGTCTATACATAGGTTTTCAATAATGTTGAGGTCAGGAGATTGTGAAGGCCATTGCAAAACCTTCAGTTTACGCCTCTTGATGTAATCCCCCCTGGATTTTGAGGTGTGTTTAGGGTCATTATCCATTTGTAGAAGCCATCCTCTCTTTAACTTCAGCTTTTTCACAGATGGCATCAAGTTACCATCCAAAATTTGCTGAAATTTTATTGAATCCATTTTTCCTTCTACTCGTGAAATGTTCCCTGTACCACTGGCTTTAATACAACCCCAAAGCATGATTGATCCACCCCCATGCTTAACAGTTGGACAGAGGTTCTTTTCATTAAATTCTGTGCCCTTTCTTCTCCAAACGTACCTTTGCTCATTCCGGCCAAAAAGTTCTATTTTAACCTCATCGGTCCACAGAACTTGTTTCCAAAATGCCTCAGGCTTGTCTATATGTTCATTTGCAAAGTTCAAACTCTGATTTTTGTGGTGAGGATGTAAAAGAGGTTTTTTTCTGATGACTCTTCCATGAAGACCATATTTGTACAAGTATCTCTTTGGAATAGTGTACCACAACTCCAGTGTCTGCCAGATCTTTCTGGAGGGATCGTGCAGTCAAACGTGGGTTTTGAATTGCTTTTCTCACAATCCTGCAAGCTGTTCTGTCTGATATTTTTCTTGGTCTTCCAGATCTTGCTTTAACTTCCACTGTTCCTGATGACTGCCATTTCTTAATTACATTCCGAACAGAGGATATTGACATCTGAAAACGCTTTGCTATCTTCTTATAGCCTTCTCCAGCTTTGTGAGCATCAACTATTTTCAGTTTCAGTTTTCTAGACAACTGCTTAGAAGAACCCATGGTGCTGATTGTTGGGGCAAGGTCAGATGAGTCTGGCCATTTAAAACCTTTGAGATTGACATCACCTGGTCTTCCCAGACGATGATTGAGAACAATCCATGACACTGGCAGGTCTCAACTTTGCAAAGGGGGCAGTGCATGCTATAAATTCTGCAGGGTGCCCAAACTTTTGAAGACGCCATTTTTTTGTTTTCAGTCATTCTGAAAGTGTAAATGATGGAAATAAAATCTAACTTTTTTTTACATATTATAAGAATGTCTAATCTGTAATTTGATGCCATTTGGAGATTTTTCCATCTTTCCTTGGCTTCGTTATGCACATTAATACACATTTTTACCTGGGGTGCCCAAACTTTCGATCCCCACTGTATGCCCCGACTGAGATAATTTGTCAGAGCAGATGCACACCAGCTAAACCACAGAACCCACAGATCTCTAAGTAGAGTGTTGACTGGGGAGATACTTGTTCACTTGTGGAATGTATTTATTCACTTATCTTGGGATGGCTTTGAAACTGTTAAGGCAGCCATACATGGATCGAAATCCAGCAGGGACTAGGCAAATTTCAATCCATGTATGGGCAAGCTGGTTGTACAGAAGTCGATTTACTGATTGACTTCTGTACAACCAGCCTATCGGGATTTTCCTGATCAATCAGTGCTGCCAGCTATAGCCTTCAGCACTGATCAGTGTATTCTGATGGTGGAGAAGTCTCCCCACTGTCAGATTGCAATGCTCAAAAGGAAAGATTTCCTCATCCACCTCGAATGTGTGGATGGGGGCATCAGGTAATTTTTTTTTCATTCAACCTGCTGTTT
Organism: Rana muscosa; assembly: GCA_029206835.1. Classification (NCBI taxonomy): domain Eukaryota; kingdom Metazoa; phylum Chordata; class Amphibia; order Anura; family Ranidae; genus Rana; species Rana muscosa. The sequence goes on from CM055122.1 coordinate 39,410,777, forward strand.
GAACAGAGACAAAATTAATATGGTATAGGATGCTTTAGTTAGGAAGTCTTAAGCATGTGCACTAACAATTTTGGAACATGACTATAACCTGCACATGATTATATGACTTAAATCTGCACAGCTTCAAATTGTTCACTAAGCTAAGTTTAAATTAATTTGCAAGTGAAATGAGAAATGATGTAGACTTTAAACTGTAAACCTTAATTGTAATAATACTGTATATGCAGATGGATATTAAAACACAGTAACCACTGCAACAGTTACAAACGTATCTGGTAATGCTGCACATGAATAAAAAAAAGTACTCACTCACTGTCCATTTCTTGATCAAGTAGTAACTATTTTTTGCAGACAATGGTACTAGTAGTCTTCCTTCCACAGACAAGTGGAATTAATTTAAACTGTTGCAGGGTAGCAATCACTTTGGGAAAGATTGATGGTTTAATCAAACCTAGTCAGAAGGTTAGCTGGGGAACACATTGATGTCACTCTGTGACTGCTCTGTATTTTTAATAGTCTTGTCTCATTTATATCCCGCAGCTGTCTGAACTCCAGTAGCCTGGACTCTGACAGGTTCTGAGTGCTCTTTTCCCCAGGGTTTAGCACCTTATCAATAGACTTTATGTGGAAGATATAACTTAATTGAACTGGTTAACAATGTAATTAGGTGTAGTGTTCCTATATGTACACAAATTTCTATATTACACAAGCATTGTTTTGGCATAGCAGCAGATATTCCCACATTCCCACTTCATATTAACTCTTATGCTGCATACACATGGTCGGAATTTCCGATGGACTTTTCCTGTCATAATTTTCAACGGACTTACAGTAGATAGAGAGCAGGTTCTCTATTTTTCAGTCGGCATTAGTGCTATCAGACATACTACACTTGTATCAGACACTTCTTTTTTAACTCTTCTTACTAACTTCTTATTAACTCTTAATACTAACAAACATAAAAAATTAACAGCATCACACTCAACTGGTTGGTAAACAAAATAACTTCCAAAAATAGAATGCTAGAGGGAGCAATTTTAATTTAAAATTTTACAAATTATTGTAAACAAATGTCCTTCATAGGCTCGGTTCACATATATGCAAATTGGATGCGTTTTGAACCACATCCGATTTGCAGGACATGTGAAGTAACATTGATTTCCATTGATGCTGTTCACATATATGTGGTGCATCCACAGTGCGAATTTAAAACGTGTCCTGTGCATTTTATGAGCACTGCAGTGTGGTTCAGGTGTGGATTCCATGCTCATTGAGTTCTATGGGAAAGCTTCTGAATAGAACATGTGTTCAGTTGTGTTCAGGATTTCAGCACGGATTTCAGCACAGAATGCTCTCCCACTACAGGTTTTGACCCCCTTTATCTACTATGTATTAGACAGCGCGGAAAATGCAGCTATGACAAAAATCCGGTCTTGAGCAAATTCACATCAGAGCCGCATCAAAAATGCACCTGAACCATTGAACAAATGTTTTTTTTATTTGCAGTAAAATGGACATATAATTTGCACCGAACATATGTGAACCCAGCCTTAGTTTTTCCTCCACTTCACGTACAGTATGTGCATCCCAGAATGTTGGGGACTGCAACATGTGAGTGCCATCTTACCCCCATCCAGGAGGAAATTATTTTGTCATAGTTACATAGTTACATAGTTAGTCAGGTTGAAAAAAGACACAAGTCTATCTAGTTCAACCAAGGAGTGCCTTGAAAAAGTATTCATAACCTTTGAAATATTCCACATTTTGTCATATTACTATCAAAAACGTAAATGTATTTTATTAGGATTTTATGTGATAGATCAGCACAAAGTGGCACATAATTGTGAAGTGAAAGGAATGTGTGGCGTGAATTTGTATTCAGCCCTCTTTACTCTGATACCCCTAATTAAAATCTAGTGGAACCAATTGTCTTCAGAAGTCACCTAATTAGTAGTAATAGAGTCCACCTGTGTGTAATTAATTCTCAGTATAAACACAAATGTTCTGTGAAGCCCTCAGAGGTTTGTTATAGAACGTTAGTGAACAAACAGCATCATGAAGGCCAAGGAACACACCAGACAGGTCAGTAATAAAGTTTTGGAGAAGTTTAAAGCAGGGTTAGGTTATAAAGAAATATCCCAAGCTCTGAGCACTGTTCAATCCATCATCTGAAAATGTAAAGAGTATGGCACAACTGCAAACCTACCAAGACATGGCCGTCCACCTAAACTGACAGGCCGGGCAAGGAGAGCATTCGAGAAGCAGCCAAATGGTAACTCTGGAGGAGCTGCAGAGATCCACAGCTCAGGTGGGAGAATCTGTCCATAGGACAACTATTAGTTGTGCACTCCACACATCTGGCCTTTATGGAACAGTGGCAAGAAGAAAGCCATTGTTGAAAAAAATTCATATGAAGTCAGTTTGTGAGAAGTCATGTGTGGGACACAGCAAACACATGGAAGAGGGTGTTCTGGTCAGATGAGACCAAAATTTAACTTTTTGGCCAAAAAGCAAAACACTATGTGTGGCGGAAAACTAACACTGCACATTACCCTGAACACACCGTGAAGCATGGTGGTGGCAGCATCATGTTGTGGGGAGGTTTTTCTTTTAGCAGGAACAGGGAAGTTGGTCAGAGTTGATGGGAAGATGGATGGAGCCAAATGCAGGGTAATCTTAGAAGACAACCTGTTAGAGTCTGCAAAAGACTTGAGACTGGGGCAGAGGTCCACCTTCCAGCAGAACCATGAACCTAAACATACAGCCAGAGATACAATGGAATGGTTTAGATCAAAGCATATTCATGTGTTAAATTGTCCCAGTCAAACTCCAGACCTAAATCCAATAGAGAATCCGTGGCAAGACTTGAAAATTGCTGTTCACAAACACTTTCCATCCAATCTGACAGAGCTTGAGCTATTATGAAAAGAAGAATGGGCAAAAATGTCACTCTCTAGATGTGCAAAACTGGTAGTGACAGCCCCAAAAAGACTTGCAGCTGTAATTGCAGCGAAAGATGGTTCTACAAAGTATTGACTCGGGGGGCTGAATACAAATACAAGCCACACTTTTCACATATTTATTTGTAAGAAATTTTGAAAAGCATTTATAATTTTACGTACACTTCATAATTATGTGCCACTTTGTGTTGGTCTATACCATAAAATCCCAATAAAATACATTTACGTTTTTAGTTGTAACATGACAAAATGTGGAACATTTCAAGGGGTATGAATACTTTTTCAAGATACTGTATATATACCCACACAATCCTATACCCACAGTTGATTCAGAGGAAGGGAAAAAAAACAAAGCATGATCCAATTTGCTACAGCAGGGAAAAAAATACCTTCCTGATCCCTCGAGAGGCAATCAGATATTCCCTGGATCAACTTTACCTATAAATGTTAGTATCCAGTTATATTATGTACATTTAGGAAAGAACCCAGTTCTTTTTTAAAGCAAGCTACAGAGCTAGCCAGAACCAGCTCTTGAGGGAGTCTATTCCACATTTTCACAGCTCTTACTGTGAAGAAACCTAACCATATTTCGAGATTAAAGGCGAAGTCCAGCCTGAGCTTTTTCGGCTGGGCTTCTCCTCTGGGTCACAGGAGTGCAATTAGTTTTGCACTCCTGTGACCCATTTTCAGCAGGGACCGGTCTGAAGTCTGCTCTCTGCTGACGTCACTGCCATCAGTCGGGGCAGCACATCATCACGACTTCCTAAGTCGGGATCCGCCAGCTGCCCTGATTGAAGGCAGTCTCAGCGTATCAGCGAGCCACTGAGACGCTGAGACAGCCTCTCCCAGCCCCTCCACTGCTCAGCTCTCCAATGAGCATGGAGAAGCAGAGAGGAAAGAGGCTGACTGACAGTCAGCCTCTTTCCTCTCGGGGACCTGTGAGAACCTAGCCAGGGGCAATGTTCGGTGGCTCGGTTCTCAGTGCACAGATGGTGGGGGACAGCTGGAGCATCGGTCTGATGCTCCATCCACCGAGTTAAGTATAAATCGGGCAAAAACGGGAAACCCATACTTCTCCTTTAAATCTTTTTTTCTCCAGATGTAAAGAGTGCCCCCTGCTCTCTGCGATGACCTTAAAGTGAATAACTCAACACCAAGTTCAATATATGGACCACTTATGTATTTATACATGTTTTTTTAATGCAATAAGTTTTTTATTGAAGAGTTTTTTTACAGATAATAGAAAGAAATAGAGGATAAAATATAAAACAAGGGGTTACATAAAGAGATATACACAATAGGTGATACACATTGGTGGTAAGTGTACAATTTAACCAAGGGACTTGGGCCAAATAGCCCAGTCATCATCAAATTTTTTACATGTTAGAGAGTTGATTGCTAATAGGCGTTCAAATGTATAATTTCTATGAACTGCTGCTATAACTTCAGAGATGTTCGTAGTTTTATTAGATGTCCAATTGTGCAATATCAACAGGCGTGTTTCCAGAAGCATGTGTGTCACGACTGGCCTAAAAGTTTGTGGGAATTTGTCAATGTTTAGGTGCAATAATGCTAAAGCTGGATCGGGTCGTGTTAGTATTCCAGTCATGGAGGAAATCTGTTGGAAAACCTGGTTCCATAGACTTCTTATGCTGGGGCAGTGCCAGAACATATGAAGTAAGTTACCAACGTGCCCACATTCCCTCCAGCAGTGCGAGGATGTTCCTGGAAAGTATGTGGCAAGTCGGAAAGGAGTATAGTGCCATCTGTTTGCTATCTTGATCATCAGTTCCCAGTGCTTCACACAGTGGGAAGACTTGTGTACTTCTATGAAGGCCCTGTGCCATTGTTTGTCCGAGAATGTGTTGCCTATATGTACCTCCCATTTCTGCATTGCTGTTGTCTTCTTGAATGTCAGTCTGTCTTGCAGTAGGTTATAGAAAAAGGAAATACCCTTCTTGTCTGGTGTTGCGTTGGAATAGAACTGCCAAATTTTAATCGGCATTGTCGCTATTGAGGGTGCCTGACATCTCAAGAAGTGTGTGGCATTTGTAAGTGCCTGGTGTGGAGATCTTATATTGTGTCATGATTTGTTCTATGGGTTTGAGTTTTGGGCCTTCATAAAGGTCCGATATGTGATATATGCCTTTATCTATCATGTCAGTGACGTCCAACATTGGGATCTTGGATTCTAATATATTCAGGGGCAGGTCGAAGTCTATGGTTTGTGCGTCCTTGTGATGCTTATCTAAAATGAGTCTCCATGCTCTCAGTGATGTCTGCATGGTAGGCGGGAGAAGAGAGATGTTCCATGGAGTCCATCGGTCTCCTATGAGTAGTTGGGTAAGATCTTTCGTTGGGGATAGATACGTTTCTATGTCAACCCAGAGAGGTGCGTCGGATTGTTGAATCCAGAATTTAATTTGGTCTAGGCGCACCGCCCATAAGTAGTCATAAATGTCTGCTAAACCCGCCCCTCCTGCTTGTTTGTGTGAAGTCAAGTTATTTCTGGAACACCTAGCTCTTTTTCCCTTCCATATGTACTTCCAACCTATTCTAGCGAGACTATTGACGAAATGAGTAGGGATATGAATAGGCAGAGTGCAAAACACATATAAGATTTGTGGTAAAATGAACATTTTATATGCGGATATTCTACCCATCCATGAGATTTCAGTTCTCGAAATGGCCTTGAGTTGGGCTTCCAGTTTGGTTACCAGCGGAGTCATGTTAGTTTTAGCGAGGGCTGCTATTTTACTAGTGAGTGAGATACCCAGGTATGTGATACTACCTGCGCTCCAAGTATATGGTAATTGTTTTTGAAGGGATTGTTTCATTTGAGACTGTACTCCTAGGTCTAGGATAAGAGACTTTGTAAAGTTGACCTTATAGTAGGATATGTCCCCAAATGTTGTTAGGATTTTGTGCGCCTCTTTCAGGGACTGTAATGGATTAGTCAGAATTAGGATTACATCATCCGCAAATAGATTAATGGTATGCATATTGGAACCAAACTGGAAGCCCATGATCGAGGGCGTTGATCTGATTGCTTCAGCTAGTGGTTCTATCATAAGGTTAAAAATAGTTGGGGACAGGGGACAGCCCTGTCTGGTCCCATTTGATATGTCAAATGTTTTAGACAGTAGGCCTGCAGAGTATACCTGGGCGGATGGGCAGGAGTAGAGAGATAGAATAGCCTTTAATATTGATCCTTTAAACCCAAATTTTTCCAGAACCATTTCCATGTAGGTCCAATGGACCCTGTCGAACGCCTTCTCTGCATCAATAGAGAGCAGCAGAGAAGGCGTTCGAGTTCTTTCAGCCCGATGTATCACATTTATGATTCTCCTGGTAGCGTCAGAGGTCTGTCTCCCCTTTACAAAGCCCATCTGGTCTTTTTTGATGATTAGTGGTATTATATGCGTAAGTCTTTTAGCCAGTAATTTTGCAAATATTTTTGTGTCAGTGTTCAAGAGTGAAATGGGTCTGAAGTTAGCTGGTGTGTGGGGTTCCTTTCCTGGTTTAGGGAGTGTGACTATGTGTGCTTTTAGCATTTCTCGCGGAAGTGTCGCTGTTTCTGTGGCTTTAATGAAGACTTTGGACATGTGGGGCGAAAGTATCTGTTTAAATGTTTTGAAATATTCATTGGAAAAGCCATCTGGGCCGGGGGATTTCCCGATTGGTAAAGAATCAATTATGTGTTCTATTTCTAGTGCTGTGATCGGGCTGTTTAGGTCCTCCAGTTGTGTTTGGGAAAGGGATGGGAGTTTCAACATGTGCAAGAATGTTCGTATTTTTTCTGTTGTCGGTTGGGGGGTATTGGAGTCTCTCTGAAGGTTGTAAAGCGAACTGTAGTAGTCAGCAAATTGATCGGCTATATCTTGGGGGTTAATAATTTTTAGTGAAGTGGAGGGGTGTTTCAGGTATTGTATTCTAGTTTTGGAACGAATGGCTTTGGGTCTATTTGCTAAATATTTGCCTGCTCTGTCTGCGTTGGCATAGTGTAGGAGTTTCAGGCGTCTTAGATGCTTATCAAATTGGTGCGATAGGAGTTCTCTAAGCTTTTCCCTGCTGGCACTCAGTTTACTAGTTAAGGGTTCTGATGGTGACTGCTTATGCATGGTTTCTAGAATTTGTATGTCAGCAATAGTAGAGTTAAGTGAGTGCGTTAGTTTTCTTTTTTCCCTAGCGCCAATTTGGATTAATATCCCTCGAATATAGGCTTTATGTGCATTCCACAGAACGTTTGGGTCAGTAACAGAATCAACATTTTCTGCGAAGTAGTTTGTTAGGTGTTGGGCTATAGACTTTTGGAGAAGTGGTTCTTGAAGAACCCTAGTGTGGCTACGCCAGATGGGGATAGAAGGGGAGACACCCTTTTCTATAATAGACAAAGATATAGCAGCATGATCTGACCATGTAATATTGTGTATACTAGTTTTTTCAATGTTCTGCAGCAACCATTTATCAGTTAAGAACATGTCTATACGAGAATAAGAACTGTGTCTGTTCGAGAAAAAGGTATAGTCACGTTCGTTGGCGTGGAGGCATCTCCATGCATCAAACAGTTCCAATTTGTGTAACAAGGGTTGCAGAGACAGGTGGGTCCTGGGTTTGCCAGAGGTAGTATCCAGTAGCGGGTCTGATGTCATGTTAAAATCACCGCATATCAGGAGGTTGCCATATTTCAAATTTTGGGCTTTGGTAAGGATTTTCCTCAAGAAGCGGAGTTGGTGAGTGTTAGGGGCATATACTGAAACAATCGTGTATGGTTTGGAATTGATGTCTCCCGTAAGGATTATATACCTGCCTCCATCGTCCAGAACAGTAGTTTTCGGTTGGAATGAGAGAGAGTTTTTGATGGCCAATAGGACTCCTCCCTTCTTGTTGTCAGGCGTACAAGCCGTATATATGAAAGGGTAGTCCTTATGTGAACACTTCGGGGCTGCATCTTTTTGGAAATGTGTTTCCTGTACACAGAGTATGTCAGCTCTCTGTGCGCAGGCTTCTTTCCACATGGAGAAGCGTTTTACTGGGTGGTTCAGACCCCGGGCATTAATAGATAGGAACTTAATCGTCATAGTGTTATTTGAGTGGTATCATGTGTGAGGAAACTGGTTAGGCACTTACTCGTCCTGGAGAATGTTGGTTGACTTTTTCCATCCTTGTGGTATGATGAGAGTAGTCTTGCATGTTCTTCATTTACCGCTGTCATTATACATTGAGCGTTTCTGTGTATATCAAAAGGGACACTGGGGAGAAAAAAGGAAAACAGCAACGGAAATATAAGAGAAAAAGATAGATATAACTGGTTTTTCATAAGAAATGGATCCATAAATTGATCCTCGGGCAGACGTAGCTGCTAGTGCAGAACGGAGGGTGTAAAGTTGGTACCTCACTGCGGTACCTGTGCACCTGAGATAAACGAGATTGGTGAGTATAAGTAATTATTTTGCTTCACCGGCTTTTTTCTTACCAGCCTTCTTGTGTGACACTACCTGCCAGTCATTCTGTATTGGCTGTGGGCCTGCAGAGGATTGGGATTGAGGAACTTGTTCCGGGAGAATTCCCCATTGGCGTAGAGCAGCCAGCCCTTCCTCTAGTTTGGATACTGAGACACTAGCCCCATTGTGGGTGATAATAAGATTGGCTGGATATTTCCACTTATGCGGTATGTTGTGATTCCTCAATGCTTTGGTTACAGTGAGCAGATTGCGTCTGCGCTGAAGAGTGTGTCTGGACAGGTCAGGTAGCATCCTGATGTTGGCGTATTGTGGCGGGACTTTCCCTGGAGTACGTGACGCTTGTAGTATGCGATCTTTGATGTGGAAAAAGTGTACCCTCATCAGTACATCCCTGGGAGTCTCGTCAGGGAGGAACGACGGTTTAGGGACCCTATGGATTCTATCAATGATAAGATCCTGCGCTGTTGCCTCTGGCAGCAATGTGGAGAACAGAGTCTGGGTGTATTGAAGGAGCTGTGTAGGGGGAACATTTTCAGGGATTCCCTCAGTTTAAGGTTATTCCTTCTTGATCTGTCCTCGAGGTCCGCCATCTTATCCTTGAGCCAAACTATTTCCTCCCCCTGTGCCTTGATGGCGTCCACCATCATGTTATATGCAGAAGTGTGCTCTTCCACTTTGTCTTCCACAACATGGACCCTCTGTCCTATGGCCTGCACTTCTTTTTGGCATGCAGTGATCCCACTGTATATATATGACTGCAGGGATGTTCTCAGTGAAAGGAGCATGTCCTTCAGCACGGTGTCGGATACTGGCCTGTCTGCCGTGGGGAATTCTGATATGGGGTCCCCCCTCTGTTGCCGCTGGCTAGTGCTATTGGATTGCGGCCCGCTTACCTCCATGCTGAGATCCGGCTGCGGCCTAGCTGGGGAGTCTCTCCGCAGCCTCGATTTGACTGGGCTCCTCGTTGTGGGGCTGGATGCCCCGGAGGAGGATGCGCTGTGTGCAGTAGCCGAGCGGATGGCGATGGACGGCGGGCCGTTGCTTGTGGTCAGTGCTTCTGGCTGCGAGGCGCGCTGTGGGACTCGCGCTCCGTCGCCGCTGCCATTTTGCTGCATTCCCCTTGCTGCTGCTCCGAAGAAGCTGTCCAGTTTCTGGGGCTGCAACGGTTTTTTACAATTCCTGGGCATCACCGGGTTGTTCCTCGGCAGTTCAGGGATCGGATGATCGATCGCAGGGCTCGCAGGAGCGCCGGTGGGCTGTGGTGGCTGATGTTACCTCAGGCTGACAAGCGGAGCTCCAGGGCTAAGCGTCCATCTTGGAGTCCGGTCGCCACGCCCCCGTATTTATACATGTTGATCAAACCCCCCTTAATCTCCTCAAGAGAGAATACATTCTGTTCCTCTAATCTTTCCTCATAGCTGAGCTCCTCCATGCCTTTTACCAGTTTAGTTGCTCCTCTCTGCACTTTCTCCAGTTCGCCAATATTATTTTTGTGAACTGGTGCCCATTTTGTCATGATGGTTCTTTGCGGGACTCCCCGGTGGTTGTTTCTGGGCTGTAGTTCGAGGTGGGCCAACTGCACTTTCCACAAACTGTCAAAGAATCAGAGGAAGGGGAAGTAGCAGAAGAAGTGGCAATGGAGTTCCAGAGAAAAAGTAGAGGGGCCTTTACAGGGAAATGAGAAAATATAGGTATGGGTGAGAAAGTAGGAAGGCAGTGGCATTGAAAAAGATGAGAAGTAGATAAGCAGTGTAGTTAGTAGAGGGCAAAAAAAGAGCAATCCAAGAGTGTCATCCAGCTAGTATTGCTTGGAGTTGCCTTCCACAATGCACCCAGGGTATGAAAAATAAATATAAACCCAAGATGGAGTATAAAGCCCAAGTCATATACAATTGCGAATGCTAGGACTAAAATTCAAAGTAATTATACAAGGGATCAATTAGAGGACAAAGTTACACCCATTTAACTTTAAGGTGTCTGATTATCTATTTTACTTAGGGGAAGGGGTGTTGTAGTAGGAGTATAAGAACTATTATATCCTAAGGTACTTGTCCAGCATCCCACTCAGAGTGGGTAAGTAGATTGGCAGTGCACATATTTCTGTAGGTGTAGCCAGGTATATAGGGAAGGGGGGATGACCACTGAGATGGAGGCTAATGCTTTGTACACACAATAGGAATTTCTGATGGAAAAAGTCAGACAGACTTTTTCCATCGGAAATTCCTACCGTGTGTAGCCCCATCTGAGTTTTTTCATCGGAAATTCCGAGGAATTCCATCGGAGTTTAGATATAGAACATGTTCTATTTTTCTCAGATTGAATTCCAATGTAATTTGGCCGGGCAAAAGCCTGATCGTGTGTACAAGGCATTAGGAGTTGAAGCTTAGGTGTCAGGTATATTATAGCCCACTGGAAGGAGTGAATGTGATGGAGGTTATTAGCAACATATAAGTTGGATGTCGACTATATAAATGTATAAGTTCTTAATAATGCACCTAAAGTCCTGTAATAGCAGCCATATGTTGAATCCCCTTGGGCTCAAGGAATGGTATCAATTAACTGTCTGAGCTCATGATACAAGGTTGTGGTATTGAAACTTCTAAGACAGAAGCATGGAAGACAATAGTAATTAGCATATGATAGTTTCAGCCAGGCCCATCTCTGGATAAATAAATTTGCAGCCTAGAAAGGATAGGCATCTGTGTGATAGAAGACAGAAGCAATATGTAAACTGTAATTAAAAAAAAAAAACACTAGGGAAACCATATATACACCCTGCGGATAGTGCCAAATCAGGATTCAAATCCACGACCCCTAACACAGTATTTGCATGCTGTGCCTGTTAATACTGTCACGATCTATAATACAAGCTTATATTACATGTACTTTTTCCAGGATTCTTGCTAGGATTGGAATGGATTTGTTTTAAAATCATGGATGTGCTTCTATTCTCAAGCCTCATACACACGACCGAGTTTCTCGTCCAAAACCGGCAAGAAATGTGCCGCGAGAGCTTTTTTGTCTAGAAAAATGTTTGTGTGTATGGTTTTACGACGAGAAAATTGCAGAGAATCTCGACGAGAAAATAGAGAACCTGCTCTCTATTTTCTCATCAGGATTCCAGATTTCCTCGTCGTGTTTCTCGTCGGGCTGTTTTGTGACGAGAAAATGGTTCGTGTGTATGCTTTTACGACTCTTCCAAAAGCGCGCATGCTCACAAGCAACTATGAGACGGGAGCGCATCTTCTGGTAAAACAAGCCTTCGTAATGGAGAGAGCACATTCGTCACGCTCAAAAATATTGCATCGTTTAAATGTTCTGCATTGAAATCTTCGTTAGAATGTTACATTAATCAAAACGAGTGACCTTCTTTTGCTGCTGATATTCACACAGAGTTATGACTTTTTTTTTAACCTTTTTCATGCTGCTCTTAAGAAGATTTATGTGTATTATATCGTAAATAAATAGTAAAAAACATGGAAACACTAATCTGTATCCAAAATTACTACAAAACAGCGCTATGTTGATTTAAAGAGGTCAACATCACACAATATTCTTTTTAGAAAGATGACAACCAATTCCAGTGTTTCATAACAGTGTCCATAGGTGATTTCTAAAGAAATTGTAGAGTGCACCATCCACCGATTCTCTAGGTCCACCACGTGATTGCACACACCCCTTAGGGGTTAACACTCACCAGATCACCAATGAATATAAGCTTTGAACAATGTTCACATCCAAGCTGTACACCGGAAAACTGCATCCATCCAGGGGGTATCACAATGCGTTCGACTCTCAAAAAACAAACAGAGGACATACCATAGTGCAATCCTGGTTTATTCAATAAAGATCCCTCTCACAACTGATAACCCCTCACACATTAAACGTACATCAATAAATTGTATAAGAGCAAAAAATAGGTTGCAATTGCATTTCACCGTCTGCACCGTCCGGCGTATGATTCAGGAACCGCCAGCTGAACCGCTCGCTTCCTTACTTCCTGGTTCTCCGGGACGGTGGAGCACAAACAACCACTTCCAGCGTGTCGTGTAGGTCACGCCCTGACGCGTTTCGTCATTGGCTGACTTCAACAGAGGGCGTGCCCACACGACGCACACGCTGACTTATATTGTCCCATTATCTTCCGCTCCAGCCAATCGGTGCGCGCTACATGCAGATAAGAAATAATAGGTGCACAGTCTGCTTTCACGCGCATCTATCCGAAGGCTATTCAACAGGGAGCAGGATGGGACAAACAAAGTCTAACTGCATACATAATTACCATCATCTGGATATAACTTCACAGCGATGGATTTCATATAAGTTAATTAAAACCATCTTACATTTTAAACAGCAAAGGAAAACATCATCAGAAATGCAATTTAAGATAATAAACTCATTTCATATAAACACTAAAAACATCCTAAAATATGAATATAAATTCAATTAGCTTTTATAATTATCATAGTGACTAGACGCATATATGTATAAAATACATATATAAAAAAAAATTATTATAATAAATCTACACAAATTTACTGATCCATATATATCAATATTAAATTATATATATATACACATATGCAACCTCACAAATCACTTAGATGAAAATTAAAACCCTTTGTAAAAAATATATAAAATTAAATAAAATTAACTAAAAATCACTAATAAAACAGTTGATATCCAACTCCACATTTAACCCTTTGGGCGACAAAGTATCGACGGAGAAAATCCATTGGGTCTCTCGCTTTGAGAGATCTCTTATCAAATTAGAGCCCCTCCAAGGTGGTTTTAAATGATCAACCCCCCAAAATTTGAGGCCTGATGGGTCTTGATTGTGAAACATTTTAAAATGAAGTGACACATTATGATCTTTGTATCCGATAATAATATTTGCAATATGTTCTGCAATCCGGATTTTTAATTGGCGCTTGGTACGGCCTATATAGATAAGCCCACATGGACATTGGAGGGCATATACAACATGCGTGGAATTGCATGTAATAAATTCCTTAACATCAAACAATTTATTATTTGACGTTGATATAAACGATTCCACTGCCCTCAAAGGTCTGTTGACCTCCTTGCATGCACGGCACCTTCTGCAGGCAAAAAAGCCATCTTTGTCCCAAAAAGTGGAAGGTCTGGATGGGGGATCCAGAACCTTCCTTACTATTTTATCCGAGAAACTCAGAGCTCTTCGATACACGAAGCCTGGTTTATCAGGTAATACTGCAGAAAGTACTTTGTCCATACGTAAAATATGCCAATGGGTATAAAATATTTCTTCAACCTCCCTGTATTGGGAGTGAAAACCTGAGATAAAATTCCACTGTCTTCCACTGTTTTCCTGAGTGGAAGATGTATCTCTAAGGAAATTATCCCTTGGTAAAGCCGCCAAGTCGCATATAATGGAGTTGAGTTTTTCCTCATTATAGCCTTTCTCGATAAATTTGTTTTTTATAATTTGGGCCTGTTGTAGAAAATCCATCTCCTCAGAGCAATTCCTTTTTACTCTGGTGATTTGTCCTTTTGGTATATTTTTCAACCATAAAGGATGATGTCCACTACTAACAGGCAGATAGCTGTTAGAATCAGTAGCTTTAAAAAATACTTTTGTTCCCAACTTATTTCCTTGTCTATATATATGAACATCCAAAACGTGTATATCACTAGGGCTATATTCACTGGTCAATTTAATATTATTCCTATTACTATTAAGTTCATTTAAAAACTCATGTAATGTATCTATAGACCCCTCCCAGATGAAAAACAAATCATCAATGTACCTTTTGTACATTAAGAGGTGTGGGCGGGTTATAGAAAAGATGAACTTATCCTCCCACTCCCCCATAAATAAGTTTGCTATGCTGGGGGCAAACTTTGCCCCCATAGCAACTCCTTTAGATTGGGAGTAGAAGTTACCATTAAACCAAAAATAATTATGGTTTAAGCAAAAATCTAAAGAATTCCGTATAAAGATTTTTTGATTGTGTGGTATGTCTTCACGCTTACTTAATGCCCAATTCAGAGCCAGCAGAGCATCGTCATGCTGGATGATGGTGTATAATGCAGAGACATCCGCGGTTACCAGGAATATTTCTTCCTTCCCTGTGAGGTCCACTCGCTCTAATAACTGAAGGAGACTTTTAGTGTCCCTCAGGTAGGCCCGAGTTTGTACCACACTTTTTTGGAGATATACATCTAAATATTGCCCCAGACGGGATGAAATGGACCCAATCCCATTAACAATGGGTCTTCCAGGGGGACAGTGCACATCCTTATGGATTTTTGGGAGCGTGTAAATAGTAGGAATTCTACTGCTACTTGGAACTAGATAAGTGCTCTCACGCTTAGATAAAGCCCCATTAGAGTACCCCATGTCTATCAGATGTTTCAAATTCATTTCATATTGGACAGTTGGATCCTTCTCCAACTTCCTATAGGTATTGGTGTCAGCCAACATCTCCATAAGTTGATTCACATAAAATGTTTTGTTCAAAATGACAACACCCCCCCCTTTATCAGCGGGTCTGACTATTATATCCTTCCTCTCTTCAAGCATTGTGATTCCATCCAATATATGTCGTGGATTTACTTCTTTCCTCGGGACTATATGTTGGAGATCTCGTATCACAAGACCTTTAAACGTTTCCAGTTGATGGTTCGCACCATTCAAAGGGTTGAAGAGAGACTTGTTACGAAGTCCACTATCTGTCACAGCTAATGATAGATTAGTTACTGGTTGGGAATTTTTGTTAAGAAAGTATTTTTTCATATTCACTTTCCGCATATATTTATGCACATCTATAAAGACGTCAAATTTATTAATTGGCCTTTTTAGGCCACATTTCAGGCCTAAATGCAGAATATTCAATTCCTTATGCGACAAAGTTGTATCACTCAAATTAAAAATGCCTCCTAATCTGGACCTCTGCTTCTTTTTCTGGAGTTTTCTCCCCGCTCTACATCCTCGTGATCGTCTCTTCTCTGATTGGGATGGTGAGCTTGGTCCCGTTCCCAATATGGTTGTTCTTTCCACTGAGGATTCATGTATTCTTGATTTTGTTGGGATTTGGCTGGAGGTCTCCCTCTCCGTTGGGGAAACCCTCGGCCTCGTCTCTGCCATCCCCTCCCTCTCCCTAAAAAAGGACGCGGAGACTGATAACTACCCCTTGCCCCCTCTTCCCATAGAGGGTTGAATCTATTGTGGACTGGGACATAGTATTGTTGATTATAATGGGCATTGTTTGATCCCTCTCTCCCTGAGCCTCCTCTACTATAATCCCCAGTATTCCTACTAGGGGTAGATTGGTCCCTTGGTGGACGGGGAGGAGCTTCATTCCTCCTTATGTCACTGGTACCAGGGACATTTGTAGATGATTGAGAAGGTCTTATTACAGAGTTATCAGGATCAACAATGTTCCCATTAGTTTCAACATTATTCCGACTGATATTTTGTTGCCATAGGTATACCGAGTGTGAACGGAAATCACCCAGATCCCGATGAAATTTTCTAATTTTCTTTTTCTGGGTGTCCTTATCAACTTTTTCTAGTTTTTTCTTTATTCGGGTATTAAAATCAGATACCTGCTGAGAGTCTTTAATAGGATCCAACTGTGATTTAAGATCATTAATTTTGTCTTCTAATTTTAACATTTTCTTCTTTTTACGTTTTAAAATGAGGTCCTGAAGTTTAAACCCCATAGAGTTAAAAAATTCATACCATTCCTTCATTGATTCTGAATCATCCAAGCCATCCTGGGGAACCACTTCCCATCGCAGGCTTCTGACTATGATCCTTTCCTTTATATACTGTTCCAATGTACAAATGTCCCACCAAGTGCGAACCTGTTTTTCAAGTACATTGCCTAAGGTAGTCATTATACCATTAAAATTCACTTGTGCAGTCGTTTGCTCACTAATTGAAAATACGTTAGCAATGTCAATACTCCTGCTACTTAAAAATTGCAGAGCATCCATGGCTGCCGAGAAAATCACGTAAACACAATAAAAAAAGGGTGTATCTAAGGCCTACCATACACCACTCAGCGCCTATAGATAAATGAATTGATCCCTGCAAGACACAGTAGATGTACTGGGACAATACAATGATTGTCCACACACCCTACGGTGAGTATGACATATATGAATCTACAGATGGGTAGATACAAATGATTATCCTATATCTTAAACAGGTATAGAAAAACAAATAAAGCAGCTATTTAAATAACACAAAATACATAAATAAATAGTAAAAAACATGGAAACACTAATCTGTATCCAAAATTACTACAAAACAGCGCTATGTTGATTTAAAGAGGTCAACATCACACAATATTCTTTTTAGAAAGATGACAACCAATTCCAGTGTTTCATAACAGTGTCCATAGGTGATTTCTAAAGAAATTGTAGAGTGCACCATCCACCGGTTCTCTAGGTCCACCACGTGATTGCACACACCCCTTAGGGGTTAACACTCACCAGATCACCAATGAATATAAGCTTTGAACAATGTTCACATCCAAGCTGTACACCGGAAAACTGCATCCATCCAGGGGGTATCACAATGCGTTCGACTCTCAAAAAACAAACAGAGGACATACCATAGTGCAATCCTGGTTTATTCAATAAAGATCCCTCTCACAACTGATAACCCCTCACACATTAAACGTACATCAATAAATTGTATAAGAGCAAAAAATAGGTTGCAATTGCATTTCACCGTCTGCACCGTCCGGCGTATGATTCAGGAACCGCCAGCTGAACCGCTCGCTTCCTTACTTCCTGGTTCTCCGGGACGGTGGAGCGCAAACAACCACTTCCAGCGTGTCGTGTAGGTCACGCCCTGACGCGTTTCGTCATTGGCTGACTTCAACAGAGGGCGTGCCCACACGACGCACACGCTGACTTATATTGTCCCATTATCTTCCGCTCCAGCCAATCGGTGCGCGCTACATGCAGATAAGAAATAATAGGTGCACAGTCTGCTTTCACGCGCATCTATCCGAAGGCTATTCAACAGGGAGCAGGATGGGACAAACAAAGTCTAACTGCATACATAATTACCATCATCTGGATATAACTTCACAGCGATGGATTTCATATAAGTTAATTAAAACCATCTTACATTTTAAACAGCAAAGGAAAACATCATCAGAAATGCAATTTAAGATAATAAACTCATTTCATATAAACACTAAAAACATCCTAAAATATGAATATAAATTCAATTAGCTTTTATAATTATCATAGTGACTAGACGCATATATGTATAAAATACATATATAAAAAAAAAAAAAAAAAAAAATTATAATAAATCTACACAAATTTACTGATCCATATATATCAATATTAAATTATATATATATACACATATGCAACTTCACAAATCACTTAGATGAAAATTAAAACCCTTTGTAAAAAATATATAAAATTAAATAAAATTAACTAAAAATCACTAATAAAACAGTTGATATCCAACTCCACATTTAACCCTTTGGGCGACAAAGTATCGACGGAGAAAATCCATTGGGTCTCTCGCTTTGAGAGATCTCTTATCAAATTAGAGCCCCTCCAAGGTGGTTTTAAATGATCAACCCCCCAAAATTTGAGGCCTGATGGGTCTTGATTGTGAAACATTTTAAAATGAAGTGACACATTATGATCTTTGTATCCGATAATAATATTTGCAATATGTTCTGCAATCCGGATTTTTAATTGGCGCTTGGTACGGCCTATATAGATAAGCCCACATGGACATTGGAGGGCATATACAACATGCGTGGAATTGCATGTAATAAATTCCTTAACATCAAACAATTTATTATTTGACGTTGATATAAACGATTCCACTGCCCTCAAAGGTCTGTTGACCTCCTTGCATGCACGGCACCTTCTGCAGGCAAAAAAGCCATCTTTGTCCCAAAAAGTGGAAGGTCTGGATGGGGGATCCAGAACCTTCCTTACTATTTTATCCGAGAAACTCAGAGCTCTTCGATACACGAAGCCTGGTTTATCAGGTAATACTGCAGAAAGTACTTTGTCCATACGTAAAATATGCCAATGGGTATAAAATATTTCTTCAACCTCCCTGTATTGGGAGTGAAAACCTGAGATAAAATTCCACTGTCTTCCACTGTTTTCCTGAGTGGAAGATGTATCTCTAAGGAAATTATCCCTTGGTAAAGCCGCCAAGTCGCATATAATGGAGTTGAGTTTTTCCTCATTATAGCCTTTCTCGATAAATTTGTTTTTTATAATTTGGGCCTGTTGTAGAAAATCCATCTCCTCAGAGCAATTCCTTTTTACTCTGGTGATTTGTCCTTTTGGTATATTTTTCAACCATAAAGGATGATGTCCACTACTAACAGGCAGATAGCTGTTAGAATCAGTAGCTTTAAAAAATACTTTTGTTCCCAACTTATTTCCTTGTCTATATATATGAACATCCAAAAAGTGTATATCACTAGGGCTATATTCACTGGTCAATTTAATATTATTCCTATTACTATTAAGTTCATTTAAAAACTCATGTAATGTATCTATAGACCCCTCCCAGATGAAAAACAAATCATCAATGTACCTTTTGTACATTAAGAGGTGTGGGCGGGTTATAGAAAAGATGAACTTATCCTCCCACTCCCCCATAAATAAGTTTGCTATGCTGGGGGCAAACTTTGCCCCCATAGCAACTCCTTTAGATTGGGAGTAGAAGTTACCATTAAACCAAAAATAATTATGGTTTAAGCAAAAATCTAAAGAATTCCGTATAAAGATTTTTTGATTGTGTGGTATGTCTTCACGCTTACTTAATGCCCAATTCAGAGCCAGCAGAGCATCGTCATGCTGGATGATGGTGTATAATGCAGAGACATCCGCGGTTACCAGGAATATTTCTTCCTTCCCTGTGAGGTCCACTCGCTCTAATAACTGAAGGAGACTTTTAGTGTCCCTCAGGTAGGCCCGAGTTTGTACCACACTTTTTTGGAGATATACATCTAAATATTGCCCCAGACGGGATGAAATGGACCCAATCCCATTAACAATGGGTCTTCCAGGGGGACAGTGCACATCCTTATGGATTTTTGGGAGCGTGTAAATAGTAGGAATTCTACTGCTACTTGGAACTAGATAAGTGCTCTCACGCTTAGATAAAGCCCCATTAGAGTACCCCATGTCTATCAGATGTTTCAAATTCATTTCATATTGGACAGTTGGATCCTTCTCCAACTTCCTATAGGTATTGGTGTCAGCCAACATCTCCATAAGTTGATTCACATAAAATGTTTTGTTCAAAATGACAACACCCCCCCCCTTTATCAGCGGGTCTGACTATTATATCCTTCCTCTCTTCAAGCATTGTGATTCCATCCAATATATGTCGTGGATTTACTTCTTTCCTCGGGACTATATGTTGGAGATCTCGTATCACAAGACCTTTAAACGTTTCCAGTTGATGGTTCGCCCCATTCAAAGTGTTGAAGAGAGACTTGTTACGAAGTCCACTATCTGTCACAGCTAATGATAGATTAGTTACTGGTTGGGAATTTTTGTTAAGAAAGTATTTTTTCATATTCACTTTCCGCATATATTTATGCACATCTATAAAGACGTCAAATTTATTAATTGGCCTTTTTAGGCCACATTTCAGGCCTAAATGCAGAATATTCAATTCCTTATGCGACAAAGTTGTATCACTCAAATTAAAAATGCCTCCTAATCTGGACCTCTGCTTCTTTTTCTGGAGTTTTCTCCCCGCTCTACATCCTCGTGATCGTCTCTTCTCTGATTGGGATGGTGAGCTTGGTCCCGTTCCCAATATGGTTGTTCTTTCCACTGAGGATTCATGTATTCTTGATTTTGTTGGGATTTGGCTGGAGGTCTCCCTCTCCGTTGGGGAAACCCTCGGCCTCGTCTCTGCCATCCCCTCCCTCTCCCTAAAAAAGGACGCGGAGACTGATAACTACCCCTTGCCCCCTCTTCCCATAGAGGGTCGAATCTATTGTGGACTGGGACATAGTATTGTTGATTATAATGGGCATTGTTTGATCCCTCTCTCCCTGAGCCTCCTCTACTATAATCCCCAGTATTCCTACTAGGGGTAGATTGGTCCCTTGGTGGACGGGGAGGAGCTTCATTCCTCCTTATGTCACTGGTACCAGGGACATTTGTAGATGATTGAGAAGGTCTTATTACAGAGTTATCAGGATCAACAATGTTCCCATTAGTTTCAACATTATTCCGACTGATATTTTGTTGCCATAGGTATACCGAGTGTGAACGGAAATCACCCAGATCCCGATGAAATTTTCTAATTTTCTTTTTCTGGGTGTCCTTATCAACTTTTTCTAGTTTTTTCTTTATTCGGGTATTAAAATCAGATACCTGCTGAGAGTCTTTAATAGGATCCAACTGTGATTTAAGATCATTAATTTTGTCTTCTAATTTTAACATTTTCTTCTTTTTACGTTTTAAAATGAGGTCCTGAAGTTTAAACCCCATAGAGTTAAAAAATTCATACCATTCCTTCATTGACTCTGAATCATCCAAGCCATCCTGGGGAACCACTTCCCATCGCAGGCTTCTGACTATGATCCTTTCCTTTATATACTGTTCCAATGTACAAATGTCCCACCAAGTGCGAACCTGTTTTTCAAGTACATTGCCTAAGGTAGTCATTATACCATTAAAATTCACTTGTGCAGTCGTTTGCTCACTAATTGAAAATACGTTAGCAATGTCAATACTCCTGCTACTTAAAAATTGCAGAGCATCCATGGCTGCCGAGAAAATCACGTAAACACAATAAAAAAAGGGTGTATCTAAGGCCTACCATACACCACTCAGCGCCTATAGATAAATGAATTGATCCCTGCAAGACACAGTAGATGTACTGGGACAATACAATGATTGTCCACACACCCTACGGTGAGTATGACATATATGAATCTACAGATGGGTAGATACAAATGATTATCCTATATCTTAAACAGGTATAGAAAAACAAATAAAGCAGCTATTTAAATAACACAAAATACATAAATAAATAGTAAAAAACATGGAAACACTAATCTGTATCCAAAATTACTACAAAACAGCGCTATGTTGATTTAAAGAGGTCAACATCACACAATATTCTTTTTAGAAAGATGACAACCAATTCCAGTGTTTCATAACAGTGTCCATAGGTGATTTCTAAAGAAATTGTAGAGTGCACCATCCACCGATTCTCTAGGTCCACCACGTGATTGCACACACCCCTTAGGGGTTAACACTCACCAGATCACCAATGAATATAAGCTTTGAACGATGTTCACATCCAAGCTGTACACCGGAAAACTGCATCCATCCAGGGGGTATCACAATGCGTTCGACTCTCAAAAAACAAACAGAGGACATACCATAGTGCAATCCTGGTTTATTCAATAAAGATCCCTCTCACAACTGATAACCCCTCACACATTAAACGTACATCAATAAATTGTATAAGAGCAAAAAATAGGTTGCAATTGCATTTCACCGTCTGCACCGTCCGGCGTATGATTCAGGAACCGCCAGCTGAACCGCTCGCTTCCTTACTTCCTGGTTCTCCGGGACGGTGGAGCGCAAACAACCACTTCCAGCGTGTCGTGTAGGTCACGCCCTGACGCGTTTCGTCATTGGCTGACTTCAACAGAGGGCGTGCCCACACGACGCACACGCTGACTTATATTGTCCCATTATCTTCCGCTCCAGCCAATCGGTGCGCGCTACATGCAGATAAGAAATAATAGGTGCACAGTCTGCTTTCACGCGCATCTATCCGAAGGCTATTCAACAGGGAGCAGGATGGGACAAACAAAGTCTAACTGCATACATAATTACCATCATCTGGATATAACTTCACAGCGATGGATTTCATATAAGTTAATTAAAACCATCTTACATTTTAAACAGCAAAGGAAAACATCATCAGAAATGCAATTTAAGATAATAAACTCATTTCATATAAACACTAAAAACATCCTAAAATATGAATATAAATTCAATTAGCTTTTATAATTATCATAGTGACTAGACGCATATATGTATAAAATACATATATAAAAAAAAATTATTATAATAAATCTACACAAATTTACTGATCCATATATATCAATATTAAATTATATATATATACACATATGCAACCTCACAAATCACTTAGATGAAAATTAAAACCCTTTGTAAAAAATATATAAAATTAAATAAAATTAACTAAAAATCACTAATAAAACAGTTGATATCCAACTCCACATTTAACCCTTTGGGCGACAAAGTATCGACGGAGAAAATCCATTGGGTCTCTCGCTTTGAGAGATCTCTTATCAAATTAGAGCCCCTCCAAGGTGGTTTTAAATGATCAACCCCCCAAAATTTGAGGCCTGATGGGTCTTGATTGTGAAACATTTTAAAATGAAGTGACACATTATGATCTTTGTATCCGATAATAATATTTGCAATATGTTCTGCAATCCGGATTTTTAATTGGCGCTTGGTACGGCCTATATAGATAAGCCCACATGGACATTGGAGGGCATATACAACATGCGTGGAATTGCATGTAATAAATTCCTTAACATCAAACAATTTATTATTTGACGTTGATATAAACGATTCCACTGCCCTCAAAGGTCTGTTGACCTCCTTGCATGCACGGCACCTTCTGCAGGCAAAAAAGCCATCTTTGTCCCAAAAAGTGGAAGGTCTGGATGGGGGATCCAGAACCTTCCTTACTATTTTATCCGAGAAACTCAGAGCTCTTCGATACACGAAGCCTGGTTTATCAGGTAATACTGCAGAAAGTACTTTGTCCATACGTAAAATATGCCAATGGGTATAAAATATTTCTTCAACCTCCCTGTATTGGGAGTGAAAACCTGAGATAAAATTCCACTGTCTTCCACTGTTTTCCTGAGTGGAAGATGTATCTCTAAGGAAATTATCCCTTGGTAAAGCCGCCAAGTCGCATATAATGGAGTTGAGTTTTTCCTCATTATAGCCTTTCTCGATAAATTTGTTTTTTATAATTTGGGCCTGTTGTAGAAAATCCATCTCCTCAGAGCAATTCCTTTTTACTCTGGTGATTTGTCCTTTTGGTATATTTTTCAACCATAAAGGATGATGTCCACTACTAACAGGCAGATAGCTGTTAGAATCAGTAGCTTTAAAAAATACTTTTGTTCCCAACTTATTTCCTTGTCTATATATATGAACATCCAAAAAGTGTATATCACTAGGGCTATATTCACTGGTCAATTTAATATTATTCCTATTACTATTAAGTTCATTTAAAAACTCATGTAATGTATCTATAGACCCCTCCCAGATGAAAAACAAATCATCAATGTACCTTTTGTACATTAAGAGGTGTGGGCGGGTTATAGAAAAGATGAACTTATCCTCCCACTCCCCCATAAATAAGTTTGCTATGCTGGGGGCAAACTTTGCCCCCATAGCAACTCCTTTAGATTGGGAGTAGAAGTTACCATTAAACCAAAAATAATTATGGTTTAAGCAAAAATCTAAAGAATTCCGTATAAAGATTTTTTGATTGTGTGGTATGTCTTCACGCTTACTTAATGCCCAATTCAGAGCCAGCAGAGCATCGTCATGCTGGATGATGGTGTATAATGCAGAGACATCCGCGGTTACCAGGAATATTTCTTCCTTCCCTGTGAGGTCCACTCTCTCTAATAACTGAAGGAGACTTTTAGTGTCCCTCAGGTAGGCCCGAGTTTGTACCACACTTTTTTGGAGATATACATCTAAATATTGCCCCAGACGGGATGAAATGGACCCAATCCCATTAACAATGGGTCTTCCAGGGGGACAGTGCACATCCTTATGGATTTTTGGGAGCGTGTAAATAGTAGGAATTCTACTGCTACTTGGAACTAGATAAGTGCTCTCACGCTTAGATAAAGCCCCATTAGAGTACCCCATGTCTATCAGATGTTTCAAATTCATTTCATATTGGACAGTTGGATCCTTCTCCAACTTCCTATAGGTATTGGTGTCAGCCAACATCTCCATAAGTTGATTCACATAAAATGTTTTGTTCAAAATGACAACACCCCCCCCCCTTTATCAGCGGGTCTGACTATTATATCCTTCCTCTCTTCAAGCATTGTGATTCCATCCAATATATGTCGTGGATTTACTTCTTTCCTCGGGACTATATGTTGGAGATCTCGTATCACAAGACCTTTAAACGTTTCCAGTTGATGGTTCGCACCATTCAAAGGGTTGAAGAGAGACTTGTTACGAAGTCCACTATCTGTCACAGCTAATGATAGATTAGTTACTGGTTGGGAATTTTTGTTAAGAAAGTATTTTTTCATATTCACTTTCCGCATATATTTATGCACATCTATAAAGACGTCAAATTTATTAATTGGCCTTTTTAGGCCACATTTCAGGCCTAAATGCAGAATATTCAATTCCTTATGCGACAAAGTTGTATCACTCAAATTAAAAATGCCTCCTAATCTGGACCTCTGCTTCTTTTTCTGGAGTTTTCTCCCCGCTCTACATCCTCGTGATCGTCTCTTCTCTGATTGGGATGGTGAGCTTGGTCCCGTTCCCAATATGGTTGTTCTTTCCACTGAGGATTCATGTATTCTTGATTTTGTTGGGATTTGGCTGGAGGTCTCCCTCTCCGTTGGGGAAACCCTCGGCCTCGTCTCTGCCATCCCCCCCCTCTCCCTAAAAAAGGACGCGGAGACTGATAACTACCCCTTGCCCCCTCTTCCCATAGAGGGTCGAATATATTGTGGACTGGGACATAGTATTGTTGATTATAATGGGCATTGTTTGATCCCTCTCTCCCTGAGCCTCCTCTACTATAATCCCCAGTATTCCTACTAGGGGTAGATTGGTCCCTTGGTGGACGGGGAGGAGCTTCATTCCTCCTTATGTCACTGGTACCAGGGACATTTGTAGATGATTGAGAAGGTCTTATTACAGAGTTATCAGGATCAACAATGTTCCCATTAGTTTCAACATTATTCCGACTGATATTTTGTTGCCATAGGTATACCGAGTGTGAACGGAAATCACCCAGATCCCGATGAAATTTTCTAATTTTCTTTTTCTGGGTGTCCTTATCAACTTTTTCTAGTTTTTTCTTTATTCGGGTATTAAAATCAGATACCTGCTGAGAGTCTTTAATAGGATCCAACTGTGATTTAAGATCATTAATTTTGTCTTCTAATTTTAACATTTTCTTCTTTTTACGTTTTAAAATGAGGTCCTGAAGTTTAAACCCCATAGAGTTAAAAAATTCATACCATTCCTTCATTGACTCTGAATCATCCAAGCCATCCTGGGGAACCACTTCCCATCGCAGGCTTCTGACTATGATCCTTTCCTTTATATACTGTTCCAATGTACAAATGTCCCACCAAGTGCGAACCTGTTTTTCAAGTACATTGCCTAAGGTAGTCATTATACCATTAAAATTTACTTGTGCAGTCGTTTGCTCACTAATTGAAAATACGTTAGCAATGTCAATACTCCTGCTACTTAAAAATTGCAGAGCATCCATGGCTGCCGAGAAAATCACGTAAACACAATAAAAAAAGGGTGTATCTAAGGCCTACCATACACCACTCAGCGCCTATAGATAAATGAATTGATCCCTGCAAGACACAGTAGATGTACTGGGACAATACAATGATTGTCCACACACCCTACGGTGAGTATGACATATATGAATCTACAGATGGGTAGATACAAATGATTATCCTATATCTTAAACAGGTATAGAAAAACAAATAAAGCAGCTATTTAAATAACACAAAATACATAAATAAATAGTAAAAAACATGGAAACACTAATCTGTATCCAAAATTACTACAAAACAGCGCTATGTTGATTTAAAGAGGTCAACATCACACAATATTCTTTTTAGAAAGATGACAACCAATTCCAGTGTTTCATAACAGTGTCCATAGGTGATTTCTAAAGAAATTGTAGAGTGCACCATCCACCGATTCTCTAGGTCCACCACGTGATTGCACACACCCCTTAGGGGTTAACACTCACCAGATCACCAATGAATATAAGCTTTGAACAATGTTCACATCCAAGCTGTACACCGGAAAACTGCATCCATCCAGGGGGTATCACAATGCGTTCGACTCTCAAAAAACAAACAGAGGACATACCATAGTGCAATCCTGGTTTATTCAATAAAGATCCCTCTCACAACTGATAACCCCTCACACATTAAACGTACATCAATAAATTGTATAAGAGCAAAAAATAGGTTGCAATTGCATTTCACCGTCTGCACCGTCCGGCGTATGATTCAGGAACCGCCAGCTGAACCGCTCGCTTCCTTACTTCCTGGTTCTCCGGGACGGTGGAGCGCAAACAACCACTTCCAGCGTGTCGTGTAGGTCACGCCCTGACGCGTTTCGTCATTGGCTGACTTCAACAGAGGGCGTGCCCACACGACGCACACGCTGACTTATATTGTCCCATTATCTTCCGCTCCAGCCAATCGGTGCGCGCTACATGCAGATAAGAAATAATAGGTGCACAGTCTGCTTTCACGCGCATCTATCCGAAGGCTATTCAACAGGGAGCAGGATGGGACAAACAAAGTCTAACTGCATACATAATTACCATCATCTGGATATAACTTCACAGCGATGGATTTCATATAAGTTAATTAAAACCATCTTACATTTTAAACAGCAAAGGAAAACATCATCAGAAATGCAATTTAAGATAATAAACTCATTTCATATAAACACTAAAAACATCCTAAAATATGAATATAAATTCAATTAGCTTTTATAATTATCATAGTGACTAGACGCATATATGTATAAAATACATATATAAAAAAAAAAAAAAAAATTATAATAAATCTACACAAATTTACTGATCCATATATATCAATATTAAATTATATATATATACACATATGCAACCTCACAAATCACTTAGATGAAAATTAAAACCCTTTGTAAAAAATATATAAAATTAAATAAAATTAACTAAAAATCACTAATAAAACAGTTGATATCCAACTCCACATTTAACCCTTTGGGCGACAAAGTATCGACGGAGAAAATCCATTGGGTCTCTCGCTTTGAGAGATCTCTTATCAAATTAGAGCCCCTCCAAGGTGGTTTTAAATGATCAACCCCCCAAAATTTGAGGCCTGATGGGTCTTGATTGTGAAACATTTTAAAATGAAGTGACACATTATGATCTTTGTATCCGATAATAATATTTGCAATATGTTCTGCAATCCGGATTTTTAATTGGCGCTTGGTACGGCCTATATAGATAAGCCCACATGGACATTGGAGGGCATATACAACATGCGTGGAATTGCATGTAATAAATTCCTTATCATCAAACAATTTATTATTTGACGTTGATATAAACGATTCCACTGCCCTCAAAGGTCTGTTGACCTCCTTGCATGCACGGCACCTTCTGCAGGCAAAAAAGCCATCTTTGTCCCAAAAAGTGGAAGGTCTGGATGGGGGATCCAGAACCTTCCTTACTATTTTATCCGAGAAACTCAGAGCTCTTCGATACACGAAGCCTGGTTTATCAGGTAATACTGCAGAAAGTACTTTGTCCATACGTAAAATATGCCAATGGGTATAAAATATTTCTTCAACCTCCCTGTATTGGGAGTGAAAACCTGAGATAAAATTCCACTGTCTTCCACTGTTTTCCTGAGTGGAAGATGTATCTCTAAGGAAATTATCCCTTGGTAAAGCCGCCAAGTCGCATATAATGGAGTTGAGTTTTTCCTCATTATAGCCTTTCTCGATAAATTTGTTTTTTATAATTTGGGCCTGTTGTAGAAAATCCATCTCCTCAGAGCAATTCCTTTTTACTCTGGTGATTTGTCCTTTTGGTATATTTTTCAACCATAAAGGATGATGTCCACTACTAACAGGCAGATAGCTGTTAGAATCAGTAGCTTTAAAAAATACTTTTGTTCCCAACTTATTTCCTTGTCTATATATATGAACATCCAAAAAGTGTATATCACTAGGGCTATATTCACTGGTCAATTTAATATTATTCCTATTACTATTAAGTTCATTTAAAAACTCATGTAATGTATCTATAGACCCCTCCCAGATGAAAAACAAATCATCAATGTACCTTTTGTACATTAAGAGGTGTGGGCGGGTTATAGAAAAGATGAACTTATCCTCCCACTCCCCCATAAATAAGTTTGCTATGCTGGGGGCAAACTTTGCCCCCATAGCAACTCCTTTAGATTGGGAGTAGAAGTTACCATTAAACCAAAAATAATTATGGTTTAAGCAAAAATCTAAAGAATTCCGTATAAAGATTTTTTGATTGTGTGGTATGTCTTCACGCTTACTTAATGCCCAATTCAGAGCCAGCAGAGCATCGTCATGCTGGATGATGGTGTATAATGCAGAGACATCCGCGGTTACCAGGAATATTTCTTCCTTCCCTGTGAGGTCCACTCGCTCTAATAACTGAAGGAGACTTTTAGTGTCCCTCAGGTAGGCCCGAGTTTGTACCACACTTTTTTGGAGATATACATCTAAATATTGCCCCAGACGGGATGAAATGGACCCAATCCCATTAACAATGGGTCTTCCAGGGGGACAGTGCACATCCTTATGGATTTTTGGGAGCGTGTAAATAGTAGGAATTCTACTGCTACTTGGAACTAGATAAGTGCTCTCACGCTTAGATAAATTTTTTTTTTTTTTTTTTTATATATGTATTTTATACATATATGCGTCTAGTCACTATGATAATTATAAAAGCTAATTGAATTTATATTCATATTTTAGGATGTTTTTAGTGTTTATATGAAATGAGTTTATTATCTTAAATTGCATTTCTGATGATGTTTTCCTTTGCTGTTTAAAATGTAAGATGGTTTTAATTAACTTATATGAAATCCATCGCTGTGAAGTTATATCCAGATGATGGTAATTATGTATGCAGTTAGACTTTGTTTGTCCCATCCTGCTCCCTGTTGAATAGCCTTCGGATAGATGCGCGTGAAAGCAGACTGTGCACCTATTATTTCTTATCTGCATGTAGCGCGCACCGATTGTTTGGAGCGGAAGATAATGGGACAATATAAGTCAGCGTGTGCGTCGTGTGGGCACGCCCTCTGTTGAAGTCAGCCAATGACGAAACGCGTCAGGGCGTGACCTACACGACACGCTGGAAGTGGTTGTTTGCGCTCCACCGTCCCGGAGATCCAG
Source organism: Rana muscosa (assembly GCA_029206835.1). NCBI lineage: Eukaryota > Metazoa > Chordata > Amphibia > Anura > Ranidae > Rana > Rana muscosa. The sequence goes on from CM055122.1 coordinate 39,440,463, forward strand.
GAAGTAAGGAAGCGAGCGGTTCAGCTGGCGGTTCCTGAATCATACGCCGGACGGTGCAGACGGTGAAATGCAATTGCAACCTATTTTTTGCTCTTATACAATTTATTGATGTACGTTTAATGTGTGAGGGGTTATCAGTTGTGAGAGGGATCTTTATTGAATAAACCAGGATTGCACTATGGTATGTCCTCTGTTTGTTTTTTGAGAGTCGAACGCATTGTGATACCCCCTGGATGGATGCAGTTTTCCGGTGTACAGCTTGGATGTGAACATTGTTCAAAGCTTATATTCATTGGTGATCTGGTGAGTGTTAACCCCTAAGGGGTGTGTGCAATCACGTGGTGGACCTAGAGAATCGGTGGATGGTGCACTCTACAATTTCTTTAGAAATCACCTATGGACACTGTTATGAAACACTGGAATTGGTTGTCATCTTTCTAAAAAGAATATTGTGTGATGTTGACCTCTTTAAATCAACATAGCGCTGTTTTGTAGTAATTTTGGATACAGATTAGTGTTTCCATGTTTTTTACTATTTATTTATGTATTTTGTGTTATTTAAATAGCTGCTTTATTTGTTTTTCTATACCTGTTTAAGATATAGGATAATCATTTGTATCTACCCATCTGTAGATTCATATATGTCATACTCACCGTAGGGTGTGTGGACAATCATTGTATTGTCCCAGTACATCTACTGTGTCTTGCAGGGATCAATTCATTTATCTATAGGCGCTGAGTGGTGTATGGTAGGCCTTAGATACACCCTTTTTTTATTGTGTTTACGTGATTTTCTCGGCAGCCATGGATGCTCTGCAATTTTTAAGTAGCAGGAGTATTGACATTGCTAACATATTTTCAATTAGTGAGCAAACGACTGCACAAGTGAATTTTAATGGTATAATGACTACCTTAGGCAATGTACTTGAAAAACAGGTTCGCACTTGGTGGGACATTTGTACATTGGAACAGTATATAAAGGAAAGGATCATAGTCAGAAGCCTGCGATGGGAAGTGGTTCCCCAGGATGGCTTGGATGATTCAGAATCAATGAAGGAATGGTATGAATTTTTTAACTCTATGGGGTTTAAACTTCAGGACCTCATTTTAAAACGTAAAAAGAAGAAAATGTTAAAATTAGAAGACAAAATTAATGATCTTAAATCACAGTTGGATCCTATTAAAGACTCTCAGCAGGTATCTGATTTTAATACCCGAATAAAGAAAAAACTAGAAAAAGTTGATAAGGACACCCAGAAAAAGAAAATTAGAAAATTTCATCGGGATCTGGGTGATTTCCGTTCACACTCGGTATACCTATGGCAACAAAATATCAGTCGGAATAATGTTGAAACTAATGGGAACATTGTTGATCCTGATAACTCTGTAATAAGACCTTCTCAATCATCTACAAATGTCCCTGGTACCAGTGACATAAGGAGGAATGAAGCTCCTCCCCGTCCACCAAGGGACCAATCTACCCCTAGTAGGAATACTGGGGATTATAGTAGAGGAGGCTCAGGGAGAGAGGGATCAAACAATGCCCATTATAATCAACAATACTATGTCCCAGTCCACAATAGATTCGACCCTCTATGGGAAGAGGGGGCAAGGGGTAGTTATCAGTCTCCGCGTCCTTTTTTAGGGAGAGGGAGGGGATGGCAGAGACGAGGCCGAGGGTTTCCCCAACGGAGAGGGAGACCTCCAGCCAAATCCCAACAAAATCAAGAATACATGAATCCTCAGTGGAAAGAACAACCATATTGGGAACGGGACCAAGCTCACCATCCCAATCAGAGAAGAGACGATCACGAGGATGTAGAGCGGGGAGAAAACTCCAGAAAAAGAAGCAGAGGTCCAGATTAGGAGGCATTTTTAATTTGAGTGATACAACTTTGTCGCATAAGGAATTGAATATTCTGCATTTAGGCCTGAAATGTGGCCTAAAAAGGCCAATTAATAAATTTGACGTCTTTATAGATGTGCATAAATATATGCGGAAAGTGAATATGAAAAAATACTTTCTTAACAAAAATTCCCAACCAGTAACTAATCTATCATTAGCTGTGACAGATAGTGGACTTCGTAACAAGTCTCTCTTCAACCCTTTGAATGGTGCGAACCATCAACTGGAAACGTTTAAAGGTCTTGTGATACGAGATCTCCAACATATAGTCCCGAGGAAAGAAGTAAATCCACGACATATATTGGATGGAATCACAATGCTTGAAGAGAGGAAGGATATAATAGTCAGACCCGCTGATAAAGGGGGGGGGTGTTGTCATTTTGAACAAAACATTTTATGTGAATCAACTTATGGAGATGTTGGCTGACACCAATACCTATAGGAAGTTGGAGAAGGATCCAACTGTCCAATATGAAATGAATTTGAAACATCTGATAGACATGGGGTACTCTAATGGGGCTTTATCTAAGCGTGAGAGCACTTATCTAGTTCCAAGTAGCAGTAGAATTCCTACTATTTACACGCTCCCAAAAATCCATAAGGATGTGCACTGTCCCCCTGGAAGACCCATTGTTAATGGGATTGGGTCCATTTCATCCCGTCTGGGGCAATATTTAGATGTATATCTCCAAAAAAGTGTGGTACAAACTCGGGCCTACCTGAGGGACACTAAAAGTCTCCTTCAGTTATTAGAGCGAGTGGACCTCACAGGGAAGGAAGAAATATTCCTGGTAACCGCGGATGTCTCTGCATTATACACCATCATCCAGCATGACGATGCTCTGCTGGCTCTGAATTGGGCATTAAGTAAGCGTGAAGACATACCACACAATCAAAAAATCTTTATACGGAATTCTTTAGATTTTTGCTTAAACCATAATTATTTTTGGTTTAATGGTAACTTCTACTCCCAATCTAAAGGAGTTGCTATGGGGGCAAAGTTTGCCCCCAGCATAGCAAACTTATTTATGGGGGAGTGGGAGGATAAGTTCATCTTTTCTATAACCCGCCCACACCTCTTAATGTACAAAAGGTACATTGATGATTTGTTTTTCATCTGGGAGGGGTCTATAGATACATTACATGAGTTTTTAAATGAACTTAATAGTAATAGGAATAATATTAAATTGACCAGTGAATATAGCCCTAGTGATATACACTTTTTGGATGTTCATATATATAGACAAGGAAATAAGTTGGGAACAAAAGTATTTTTTAAAGCTACTGATTCTAACAGCTATCTGCCTGTTAGTAGTGGACATCATCCTTTATGGTTGAAAAATATACCAAAAGGACAAATCACCAGAGTAAAAAGGAATTGCTCTGAGGAGATGGATTTTCTACAACAGGCCCAAATTATAAAAAACAAATTTATCGAGAAAGGCTATAATGAGGAAAAACTCAACTCCATTATATGCGACTTGGCGGCTTTACCAAGGGATAATTTCCTTAGAGATACATCTTCCACTCAGGAAAACAGTGGAAGACAGTGGAATTTTATCTCAGGTTTTCACTCCCAATACAGGGAGGTTGAAGAAATATTTTATACCCATTGGCATATTTTACGTATGGACAAAGTACTTTCTGCAGTATTACCTGATAAACCAGGCTTCGTGTATCGAAGAGCTCTGAGTTTCTCGGATAAAATAGTAAGGAAGGTTCTGGATCCCCCATCCAGACCTTCCACTTTTTGGGACAAAGATGGCTTTTTTGCCTGCAGAAGGTGCCGTGCATGCAAGGAGGTCAACAGACCTTTGAGGGCAGTGGAATCGTTTATATCAACGTCAAATAATAAATTGTTTGATGTTAAGGAATTTATTACATGCAATTCCACGCATGTTGTATATGCCCTCCAATGTCCATGTGGGCTTATCTATATAGGCCGTACCAAGCGCCAATTAAAAATCCGGATTGCAGAACATATTGCAAATATTATTATCGGATACAAAGATCATAATGTGTCACTTCATTTTAAAATGTTTCACAATCAAGACCCATCAGGCCTCAAATTTTGGGGGGTTGATCATTTAAAACCACCTTGGAGGGGCTCTAATTTGATAAGAGATCTCTCAAAGCGAGAGACCCAATGGATTTTCTCCGTCGATACTTTGTCGCCCAAAGGGTTAAATGTGGAGTTGGATATCAACTGTTTTATTAGTGATTTTTAGTTAATTTTATTTAATTTTATATATTTTTTACAAAGGGTTTTAATTTTCATCTAAGTGATTTGTGAGGTTGCATATGTGTATATATATATAATTTAATATTGATATATATGGATCAGTAAATTTGTGTAGATTTATTATAATATTTTTTTTTTATATATGTATTTTATACATATATGCGTCTAGTCACTATGATAATTATAAAAGCTAATTGAATTTATATTCATATTTTAGGATGTTTTTAGTGTTTATATGAAATGAGTTTATTATCTTAAATTGCATTTCTGATGATGTTTTCCTTTGCTGTTTAAAATGTAAGATGGTTTTAATTAACTTATATGAAATCCATCGCTGTGAAGTTATATCCAGATGATGGTAATTATGTATGCAGTTAGACTTTGTTTGTCCCATCCTGCTCCCTGTTGAATAGCCTTCGGATAGATGCGCGTGAAAGCAGACTGTGCACCTATTATTTCTTATCTGCATGTAGCGCGCACCGATTGGCTGGAGCGGAAGATAATGGGACAATATAAGTCAGCGTGTGCGTCGTGTGGGCACGCCCTCTGTTGAAGTCAGCCAATGACGAAACGCGTCAGGGCGTGACCTACACGACACGCTGGAAGTGGTTGTTTGCGCTCCACCGTCCCGGAGAACCAGGAAGTAAGGAAGCGAGCGGTTCAGCTGGCGGTTCCTGAATCATACGCCGGACGGTGCAGACGGTGAAATGCAATTGCAACCTATTTTTTGCTCTTATACAATTTATTGATGTACGTTTAATGTGTGAGGGGTTATCAGTTGTGAGAGGGATCTTTATTGAATAAACCAGGATTGCACTATGGTATGTCCTCTGTTTGTTTTTTGAGAGTCGAACGCATTGTGATACCCCCTGGATGGATGCAGTTTTCCGGTGTACAGCTTGGATGTGAACATTGTTCAAAGCTTATATTCATTGGTGATCTGGTGAGTGTTAACCCCTAAGGGGTGTGTGCAATCACGTGGTGGACCTAGAGAATCGGTGGATGGTGCACTCTACAATTTCTTTAGAAATCACCTATGGACACTGTTATGAAACACTGGAATTGGTTGTCATCTTTCTAAAAAGAATATTGTGTGATGTTGACCTCTTTAAATCAACATAGCGCTGTTTTGTAGTAATTTTGGATACAGATTAGTGTTTCCATGTTTTTTACTATTTATTTATGTATTTTGTGTTATTTAAATAGCTGCTTTATTTGTTTTTCTATACCTGTTTAAGATATAGGATAATCATTTGTATCTACCCATCTGTAGATTCATATATGTCATACTCACCGTAGGGTGTGTGGACAATCATTGTATTGTCCCAGTACATCTACTGTGTCTTGCAGGGATCAATTCATTTATCTATAGGCGCTGAGTGGTGTATGGTAGGCCTTAGATACACCCTTTTTTTATTGTATTATATCGTGCAAGTTTTTAGGGATAATTTAAATGGTAATATTTTTAAAAATGATGTTAATTATAATTTTGCAATGTTTTGGTAGTGATCTCCCATTTAATTTTGGAATCTATATTAGTTAAATTTCCCACCATGTTTTTTTGATAATCAGATTTAGTTATTCTTTTGGGGGGTTGTTATCTGTCCCTTTTTTTGTCAGTCAAATGTATCTGCTTACTCCAAAGCTAGATTTTTAATTTTTACAAATACACATAGTCAAGTATGAACTTAAACAAAAATCACATTTATTCATGTTTAAAAATAAAATAAAGAGAAGGCAGCGCTGGAGAACCTGCTGCCATTTGTGCATCCCAGGGACCCCAGAGCACACAGCAACCCTGTGTGGACACTAAAATTGGGAGCTTGAGAAGGCCAACATTTCTGAACACAATCTGATGCTGGCCTCCCAGAGGTCAGGAACAGCAGCAGGTGAGATATATGTCCCAAGTCTGTGGTACTACAACAGGCTGCCTTCTGTCCGACCACAATGAAGCAAGGCCATCACTTCCTCTTCTTCCTGGCAACCTTCCCTGCAACCTTCCCTGAAGCCTTCCCTGCAGCCTTCCTTCTTCGTTTGGCTGGAGGCTGGCCCACTGGAGGGGTACTCCTGTCAGGAGGAGGAGGAGGAGATGTAGCAGAAGGGGGTGGGGCAGAAGAAGAAGGTGGAGGTGTAGCAGAAGGGGGTGGGGCAGAAGAAGAAGGTGGAGGTGTAGCAGAAGGGGGTGGGGCAGAAGAAGAAGGTGGAGGTGTAGCAGAAGGGGGTGGGGCAGAAGAAGAAGGGGGAGGTGTAGCAGAAGGGGGTGGGGCAGAAGAAGAAGGGGGAGGTGTAGCAGAAGGGGGTGGGGCAGAAGAAGAAGGGGGAGGTGGAGGTTGAGGTTGGGTCAGTTGTGCCACCTCACATATGGCGGTATTGGGGGTAATTTTCTCCATCACCCCCTTGTTGAGCAAGGTGATGAGCAGGGGCTCGCATAGGAGGCATTGCTCCATGCTCATCACCTTGAACTTAGCCTCCACTAGGCCGGCAATGGCCTCTTCAGGGGATGTGGGCTCCTGGAGGGTGGCATGGGCCTCACGAATAAGGGCCATTGCTGCCTCACTCGTGCTCCTGTCCCTCCTGCCTCTTTTGTGAAGCCGGATGGGAGGCACCTGGGATCTGGTGCTTCTCCTTTGCCCTGCCACCTCCTGTCTGCCACTGGGCCCTGCCACCTCCTGTCTGCCACTGGGCCCTGCCACCTCCTGTCTGCCACTGGGCCCTGCCACCTCCTGGCTGCCACTGGGCCCTTCCTCCTCCTGCCTGACAGTTTCCAGACCCTCCTCCTGGCTGATTTCATCCTGTGTATGAAAAAGGGACATAGTTTAATATGTTAGTTTAATCTTTGCATCAAACTTTGTAATCCTGATTGAAGCAATTAGAATGTAAATCCATAAATCCTTGCTTTAAATTTACCACTACATCAGATTGACTATTTAGCACCCAATTAAGTGCAGAATAATGTCTACAGATCTTGATTTCACTTGTACAATCCAAAATATTTTATGTTTGTCATCTTGACATATTTGTCAAACATTAAGTTTATCCCAATACATTTTCGAAAAATACTATACCTGGCTCCAGATGGCCAAATCAGGATCATCCAGGATGGCTGACTCCTCTTGCTCCAGAGAAGGCTCAGGTTGGCTGCAGGGAAGTCTGGGGGGAAGAGTGGAGAGTGATGGCCTTGTCTCAATGTGGTCATCCAGGAAGGACATCCTGTTGTAGTACCACAAAATCGGGACATACACATCATCTGCTGCTGCTCCTGACCTCTGAGAAGCCAGCACCTTAGAGCGTTCAGTCCTGTAGGTACCTCTCAAGCTCCCAATTTTAGTGTCCACTTGTTTTGCTGTGGCTGTGGGCACCTTGGTATGCACAAATGGGAGCAGCTTCTCCAGCGCTGCTTTTCTCACCCCTCTTTTTTTGTGGATGGGGTTTTTCGTCTCCCACAGAGCCGGCAGCTCCCTTACCCGGTCAATAAATTCCGCCAGGAACTCTTTGTCGCTAATAAAGACATTCATATTGTATCTGCAAGTTAAATAAATTATATATAACTAATGTGAGGCAAACAGTCTAACCTCCTTAACATGCTAGTCACCATATATATCCTCCAACATTCTCAAGACAGTATAGGCCAACAATTTGTACAAGTCACAAAATCACATACCTTCGTTCGCACGTCCGTCACTTGAACTCCTCTCTCCGCACACCGAACGTACTATAGTCACATGTGTGTTTGCTATATACACACCACGCATGCGTCAAAATACGAACACGTCGCTCCGCACACGTCGCCCGCCCATGACGTTCTAACTAACATCTTTTCCCCGCCCCTTCTCTTTCGGCGCGCAGACAGATATGGCGAAGTTACAGCAGGTGTCTGATAATTCCGCAACTAACGAGGAGGAGACAAGCCCGGAGACCGAGGAAACGTCATGATCAAGGAGGAGATTCAAGGCATTGAATATGTCTTTTGCGGAGATGGCGGAGATGGTGGACATCTTGCTCAAGGCTGATTATGATGCCAAGCATGGGCCGTATAGCAAACCAAATAGAAGGAAGGCCAAAATCCTCACTAAAGTCGTGAAGAGTCTGAAGGCGAATTTCAGGGTGAAACGCTCAAATGAGCAGCTCAGAAAGAGGTGGTCAGACCTCAAACTGAGGGAGCCAGAGCAGTTGAGGAGCATAAAGAGAATGCTCGCTAAAAGTAAGTAAAAAGTAGACTTTTATGCTATTAATCTTTTTCTAAACTGACATGTTGCTCTTTATTTTGGTTTCTCATATTGGACTCGCTTCCAAAATGTAATATTTTGAACTTGGTTGAGCACAGTAATCGTTCGTTACGTTACCGACGCTTCGTTCGGCCACTATCCGCGGTTTTGGCTTATTTTAGAGCCACCAAAGTAATTATACATCTGCCATTTTTGCTCCAAAATTGTGGCGTATTTTTTCGTCTAGCTGATGTGTTTGTAAAGAGAATGAAATGCAAACTTTTATCAGTGTAAAGGAGAGGACACTCAGCAGCTGCTTCCACATCTGTACTTTGGAGCACTATAGTGTGGGCCACCAGACCCGCCTTTTTTGGGTGTCCCACACAGGTGAATCCGAGAATTTTTGTGGTGCCTCCATGTCAAATAAATTACATCCAAAGGTGAATACTAAGCATATTCTTGGTCATAAATAATGCATTCTTCTTTAAATTCCGCCCAAACACACACTTGTACCACACTTCCAATCAATTTAGCCTGTTTTTATTTTAACATTGAGATTTACAGTGTGATAAATAGACCTTTTGTTTGATTCTCATAGGGGAGAGAAGACTGGGAGGAGGACACTCCAGGGAGCACATGCACCCCACAACTTCCAAGCAACCCCAAACTCCCAAAGACCCACAACCGAAACATGTGCAGGAAGTTGAGGTGGAGGAAGGAGAAGTGCAGGAAGGAGAGGTGGATGACGTTGTGGATCTGGTCACCACAACAGGTCAGTATCTGTCACCACAGCTTCAGGTAAGAGATGTAGGCCTGCAGAGTTATAATACCTTTTGTTTTTTGTTTTTAGGGGATATAAATGTTGTGAAGGATAGTACACGGTTCTCTGCTGACAGTGCCCTCATCCAGCAAGTGATGGAATGTAGCACGGAACTGGACCTTATTAAACAAAGAATCCATGTGATGGAACAAACATTTAAAGACATTCTCGATGTTTTGGGGAGAATTCAATAAGCCATCCAAACACATTTGTTTTTACATGTTTGTTTTTGCAACTTTTCGAATTTTTTGGACAATCAAACCAGCCAAAAATTGAATCTGCACACAGTGTGTCAACATGTGCTATCTGCCATCAGGGGATATCCATGTACGTCTTTTGTGGGTGCAACCCCTTCCTCGTATCTAAAGTCGGTGAACTGAGGAAGGGGTTGCACCCCCAAAACACGTCCATTGATCACCCCTGATGGCAGATAGCACATGTTGACAATAGGGATCAGGATTGTAAACTTCCTAGATGAAAAAAATCCCAAATGTGTACATATTCAATTTTTGGCTGGGCAAGGGGTGGCAGGACCCCATATTAGGACGGGCACATAGAGACATAGTTTGTGTAAGTGAATGTCTCAGATTGCTCAGAGGTATCCAATGTTGGAATTTTTGGAATGCAACTGTTATTTTTGTATTTTCATAAGCAAAAAATTGCTGGGTTGGGGCCAGGCCAACCCAAAAAACCAGAAAAAACTAAAAATGGTGAGAATGTGCACAGAGTAAAATATTTGACCACAAACAACGTGTAGCTTCTTTTTATAATACCCTCTAAGCTTATTTGGTTATTTTGTAAGGTTACATAGTGAAATGGTTGTTATTTACTAAAGTAAAATACACTTGGCACTACAAATGCACAAAGACAAACTAGGAGACAGGAAAGAACAAATAATTAAAGGTTTAAACAAGCTTTTTATTGGGATCCTTAGACATAGGCTGGCAATTGGAATTGCCCCCCTACCCGTGAAATACTCCATGTATTTGTCCCGAACCTCAGGGCATTTTGGGAGGGCAAGCCAGGACGGGCAGATTCCAGGCCCGGCAGGGGATTTGCAGGGGAAAGTCCAGCCTCTGGCAAAACTGAGGCCATATAGGAATTCGATTTTTGGCTCAGAAAGTTGTGTAGCACACAGCAGCATAATACGACATAGTTTATTTTGTAGTCCGCCAAGTGTATTGAAGTCATAAAAAGGCGGAACCGGCTGGCCATTATGCCAAAGGCATTTTCGACAACTCTTCGGCCCCTGGCCAGCCGGTAATTGAACACCCTCTTCTCTGGGGTCAGGGTCCTCTGTGGAAATGGCCTCATAAGATGCCGTCCGAGTCCGAAGGCTTCATCAGCCAAGAAAACAAAGGGGAGTCCTTCAATATTCCCTGCATCCAGTGGCAATGCAAGGTCGTCACTCTGGAGACGGAGGGCAAACTCCGTCTGGATGAAGGATCCCCCATCGGACATCCGGCCATTCTTCCCTACATCAACATAGAGGAATTCATACCGTGCTGACACCACCGCCATCAGCACAATGCTATGAAACCCCTTGTAATTGTAGTAGTAGGACCCAGAACGGGGTGGCGGCACGATGCGGACGTGCTTCCCGTCTATGGCACCACCGCAGTTGGGGAAGTCCCACCGCGTGGCAAACTCCGATGCCACAGTCTGCCATTCCTGTGGCGTGGAAGGAAGCTGTGGAGTGAAACAAGATGAAATAATATTAGAATACCAAAGTCAGACATTACAAGGAAATTTGATTATAAAAAATAAAGGCCAACATCAATCAAATTCTACGTTTATTAAGGTGTTTAAAATAAGTATAAGGGAAGGCTCATTTATCATATTCATCACCCCCTCTAAAGGGCCATTACTAAATTATTTTGGGGGGGGGGAAATGTGTTTGGCCACAGGATAGCATTGCAGTGGCGGTGCGTCCAGAGTGGGCGCTGGAGCACTGCCCCCTCTCTCCTGTGCCCATCACTCAGAACAATACATAGGTTCATGCGTTGCATTAACCTATGTATTGTCTATGCCGCCCACTATTCAGGTGGATGGCCTCTTGTTAAGCGACCGACATATGAATAATTGCGGCATTTAGGGGGTTCAAATTGCATAGCAGAAACAGGTAGTAAAATAGTCTTGCACATTACAACCTGAGGGATGTAATTGGCTTCCGAAAAGTAAAATAGGGGACGCAGGGGGGGGGGGGGGGCATTCCTTGGGGAAACACTGGCAGGCTGCTCTGCCAATCATGTTCACCAAGTCTGTTTAATGGTAACATGATTGGCTGATGCAACATCAAGGGAAGGAGAAGACATCAAGGACAGAAGAAGGATGGCGCTGACCACAAGAAGGTAAGTGCAGGGCTGGGGGGAAACTGGCTGCATTAGAGGGGACTAAATGGCTGCATTGGAGGGAACAAAATGGCTGCATTAGAGGGGACAACTGGGGGCGTTTAATAGGCACCTGAGCAAAAAAGGAGGAAGTTTAGTTCATAAATTGGGGTGGGACCCCCAAACATTTGGAGCAACAGGCGCCCCTGCTGGAAAAGTTAGTGAAGGGAAATATTTATGGAGGAGAAAAAAGGGGCAATCTAAAGCTTCCAGCATGCATGGGGACAAAGGGGACATTCTCAGCATATTACAATCATGGTAATTAGGGAAGGATGAAAGAAATACAATACATTAGCATACATGTAATAAATAAAATGTGATGTTAATGGAGAAAACTTACCCTAATATAGTCCTCCTGCAGGACTTGTATAATAGCAGAACAGGTGTCTGGGATTATGAGGCCCAGAGCCTGGGGGGAGATGCCTGTGGTGAACTTCAAGTCCTGAAGACTTCTCCCTGTCGCCAGGTATCGTAACGTGGTGATGAGCCTCTGCTCAGCACTGATGGCTTCCCGCATAACGGTGTCCTTCCTGGTAATATAGGGGGACACCAAAGCCAACAGTTCCTGAAAAATGGAGTCAGACATCCGCAGAAAATTCCTGTAGTCCTCAGGATTATTCTCGACGATCTCCCGCAGCAGAGGCATATGGCAGAATTGGTCCCGCTGGAGCAACCAATTCTTGGTCCATGAACTCCCCCTCACACCATTCATGGACTGGTCTTGGTCCAAAACAAGCAGACCAACACCAAGCGCACGCACAGCACGAACTCGACGACGAGAACGTCCAGGCGACATGGCTAATAAGAAACGGTCGTCTTATCAGAACGTACAGAACAGAACGCACTTTAGAACAGCAAGGCCTATGAATAACGAAATGAAAATCAGAAACGAACAGGCAAGAATGAACTGTAAAACAGATACGACCTGCCTAGACGCCCTGAAAGTCAAGATACGAACCCACAAGCACAAACTGAACCGCAGAAAACGATCTGAAAAGTACGAAGACTGAAAAGCGCGAATCGTCTCTTCCCAAACTTTTACTTCACACGCGGTAACACGAGATCAGCAAAAGCAGCCCAAGGGGTGGCGCCAAGAAAAAAGATCTTCCCCTTTATAGTGCCGTCGTACGTGCTGGACGTGAGCACGGAGAACAACGAGGAAATTGGGAAATGTCAGTGTGTACGCATAGAAAGCTTGACGAGAAAATCGACAAGCTTAACAAAAATCTCGTCGAAAAAAACGACGTGTTTTTTACGACGAGAAACTCGGTCGTGTGTACGAGGCCTCAGACTGATAAGTTGCTTATACTGCATGGTAACAAAGATCTCATCCAATATGTGAATTTGACTCTCAGGATATGATTAATAAATATTGTATGTTGTGTTATATCTATATGTAGCGGCCTCCACTCTCTCTCTCCACTGTTGGCTGGCTTCTGCTTGTCTAGGGGTACCTTGTAGGAGAGAGTGCGGGGTCACCACGCCAATCTTTCACCGCAGATGTTTGTGTGGTGTAAGAAAAGTTCCTTTACCTTCGAGTCGGTGTTCTGAGTTTGGAGCCTCCGCCTCTTCTGTGGAACCGTGTCTGCCAGTAAATGAGCCCCACACCAGTAAAAGTCCAACACTCCTTTATTCTTCAATGTCAGGATGAAACACAATCAGTTGGACTCCCTCAACGAACAGACAGGGGGTGTGGATACGAGTAGGCCCAGACACAATGAACTCTCCTATTCCTCTATCAGCGAATAGGTTTGGCACATGATCTATGCCACCTGTTGAGAATCTTGGTCGCTGCCACTGACCGGATGAACGATGAACCTTCCTCCTGACTGCACTCGGCCCCTGTTTGGGAAGATACCCCTCCGGGCGGTCTCCTGAGGCTCACCCGGCACTGGCAATCTGCTGCACCAGGTCTTCGGGTGAGTAGCTCCTCCGGTCCCTTACGCCTCTGGATTCGGGTACCCCACTCCCGGGGTCCTCTAGGAAATCCTTCCCTCGCGGAGCCCAGCGGAGGACACTGGGCCCCAGGCCTCCAACCGAGTACCTCACCCCAGGCTGAAGGTGCCTGGGGTGGAACACGAGCTCCGGGTGTCCAGGCTTAGGCCGCTTGGACACCGACAATGAACCACAGCCCTCAGGCTGAAGGTGCCTGGGACTCGACGAACGAACCCCGTGACCAAAATGGCCGACCCCTTTATACCCTCCCCCAGCAAGCCCAGCGGAGCCCCCGCCCCGCTGTACTCATGCTGCGAGAGGCCAAAAAGGGTATGCCACTGCAACAATGGCTCAACCCCGGGCCCAAAGTGACAGCGCAACACGCTGGGCCCCATGGAACCACACATCACAGATCCCCCACCAAATTTAAACATAATAGAAAAGCATATACCCGCTACACTCTCCCCCTGGTTGTTTGATACTGGTCCCCAGTGTCTGGAATAAACCATGCCCTCAAGGGCTGACATAGTCCAATCCAGAAACCGACTGAAAATTTCAAAAATCCCCAAAATTTTGGGAAAAAAAACGAACTACCCAGAGCAGTTGTGCCTGAGCCTCAACAAAAAAGGGAGGGGAAGGGAACAAATAACATATAACTTGAAACATATATAAAAGTCACATCATTACATTTTTCCCCACCCACATCAATGACTAAGACCCGCCCCACTCTCAGCGGTCTTGATGGGATGCTCTCCTGCAGAGGGAAAAAAAAATATTAAACACACACAACCCTGACACATATGTTTGTGCGAGAACGAAAAAACCTCTCCGTAGAGAAATCCTTTCCTTCTAAAAGTGTGTGTGTGAAAAGTGAATGCCGATGCACGACACTGCCACCTGGTGACAGCGTCGTGGTAACTGCACTTGTAGAGACCTCTTCTTCTTTGGCCCTCTCTACCCGAGAGTCCAAGATCACTTGTTGGGGAATGAAGAACAACAACAGGAACAGTCCTTTAATTCCTCCAAAGAGCACAAACAACCATTAGCTCGGGTACAGTCACAGTTTTCCCGGTAAACGAACAACAAACCTGGAGAGTTCAGCAACATTAAACGGCAAACAGAGTCTTTTATCTCCTACAGATAGAAGCGAGGATGCGGCAGGACAAGTGGTTTCAAATGCTGGTCCATGGTTTCCAGATGGTACTCAACATCTTCCCCTTCCTTGCGTCGAATCAGCACCTTGTCCGCGTGGATATGCCGCCCCAGCATCCATTCTGCCTTGCAGTCTTTGAAACGCTGAGATGCCTTGGGAGAACACGCGAGGTACCTACGGGCATGTGGGACCTGAATGTGGGTCCACACAAAGTCATTCTACCAGCGCTCCCGGCAAAACTTCCACTTCATACAACAACTCCTTGGACAAGTATGGGTACTCCCACCCATACTCAGCAGCAACCTTCTGACAAAATAGGCATTGTAGTCTTGCCAGTGGAGGCATTGTGGCTTTGTCTACTTCACCTGGCAAAACTATAGCATCCGGGTGACGAGGTGCTCTGATCACCTCCGTTCTGGGCATAGGTGCCCGCAGCGACAGTCTCTTATCCCCGGTGTTAGGTGCAAGTGGCACCGGGGATGTGAGGGTAGGCAGGGGACGGGATCCCTCCTCAGGCGCCGGTGCCTCCACCCGGGGTGTACTATCCCCTGTAGACATGGGTGGATCCCTAGCTTTGTGGGATGAGGAGAGAGACATCTTGTCCCAACCCTTGCTGGCAAAGAGTTCATCTATGGCAACATCGTCTCCCAGATCGGAGAGCGACTCCAGGTCGGAGGTGTCACACTCCTCCGCGGGCAGGTAGCCTGTAGTGGAGACTGAACTGCCACCTCCCGCAGACACACAGGGCCGTGACTCCCCGACACCTCCACCCACACACCAAGTCCCTCCGCCTGGCTTACCTCGGCCTTTACTTGAGACGGGATGTCCGGAACTCCTCTCACCGGATCCATCCGGGCCGGGCGTAGGCGGGCAGAATGATCCACCGCGACCGCTGGACGGGGCTACCATGCCGGTCTTCCTCTTGGGCGGTGGACACTGTGAGACAGTGGTGACCGAGTCAGCATCCTTGGATTTCTCCCGTACTTCGTTGATCGTGACTTCTCCCGCGGTTGTTGCAGTGCGCACAGGGATGGCTGTCAAAACGGTGATTCCTCCTACTTGAGTGGTGCTGCCTGTAGTGCGGTTGAGGTGGATGGTTCTTGGCTTTTCGATAGCTGGGTCCACCTCAAATAAGAACTGCCCGCAGGCCTCGCATTGCCCGAATGGCTTCAGCTGACACACCAGTCCCGAACAGCCGGGACAAATCAAACCCAGGGCCTCAACGTCCATGCATGAGTACAGGGCGAATCTTCCCGGGGCTTTAGCCGTATCCCCGTATTGGTAACCGGAGCAGCAGTAGTCAAGGTCGTGGTAGAAGGGTGAAGTGGAATACATTATGTATTTCCGAACATGGTGACTCGCTGCTGATCCATTGCGCACTGCAAGTTTGGCGCCAAAGTCCCCACGTGTAGTCCTTCACACGGCTGGACTCCTCCCCTCTTGCACTCCAGTTCACAGGTTTTCTCATTCCCTGGGTCACGCCCATGAACTGAGCAGGGAGGGTGAGCCTCGTGGCTCAGTGCAATAGAAGCCCCCACATGTAGTACCTCACACGGCTGGACTCCCCCTCTTCTCGCTCTTCTGCGTAGTCCTTCCCCTTCTTAGGGTCGCACTCACGACTTCGAGCAGGGTTGCACTTTGGCCAGTAATATGGCCGACCTACTCGGAACTCCTCCGGGCAGACACGTTCAAACTCCCTCCATTCTAGCTCCATAGTAACATGAACACCGTCCCGGACCCGAGCCCCCACGTGTAGCGGCCTCCACTCTCTCTCTCCACTGTTGGCTGGCTTCTGCTTGTCTAGGGGTACCTTGGAGGAGAGAGTGCGGGGTCACCACGCCAACCCTTCACCGCAGATGTTTGTGTGGTGTAAGCAAAGTTCCTTTACCTTCGGGTCGCTGTTCTGAGTTTGGAGCCTCTGCCTCTTCTGTGGAACCGTGTCTGCCAGTAAATGAGCCCCACACCAGTAAAAGTCAAACACTCCTTTATTATTCAATGTCAGGATGAAACACAATCAGTTGGACTCCCTCAACGAACAGACAGGGGGTGTGGATACGAGGAGGCCCAGGCACAATGAACTCTCCTATTCCTCTATCAGCGAATAGGTTTGGCACATGATCTATGCCACCTGTTGAGAATCTTGGTCGCTGCCACCGACCGGATGAACGATGAACCTTCCTCCTGACTGCACTCGGCCCCTGTTTTGGAAGATACCCCTCCGGGCGGTCTCCTGAGGCTCACCCGGCACCGGCAATCTGCTGCACCAGGTCTTCGGGTGAGTAGCTCCTCCGGTCCCTTACACCTCTGGATTCGGGTACCCCACTCCCGGGGTCCCCTAGGAAATTCTTCCCTCGCGGAGCCAAGCGGAGGACACTGGGCCCCAGGCCTCCAACCGAGTACCTTACCCCAGGCTTAAGATGCCTGGGGTGGAACACGAGCTCTGGGTGTTCAGGCCTAGGCCGCCTGGACACCGACCACGAACCACAGCTCTCAGGCTGAAGGTGCCTGGGACTCGACGAACGAACCCCGTGACCAAAATGGCCGACCCCTTTATACCCTCCCCAGCAAGCCCAGCGGAGCCCCCGCCCCGCTGTACTCATGCTGCGAGAGGCCAAAAAGGGTATGCCACTGCAACGATGGCTCAACCCCGGCCCAAAGTGACAGCGCCACCCGCTGGGCCCCAGGGAACCACACATCACAGATCCCCCATCAAATTTAAACATAATAGAAAAGCATATACCCGCTACATATATATTTTCCATATATTCCTTTTCACATTTGCCATGTTCTCTAGGGACATACAGTATTTTGCTAATGTAAGTTCCGGGAAGGGGCATTGATTTGCAGTGATTCTTTTTTATTTTGACCATGGACCCTCCATCGAATCTACTCAGTACTGAGTCTACACATAATTATAGTGACCCATTTGTCCCTATGAAACATCTGTAATTTTGTACAAATTGAAGATGTCTGATCAGCTATAAACCAGCCTTTGGGCACATCTGAATATTGTCAGACTGGCTATTCAGGCAAATTTATTTTTAAACACTGTTTGAGACACATTTCTGTCATTCATGGTTTGACAGTCAATATATTATGCTATATCATTTATATTTATATATCATACTGTATAAATGACAGTATATAGTAAAAAAGACATATACTGAATATATATATATATATATATATATATATATATATATATATAAAAGATATATACTGTATGTATATATATATATATATATATATATATATATATATATATATATATATATATACAGTATATATTGTTTTGGAATGTTGAGGTCTATAATTCGGTTTTTAACCAGGACATGTTTGCCTTCACTTAACAAACTAATATTAACAGAAATACACAAAACCCAGTAGCGTGTTTTCTTATATTAAAAACAATTGAACATTAAGAACCAAGATTTCTCAGAAAACCATTGGGAGCAAAACAGTGTATCCTGCCTTTCCAGAGTTTGAAAGTAAAAAACTGTTCACACTCCAACTCTCTTGTGTACATAAAGGCAAATAAACACAGTTAAGCATGCAATTCATCTTGTTATATATGTTATTTATAAAGAAAGCAAGTGTGCTCTGGAAGCAAATATAATAATTCATGCATACACATATATTGCAAGACATCTAGCATTATATTGTTTTTCCCAATAAGGAATTGCAAGAAAGAGTAGTTGAGCCTCAGCTGTGGAGTAAAAAAAAGAGATGTAGGTGTCTATCCACAAACACACACACCCAACCCCACCCAAAAAACACCACCATCACAACAAAAATAAAATAAATTGGCTGTAGATATAGGTGGATATTGTTATGAAAACTTCAGACTGGTTGGGGTATACCTATTCATATATTGCAATAAATGATTCCAGTTAAAGAAGCTTCCAAGGCAAAATAGAAAATCTCATATTGGGAATGAAATATGCATGAGATCTGACATTTTTTCAGCTACAGGTAAGTCAATTGAAAATGATGGCTCACTTCTACATGGCTGGTGGATGTTTGAAAGCCTAGGGTGCACTTGGGACTGCCTTCTTAAATCTGGAGAACAGAGACGTGGTGAGGCAAGCCAAGGTCATGCACAGGAGAGGAGACAAGAGCAGATTTGTGGGCAATTCAAGGTCAAAACTGTGAGAGAGACAAAAAGCATCCAAGGGCAAGCTAGGTCGGTAAAAGGTCAGCAATGTCCATGTGCCAAGGTCACTCATTCAAAAGCCAGAGGGCGCCAGGATCTGACATGCATTACATGCTCCAGCACACACACCTGTTCGCCATGGCGATTGTGCATTCGTAATACATGTGCGCGCATTCGTGAGGGTGCGGTCATATTGGAAATTTGGCACTGTGCCATGCCTATGGGCAATTCTCCTCCGGCTAGTCTCCTGACAGTCTGTCCCCCCCCCCCCACGGGCAGCCTCCAGATGCCCAAACATGATATCTTTTCAGTATTTTTGAAGAACTCGCAGGAGTTCAGGCTCCCAGGAATTCTCTTAAGGGGGTAACCTTTCCACTTGACAAGGTATTGAATCTGCCTTCCTCGTTTCCTGCAATCAAGAATTGCTTCTACCTCAAGTTAAGTCCCCTCATTCACTGTAGCATGTGGTGGTGGGTCTTCTCGTCCTGGAAAACGGTCTGGAGAGGCAGGTTTCAAAAGAGACACAGGAAAGACCGGGTGGATTTTGTAAGATTGTGGACAAGTCAAATCAAAGGCCACAGGATTTATCACTCTCCTTATCTCAAATGGCCCAATGAATCTTGGACCCAACTTCTGTGGGGGGCAAGGGAGTTTCAAGTTGGCTGTAGATAGCCAGACCCTGTCTCCAACTTTAAAACTGGATTTCCCCTCCTCTTCTTATCATAATATCTTTTATAATCTTTCTGAGCTTTTGAAATGGCCTTCTGAAGAACCTGATGGTTAGAAGGGATGAGCCGAACACCCCCCGGTTCGGTTCGCACCAGAAGCTGCGAACGGACCGAAAGTTTGCGCGAACTTTAGAACCCCGTTAAAGTCTATGGGACTCGAACGTTCGAAATCGAAAGTGCTAATTATAAAGGCTAATATGCAAGTTTTTGTCCTTTTGCTTGCGGCTTTAATGGGATGTCTGGTCCCGGCAATACGGAAGAAAATCATTGAGAAAAATGGCATGGGTACCCCCCCCCAGCCAATTACCAGCCCCTTTGGGTCTTGCATGGATATTAGGGGAACCCCGCACCCCAGGCCCTATATACTCTGAACAGCAGTATACAGGTGGTGCAAACAAGACAGAGACTGTATGTTTGTTGTTAAGTAGAATCTTTTTGTCATTTTAAACTTTTTTAAAGTGTAGCTCCAGCCAAAAAATCTATTTTTAAGCTTTTTGGAAAAATAGGGAATGGTTATCACCCCTGTAACATTTGTTTTGCTGTCTGTGCACCTCTTCAGAACATTTCACCTCACTTTCTGTCCCAATTAATTATTTTTTTTAATTTTGGGGTTTTAGTGAAACAAGGATTGGTGATAAAGCATCAGTGGAGAGGAGACACGTTTTTCCCATATTAACTCTTACAGGAGAGAATTTCCCTTTCTAGGGTTAGATTTCCTCTCACTTCCTGTTGTCTCCTTCCGTTTGCAAGTTGGATGTTTGAAAGTAGGGGCCTGCCGTATATACTCTGCAGAAATTTGGCCCTTAGGTGTTAGTGTTGCCACAACACTGTAAGCCCTCACAGTTACTCTTGGTGTGCGCTGGAACGGGCCCTGCTGTGAACTATTATATCAAGAATTGTAATTACATGCCATTGCTGAACAGGGGCAGAAAAATTGGGCCTTAGGTGGTGGTGGTGGTGGTGTTGCCACAACACTGTAAGCCCTCACAGTTACTCTTGGTGGGCGCAGGAATGGGCCCTGCTGTGAAATATTAGATCAAGAATTGTAATTACATGCCCCTGTTGAACAGGGGCAGAAAAATTGGGTCTTAGGCACTGGTGCCACAGCACTGCAACACCTCACAGATACTCTAGTTGAAGCGCAGGAATGAGCCCTGCTGCAAAGTATTCCATCAAAAATTGTAATTGCACGCCCCTGTTAAACAGGGCCTGAAAAATTGTGCCTTAGCCACTGGTGGCGGTGCCACAAACTGCAACCCCTCACAGATACTCTAGTTGGAGCGCAGGAATGAGCCCTGCTGAAAAGTATTGCATCAAAAATTGTAATTACACGCCCCTGTTAAACAGGGGCTGAAAAGTTGGGCCTTAGCCACTGGTGGCGGTGCCCAGAACCAAAAATGTTCTTACAAGCTATCATCATGATCATTGTGGAGGAAGAGGATAGTCACTCATCATAACAGGATAGTCACTCAGCATCAGCATAGGCAGTCTTGAAGGGATCTGACATTTAAAAAAAAAATACTCGGTTACATCAGCATCAGGTGCTTGGTAGCTGGTGGTGATCCAAGACTGATTCATTTTTATGAAGGTCAGTCGATCGACCGAGTCGGTGGACAGGCGCACCCTGTTATCGGTTACAAAGCCTCCAGCAGCACTGAATGTGCATTCCGAAAGAACGCTGGATGCAGGACAGGCAAGTAACTCAATCGCATACTGTGCAAGCTCTGGCCAGTGATCCATTCTCAAGACCCAGTAACCCAGAGGATTTTCGGTGGGAAAGGTGTCCAAGTCTGATCTTGCCCCTAGGTATTCCTGCACCATGTAAAACAGACGGTGGCGATGGTTGCTGGAACCGATCATACCTTGGGCTACATACTGAAAAATTGTCTGAACGCATCGGTCAGACGGCCACCTTCTCCACCGCTCCTTCTTTGACTGACCGAAGCCTCAGCAACACGTTGTCAAGGACCAGGAATTTGTAACCTCCCAGTCTCTGGGAACGCGTTGCACAGACCTTTATGCAAGGCCTCCAGAAAATGTTGCATCCTCTGCTCCCTCTGCGATGCCAAGATAAGGTCCGCAACCTTACCCTTGTAACGTGGATCTAGGAGGGTTGCCAGCCAGTAATGATCCCTCTCCTTGATACCACGAATATAAGAATCCTTCCGCAGGCTTTGCAGGATCAGGGAGGCCATGCAGCGTAGGTTTGCTGAGGCATTCTGTCCGGAGTCCTCTGGGTCACTGAGGACAACATGATCCGCAGCACCTCCTCCCAGCCACGTACAAGTCCATGCGTTTCTTGATATTGTAATTTATCCCTTGAAGATTGCTGTTGATGCTGAGTGCTAGGCTCCACCTCCATGCTGACACAATCCTCCTCCTCCTCCTAGGCGGGCCAGCAGGAACACTTTCTGGATAAAGGGGGCCTTGAGAGGTAAGGAAGTCCTCCTCTTCCTCCCTCTGTTCTGCCTCAAGTGCCCTGTCCATTATTCCATGCAGCGTGTGCTCCAACAGGTGGACAAGAGGGACAGTGTCACTTATGCATGCACTGTCACTGCTCACCATCCTCGTGGCCTCCTCAAATGGTGACAGGACAGTGCATTCATCCCTGATCATGGCCTACTGGCGTGGGAAAAAAAGAACAAGCTCCCCTGACCCTGTCCTGGTGCCATATTGCAACAGATACTCGTTGATGACCCTCTGCTGCGTGTGCAGCCACTGCAGCATGGCCAACATAGAGTTCCACCTGGTGGGCATGTCACAGATTAGGCGGTTTTTGGGCAGGTTGTATTTCTTTTGGAGGTCAGCAAGCCGAGCACTGGCAATATATGATCGGCGGAAATTCCCACAGAGTTTCCTGGCCTGCTTCAGGACATCCTGTAAGCCTGGGTACCTGCCCAAGAACCGCTGCACCACCAAGTTAAGGACGTGAGCCAATTGTCGCAAACCACCTTTCCTGGATTAAGCTGGCGTGACGTCAACCACCTCTGAGCCTGCCCCTGCAGAGCTGACATAATCTCTGCCCCAGTGTGGCTCCTGTCCCCCAAGCACACCAGCTCAAGCACCGCATGGCATCTTATGGCCTGCGTACTTGAGTAGCCCCTTGAACGCCTTATGGAGCACCGCTGGTTTTGAGGATGATGCACAGGAAGAGGCCATGGAGGAAGAAGAAGAGGAGGGGGTGGAGGAGAGAGGTGTGTCAGAATCACCAGTAGTAGCATTTTGAAGGCGTAGTGGCGGAACAACCTCCAACACTACTGCACCTTGTCCTGCATCCTTCACAGCTGCCATCAGAGTCACCCAATGCGCCGTGAAAGATAGGTAACGTCCCGTCCCTGTCCATGCCTGCTGGACCATGAGTCAGCGGTAATATGCACCTTACCACTGACCACCCTGTCCAGCGAGGCCAAGACATTGCCTTTCACATGCCGGTAGAGAGCCGGAATCGCCTTCCGTGAGAAAAAGTGGCATTTGGGAACCTGCCACTTAGGAACCGCACATTCCACAAACTCACGGAAGGGGGCATAGTCTACCAACTGAAAAGGCAACAGTTGAAGTGCTAAAAATTTAGCCAAGCTAGCATTCAACTGCTGGGCATGTGGATGGCTGGGAGCGAACTTCTTTCGGCGGTGCAGCAGCTGGGGCAGAGAAATTTGCCTGGTACAATCTGACGTCGGTGTACCAATAGCAGATTGCTAGCAAGTACTTGGCTGTGACACACCTAATTCTACACCTTCATTCCTCTCAGTGCAGGTTTCAGAGAGGACTGAAGGTACAGTAGGCGCCGCCGACATTGTATATTCATCGCGATCCTATCACAGAGATTCTCGGCGACAGGGGTGCGAAGACCCCCGGAGCTGTGCAATAAATTACTTTAAAAAGCTGTGTGTGTTTTTTTATTGCCATTTTTTCCACCAGGTGAATGGGTAGGGGTACGATGTACCTCATATTCATACACATAGGGTGGTGGGCCGGCATCTGGGGGGCTCCCGGATTCCGATCAGCCCCCGCCCGCAGACCCCGACAACCAACGGCCAGGGTTGTTGGGAAGAGGCCCTGTCCTCATCAACATGGGGACAAGGTGCTCTGGGGCAGGGGGCCCCCCATGTTGAGGGCATGCGGCCTGGTACGGTTCAGGAGGGGGGGCGCTCTCTTGTCCCCCCCTCTTCCCCTGCGGCCTGCCAGGTTGCGTGCTCGGATAAGGGTCTGGTTTGGACTTTGAGGGGGACCCCCACGCCGATTTTTCGGCATAGGGGAGTCCCCTTCAAATCCATACCAGACCCAAGGGCCTGGTATGCTCCTGGAGGGGGAACCCATGCTGTTTTTTTATTTAAAAATTGGCGTGGAGTTCCCGCTCAGGATTCATACCAAACACAGTGCCTGGTATTGGCGGGAATCCACGTCGGATCTCCGGCAATGCGTGTCGCTCATTGTGAAAGGAAAAACAACATTTTTCCTTTCCCAATGACGAGACAGCTCGGCGCTGGCTCTCGCAACGGAGCTCGTAGGGTGTAAATCTCGCCGCTAGAAGAGGCGAGATTGACACAATATCGGCGGCACCTACTGTATAGTGGGGTTGGAGATCCCAGCTGATGAGGAGCAGGGAGAGGTCCGCTTTGTTCTTTGGTGTGGGTCTTTTAGATGTGCTTGCCAACGAACTGCATGGCAGGTCGACATATGTCTGATCAAGCATGTGGTGCCCAAGCGGGTGATGTTTTGGCCACGCGAGATACGCCTGAGACATATGTTGCAAATAGCAGCGCTGCTAAAAAGGCCCACACCAAAAAACGTTTGGAAAAACGCGCAGAGACAGCAGCGCTCTGCGGTGTGCTGCCCTTAAGCTGGCCCCTGGAGGGCATCCTGCCTCGTTGGAGATGTGCCTCCTCCTCCTCCTCCTCCTCTCTCCTATCAGGCACCCACGTTGAGTCAGTGACCTCATCATCCCCTCCCTCCTCATCACTGGAGCAAACCTGGCAGTATGCTGCAGCTGGGGGAACATGACTGCCAGATTGCTGTCTTTGTTGGGCACCCCCTCTCTCTGGGCTCACGTTACTACCCCCTCTCTCTGGGCTCACGTTACTGCCTTCCTCCAGCTGGGTTCCATCATCAGAGCCTTCAAAATGCTGGGCATCCTCCTGGAGCATGTACCCAACACTGTGGTCAAACAGTTTTGGGGACTCCTAAGAAGGGCATGGTGGGGCTAGGGAAGGAGTGACTGATGCCATTGAGCCGAGGGAAGAGGCCGCGTTGGCAGCTGCTTTGCCAGACAAAGTACCCTGAGCCTGGGTGAGAGAGGATGAGGAGGATAAGGACAGCTTGGTCATCCACTCTACCAAGTCTTCGGCACGTTGCGGCTCAACATGGCCAGCTGCCGAAAAGAAGGACAAGCGTGTCCCACAGCCACGTGCTGATGAGGATGCACCGTGTCCACAACCAGCACTGTTGCCTCTAGACACAGAGCCTGCTTGCCCTCTCTTATTGGCTCATGACTGTCTGCCTCTCCTTGTTTGCCTCCCAGACATACTAATGGCCTGCAGTGAGATGTAGCTGCACAAAGGTGGGATGTATATATAGATATACATATATATCTATATATCTATACTGATTATACTGCAGCTAGCAGAATCAACTGTGTGGCAATTGTCTTCAGTTAGTTTTAGGTGCACACTGTGCAGAGGACACAGTACACTAACTGAAAATACTTGCAGCTCCCTGCCTGTGGTATTGGTATGAGAACACCACCAATTGTATTTAGGTACCTTTAGGTGCACGCTGTGCAAAGGACACAGTACACTAAGTGAAAATAAAGCAGCACCCTGGCTTTGGCCAATTATGGCTCTCCGTTTTTTCCACGTTGTGATTGGCCAAAGCATGCGGGTCATAGTGCATGCTTGGCTAATCATCAGCCAGCAATGCACTGCGATGCCGCAGTGAATTATGGGCCATGACGCGCCACTCGAATTTGGCGTGAACGGCCCATAATGTTTGAAATTCGGCGAACAGCCCGAACATGGGTTCGAGTCAAACTCGCAGCTCATCCCTAATGGTTAGGCTGGAGTTTAATCTGTCTTGGACTGTGGGCACAGGAGTTTCTGGCAAAACATCAGGTAAAAAGGATGGATGATACCCATAGTTGGCCCAGAATGGAGTCTGGTTGGTGGCAGCTAGGGATGAGCCGAACACCCCCCTGTTCAGTTCGCACCAGAACCTGCGCACAGACAGAAAGTTTGCGTGAACTTTAGAACCCTATTAAATACAATGGACTCGAACATTCGAAATCAAAAGTGCTAATTATAAAGGCTAATGCAAGTTATTGTCCTAAAAAGTGTTTGGGGACCCGGGTCCTGCCCCAGGGGACATATATCAATGCAAACATTTTTTTTAAAACGGACGTTTTTTCAAGAGCAGTGACTTTTAATAATGCTTAAAGTGAAACAATAAAAGTGAAATATTCCTTTAAATTTCGTACCTAGGGTGTGTGTATAGTATGCCTGTAAAGTCGCGCTGGTTTCCCGTGCTTAGAACTGTCCCTGCACAAAGTGTAATTTCTGAAGGAAAAAAGTCATTTAAAACTCACTCGCGGCTATAATGAATTGTCGGCTCCCGGCAATACATAGAAAAGTCATTGGTAAAAAAATAAAAATGCGTGGGGGTCCCCCCAAATTCAATTACCTGGCCCTTCAGGTCTGGTATGGATATTATAGGGAACCCTGCTGCAAATAAAAAAAAAATGCGTGGGGTTCCCCCAAATATCCATACCAGGCCCTTCAGGTCTGGTATAGATTTTAAGGGGAACTCCACCCAAAATGTAAAAAAAAAAATGGCGTGGAGTTCCCCTAAAAATCCATACCAGACCCTTTATCCGAGCATGCAACCTGGCAGGCCACAGGAAAAGAGGGGGGGACGAGAGAGCGCCCCCCCTCCTGAACCGTACCAGGCCACATACCCTCAACATGGGGAGGATGTCCCCATGTTGATAGGGACAAGGGCCTCATCAGCACAACCCTTGTCCGGTGGTTGTGGGGGTCTGCGGGCAGGGGGCTTATCGGAATCTGGAAGACCCCTTTAACAAAGGGGACCCCCAGATCCCACCCCCCCTCCCATGTGAATTGGTAATGGGGTACATTGTACCCCTACAATTTCACAAAGAAAGTGTAACAAATTGTAAAAAAAATCAGACACCGTTGGGAAAGTCCTTTATTTAAAAAAAATGTAAAACATTTAAAAAAAAACATTTCAGCGATGAAATCCAGTGTCCCGCGGTGATCCGATGTCCATCGCTGTCCATACAAAACGTCATTGGCTGAGCCTGAGCAGACCTGATGGGGAACTTCCTCCGCAGTGTAATAAATTAATAGACCCACCCCTTCTAAAGTTACCCATCAGGTCCGCTCAGCCAATGACGTAGGTGTAAGGCTAAGCGGACCAGATGCGGAACGTGAGAAGGGGCACAGAGCAGCCCAGATCCTCCTCTTCTTGGGTCCCTCTTCTGGGCTCCTGATCCCTCCCTCCTGTTGAGTGCCCCCACAGCAAGCAGCTTGCTATGGAGTTACGAGAGACAACTTACAGCTTCCTGTGTCCATTCAGACAAGGAGCTGTAGCCTGGCCTCACCCCCTCTCTGTACTGATTGGCTAACTGAATTTGATTAACAGCAATGGGAGCCAATGATGCCGCAGCTGTGTCTCAGCCAATCAGGAGGGAGATTCTCGGACAGTGGAGACACTCTGAACATCTCTGGACAGAGAGGGGGCTCAAGGGGCTGCTGCACACAGAAGGCTTTTTATTAGACATGTGCAATTTGTTTCGGTCCGAATACAAATTTGGACCAATTTTTGGTTATTCTGAGATTCAGATGTATCCAAATCTCCCAATGAAATAGTAACGAATAGTAATGAATTTAATTGAAATCCATTAAAATTAGTTTCGTTTTCTAATGAATTGTAACTTTACAAAAAGATTAGCATTCGGATCGGTCGAAAAACGATTGATCGATCCGAATTTTGTGTGAAGGAATAGCTGGTTGGTAAGCAGCGAGCCGGGAAGCAGGCCGCCTGTGTCCTTAACAACCATGAGTCATCATCTGTGAGCGGGCAATAGAAAAAATGTAAAATAGGGTCCCCTCCCAGTCTATACCAGGCCCTTTGGGGACCACCCACACCAAAAAGAAAAGTGGGCGAGCCCCCCCTCCTGAACCACACCAGGCCACATGCCCTCAACCACCCCCCTCCATGTGAATGGGTATGGGGTACATTTATCGTCAATCAAGCATCAAAAAATGCAACGTCAGAAGGGGCAGTGCCTCTGGGTGACGTAGCCGGGTGGTCCCGCCCTTTGCCTATATAAAAACTGTCAAAGCGCAGTGCAGGCATACGGTGGGAGGCCTCCCAGGAGGGGGAGCATTTTTTTCCTATTTTTCGTGTCAAGCGGGTGTAGTGATTGATGATGGATTTACATCAAGGGACACTATTTTTTAAGTTTTTATTTTTTAATAAAGGACACCTGGATGTTCGGGTTCGACGGGTTCGGCCGAACTTCGGAAAAAAGTTCGAGTTTGGGACCGAACTTGATCCGAACTTGACCCCGAACCCCATTGAAGTCAATGGGACCCGAACTTCTGAAGACTATTAGCGCATGTTTCCCGTGCTTAGAATTGTCCCTGCACAAAGTGTCATTTTTGAAGGAAAAAAAGTCATTTAAAACTCACTCGCGGCTATAATGAATTGTCGGCTCCTGGCAATACATAGAAAAGTCATTGATAAAAATAAAAATAAAGCGTGGGGGTCCCCCCAAATATCCATACCAGGCCCTTCAGGTCTGGTATGGATTTTAAGGGGAACTCCACCCCAAATAAAAAAATGGCGTGGAGTACCCCCAAAAATCCATACCAGACCCTTTATCCGAGCACGCAACCTGGCAGGCCACAGGAAAAGAGAAGGGGACGAGAGAGCACCCCCCCTCCTGAACCGTACCAGGCCACATGCCCTTCAACATGGGGAGGATGTCCCCATGTTGATGGGGACAAGGGCCTCATACCCACAACCTTTGCCCAGTGGTTGTGGGGGTCTGCGGGCGGGGGGCTTATCGGAATCTGGAAGACCCCTTTAACAAAGGGAACCCCCAGATCCTGCCCCCCCCTATGTGAATTGGTAAGGGGTACATTGTACCCCTACCATTTCACGAAGAAAGTGTAAAAAAAGTAAAAAAAAACACACAGACACCTTGGAAAAGTCCTATATTAAAAATAAAAAAATAAAAAATAAAAAAAAACATTCCAGCGATGAAATTCAGTGTCCCGCGGCGATCCCGATGTCCAGCGCTGTCCATAGCTATGAGTAAGCGTCAATTCGTGACGTGAAACGCGTTAGTCACCCTTCCCTGCATGCATACTATCTGCATTTGTTGTTTTGGATTTATGAATTTATTTTGAATTTGGATTTTTTACTTGAAATTTTGGAATAAATAACTGTCTATACAGAGTGCGGCAGTCCAGGGTTTCTTATTCTCCCATGCACGGTGGACGGAGTTTGGGGCCAAATTCAAAAAAGTAAAAACACACGAAACATATAGTACAATGTAATCTTACAGATTACAGTACTGAATCAAATAATTACACATCCCCTTTGCCCCTAGTAGGGATGAGCCGAACACCCCCGGTTCGGTTCACACCAGAACCTGTGAACGGACCAAAAGTTTGTGCGAGCTTTAGAACCCTATTAAATACAATGGATGCAAAGGTTCAAAATCAAAAGTGCTAATTATAACGGCCAATATGCGAGTTATTGTCTTAAAAAGGGTTTGGGGACCCGGGTCCTGCCCCAGGGGACATGTATCAATGCAAAAAGAAGTTTTAAAAACGGCCGTTTTTCGGGTGCAGTGACTTTAATGATGCTTAAAGTGAAAAAAAAGTGAAATATTCCTTTAAATATCATACCTGGGGGGTGTCTAATGTATGCATGTGAAGTGGCACGTGTTTCCTGTGTTTAGAACTGTCCCTGCACAAAATGACATTTCTAATGGAAAAAAAGTCATTTAAAACTGCTTACGGCTTTAATGTAATGTCTGGTCTCGGCAATATGAATGAAAATCATTGAGCAAAATGGCATGGGTACCCCCCCCAGCCCACAACCAGCCCCTTTGGGTCTTGTATGGATATTAAGGGGAACCCCGCACCCAAATTAAAAAAAGGCCCAATATCCTCTGAACAGCAGTATACAGGCGGTGTAACCAAGACAGGGACTGTAGGTTTGTTCTTAAGTAGAATCTGTTTGTAATTTGGAACAGGTACATTTTTTAAATGTAGCTCCAGCCAAAAAATCTATTTTTAAGCTTTTTGGAAAACATAGGGAAGGGTTATCACCCCTGTAACATTTGTTTTGCTGTCTGTGCACCTGTTCAGAACATTTCACCTCACTTTCCGTCCCAATGACAAATGTTTTTTGAAAATGTGTTTTTTTTATTGAAACAAGGATTGCTGATAAAGCATCAGTGGAGAGGAGACACCTCTTTCCCATATTAACCCTTACAGGAGAGAATTTCCCTTCCTAGGGGTATATTTCCTCTCACTTCCTGTTGTCTCGTTCCGTTTGCAAGTAGGAGTCGTTTGTAAGTTGGATGTTTGAAAGTAGGGGCCTGCTGTATATACTCTGCAGAAATTTGGCCCTTAGGTGTTGGTGTTGCCACAACACTGTAAGCCCTCACAGTTACTCTTGGTGGGCGCTGGAAAGCCCTGCTGTGAACTATTATATCAAGAATTGTAATTACATGACGTTGTTGAACAGTGGTAGGAAAAATTGGGCCTTTAGTGGTGGGGGTGGTGCTGGTGCCACAACACTGTAAGTCCTCACAGTTACTCTTGGTGGGCGCAGGAATGGGCCCAGCTGTGAAATATTAGATCACGAAATGTAATTACATGCCCCTGTTGAACAGGGGCAGAAAAAGTGGACCTTTGGTGGTGGTGGTGGTGGTGGTGGTGTTGTCACAACACTGTAAGCCCTCACAGTTACTCTTGGTGGGCACAGGAATGGGCCCTGCTGTGAAATATTAGATCAAGAATTGAAATTACATGCCCCTGTTGAACAGGGGCAGAAAAATTGGGCTTTTGGTGGTGGTGGTGGTGGTGGTGTTGCCACAACATTGTAAGTCCTCACAGTTACTCTTGGTGGGTGCAGGAATGGGCCCAGCTGTGAAATATTAGATAAAGAATTGTAATCACATGCCCCTGTTGAATAGGGGCAGAAAAATTGGGCCTTTGGTGGTGGTGTTGCCACAAAACTGTAAGCCCCCACAGTTACTCTTGGTAGGCGCAGGAATGGGCTCTGCTGTGAATTATTAGCTCAAGCATTGTAATTACATGCCCTTGTTGAACAGGGGCATAAAAATTGTGCCTTAGGCACTGGTGCCACAACACTGCAACCCCTCACAGATACTGTACTTGGAGCGCAGCAATGAGCCCTGTTGCAAAGTATTGCATCAAAAATTGTAATTACACGCCCCTGTTAAACAGGGGCAGAAAAATTGGGCCTTAGGCACTGGTGCTGGAGCCAAAACATTGCAACCCCTCACAGATAAAAGAAAAGAAATGATGGTATGGACAGCCGCACTCCAAAAAACCTTGATGGTTGCCTTTATTGTAAAAACAGGATTTAAAATGCACTACAAATCACTGCAAAACCGGGACAACAGCTGACATGTTTCGCACTACACACTAGTGCTTAATCATAGCTGACTTATTACAAAACACAACACCTCTAATATATAGGAAAAGACATACACTCATGTGATCAAAAATCAACCACTGACTATTCAGGGCTAATCAATAGTAATGTGCTTAAGGTGATTGAGTAAGGTGATCAATGGATGATTAGTGATTCTTAACACCCTATGAGAAAAGGGGGGGTATCAAAAAACTAAACAAAGCAGAGTGAGCCTGCAAAAATATGTGTTTATAAAATATGTAAATGTGAAAATATATATGTAGCGGCCACCTCCACTCCCCTCTTTCTCTTGTCTCGTCTTTCTCTTGTCTAGGGGTATCTTAGAGGGGAGGGAGCGGGGACACCACGCCTGGCTTCCACCACATGTGTCAGTGCGGTATAAGCAACGTTCTTGTATTACCTTCGGGTCAGTGCTGTGCACCTGGATCCTCCCTCCAAGAGTCACCTTGAACAATGTCTGTCAGGAAATGAGCCCCACACCATTAAAGTTCAACACTCCTTTATTCTTCTTGAATGAACACAATCAGTTGAACTCCCTTGGTAGAAACAGAACAGAAAAGGAGGTATGGATGCAAATAGGCCCAGACACAATGTAATTCTGAGCTCCGGACCTCCATCCGAGTATCTCACCCCAGGCTAAAGGTGCCTGGGATGGAACACGACCTCCGGCTGTCCTCTAGGCCTAGGCCACCCAGAGGACCGACACGAACCACCGTCCACAAGCTGAAGGTGCCTGGGACTTCCACCCCGTGACAAAGATGGCCGGCCCCTTTATACCCTCTCCCAGCAAGCACAGTGGGTTCCCCGCCCCACCATACCGCTGCCGAGGGAGGACAAAAAGGAGGCACAGCACACAGCAATGATTCAACCCCAGCCCAGGGCAACAGCGCCACCTACTGGGCTGCAGGGAATTACACATCACTAATGTCTCTGTCAAATTCAAATTTACACCCGGGAAAGTACATACCCGCTACATATATATATATATATATATATATATATATATATATATATATTTTATAACATACACGTATGTATGAGTGAAAAATAAAAATAAAAATATATATATGTAGCGGGGTGTCGTTTTACACGCAGGACTACATTTCCCGGGATGCTTTGCGGCACCCAGGGTGCCATTCCCTGAGCAAGGACTGCTGGGGTGGACTTTAAAAGAGAGGGGCGGGGCTCGTGTCTTTCTCTTGGAACGCCGCCCTCCTTGCAAGAGAATCTCCTGCACTCACCTGCTGCGCGTGCTAGGTCTGAAGCCTGGGTCTCGCGTTCCTGTTCCAGTGAGCTTCCGTTCCGCTGGGGAGTCTGCAGAGCATCCGATCCACCTGAGGTGCCATCATCTTCTGAAGGATCAAAGACTCGGTGCATCGCGGACCACTGTGACGCCACTCACAGTAGCGGAGGAACCGGACAGGAGTCGGTCCGGTTAGGGTGAGAGAGCGCCTGCTCGGAACCTTAAATCAATTACTTTACCTAGGCCTTCTATTGAACATAGTTATACTTTGGAGAGACTGTTGTCCTGAACTGAGTTTGTCAGTCTCTCCAGTTTGCCAAGTCAGCGGTTATTCACAAACCCCCTTATTGGATTACAATTTGTTTCTCTATGTGCACCACCGACAGTTGCTAGCAAAGTTTCCTCACCAAACTATACCCACAATTATAGTCAGGCCTGACTGGGTAGTTAGGACATTGCTGGGCGCCATTTCTTTGCTCACGAGGGAGGATAGCTGCAGCGGGGTTAATATTGTTTTTATTGCCTAATTGAATGTCATATGCATATAATGTGTACACCTTTATTGCAGGGATCTGCATAAGATATTGTACTCAAATTACTCTTTTATATTGTTGCTTACAGTAAACCGTTATAGTTAAGTAACTTGGTTATGAGTGTCCATTATTGTGCTGGTATACAAAGGGGGTTGTACTGTGTAATATGTATGTATAGAGATAGTACAGTTATACCACTACTTTCCCTCTTTCTAACTGTGTCACGAGAGAAGTCAGAGCCGATTGCCAGGGGTTGGTAGCAGTGCATTACAGGGGCCCAAACAAACAAGCAGCCCTCTTAAGCTGAGGGTATCGCTACACGTGGGGGCTCGGTCCGGAACCCATGTATATTGCATGCTGCGATCAAGGCGGCCTGAAATACCAGCATGGACTCGCAGGCAGTAATAGAATGGTGCACAGAGGAGGGCGTGGATCCACTCCGGGCGGTAACTATTGAACTCCCGGGAGAGATCCGGGAGAAAGAAGAGATAAAGCAATTGATAATGTTAATATCTCCAAAATGGAAACATGGCCGGTAGATGTGAAGTCAAATGCCTCGGGGACATATGCGCTAATAGAGTGGACAAGAGGAGTTCCAGAGGAGTTCAAAGGGCAAAGTATAAAAGACATAAATGACAGAACGTATCGTTTAGTGCATACTGGGGATGTGAAGAAAGAGTTCCCAGGGACCTCCCCACAGTTATCTCCGTCTCTCTTCTCCAAAATGGGAGGCAGTAGCGAAATGAAAGCACCAAAGTCACCCCTGACCGCCATAGGTCCTGAACTGTTGACTGCTTTGGGGGACTTTGTTGTTAAATGCCAAAAAAACAACACAGTGCATGTGGAAGCTGAGTACCGGAAACTCCGGGTGTTTTCAGGAACACAACCTGTGCCACCCGGGGAGGAAGATTTTGATACTTGGATCGAGCAGGCAATGCAGGCAGAAGAAGGTTGGGAAGTCCCAGAAGCGCAGAAGAAGCAGCGCATCAGTGAGAGCTTGAAAGGCCCTGCTGCTGAGGCGGTGAAAAATCTTAGGTGCAGCAATACTGTGTGTACAGCAATGGATTATTTGTCTATGTTGCAGGAAGAGCTTGGCCAGCTGGAGAAGGTGTCAGACTTGATGTATAAATTTGAACATACCTTCCAACAGCCAAAGGAAAAGTTGTCCGAGTATGTCCGGAGACTGAATAGAATGCTGTGCCAGATTGTACTGAGAAAAGGAATGCAGCCACAGGTCATAGATGCTACCAGGATGAAACAGATCCTTAGGGGAGCCTTACGGTCGGATCCAGTTTGGCTCCACCTGAAGACCTCTGATGGAGTCATGGCCCTGAACTACACAGACCTTGTGCGGATCATAAGGGACGAAGAGGCCTTGATGAAGGATCAAGAGGGGTTTGAGAAAACCGCCCCATCTGTTTCGGTAGGAGTCAGAACGACAGTAGTTACAGAACGTGACCCAGAGGTAGAAACTTTGAAGTCTCAAATGGCCCAAGTACTGGACTTATTGACCTCTTTATTGGCCAAGAATTTTGGAGTCAAGGAGAAGGAAGAGATCCGGAGGGAATCGGATCGGAATATCCCTATTCCAGCCTCCCCAAAGATCAGGAAGGAAATTATCTGCTTAAATTGTGGAGGAGTTGGCCACCCTGATAGAAGGTGCCCCAGTCCAAGGAAGAACAGAGGCACTCAATACCAGCTGGCGGAAAACTTCAGAGGGCCCCGGTGAAGGAGTCAACCGGCGCCCGCTACCTACAGAAAGCTCCAAGAAGGTTCAGAGACAAGCAGAGGAAAAAAAGAAGGGCAACAATGCCCCTCCTAAAAACTCCCATACTGTCTGTCGGGAGTTGCAATTTGACAACCAGAAAAAGATCAATGCATACCAGGTTCAAAAAGGGTTGAGATCCAGGGATAAATGGAAAAAGAGAAAAAAAAACATTGGAAAAGTCAAAAAATCCAAAGGAGAAAATACCTCCAAAGAGGTTCCCGGATAAATTAGTTGGACCCTCCCCTCTAGTCTCCGTTCAAGTGGAGGGAGTCTACGCAAAGGCACTCTTAGACACAGGAGCCCAAGTGACTCTCTTATACCGAGACTTTTATCAGAAGCATTTAAGTCACGTACCTTTGCAGAAGCTGGAAGACCTGAAGATAGAGGGGATTGGCACTCGCAGTTTCCCCTACGATGGCTATGTTTCGATCAGGCTGGCCTTTGACCCCTCGGTGACCGAGAAGGCCGAAGCTTTTGACACTTTGGCGGTGGTTTGCCCTCACCCACCAGGAGCCAATACGATGTCCATGTTGATAGGGACCAACACTGACTTGGTCCGGAGACTGCTGACCTCGTTGGTGCAAGAACGGAGTTCTCCCAGACAGAAGATTCACCCCATGCTGCAACAGGTCTACCAGAAGATGATCCTGGAGCAAAAGGCCCCGGAAGAGGGGGTGGGAAGAGTCTGGAGACTGTCTAGGAGAGAGAAGATACTACAGCCCGGTGAGGTGACCTGTCTTCAGGCTACAGTAAAACTCTCCTGGGAGCAGCCAGGTCCCTTTGTGGTCGTGGAACCAGACCCCTCCAATACTCACCAAGGATTGGAAGTACTCCCTGAAGTGGTCCCGTTGAGGGCACTGAAGAAAGCAAAGGGACAGATTCCAGTAAGTGTCAGAAATGTCACAAATTCTCCTGTGAAGATCCCAGCCCGGGTGCTATTGGGCAAGGTAAACCCTGCCACCCCAGTGACCCTGTCTGAATTGAAGTTAAAAGATGAAGAAGCCATCTTGGAAGAGCTCTGCCTTAAAGATACAGCCTTGCCACAGAAATGGAAGGAGAGAGCCAAGGCTCAGCTGACTCGGTGGAGGAGAATATTCTCTGAAGATGAGTTTGATGTGGGGTGTGCGAGGAGTGCCACCCATAAAATCCGTTTTCAAGAAGACAAGCCCTTCCCGGAGAGGGTTAGAAGAGTTCCACTGGCTGATCTGGAAGATTTGCGGGAGCAGTTGGCAGAGCTAAAGAGGACAGGGGTCATTAAAGAGTCCAGAAGTCCCTATGCCTCCCCCATTGTGGTGGTAAGGAAGAAAAACGGGTCACTGAGACTCTGCATAGACTATAGGACTCTTAACCGGAGGACCATTCCTGACCAGTATACTACCCCCAGGATAGAAGATGCTTTGCAGAGTCTGTCTGGGGCCAAGTGGTTCAGTGTCATGGACCTGAAGAGTGGGTATTATCAAATCCCCATGCACCCTGAAGATAAGGAGAAGACGGCCTTCATCACCCTGGTGGGGTTCTATGAGTTTATTAGGATGCCCCAAGGTCTGTCAGGAGCCCCTGCTACCTTCCAGAGGTTGATGGAGAAGACCGTTGGGGACATGAATCTGATTGAAGTCCTGGTATACCTAGATGACATCATTGTCTTCGGTAAGACTCTGGAGGAACATGAAGCAAGATTGGAGAAAGTCCTGAAACGACTCAGCGAGGAAGGACTTAAACTTTCCAGAGAAAAATGCCAGTTCTATCAGTCCTCGGTCCACTATCTAGGGCACATAGTATCTGCTGAAGGAGTGTCTACGGACCCTGATAAACTGGAGGCAGTCACCTCCTGGCCCAGACCAACTACAGTGACTGAGCTCAGGTCCTTCTTAGGTTTCTGTTACTACTACCGTAGATTTGTGGAAGGATTTGCAAAAATTGTCAGACCCCTAAATGAGCTACTGAAGACGGAAAGAGAAGAGGATGATACTGGTCCCAGGAAGTCTGGAGAGTCTGTGGAAGTCCAGTGGACAGGGGAGTGCGAAAAAGCCTTTCAGATGTTAAAGAAGAGTCTTACCACTGCACCAGTCCTGGCCTATGCTGATCCAAAGAAGCCTTATGAACTGCATGTAGATGCCAGCCATGATGGCCTAGGAGGGGTGCTATATCAAGAATATGAGGGGCAGTTGCGCCCAGTTGCCTATGTTAGCAGAAGTTTGGCACCCACTGAAAAGAACTACCCCACCCACAAGTTGGAGTTTCTGGCCCTAAAGTGGGCAGTCGTGGATAAACTCAGAGATTACCTGTATGGAGCTGACTTCACAGTAAGGACTGACAATAATCGACTCCCCTATCTCCTCAGTACGGCCAAGCTGGATGCCACTGGTCACCGTTGGTTGGCCGCCCTAGCCGGGTTCAACTTCAGCCTGAAGTATAGGCCGTGAGCAGGAAACCGTGAGGCGGACGCACTGTCCAGAAGAGGCCATACACCCACCCACCGTCCAGAAGATTGGACCCAGGTAACCCCAGATGGGGTACGGGCCCTGTGTCAAGGAGTACAACTTCAAGCTAGTGGTGGGTCAAGGGCTGAGGAGATCGGTGTTTCTGCCGTGGGGGTGCCTAAGTTGCTACTGCAATGTGACCCAAGTGGGAGAGGATGACCTTCCCAAATTGTCCAAGAAGGACTTGAGGAAAGATCAGCTTTAAGACCCTTGGGGAAGATTAGCACTGGAGACCTTGGAAGACCAGGATCCAGAAAGACTTCTGAAGAACCCTTCAAAGGTGGCCCGGTTGGTCCACAAGGAGTGGGACAAGTTGCAGGTCCATCAAGGGGTGGTCTACCGAAGGGGCCCCTCTGATGATCTGGAAGATAAGTGGCAGCTATTTCTGCCGGAAAAGTACAGAAGAACCGTCTTAGCTGCCTTACATGATGATCATGGCCACTTGGGCGCTGAACGAACATTCCAACTTGTAAGGGATAGGTTCTATTGGCCTTGTATGTGGGCTGAAGAATACTGCCACTTCTGTGCACGCTGTATCCAGAGGAAGACATTGCCACGTCAAGCTGCTCCAATGGGCCATCTGCAGAGTCAAGGACCCTTGGACTTGGTGTTCATTGACTTTCTCTGTCTCAAACCTGACCTAAGTGGACAAGGAAATGTTCTGGTGATAACCGACCATTTCACCCGTTATTCCCAAGCTTTTCCAGCCAAAGATCAGAAGGCTTCCACTGTAGCTCAAATCTTAGTAGAGAAGAACTTTGTGCACTATGGACTGCCACAACGCTTGCACTCTGACCAAGGGAGGGACTTTGAGAGTCGATTGATCAAGAAACTGTTGGACTCTTTGGGTATCAAGAAGACCCGAACCACCCCTTATCACCCTCAGGGTGACGCTCAGCCAGAGAGGTTCAACAGGACTCTATTAAATATGTTGGGGACGCTAAGTAGTGAACAGAAGCAGCACTGGAGCAAGCATATAGCGGCCATCATGCACGCCTACAACAGTACTACTAGCGATGCCACGGGGTACTCTCCATACCGCCTTATGTTTGGCAGGGAAGCAAGACTGCCTGTGGATCTGGCATTCGGCATATCCACGGATCGCACTTCAGCCACCTCACACAAGGGCTACGTTGACAGACTGAGGAGGAGTTTGAAGTTGGATTTTGAACAGGCTCAAGTGGCCTCAGAACAAAGAGGGGCCCGGAAGAAGAGGAACTTTGACCTCAAGGTTCGAATCCAGGACCTCCAGCCAGGGGACCGAGTGCTGCTGCGCAACCTAGGAGTTCCAGGGAAGCATAAGTTAGCAGACAGATGGAGACCTGAACCATATGTGATCTGTAGGAAGTTACCAGATTTGCCGGTGTATCAGCTAAAACCAGAAGGGAAGGTAGGGCCACTGAAGACATGGCACAGAAACCATTTACTCCCACTTTCGGAAGCGGTCCGGATACCTTCTGTAGAAGATTCCCCTGAACCATCCTCAAGTTTGGAGACACCTAGGCCAAACACTCGGTCTCTGGTTTCTCAGTCTAGAGAAGCGGATGCCTCGGATCAGAGTTTGGAAGAAGAGCTTGGATGGTTGTGGCCTTCTCAGACCCCAGAACCCATGTCTATAGATCTTCCACCATCTGAAGGCACTGTGGACAGTACATTGAACGTGGAAGCCACTGAGTTTGTTCCGTCTAGTCCTCTGGTTGAAGAGTGGGAAGATGCCACATGGTCACCTTCTGCTGATCATCAAGATTACTCCTCACATCTGCCTATACCTAATTTGGATGTACCAGAAGTATTGGAGCCCAGTGTGCCCACTTTACAGGAAGATGCAGTGAGGGATGTAACAGTCACCCCAAGAGAACAAAGGACCAAAAGAGTTATTCGTCCTCCTCGGAAGTTAACCTACACCCAGATGGGGAAAAGTTCTGAGGATACAGTAACCACTGCTAGAAGGACTTTGCCAACACCTGATCCTTCTGCTGTGCATTTGGTGGAAGGCAACCCCAGCTCTCTCTCTGGCACAGTTAGACGGGTCAACCCCTTTGATGTAACCAGTGGGCAGGACAAACTCCCTTCCCCATTCTGGTGGGAGTTTCCTCTGCCAACTTCTCTAGCTGCCCTTAATGAGTTTGTGTTTTCCTACTGTTGATACTGTCTTTGAGGGACCAAAGATTTCAAGTGGGGGGAGTGTGTAGCGGGGTGTCGTTTTACCCGCAGGACTACATTTCCCGGGATGCTTTGCGGCACCCAGGGTGCCATTCCCCGCGCAAGGACTGCTGGGGTGGACTTTAAAAGAGAGGGGCGGGGCTCGTGTCTTTCTCTTGGAACGCCGCCCTCCTTGCAAGAGGATCTCCAGCACTCACCTGCTGCGCGCGCTAGGCCTGAAGCCTGGGTCTCGCGTTCCTGTTCCAGAGAGCTTCCATTCCGCTGGGGAATCTGCAGAACATCCGATCCACCTGAGGTTCCATCATCTTCTGAAGGATCAAAAACTCGGTGCATGGGGAACCACTGTGACGCCACTCACAGTAGCGGAGGAACCGGACAGGAGTCGGTCCGGTTAGGGTGAGAGAGCGCCTGCTCGGAACCTTAAATCAATTACTTTACCTAGGCCTTCTATTGAACATAGTTATACTTTGGAGAGACTGTTGTCCTGAACTGAGTTTGCCAGTCTCTCCAGTTTGCCAAGTCAGCGGTTATTCACAAACCCCCTTATTGGATTACAATTTGTTTCTCTATGTGCACCACCGACAGTTGCTAGCGAAGTTTCCTCACCAAACTATACCCACAATTATAGTCAGGCCTGACTGGGTAAGTAGGACATTGCTGGGTGCCATTTCTTTGCTCACGAGGGAGGATAGCTGCAGCGGGGTTAATATCGTTTTTTTTTGCAATTGAATGTCATATGCATATAATGTGTACACCTTTATTGCAGGGATCTGCATAAGATATTGTACTCAAATTACTCAAATTACTCTTTTATATTGTTGCTTACAGTAAACCGTTATAGTTAAGTAACTTAGTTGTGAGTGTCCATTATTGTGCTGGTATACAAAGGGGGTTGTACTGTGTAATATATATGTATAGAGATAGTACAGTTATACAACTACTTTCCCTCTTTCTTACTGTGTCGCGAGAGAAGTCAGAGCCGATTGCCAGGGGTTGGTAGCAGTGCATTACAGGGGCCCAAACAAACAAGCAGCCCTCTTAAGCTGAGGGTATCGCTACATATAAGTATAAAAAAAGTGAAAAGAATATGTTATAATAAAATATAATTATAATTAAGATTAAAATGAAATTAAGTGGCTATCTGTATAAACCATGTGAATATAGATTAGTGTATACTCCTATATATTGTCATTCCATGTACATAAACTCTATAAACTCATGTAAATGACAATGTGAATTGTATCGTAGAGTGGCAGAAAAAAATGACATGGAAGTATATATATATATATGTAAAAAAACCTGATCGTAACTACGAGTCTAAATATATGGCACAACTAGGTTTATACTGAATTGTCTATATACATAAAAAATATATGGTGAGGTGAAAAATTGTGTCCTATTAGAACCTCAATACGTGAAGATAAATATCTAGAACATGAGTGTATCATGCACATGGTGTATTGATCCAAAGAGCAAGTAAAACTATTGCATAAATGATGTTTATTGTGCAAAAAAATATATAGAATTCTTGTTATAAACCAATGTTCTCCGCTAGAAACCTAGAAACCAGAAAGCATTGTATGTAAAAAAGGAAATGTATTACATAGTTGATAAAAATGAATAAGAAAAAAATGAAGTTAAATAGTTGCAATAAATTGACTGAGAATATATATATATATATATATATATATATATATATATATATAACACTGGTGCTTGGAATATCATGTACAATAAGTGTCACTAAAAGTGTCTTTGGTATATGTCTATTTTTTGCGATAATATCCCTAGTTCTGCATATCTTGTTTTTTATATATATATTCAATGGTATAATATTATAATGATAATATTATAATGATAATAGTACAACGGAAACTATCTCATTTCTATGAAACCATAAAAACGTCAATTTATAGATATAAAACGTCATTATTAAAACATATATCTGCACAATAGAAAGAGGTGCATAAAGAATCTGTAGCCATCTTGCGGGGAAACAAAATATATAAATACGGCAGGTGCTAACATTATTAGTATACCCAGCAAGTTTAAAGATGTACAGGCAGCCAGATCTATGTGTTCTTTTCACATTCAAGTCTAAAGGTACGACTGTCCTTGAAAAAAAGGGGTTAGAACACATGAGCATAAACCGTTAATCTATTTTTGAGTGTTTTTGTATTTTTCATAGAACTTTTAACTAAAAAACCTGGCTAGCTTAATCAATTAACATTCCTCATGTATCTATCTACAAGGTATGAGGTGTATATTTTAATTATACATGTCGTTACGCCTATGTTGGTCCCA
Organism: Rana muscosa; assembly: GCA_029206835.1. Taxonomy (NCBI): domain Eukaryota; kingdom Metazoa; phylum Chordata; class Amphibia; order Anura; family Ranidae; genus Rana; species Rana muscosa. The sequence goes on from CM055122.1 coordinate 39,482,201, forward strand.
TGTCTGTATATGTAATTCTAGACATCAAAAAATCTATACTGGGAAACATGTATAATTATTGAGAATTTTTTAGCCATGAGATCGGAGAACCACAACGGACTTTTTAATTAGTGTATATAGGTATAAAAGCTACTAAATCAATGGGATAAACGTGTCGGTCAGAACATACCCCTAAACTTTTGGAAAAAAGTATCTTGAATAATAGAAGGGGAGGATCTGAATTGGAGTCTAACACTAAATGGATCTAACACTAACTGGGTGGGGGGGACAGACGTGGAATTCAGTCATAATAATGAGAGACATCCCATTCGAAGTTTAACCCTTTCGGTATTCTAGTATTTAGGGAAAATATCCAATATACTTCACGTTTGCAAAGCTTCCTGAATCTATCTCCACCCCTTATTGAAGTAGTGATTTTCTCTACACCCTGAATAGATAAACTTGATGTGTCTTTGAAATGAATGGTGTTCCAATGATTGGCTACATTGGTGTTGCGTTTTTTTTTCTATATCATATAAATGATCATATAGTCTATCTTTAAGCCTTCAAATGGTTCTACCCACATATTGGACTTTACATTGGTCACAGTTAATAACGTAAACTATGTATTTAGTGTTGCAATTAATGAATTCTTGTATTGCAAAACTTTTTTCAGTAGTGTACGAATGTATATGCTGCCCTGTTTTGATGCGGCTACAATATTGACAACCCTTGACTCCACATTTGTAGGTTCTTTTGAATAGTAGCCAGTTGGTGCTGACCTGCTTCGTATGGAACAGACTTGGTGACAATTTACTTCCTAATGTGGGAGCCCTTCTTGATACAGTTTTAATACCACTAGACAAAATTTCCTCATATGCTGCATCGTTGTATAGAACAGGAAGATATTTGGTAACTATGGATTTTATCTCGTGGAATTCTATACTGTATGGTGTAGAAAAAATTGGTATGTTTTTATAGGGTATGGCCAGTCTTCCTTTTCCGCGGTCACTTGTGTTTTTATTTTTATTGTCATTTTTATTTTTATTTCTGTTTTGTAACAAGGAGATCCTGGAAATATTGTTAACTTTAGATGGAGCTTTTTTGATGTTTTTTGTTGAATAGCCCCTATTAGGGATGAGCCGAACATCCCCGGGTTCGGTTCGCACCAGAACCCGCGAACGGACCGAAAGTTCGCACGAACGTTAGAACCCTATTAAATACAATGGATGCGAACGTTCAAAATCTAAAGTGCTAATTATAACGACTAATATGCATGTTATTGTCCTAAAAAGGGCTTGGGAACCCGGGTTCTGCACCAGGGGACATGTATCAATGCAAAAAGAAGTTTTAAAAACGGACGTTTTTTCTGGAGTAGTCATTTTAATGATGCATAAAGTGAAAAAAAAAAAGTCAAATATTCCTTTAAATATCGTACCTGGGGGTGTCTAAAGTATGCCTGTGAAGTGGCACGTGTTTCCCGTGTTTAGAACTGTCCCTGCACAAAATGACATTTCTAAAGGAAAAAAAGCCATTTAAAACTGCTTGCGGCTTTAATGTAATGTCTGGTCCCGGTAATATGGATGAAAATCTTTGAGAAAAATGGCATAGCTACCCCATCACCCCCCCCCCTACCCCAGCCCATTACCAGCCCCTTTGGGTCTTGTATGGATATTAAGGGGAACCCCGCACACAAAATAAAAAAGGCCCTATATACTCTGAACAGCAGTATACAGGCGGTGCAAACAAGACAAGGGACTGTAGGTTTGTTCTTAAGTAGAATCTGTTTTTTTAATTTTGAACAGGTACATTGTTTAAGTGTAGCTCCAGCCAAAAAATCTATTTTTAAGCTTTTTGGAAAACATAGGGAAGGGTTATCACCCCTGTAACATTTGTTTTGCTGTCTGTGCCCCTGTTCAGAACATTTCACCTCACTTTCCATCCCAATGACAACTGTTTTTGAAAAGTGGGGTTTTTATTGAAACAAGGATTGGTGATAAAGCATCAGTAGAGAGGAGACACCTTTTTCCCATATTAACTCTTACAGGAGAGAATTTCCTTTCCTAGGGGTAGATTTCCTCTCACTTCCTGTTGTCTCCTTCCGTTTGCAAGTAGGATTCGTTTGTAAGTTGGATGTTTGAAAGTAGGGGCCTGTCGTATATACTCTGCAGAAATTGACCCCTTAGGTGTTGGTGTTGCCACAACACTGTAAGCCCTCACAGTTACTCTTGGTGGGCGCTGGAACGCCCTGCTGTGAACTATTATATCAGGAATTATATTTACATGCCCCTGTTGAACAGTGGTAGGAAAAATTGGGCCTTTGGTGGTGGTGCTGGTGCCACAACACTGTAAGCCCTCACAGTTACTCTTGGTGGGCGCATGAATGGGCCCTGCTGTGAATTATTAGATCAAGAATTGTAATTGCATGCCCCTGTTGAACAGGGGCTGAAAAATTGGGCCTTTTGTGGTGGTGTTGCCACAACACTTTAAGCCCTCACAGTTACTCTTGGTGAGCGCAGGAATGGGCCCTGCTGTGAATTATTAGATCAATAATTGTAATTACATGCCCCTGCAGATTAAATAATAATAATACTGCGCCAACTCTAAATACTAAATGAAGCAGCCAAACATAAAATCGGACAGGATATAGAGAACGTATAAAAAATATATAATGTGGCGCTGTGAGAGAAGTAGTAAAATACCCTACTTCATGTATAACACAATGGTGCACATAAAAATATGGTGTCAAACCAAACGTTTGTACACAATAGGTGTACACAAATGAATGTGATAAAAATGTAAGTGAATACTAACAGTGAAATAATTGGTATGGGGTATAGGTGCACAACAAAAACCAGCAATTAAACTGGAATGTTGATCATACCCATAATACACAAAAATAAAAATGAAAATATAATGTAGGTGGAGACAAACTCATATAAGGCGTCACAGATGAGTATGTAGAATAATGTCCAATCTTATCACATATGAAAAGAAGTTCATAGGTCAAAATCCAACAAGGAGCTGCATCGTTTGAAAATAGGTTTGAAGGGTGCATCTATCACATTTTCTTTATAGGCATATAGGATATATGACATCACCCGGGAGTGCCTTCACCTTGGGCCAATGGGGGAGAAGTAAATGCTCTTACCGGACAGAGTGGACCCAGCTCACCGTATGGTGGTGGATCAACAAAGCTTTGTCCACTCTGTGGACCCAAGGAACAGTCAGAATCTGCAAGACACCTCCTTCCTCATGCCAACAGCACCACTGGTCCGTATTTCCAACCCAAAAAGGAAGAAATCCAAGCCAATATGGCGACAACAAGCCATGTAAAAAGGGGAAAATGTGATAGATGCACCCTTCAAACCTATTTTCAAACGATGCAGCTCCTTGTTGGATTTTGACCTATGAACTTCTTTTCATATGTGATAAGATTGGACATTATTTTACATACTCATCTGTGACGCCTTATATGAGTTTGTCTCCACCTACATTATATTTTCATTTTTATTTTTGTTTATTATGGGTATGATCAATATTCCAGTTTAATTGCTGGTTTTTGTTGTGCACCTATACCCCATACCAATTATTTCACTGTTAGTATTCACTTACATTTTTATCACATTCATTTGTGCACACCTATTGTGTACAAACGTTTTGTTTGACACCATATTTTTATGTGCACCATTGTGCTATACATAAAGTAGGGTTTTTTACTACTTCTCTCACAGCCAGTGGCGGTGCGTCCATAGAGGGCGCCCGAGCGCCGCCCCCTCTCGCTCCCGTACCGCCACTGAAAGACAATACACAGATTCATGCATTGCATGAATCTGTGTATTGTCACCGCTGCCGCGCTGCCCACTATACATATGGCCGGCCTCCTGGTGAGCGCCGGCCATATGAATTAGAGCGGCGGCCGGCGGTGGGTGGAACTTGGAAGTGTCTATCAGAGCCAGCGGCACTGATAGGCTTTCCGAATACAGCTCTCACGCTGTATTTGGCTTCCAAAAACTCCTCCCTGGTACGCACGGGAGTGGGTTCCTGGAAGAAGACTGTGTGGAGGTTTCAGCCAATCAGGTTCACCGGATCTGGTTACCGGTAACCTGATTGGCTGAAGCGACATCGAGGGCGGGAGAACACATCAAGGACGGTGCGGACCGAGGAAGGTAAGTGCAGGGCTGGGGGGGGGGGCAGGCTGCATTTGGGGGACAAACTGGCTGAATATGGGGCACAAACTGGCTGAATATGGGGGACAAACTGGCTGCATTTGGGGGGAACTGGCTGAATATGGGAACAAACTGGCTAAATATGGGGGGAACTGGCTGAATATGGGGGACAAACTGGCTGAATATGGGGGGAACTGGCTGAATATGGGGGACAAACTGGCTGAATATGGGGGGAACTGGCTGAATATGGGGGACAAACTGGCTGAATATGGGGGGAACTGGCTGTATATGGGGGACAAACTGGCTGAATATGGGGGGAACTGGCTGTATATGGGGGACAAACTGGCTGCATTTGGGGGGAACTGGCTGTATATGGGGGACACGCTGGCTGCATTTGGGGGGAACTGGCTGTATAGGGGGGACAAACTGGCTGCATTTGGGGGAACTGGCTGTATATGGGGGACAAACTGGCTGCATTTGGGGGGGAACTGGCTGTATATGGGGGGGAACTGGCTGCATTTGGGGGGAACTGGCTGTATATGGGGACAAACTGGCTGTATATGGGGGCACACTGGCTATATATATGGGGACAAACTGGCTGTATATGGGGGCACACTGGCTATATACAGTATATGGGGACACACTGGCTGTATATGGGGGCACACTGGCTATATATATGGGGACAAACTGGCTGTATATGGGGGCACACTGGCTATATATATATATATGTGGGTACACTGGCTGTATATGGGGGCACACTGGCTGTATATATATGGGGGCACACTGGCTGTATATGGAAACAAACTGGCTGTATTTGAGGGGGCAAACTGGTGGCGTTTGGGCACAGTGGCTGCGTTTAATGGGCACAGTGGCGGCAATTGATTTTTTTTCTTTTTCAGTTTGTTTGCGCCCCCCCAAAAATTTTGAGCACCAGCCGCCACTGCTCACAGCGCCACATTATATATTTTTTATATGCCCCTGCAGATGCCTGTTAGTGTAACACAAAAGAAAAAAAACTACGAGCAATAAGGGCTAGCTTCAGGTATATATTTTTCAGGAATCACACTACGCCTGGTTTAAGTGCTGCAGATGCCTGTTAGTGTAACACAAAAGAAAAAAAACTACGAGCAATAAGGGTTAACTTCAGGTGTATAATGTGCAGGAATCACACTACGCCTGCTTTAAGTGCTGCAGATGCCTGCCTGTGTTACACAACAGGAAAACACAGCAATAAGGGCTAGCTTCAGGTGTATATTTTGCAGGAATCACACTACACCTGCTTTAAGTGCTGCAGATGCCTGCCTGTGTTACACAACAGGAAAACACAGCAATAAGGGCTACCTTCAGGTGTATATTTTTCAGGAATCACACTACACCTGCTTTAAGTGCTGCAGATGCCTGTTAGGGCTCTTTCACACGGAGGGTCCGTTCAGGTCCACCTGTCAGTTTTTTAGGTGGACCTGAACAGATGCTACATGTCCTCCTATGGAGCCATGGATGTTAGCGGTGACATGTCCACTGACATCCGACCCGCTCCGATCCGCAAAAGTGTGACGGAGGAAAACCCTATTTTTCCTTCCGTCTGCGGATCGGATGACAACGGACTCTACGGTCCGTCATCATCCGATCCCCCCATAGGGGAGAGCGGCGCTCTGACAGGGCGGTCCCTGCACAGTGTGCGGGAACCGCCCAGTCATCCGCCGGCTCAGCGGGGATCAACGGAGCGATCCCCGCTGAGCAAGCGGAGCTTCACGGGGCGGATCATTACTGATCCGTCCTGTTTGAAAGAGCCCTTAGTGTAACACAAAAGAAAAAAAAACTACGAGCAATAAGGGCTAGCTTCAGGTGTATATTTTGCAGGAATCACACTATGCCTGCTTTAAGTGCTGCAGATGCCTGCCTGTGTTACACAACAGGAAATCACAGCAATAAGGGCTAGCTTTGGTTGTATACTGTGCAGGTTGCTTAGCAAAAATATCACTGACACTGTCCCTACCTATCCTTCTCTCTCCCTGCACACAAGGTTTAGCAGAATATCACTGACACTGTCCCTACCTATCCTTCGCTCTCCCTACACACAATATCACTGACACTGTCCCTACCTATCCTTCTCTCTCCCTACACACAATATCACTGACACTGTCCCTACCTATCCTTCTCTCTCTCTACACACAATATCACTGACACTGTCCATTAGGCTTGTGCAATTCGTTTCGTAACGAATCGAAATTCGTCCGAATTTAGCAACTTTCGGACATTCGGAAGCATTCGAATTTCCGAACAAAGCAATTACGAATAAAACCGAATCCGAAATAAATTATACCGCAAAATAGCGAATGCCCGAATGTCTTCGGCATAATTCGTTATGAAAAAAGTTACGAATGTACGAATCCATTCGAAGCACAATAACACTCACTCTGCTCTCTGCTTCTCCCTCACCGTGCTGAACCCTCTCAAAATGGTGTACAGGGGCGGAGCCTATAGCCGCATGTAAAAAACGAAAGTAAAATACGAGATTTCAAATCGTTACAAATAACCGCTATGTATTTAGAAAAGTACAAATCCATTTGAAGCACATTAGGCATAATAGGCAGCGTCGTTGTGAGAGAGACACGGAAAATTGCGAATCAACGAACCCAAAAAAAGTTACGAAAGTAGGAGTTGTGTCCAGAATCAACGAAAAACAACGTACTCTACCGAAAGTACGAATTATAAAGCAACAAAAAATTCATCGAAAAATGTCGCTTGCGAAAATACGAATTAGTCCGAACACGAAAAATCCCGTCTAGCAAAATTACGAATGATTACGAATCAACAGGACCGGAAAGAAACAAACCGAAACGGAACGAATTTTTCCATTGTGCACAAGAAGCGAACCGAAACGGAATGAATTTTTCCGTTGTGCACAAGTCTACTGTCCATACCTATCCTTCTCTCTCCCTACACACAATTTCTCTAACACTGTCCCTGCCTATGTACGTCTTTCCCTGCACACCAACACACTATACAAGGCCGCCGCGCTGGCGGCCTTTTATAGTGTGGGGCGTGTACTAAACCCCCCTGAGCTATAATTGGCCACAGGCAGGGTGGCTCTCCTTGCTGCCGACGCTGTGATTGGCCAAGCATGCAGGGTCACATAATGTATAATGAACTCCTGTAAAACTAAGGACAATTTACCTGACTCTCCAAGAAAAATAGCAACAGCTTGTAAGCCCAGATGATGTGGGATGCTTGAATACAGGCTAGACACGTCACAGCTAATCCATCTGTATTCTTCCATCCATACAAAGTGGTTAAGATCCATGAGCAATTGTTTGGTGTCTCTGAGAAACCCCGGAAGTTCTGTGACTAATGGTTGTAATTGGCTATCTAGCCATTCACCCAATCTTTCATTAAGAGAGCCTATGCCGGCTACTATTGGTCTACCTGTAAGTGGATGTAACCCTTTGTGTACCTTTGGCAGGTGATGAAACACCGGCATGATAGGATTAGTGGGAATAAATAGTTCTCTTTCTGTTTCAGAGAAAATTCCTACTTGTACAGCTCTATTTAGAAGCGCATGGAGTTTTTTGGTGAAAGGTGCAGTGGGATCTAATTTAAGTGGTAAATATGTATTTGTGTCTGCCAGTTGATGGAGAGCCTCCTCTTTGTAAACTGCAGAATCCAAAACCACCACTATACCGCCCTTGTCTGCATTCCTAATCATAATACTGCTGTCTGCTTCTAATTTTTTAAGCGCTGCTTTTTCTAAACAGGTTAAATTGCCCGGATGCGCCTCTCTATGACAATGGCGGGCCAGATGTGTGAGGTCTCTCTCCACTAGTTTCTGGAAGGAGTCCAGATCCTTGCCCCTGGATTCTATTGGGTAAAAATCTGAACGTAGTTTGAACAATATTGTATCAAACGAATCCACTGGATCAAGGGGACAAGGATCCGACTCCATAGCTAGATCTGTAAGATCTTGTAAAGCACAGACCTCTTTGAATAATATAGGAGGAGGGAAACACTCACCCAGATCCGGACCGCCATTGGAGATATCCGCCTTCTCAGGTGTAGAGGCTGAGTAGTACTTTTTAAGGGTAAGACCACGAGAAATTTTATTGATATCACGCAGAGTCCCAAACAAATCAAAATGCTTGGTGGGGCAAAAATGTAGTCCCTTAGAAAGCAATTTATTTTCTTCGATACTAAGGACCCTACTGGATATATTTAGAACATTGGATGTTAACGCTTCGTCCTCCCTCGTAGGGGGTATTGCATACTCCTTGTTTTTGTTCTTGATTCCTCCCCTTCTTGTCTTCTTATGAAGGCCTTTTTCTTCTTCATCTTTTTGCCGGATCCATGAGGGTGTCCCTTATTAGAGGTGTCTCCAATAGACGAATTGGGCGGTGTCACAACTCGCTCAGGTGAGGATTCTGACCCCGTAGTAGCCAAGGTGTCATAGGCAATCTAATTTTCCTGGTCGGAGAAACTAACACTTTTTCCTCGATTTCTATGCGACCGATTTATTTGATATTGTGTTTTTTTCCAAATATATACTCTTTCACTCTCGTAGTCAATACGGTCACAAGTCATTTTGCCTTTTTTAGTGTCTATTACAAACCTTTCCAATTTGTCAAGCCTTTTTTTTAATTTTCCATCAAGTTCTGTAAATTCCGAATGAGTCTGTAGTGGTTTTAGATCTTCCTGTATGGAAGACATCTCTGTCTGCAGTTTCTCCATTTGTTTCTGGTTTGAAGAAATCAGGATCTCCATTAGTTTGAGGGAGCAGGTGCTGAGAGTGTCTGTCCACTCTTTCTTAAGGTCATCATTCACCAATTCAGAGCTTGGAAATTTGACTGAGAGTGATGTATTCTGATAGAAAATGGGTATCCCAATAGTACCTTATCTCCTTAGCCATAGGAAGTTCAAGTCTTCTAAAAAATGTCAGTAGCGAAATTTCATTATCGTTGCTGGATTGCAACGTGTGTGTATGTGAGCCCGTCCTAAAAGGATTCTCCGATGGCTTTTTTAGGGTTCTACGATATCCCGGCTCAGCTGTTGATGTAGTAGGCATATTGATATCCATGAAAAAGGCTGGTGTCCTGAGCAAAAGATGTTAAACTTGTCTTGAACAAGACTGTACACAATTGGAAATGTTCGATTGAAAGCTAGACACCGAGCTGGTAAACAAGGATGCAAAGTCCATAAAATGAAATAACAAGAATAAAGATGTTATCGCTCCAGGTGAGTATACTTCGGCAATCGATATGGTCTCAGGAACACCGTGCGTGCCGGCAATGCACGTAGCATATAAAAGAAAAGAAATTATGGTATGGACAGCCGCACTCCAAAAAACCTTGATAGTTGCCTTTATTGTAAAAACAAGATTTAAAATGCACTACAAATCACTGCAAAACCGGGACAACAGCTGACATGTTTCGCACTACATACTAGTGCTTAATCATAGCTGACTTATTACAAAACACAAGTAAAGAATGCGCATGAGTCCAAAATCACTGATATCCCATAGGTATACAATCAAATGGCGCATGTACAATAGGTGTACAGTCAGTGGGCATGGGGTCCAGGCTCCAAGAGTACGTAGGAGAGAAAGGGGAGGGGGGGTGTAACAGGCTGAATGAACAATAATGGGAAAAGTCACATACACAATCTCAGGGCTGCCATTCAAGGAGAAACCAAAACCGTGTTCCAGGGTACTGTGAAGAAAAGCAAGGGAGAGGCGCCTCTGAGTGCAGATGTTTAAAAACAATTTAATAAAGGATAGTGCTACAAGCAACTCACATTTACATAGTAAAAACGGGCATTTGTACGAATTCCATTAGAAGAGGAAGATGTCATCAGGTCTGTCATGGGGTACCTCCTCCTGCTGGGGCGCTGTGCTGCTGGTTTTCAATTCACCGCTGTAGATGGTTTTCATACGGCCGGCAGCGATGGGGAAATGCAGTGCAGGGCCTTGGTGATGGTTGCGAATGGCAGGCGAGGGCCGATGACGTCACTGGCGTGCGACACATTTCCTGAGCCAGCGTGCTGCGTGTAGTGTGGCAGTCGCGCTCCGTTGTCAAGCTAGTGAATGGGTTGGGGGAGCTAGTATTTGATGGACAGGACAGTGGGCGGAGAGGGGCGGAGGTTGATGAAAGGCGGAGCTGGGGCGGGGGAGGTTGGAAGTGTCAGCAGGGAGAGCTCTAGATATACGATGAAACCAGATAAGGATGGTAGTATGGGGACAAATTAAGCATAATAGAATAAGGAGAAGAGGGAGAGAAAGCTGATAACTAGTTTGGATATAAAATTGTATAAATAGAGACTATTCATATACAGGACAGCGGGGACCGGCTAGAAGAAATGGTAATAATGAGTGAGATATAAATAAATAAATAAATAAAGGTGATGGATTTAGTAAATATAATTATATTTATGGGGGGGGGGCTATTTTATATGTATATATGTGTATGGGAAAATAATATTATGTTATATTATGTTATATTAGTTTACACACATAATTATGTGTGGGGAAAGAGGATAGGGGGGGGTTGAGGGGGTGGGCGGGTGGAGGGGGAAGGAGAGGAGATGGTGGATGTGGAACTGGATATGTATATTGGAGTGGATATTAGCATGGGGGAGGGAAAAAGGGGGGGAAGGGGGGGAGGGTGGTGGTAGAAAAAGAAGGAAAAACTAAAAGTAAAAAAAGGAGATGCGCACGCCTGTGTAAATACACAGAGACATGCACATCAGAGGGGGATGAGGTCAAGACAGTGACCGGCAAGGGATAATGTGTCTGCATATGGATGCATATGCATACAGGTACGAGAAAGAGAGATGCGCACGCCTGTGCGAATACACAGATACATGCACGTCAGAGGGGGATGAGGTCAACACAGTGACCGGCAAGGGATAATGTATGTGCATATGGATGCATATGCATACAGGTAAGAGAAAAAGAGGGGGGGGGAAGGTGTATGGAATGGGACCGTAATGCTTAAAGGAGTATATGATCATGAATAAAGGAGTGATATAAACAGTAACATATGATCATGGTGATAAAATGATATATGTATATATATACTGTACACATGCATATACATATATATATACACACACGCATATAAAAGTACATGATTAAAATAAAAGGTGCATAATTGTAAATTTACAACATAACAACAATACACAAATATGAAAAATACACATAGACAATAACGATAATATAATCAATCAGGGGAGGAAGGGAGGGGGGCGGGGTAAGAGAGGGGGGGGAAGGGGGGGTGGGGGAAGGGTACGGGGGGGGGGTTTAGGGGGGAAAAGGGAAAAGGCGGGATGGAGGGGAGGGAAAGGGTAGAGGGAGGTCCAGGGGGGGGGGGTTTCGGACTATACTTACACACACCCGCCACCCCCAAGTATCGAAATAACAATATACGATATAAGATGACCTGTGAAACACATAGTATTAGAGATGGGATTGCATATTAACAGGATTAGTGTTAACAATATTGGAAATGTTGTCAGGGTTAATAATAGCAATTATTATGTAAAGGGAGGGGGGGGGGGGTATTGGAATATTAAATAATAAAATATAAAAAAATGATTATAAAATGTTATAGGAATATGTGAAAAATTATAATATATTATAAAATTATTATAAAATGGTATGTATTTCGATGCTTTCATTGATACCTCCAGGTGAGAGAACATCTAGGCTGTATATCCAATAAGTCTCGCGGGCACATAGTTTCTTGAATCTTTCAGCTGCAGGGAGGGATTTATCGATTTGCTTGATGGTTGCCTTTATTGTAAAAACAGGATTTAAAATGCACTACAAATCACTGCAAAACTGGGACAACAGCTGACATGTTTCGCACTACACACTAGTGCTTAATCATAGCTGACTTATTACAAAACACAACACCTCTAATATATAGGAAAAGACATGAACTCATGTGATCAAAAATCAACCACTGACTATTCAGGGCTAATCAATAGTAATGTGTTTAAGGTGATTGAGTAAGGTGATCAATGGATGATTAGTGATTCTTAACACCCTATGAGAAAACGGGGGTATCAAAAAACTAAACAGAACAGAGTAAGCCTGCAAAATAATGTGTTTATAAAATATGTAAATGTGAAAACATATATATATATATATATATATTGTGACAGCAGGAAGGTAAAGTCACCTGGTTGCATCCAGGGGGGTAGGTATATTTCTCCCAGATTCAGGCTTTATGCCGATTCATACCTCTAGGGAGAGTGCTGGGCGTCGTGCAGGCAGGGAGTTGATGAGACCAGCTGAAGCTTGTCAGCTCGTTTAAGGCCTCTATAAAAACTCCCAGCTTCATTAGGTGTTTGCTCATGCCTGGAACCAGACCTGTGTGGACTGTCTAGGGAGAGTGAACCCCTGTGCGGTGAGACAAAGCCTGTGTGGCTATTTGTTTGGACATTTACTAAACCAGGGACTTAGGGACTAGGACAGCACCAGGCTGATCCCAGTTGTTAGTTAGGAAACCTGCATGTTTAGTCAGAGGTCAAGCTGACCAGGGTTTATTTTGTTTATGTTTCTTTTTGCTTTGCTGTGTTTTTTGTCACTGTAAATAGAGAAATAAACCGCACCTTTTTGATCTTGAAAACCACAACCTCCGTCTGCTGGGCCTGTTTTTGTGTGGGGAGCCCATCCAGGGGATCACACACACCCGCTGCCGAGCTAACCCCCCCACAGTTGGTGGAGAACCAGTGGCAGTTTTTTTTTAAGCCAGCATGGAGGAGATACTGAAACAGCTGGCTCTAGCAAATGCCAATCAACAGCAGACAAATGCAGGTTTGCAAAAGAGCCTTGCAGCTCAACAACAGAGCTTCGCAGCCCAGCAGCAAGCTCATCAACAGAGCCTTGCAGCCCAGCAGCAATCTGAGGCCCGCTTCATAGACCTGTTACAGAAGCAAGAGCAGAGACTACAACAAATGGAAGCAGTAATGCAGCAACGTCCGCAGACCAGTGAGGAAAGCCGTCCCACTAATACCGCGTCCTTTGGGGTGAGTCGTTTATTGACAAAAATGACTGGAGAGGATGATCCAGAGGTATTTTTGACCACATTTGAAAGGACTGCTGAAAGAGAAAAGTGGCCTGAGGAGCAGTGGGCTGGACTGGTGGCTCCTCTGTTAACTGGTGAATCGCAGAAGGCTTACTATGACCTAGAGCCTGACCAAGCAAAAGACTATGTGATGCTAAAAGCTGAAATATTGGCAAGGCTGGGTGTCACCCTGGCTGTCCGGGCTCAGCGTGTGCATAACTGGACTTTCCAGCTTGGAAAACCCCCCAGGTCTCAAATGTATGATCTCATTCACCTGAGCAGGAAGTGGCTACAGCCAGAGACTTTGTCCGCACCAGAGATTGTGGAACGTGTTGTAATGGATCGGTTTTTGAGAGCTCTTCCTACTGCCATCCAAAAGTGGGTAAGCCATGGAGACCCAGAGACGGCCGGTGGTCTTGTGGATCGTGTAGAGAAATACTTGGCTACAGAGAACCTGACGGCCTCTTCCAGAGACTCTCGGACTTTCCACCCTAAGACCAGACCATCCCCAGGGGCGGATAAGAGGATTCCAAGGGGTGAGGGTGGAGAGAGTGAGAGGGTGGGAGCTCTACCCAAAGTTTGGCGAGAACAGCCTGGGAAGTCAGGGGCTCAAGAGGCAGCCAAATGGATTGTTTGCTACCGCTGCCGGCAAGCGGGACATATTGCAGCAAATTGCCCGGTTGTGGAGGAACCCATGCAATGTGACTTTCTGACGGACAGACGTCAGTCGCTGTGTGCGACAGTCGCATGCACTGCCATTCGGGGAACTGAGAAACATTTATGCAAAATGTGTATTAATGGTAGAAATGTTGTGGTATTACTGGATTCAGGTAGCCTTGTGACCCTGATAAAGGCTGAATTAGTTAAAAGTAGGATTTTTAAAACAGCTTACCTGTAAAATCCTTTTCTTGGAGTACATCACGGGACACAGAGCAGCATAGTCATTACTATGTGGGTTATATAGAATTACCTTCAGGTGCTGGCACTGGCAACTTCCAAAACAGGAAGTACCCTCCCCTATATAAGCCCCTCCCATCCGGGAGTACCTCAGTTTTGTAGCAAAGCAATACGTGTCCCCAAAAGAGGGGTGGGAGCTCTGTGTCCCGTGATGTACTCCAAGAAAAGGATTTTACAGGTAAGCTGTTTTAAAAATCCTACTTTCTTGTTCATACATCACGGGACACAGAGCAGCATAGTCATTACTATGTGGGACGTCCCAAAGCAATGCCACATGAGGGGGGGGATACACCATACATAAGCTGGGCGCCATCAGGCATGAGGATCTTTTGCGGCCTGCAACACACTGCGCCCAAAGGCGACATCCTCCTGACTTCTAACGTCCACCTGGTAGAACCTAGTAAACGTGTGTACTGAAGACCACGTTGCGGCCTTACAAATTTGCGCCAGGGAGGCCTGGTGATGCACTGCCCATGAAGTTCCAACTGCTCTCGTGGAGTGTGCCCTAACTTTGAACGGAGGCGGTCTACTTCTCAAGCCATAGGCTTGTATTATGACCTGTCGAATCCACTTGGCTAAAGTAGATTTTGATGCTGCCTGACCCTTTCTGGGGCCTTCCGGCAGAACAAACAAAGAATCCGTTCTACGAATCTGAGCAGTGGCTTTTAGATAAGCTTTAACTGCTCTTACTACATCCAAAGAATGCAATAACTTTTCCTCTACCGAGCTTGGTTTGGGGAAAAAAGAAGGAAGAACCACATCCTGGTTCAAGTGAAACCTCGATACCACCTTAGGAAGAAAGGCTGGGTGAGGACGTAATACTACTCTGTCCTTATGGATAACCAGATATGGCTCTTTACAGGACATGGCGGCTAATTCCGACACTCTTCTAGCCGAGCATATGGCTACTAAAAATATCAATTTCCTGGTGAGTAGAACCAAGGAAATGTGCCGCAAAGGTTCAAATGGCTGCTTCTGCAGAACCGACAGAACCAAATTTAGATCCCATGGGCATATGGGAGCCTTAATCGGTGGAATAATACGAGTCACACCTTGCATAAAGGATTTGACAAGTGAATGCATAGCCAGGGGCCTTTGAAATAGTATTGACAAGGCCGAAACCTGGCCCTTGATAGTACTTAAGGCAAACTTCCTGTCTACAGCCCACTGCAGGAAGTCCAGAATTCTGCCTATAACGTACTTACGTGGATGCTATTTTCTGGCCTCGCACCAAGTGATGTACGCCTTCCAAACTCTATAGTAGATCTGCCTGGATACAGGCTTCCTGGCATTGATTATAGTTGATACCACAGAGTTAGAGAGACCTCTCTTCTTTAGGATGTGGGATTCAATAGCCAGGCCGTTAAACTTAGAGTTAGTAAGGAAGGGTGGTATATCGGTCCTTGCGAAAGCAGGTCCGGACGACGTGGAAGGGTCCAAGGACTCCCCACAGACATTTTGATGATCTCCGCGTACCAGGCCCTTCGGGGCCACGCTGGAGCCACCAGGATCACCGGCTTCTTCTCCAACCTGACTCTGCGAAGGAGTCGAGGCAACAATTGTAGCGGAGGGAATGCATATATCAGTCTGAACTGATCCCAAGGGAACACCAGAGCATCCGAGCCGCAAGCGAGGGGATCCCTTGTCCGGGAGACAAATCTGTCCACCTTTGCGTTGAATCTGGATGCTAGCAGATCTACATCCGGTGTTCCCCACCGCTGACATATTGCTCGGAAGACCTCGGGATGAAGGGACCATTCCCCTGGGCATAACTGTTGGCGACTCAGAAAGTCCGCCTTCCAATTCTCCACCCCTGGAATGAAGACAGCTGATATACATGGGACATGCTTTTCTGCCCATTCCAGGATGTGACTTACTTCCCTCTGGGCTGCACGACTCCTGGTGCCTCCCTGATGATTGATATATGCCACTGCTGTGGCATTGTCTGATTGAATTCTGACAGGGGACCCTTGGAGTCTGGATGTCCAGGCTACTAGGGCGTACCGGGCTGCTCGTATCTCTAAGAGATTGATGGGCAGGGTTTTTACTACATTTGACCATCTGCCCTGGAGAGACCATTGCTCCAGTACTGCCCCCCAGCCTATAAGGCTGGCATCTGTAGTGACCACCTTCCAAGATATCGGGCTGAAGGGTTTTCCCTTCTGGAGATTCTGGGGGATCAACCACCAGCAGAGACTCTTCCGAACGGAAGGGGACAAAGCCATCGGGAAGTCTAGAGCCTGAACTTTTCCGTTCCAGGCTGACAATATGGCCCTTTGTAAATTCCTTGAGTGGAATTGGGCATATGGCACAGCTTCGAATGATGCTACCATCTTTCCTAGCAGCCTCATGCACAGGCGTATGGACGGCTGTCTTTTTGCACAAAGCAGACGGACCAAGCCCCTCAAAGAGGATACCTTGTCTAGAGGTAAGAAAATCTTCCTCTGGTCTGAATCCAGCCGTAGCCCTAGATATACCAGGTTTTTCACTGGCTGTAGGGCTGACTTG
The DNA here is from genome assembly GCA_029206835.1 of Rana muscosa. NCBI lineage: Eukaryota > Metazoa > Chordata > Amphibia > Anura > Ranidae > Rana > Rana muscosa. The sequence continues at coordinate 39,498,873 of CM055122.1, forward strand.
TCCAGGTTGATGACCCAACCGTGAGACTCTAGATACTTGTTTGTATCGACAATTACCACTTCTAGCTTGGCAACTGAGTGGTCCATCAACAACAGGTCGTCTAGGTATGCCATTATCGTTACACCCCGTGTTCTTAGATCGGCCAACAGTGGGGCCAGAATTTTTGTGAACACTCGTGGTGCTGTGGCCAGACCGAATGGTAAGGCTCTGAACTGAAAATGGCGCCCTTCTACTGCAAAGCGTAGGAATTTTTGATGACCTGGAAAGATGGGAACATGCAAGTAAGCATCTTTGATGTCGATCGAGGCTAACCATTCCTCCCCTTGTAGGGCAGCGGTGACCGATCGGATCGACCCCATCCGGAAAGACCGGACGTTTAGAAATTTGTTTAGACTCTTTAGGTCCAATATGGGTCTTATGTCCCCGTTTGGCTTCGGGACTGTGAAAAGGTTTGAGTAGAAACCCAACCCCCACTCTTCCATAGGAACCTCCATAATTACTCCTTGGAGCAATAGTTGTTCTAACGCCAATAGGAGAGACCCTCTTTTCAGAGGGTCTCTTGGCATGCCTGACCACATAAAATGGGACGGAGGAGACTCTTTTAACTCCAACTTGTATCCCAGAGTTACTGCGGAGAGCACCCATCTGTCTTTGATCGTCTCCCGCCAGGTCTCTGCGAACAACTGAAGTCTTCCCCCCACCCGTTTGAGTGGGGGCAGCCCTTCATAGGCTTGACTTGGAGGCTGGTTTAGTACCTCTTCGGATCCAGGGCTTTTTATTACCCTGTGGCTGTCCCTGATTTTTACCTCCTGAGTTTGACCGAGGAGGCCGTCGGAACTGCTTAGTAGCAGACGTCACAGGGATAGGAGAGGTAGTCCTCTTAAAAGATGGACCCCTAGACCTCTTTTTACTCGGTAAGAGAGTACTTTTACCACTGGAAATCTTCTGGATATACTTATCCAGGTCTTCGCCAAAAAGGCGTTCCCCATGAAATGGGAAGCTAACTAAGAGCTTCTTACAGGGAGCTTCAGCAGACCAGTTTTTGAGCCACAGAAGCCTACGCATATGTACCAAAGACAGCGTGAGGCGGGAGGCCTGATGGATAGAATCCTTGATGGCGTCAACCGCAAAGCATAATGCTCTAGGCAGATCAGCCAGAGCCTGGGCCTGCTGGTCTGGCAAATCCCTCAGGACCATTTTCATTTGATCCTTTAAAGCTTGGCAGACCCCAATAGCTGCCACTGCTGGCTGTGTAACAGCCCCTGCTGTGGAAAAAGCAGATTTTAATAAAGATTCCAATTTTTTATCCACTGGATCTTTGAACATTTGAACATTATCTACTGGACATGTCAGTGATTTGTTCACAGAAGAGATGGCTGCATCCACCGTAGGAACATTCCATCTCTGGGTGAACTTTTCCTCCATGGGATAGATCACCGGAAACCTTTTAGGCGGAACAAATAGTTTATCAGGATGTTCCCAGTCCTGGTATATAAGTCCTTCCAATAATGGATGTATTGGAAAGGAGCAATTAACCTGGGGAGCTTTTAGCGACCCCAATGAGGAGACAGCAGTAGTTGATGGTTCAACAAGAGGCATTTTAAATGCAGATCGAACCATGTCAGTTAGGGTCTGGACCCACAATCTTTCAGTCTGTGATGCTGAAAATGGTTCATCTACTGTCGATTCCTCAAAAACAGAGCTAACCTCCTCCTGATCCCCTTCAGGTAGGTCGGTCCCTTCCTGGGACTGTTGCTCTGCCAACAGGCACTCTAATGGAGGTGATGGAGATCTGGCGCGCTTTCTTTCCTATAGAGAAGAAGCGATCAATGCAGCCAATCTCTGCTCCAATCCCTCCAGAGTTGAGGAAAAAACCTCCTCTGTTATATATGCAGGAGCAGGTGGACTGAGGACAGCCGCAGTACCTGGCACTCCCGGGGGTTCCTTATGGGTATTAACCTCTGATTTCTCAGGGGAGGAGGGTGCAGATGACTGCTCCAGATCCTCAGAGCCCGATGGAAACCCCCTACACTTCCTGAGAGGTATATCTCAGAGTTTTTTAGGCGGCATATTCCTTAGTTCAAAGCTGAGGTATTCCAGCCGCAATACACCCCTTACTGAAATAGTCTAATGCAATTTGCTGCTATGTACATCAGTGGGTGTCTACTAATGCGTCTTTCTGGGGATGCCTGTATCAACCGCCCGCTGTAAGCCCCTATACCATGCTACCAGCTCCTTTTCATGCTCTGTGTCCATAGCAAGCAGCGTGGACTGAGTCCTTTTATCTTGCTGGGACGCCCGCACATGCGCAGAAGCGCTGGGCGCACAGAGCGCGTCATCCGCCAGGCTCCGCCCCCTTTTTTGAAGCTAAACCTTATAAAAGGAAAGCATGTGTGCGCGCGCGCGTGCACGTGTGCGCTCTTGGCGCCATGTAGGGAGAGGAGCCAGGGTCCCTGTTTCACCAGGACTCGGGGATGGAAGGAAACTACTTGGCAGCATGACAGAGGAATGCAGCTTCCCTGATAGAGAGCTCACTCATCTGCCTGGACTTTCACCATGGAAGGAATAGTCCCAAGAAAAAAGACGTTCCACAGCGGCCTCTAGTGGACAAACACAGGTACCGCACCTTTGTCTTTTTTTTTTTTTTTAAAACCTCCTTTATGAAAAAACATTTCCAGGTTTACAGTTTTTTTAAAACTTCCCTTATGAAAAAACATTTCTAGGATTTCTTAGGCATATACAGCTATTAGCGGGAATACCCTTTAGGTAACAGGCAGAAAGACATATTAGGCTTGGGGGTCCCCTCAATAGAACCAAGTTCCTGAGGGGCCCCCACTTACCTTTTCCCCACCGCAGGACTTTGTTTGGTCCACAGAAGCCCAAACTTCACCTCTCACGGCAGGCATTGTACTAGACCTTCAGGGACCGGGTTCCCAAGGATTCCACTCCCCTGGACCTGTATAGCACCCTGCACAGATAGCCTCTTGGTTTTGGGTATGACCAGAGCTCTGGATCCCAGGGTCCAGCCCTCCTAAGAGAGGCATTACAGGCAAAACCCTGCTCTTCTCTGCAAGGCCCGGGTACCGACCGTTTAGCTATGAAGCTTTTTTGGTCGGATCCGGAATAGCTTGCTAAGGCCCAGAGAACCTGTACACAAGCCCAGATGAATACATGTTAACCTTGGCCAACACCTTAGACACTGGCAAAAAACTGAGGTACTCCCGGATGGGAGGGGCTTATATAGGGGAGGGTACTTCCTGTTTTGGAAGTTGCCAGTGCCAGCACCTGAAGGTAATTCTATATAACCCACATAGTAATGACTATGCTGCTCTGTGTCCCGTGATGTATGAACAAGAAACAGAGGTCTCTGGGAATAGCAAGGTAGCTGTTATTTGTGTGCATGGGGACACCCGAGAGTATCCAGTGACTACAGTGTGTTTCAAGACCCCCAAAGGTACCCTCTCTCATCCAGTGGGGTTAGTATCTCAATTACCGCATGATGCCATTGTGGGAAGGGATTTTCCGAAGTTCTGGGAACTGTGGGATGATCCTGAGCCCCCCACTGGTGCCCCTATGTACCAGGAACGTGATAGCCAGAACTCCTCTGAGAGTGGTGAGGACTCTCCAGAATTTCCCTTGTCAGTATTGGCAGGCGAGACTCAAGAAACTGGAGAGGAGCCCACCTCCTCAGACGAAAACCTACCGTCTGTGGAGTTTTCTGATCTTGAGGTTCACAGGGAAAATTTTGCCACAGAACAGTTAAAAGACCCCGCCCTAATAAAGGCACGGGAAAACGTAGTGGAAATAGATGGCGAGTTAGTGAACCCAGATAATACCTGCACTTACCCATACTTCAGCGTAGAGAAGGACCTACTGTATCGGGTGGCAAAAAGGGCAGAAGAAACCGTTGAGCAGCTTGTGGTGCCCAAACCTTACAGGAAGTTGGTGTTGGAGTTGGCCCATGGGCACATTCTTGGAGGTCATCTGGGGACAGAGAAAACCCGAGAGAGGGTATTACAGAGATTCTATTGGCCTGGGGTGATGAAGGACATAGAAAATTATTGTTCCTCCTGCCCTGTGTGTCAGAGGTCGGCCCCGATGCCACATTTCCGTAGCCCGCTGGTCCCTCTACCCATCATTGAGGTCCCGTTTGAGAGGATCGCAATGGATTTGGTAGGTCCTATAATCAAGTCCGCTAGGGGGCACCAGTACATATTAGTTATAATGGACTATGCCACCCGTTATCCAGAAGCGATCCCTCTCCGAAATACCTCGGCCAAAACCATAGCCAAAGAGCTATCTCTTGTTTTTAGCCGGGTGGGTATTTGTAAAGAACTGCTTACGGACCAAGGTACACCCTTTATGTCCCGGGTTATGAAAGAGCTGTGTAAATTGTTCAAAGTGACGCAATTGCGTACGTCTGTGTATCACCCCCAAACCGATGGGCTGGTTGAAAGATTCAACAAAACCCTAAAACAAATGTTGAAGAAAGTGGTGGATAGAGATGGAAAGGATTGGGACTGTCTACTTCCTTATTTGATGTTTGCTATTAAGGAGGTGCCCCAATCCTCTACGGGATTCTCCCCCTTTGAGTTACTGTATGGGAGACACCCAAGAGGGCTGTTGGATATTGCCAAGGAAACTTGGGAAAGTGAGAGTTCTCCCCACAGGAGTGTGATTGAGCATGTCGCCCTGATGCAAGATCGAATTGCACAGGTAATGCCCATCGTGAAGGAACATTTGGCCCAAGCGCAGTTGGCACAGCAGAGAGTGTACAACCGTGGAGCCAAGACCCGTACCTTTTCCCCGGGGGATAGGATATTGGTACTTGTCCCTACGGTTGAAAGTAAATTCCTTGCCAAATGGCAAGGCCCCTACGAGATAATGGAAAAAGTGAGCGAAGTGAATTACAAGGTCAGACAACCAGGAAGGCGAAAGCCCGAACAGATCTATCACGTTAATCTGTTGAAAGCCTGGAGGGATAGAGAGTCCCTAGTCGCAGAAACTTGGTCACCAGCTCAAACTGGTTGCGTGATTCCGGAGGTTGGAATAGCAGCCACCTTGTCACAACCCCAACAACAGGAGGTTAAGGAGTTTGTGCTTCGCAACAAGGAGGTGTTCTCTGAGCTGCCGGGACAAACATCTGGGGTAGAGCATGATATTATTACCCCGCCCGGTGAAAGGGTGAAGTTAAAACCCTATCGGATCCCAGAGGCCCGACGGGAGGCAATACGGGAGGAAGTACAGAAAATGCTGAACTTAGGGGTGATAGAGGAGTCCCAAAGTGATTGGTCTAGTCCCATTGTGTTGGTGCCTAAACCGGATGGGAGCTGGCGATTTTGTAACAATTTTCGTCAGTTGAACAAAGTTACAAAATTTGACACCTACCCCATGCCACGTATAGATGAGTTGATCGACCGGCTGGGAACAGCCCGATACATGACGACTCTTGACCTTACAAAAGGGTATTGGCAAATTCCCCTGGCCAAGTCGGCCAAAGAGAAAACCGCATTTGTAACCCCAGACGGGGCGTTCCAATATAAGAGAATGTCGTTCGGGTTACAGAATGCGCCGGCCACATTCCAGCGGAAAATGGACCAGATACTGAGGCCCCATCGGAAGTATGCTGCGGCTTACCTGGATGACGTAATTGTCCATAGCACAGATTGGGCCTCACATCTGCCAAAAGTGAAAGCAGTCCTAGACTCTATCCGGGAAGCGGGGTTTACGGCTAACCCCAAGAAGTGTACCATTGGGCAGGAGGAGGCCAAATATCTTGGGTACACCATTGGCAGGGGAGTAATAAAACCCCAACTCAACAAAGTCGAGGCCATCCAGAGTTGGCCACGTCCCAACAGCAAGAAGCAGGTACGAGCCTTTCTGGGAATCGCGGGTTATTATCGGCGCTTCATTCCCCACTTTGCTTCTAAGGCTGTGCCCCTAACCAACCTGACGAAAGGGAAAGGGTCGGTCATGATTAAATGGACCCCCGAGGCTGAGGCAGCGTTCCAATTCTTGAAACAAGCCTTATGTAGCCAGCCAGTGTTGTACTCACCCGACTTCTCTAAAGACTTTGTCGTACAAAGTGATGCGTCAGATGTGGGGTTAGGAGCAGTATTGTCCCAGGTCTGGAACGGGGAAGAGCACCCAGTCATTTACCTCAGCAGGAAGTTGAAGTCCCATGAGGTAAATTACGCCACGGTTGAAAAGGAGTGTTTAGCGGTGAAGTGGGCTCTAGATTCCCTTCGGTACTATCTGCTAGGTAGGCCCTTTGACTTGGTTACGGATCACGCTCCGTTAAAGTGGATGGCTCAAAACAAGGAGACAAATAGAAGAGTAAATAGGTGGTTCCTGGCCCTACAGGAATTCAACTTCACAGTAAAGCATCGCCCTGGCGTTCAAATGGGGAATGTGGATGCTTTGTCTCGAGTACATGAATGCCTGATTGCTGGTGTTCCAACCCCAAGGTTAAAACAAGAGGGGGGGGTATGTGACAGCAGGAAGGTAAAGTCACCTGGTTGCATCCAGGGGGGTAGGTATATTTCTCCCAGATTCAGGCTTTATGCCGATTCATACCTCTAGGGAGAGTGCTGGGCGTCGTGCAGGCAGGGAGTTGATGAGACCAGCTGAAGCTTGTCAGCTCGTTTAAGGCCTCTATAAAAACTCCCAGCTTCATTAGGTGTTTGCTCATGCCTGGAACCAGACCTGTGTGGACTGTCTAGGGAGAGTGAACCCCTGTGCGGTGAGACAAAGCCTGTGTGGCTATTTGTTTGGACATTTACTAAACCAGGGACTTAGGGACTAGGACAGCACCAGGCTGATCCCAGTTGTTAGTTAGGAAACCTGCATGTTTAGTCAGAGGTCAAGCTGACCAGGGTTTATTTTGTTTATGTTTCTTTTTGCTTTGCTGTGTTTTTTGTCACTGTAAATAGAGAAATAAACCGCACCTTTTTGATCTTGAAAACCACAACCTCCGTCTGCTGGGCCTGTTTTTGTGTGGGGAGCCCATCCAGGGGATCACACACACCCGCTGCCGAGCTAACCCCCCCACAATATATATATATATATATATATATATATATATATATATATATATTATAACATACACTTATGTATGAGTGAAAAATAAAAATAAAAATATATACAAGTATAAAAAAAGTGAAAAGAATATGTTATAATAAAATATAATTACTAATTACTGTAGTTGGAGCACAGCAATGAGCCCTGCTGCAAAGCATTGCATCAAAAATTGTAAATACACTCACAAAATTGGGCCTTATCCACTGGTGGCGGTGCCCAGAAACAAAAATGTTCTTTCAAGCTATCAGCATGATTATTGAGGAGGAAGAGGATAGTCACTCAGCATAACAGGATAGTCACTCAGCATCAGCATAGGCAGTCTTGAAGGGATCTGACATTTCCAAAAAAAATATTCGGTTACATCAGCATCAGGTGCTTGGTAGCTGGTGGTGATCCATGACTGATTCATTTTTATGAAGGTCAGTCGATCGACCGAGTCGGTGGACAGGCGCACCCTGTGATCGGTTACAAAGCCTCCAACAGCACTGAATGTGCGTTCCAAAAGAACGCTGGATGCAGGACAGGCCAGTACCTCAATTGCATACTGTGCAAGCTCTGGCCAGTGATCCATCCTCAAGACCCAGTAACCCAGAGGATTTTCTGTGGGAAAGGTGTCCAAGTCTGATCTTGCCCCTAGGTATTCCTGCACCATGTAAACCAAACGCTGGCGATGGTTGCTGGAAGCGATCATACCTTGGGGCTGCGTACTAAAAAATTGTCTGAACGCATCGGTCAGACGGCCACCTTCTCCAACGCTCCTTCTTTGACTGACCAGAGCCTCAGCAACACGTTGTCCAGGACCAGGAATTTGTAACCTCCCAGTCTCTGGGAACGCGTTGCACAGACCTTTCTGCAAGGCCTCCTGAAGATGCTTCATCCTCTGCTCCCTCTGCGACGGCAAGATAAGGTCCGCAACCTTACCCTTGTAACGTGGATCAAGGAGGGTTGCCAGACAGTAATGATCCCTCTCCTTGATCGCACGAATATGAGGATCCTTGTGCAGGCTTTGCAGGATCAGGGAGGCCATGCAGCGTAGGTTTGCTGAGGCATTTGGTGCAGAGTCCTCTGGGTCACTGAGGACGACATGATCCGCAGTCACCTCCTCCCAGCCACGTACAAGTCCATGGGTGTCTTGGGACTGTAGTTGATCCCTTGAAGACTGCTGCTGATGCTGAGTGCTAGGCTCCATCTCCATACTGACACAGTAATCCTCCTCCTCCTCCTCGTCCTCTTCCTGTATGATAACCGGGCCAGCAGGAACACTGTCTGGATAAAGGGGGCCTTAAGAGGTAAGGAAGTCCTCCTCTTCCTGCCTTTGTTCTGCCTCAAGTGCCCTGTCCATTATTCCACGCAACGTGTGCTCCAACAGGTGGACAAGAGGGACAATGTCACTGATGCATGCACTGTCACTGCTCACCATCCTCGTGGCCTCCTCAAATGGTGCCAGGACAGTACATGCATCCCTGATCATGGCCCACTGGCGTAGGGAAAAAAATCCAAGCTCCCCTGACACAGTCCTGGTGTCATATTGCAACAGATACTCATTGATGGCCCTCTGTTGCATGTGCCAGAGTTCCACCTGGTGGGCATATCACAGATTAGGCGGTTCTTGGGCAGGTTGTAATCCTTTTGCAGGTCAGCCAGCCGAGCACTGGCATTATATGACCGACGGAAATGCCCACAGAGTTGCCTGGCCTGCTTCAGGACCTCCTGTTTGCCCGGGTACCTGCCCAAGAACCACTGCACCACCAAGTTAAGGACGTGAGCCAAACAGGGCACATGGGTCAGTTGTCCCTGTCGGAGGGCAGAGAGGAGGTTGGTGCCATTGTCGAAAACCACCTTTCCTGGCTTAACCACCACCACCTCTTAGCCTGCCCCTGCAGAGCTGACAGAATCTCTGCCCCAGTGTGGCTCCTGTTCCCCAAGCACACCAGCTCAAGCACCGCATGGCATCTTTTTGTCTGCGTACTTGCAAAGCCCCTTGAACGCCTACGGTGCACCGCTGGTTCCAAGGACAAAGCACAGGTAGAGGCCATGGAGGAAGAATAAGAGGAGGGGGTGAAGGAGAGAGGCGTGTCAGAATCACCAGTAGTAACATTTTGGAGGCGTGCTGGTGGAACAACCTCCAACACTACTGCACCTTGTCCTGCATCCTTCCCAGCTGCCAGGAGAGTCACCCACAAGTGTGTCCCACGGCCACATGCTAATGAGGATGCACCGTGTCCACGACCAGCAGCACTGTTGCCTCTAGACACAGAGCCTGCTTGCCCTCTTTTATTGCCTTGTGACTGTCTGCCTCTCCTTGTTTGCCTTCCAGACATACTAATGGCCTGCAGTGAGATGCATCTGCACAAAGGTGGGATGTATATATATATATATATATATATATATATATATATATATATTATATATATATATTTGTCTGTATTGATAATGCAGCTAAAAAAATCAATTGCCTGCTGTGGTATTAGTATGGGAAAAGCAGCAGCAGCAGTTAGTTTTAGGTGAAAACTGTGCAGAGAGGGAGACAGTACACTGAAAATACTTGCAGCTCTCTGCCTGTGGTTTAATTATGAGAACACCACAATTAGTCACTCACTAACTGTATTCAGGTAAGCTTTAGGTGAACGCTATGCAAAGCACACAGTACACTAAGTGAAACACTGACTGCCTGCATCTAGCACAATCACCTGCCTGCCTGTCACAGTATAGAGAAAACCAGGAACGGATCTAGCTAAACTAAATACAGTGTATAAATATATATACAACACCTAGGATGCAAATATATACTCTACACACTGTGACTGCAGCTAACTGACTCGTCTGCCTGCTCTATCTAACTCAATATAAATGACACTGTCTGTCTCTGTAAACTCTCTCGTTTCACAACTCCAACACAATACACAAGGCCGCCGAGCCGGCGGCCTTATATAGTGTGGGGCGTGTACTAAACCTACTGAGCCATAATTGGCCAAAGCCACCCTGGCTTTGGCCAATTACGGCTCTCCGTTTTTTTTGCTCTGTGATTGGCCAAAGCATGCGGGTCATAGTGTATGCTTGGCCAATCATCAGCCAGCAATGCACTGCGATGCTGCAGTGAATTATGGGCTGTGACGCGCCACTCGAATTTGGCGCGAACGGCCCATAATGTTCGATCTTCGTCGAACAATCGTACAGCCGATGTTCGAGTCGAACATGGATTTGACTCGAACACGAAGCTCATCCCTAGTCCCTAGTGGCCTGTCCAGTGCCCTGCATGCACTTTTATATTATAAATACTGTTTTTTCTGTCTGGAAACTTGAGATTGTCCATAGCGACCAAAAAGTGTCCCTTTACAACAAAAGTGGTTTTAGACCAGCTAGAAAACAGCGATAATAAATTAGAATCACTTTCAGAATTGAGCGATAGCAATTTGTGGGGAAATTCTTCATCAAACACTGAAAGTAATGACAGCGACAATTCTGCAACTGAGCAAATTTCTGTGTTTTTGATTTGATTACATTATTGAATCATTTTTATTATTATTATATTATTATTTGTTATAATTATTTATAGTTATTTATTATATTATAATTTATGATTTTGTGTTTAAAACTTTATCATACCCAGGATGTCTACTAGACTCTTGTTTGGACAGATTTAAGTGAGTTATTCCTAAGAATTACAGGCCTACAATATAAAACGCCAAATTTCCATGCAAAATAATGGTACCGCTTTCAGCATCTAAAATCTGAAATAATCATACCGCCACGGAGGTTAAAAACTTGTAAATGTGTTTAAATGTCATTAAAATGTATGCAAAACAATTAGTTTGCTTGTATAGTGAACATATATTAAGAGTGAGTTTGAGATTTTCAGAGCTTTAACAGGGCACCTGTGGATACTCTAAGGACCCCTCCACGTGGCTGCTCCCACTCTGTCCTCCCGTCCACCTGGCTGCTCCCACTCTGCCATCCCTTCCACCTGGCTGCATCCACCCTGTCCTCCCCTTCACCTGGCTGCATCCACCCTGTCCTCTTCTCCACTTGGCTGCTGCCACTCTGTCCTCCCCTCCACCTGGCTGCATCCACCCTGTCCTCCCCTCTACCTGGCTGCATCCACCCTGTCCTCCCCTCTACCTGGCTGCTCCCACTCTGTCCTCCCCTCCACCTGGCTGCTCCCACTTTGTCCTCCCTTCCGCCTGGCTTCTCCCACTCTGTCCTCCCCTCCACCTAGCTGCTCCCACTCTGTCCTCCCCTCCACCTGGCTGCTCCCACTCTGTCCTCTTCTCCACCTGGCTGCATCCACCCTATCCTCCGCTTCACCTGGCTGCAACCACCAATATTTTTCAAAACACTGTGTATTTATGTGTGTATGTGTGTGGATATATAATTGCATTATATAGTTGCCCCCCTACTTTTGTCCCTGTCCCCTCATGTGCCTCCCCCTAAATATGAAAGCTAGAGAGGCCACTGTCTCTCACCGCCCCCCTGCATCACCGCATTTCTGCATCTAAAAGAAAACTGCCATTACTGTGCAGGCGCGGGCAGCAGAGAGATGACATCATCTCTCACTGCCCGCCCTCACTCTGGGACAACAGGGACACTGTCACTGGCCACTGGCAAATGACAATCCGCATCTGATGACAGGCGACTGTGGCAAGGAAGTGACAAGCCGCATCTGGTGACAGGTGACTGTGGCAAGCAAGTGGCAAGATACATCTGGTGACAGGGGACTGTGGCAAGCAAGTGACAAGCTGCATCTGGTGACAGGCGACTGTGGCAAGCAAGTGACAATCTGCTTCTGGTGACAGGCGACTGTGGCAAGCAAGTGACAAGCTGAATTTGATAACAGGCGATGTTGGCAAGTGACACACTCAGGGCTCCCACTGGCTCAGCATTATGGTAAGTTGAACTATTTCATTATACATTACAATTTAATAATATAAATAATGCGCTTCAATCATCCTGACACCATTTCAACCATGGTACTGTGATGATTGAAGCACCAACACCAGCCATTGTCACGACAAATTGCCCACAAATTTTTTGGCAGTGCCCCTCCCAAGATTAGACTCTGGATCCGCCCCTGCATAAGAGCAGTATGCATTATCCACTTTGTGCTTGGTATTGCTGTATTCATATATGCTTTGTGAGCTACAAACAATATGAAAAATTATTTGTGCTGAATATGCTTATCCAACAAGAAGCCTTAGCTTGACCCTTTATATGGATGTCTATTATCACAGGGGTTAGGGTTCCACATTGCTTATTGGGTGTTCCCCATGTGGGGTGCATATGGTTATGTGCAACACATAATATTTAACTCTCATTTGGAAGCCCTTGTAGATTGAGTAACAGTTGCATCTAGGCAAATGCTGAATACAATCAGTAACTTTCATGATGAATATGCATTGATTCACACTATTTGACACCCTGTGGGCTAAATCAATTAAAAAAATTGATAAGCATTTATCACTGGTGAAAAATTGCATGCAATCCATATAGGTATTGGTGTGTTTGGTTGGTGGTTTTTAACCACTTTAAGACCGGGCCTATTTTTCAAACGTGTTGTTTACAAGTTAAAAACAATAATTTTTTGCTAGAAAATTACTTAGAACCCCCAAACATTATAATTTTTTTTTCTAACACCCGAGAGAATAAAATGGCGGTTGTTGCAATACTTTCTGTCACACCGTATTTGCGAAGCGGTCTTACAAGCGCACTTTTTAAAAAAAAAATACACTTTTTTTAATAAAAAAATAAGACAACTGTAAAGTTAGCCAAATTTTTTTATATTGTGAAAGATGATAGTACACCGAATAAATTGATACCCAACATGTCATGCTTCAAAATTGCGCCCGCTCGTGTAATGGCAACAAACTTTTATCCTTAAAAATCTCCAAATGTGCCGTTTAAAAAATTCTACAGGTTGCATGTGGATGTCTAGGGCTAGAATTATTGCTCTCGCTCTAATGATCGCGGTGATACCTCACAAGTGTGGTTTGAACACCGTTTTTATATGTGGGCGCTACTCATGTATGCGTTCACTTCTGCACGCGAGCACTTAAGGACCGCCGCCTGTACATATACGTCGGCAGAATGGCACGGCTGGGCACAAGCACGTACAGGTACGTCCTCTTTAAGATGCCCAGGCGCGGCACGCCCGTGGGACCCGCGGACCCGATCGCCGCTAGCGTCCCGCGATCGGGTCACAGAGCTAAAGAACGGGGAGAGGCAAGTGTAAACAAACCTCTCTTCGTGCTTCCTAGTGAGACTGTCACTGATCGTCTGTTCCCTGTCATAGGGAACGACGATCAGTGATGTCACACGCCAAACCACGCCCCCACACAGTAAGAATCACACATTAGGTCACACTTAACCCCTTCAGCGCCCCCTGCAGGTTAACCAATTCACTGCCAGTGTCATTGTAACAGTAATCCGTGCATATTTATAGCACTGATCGCTGTAAAAATGACAATGGCCCCAAAATAGTGTCAAAAGTGTCCGATGTGTCCGCCATAATGTCGAAGTCACGATAAAAATCGCTGATCGCCGCCATTACTAGTAAAAGGAAAATATAAAAAAAATGCCATAAAACTATCCCCTATTTTGTAGACGCTATAACTTTTGCGCAAACCAATCAATAAACGACTATTGCAATTTTTTTAATCAAAAATATGTAGAAGAATACGTATCGGCCTAAACTGAGGGAAAAAAATATTTTTTATATATTTTTTGGGGATATTTATTATAGCAAAAAGTTAAAAATATTATTTTTTTTTCAAAATTGATGCTCTATTTTTGTTAATAGCGCAAAAAATAAAAACCGCAGAGGTGATCAAATACCACCAAAGAAAATCTCTATTTGTGGGAAAAAAAGGAATCCAATTTTGTTTGGGAGCCACGTCACACGACCGCGCAGTTGTCAGTTAAAGTGACGCAGTGCTCTGGTACTTTAGCTGCAAAATGGTCCAGGGCTTAAGTGGTTAAAAAAAAAATGGTGTCACTTTTATTCCTCTTACAAGGAATGTAAACATAGAAAAAAAATCATGACAAGACCTCTTAAATATGAAATCTGGGGTCAAAAAGACCTCAGATCTGATATTTACACTACAATGCAATAAAAAAATATTGAAAAAAATTTTTTTTTTTAACCACTTAACCCCCGGACCATTTTGTAGCTAAAGGACCAGAGGTGTTTTCAGAATTTTGCACTGCGCTGCTTTAACTGTAAAATGTGCGGACATGCAATGTTGTACCCAAACGAAATTTGCGTCCTTTTCTTTCCACAAATAGAGCTTTCTTTTAATGGTATTTGATTGCCTCTGCGATTTTTATTTTTTGCGATATAAACGGAAAAAGACTGAAAATTTTGAAAAAAAATTATATTTTCTACTTTTTGTTATAAGAAAAATCGAATAAACTCAATTTTAGTCATACATTTAGGCCAAAATGTATTCAGCCACATGTCTTAGTAAAAAAAATGTCAATAAGCGTATATTTATTGGTTTGCGCAAAAGTTATAGCGTCTACAAACTAGGGTACATTTTCTGGAATTTACACAGCTTTTAATTTATGACTGCCTATCTCATTTCTTGAGGTGCTAAAATGGCAGGGCAGTACAAAACCCCCCAAATGACCCCATTTTGGAAAGTAGACATCCCAAGGAAATTGCTGAGAGGCATGTTGAGCCCTTTGAATTTTTTTTTCTTGTCCCAAGTGATTGAATAATGACAAAAAAAAATAAAAAATTACAAAAAGTTGTCACTAAATGATATATTGCTCACACATGCCATGGTTATATGTGGAATTGCACCCCAAAATACATTTTGCTGCTTCTCCTGAGTACGGGGATACCACATGTGTGGGACTTTTTAGGAGCCTAGCCGCGTACGGGGCCCCGAAAACCAAGCACCGCCTTCAGGATTTCTCAGGGCACAAATTTTTGATTTCACTCCTCACTACCTATCACAGTTTCGAAGGCCATAAAATGCCAAAATAGCACAAAACCCCCCAAATGACCTCATTTTGGAAAGTAAACACCCCAAGCTATTTGCTGAGAGGCATGTTGAGTATTTTACAGCTCTCATTTGTTTTTGAAAATGAAGAAAGAAAATAATTTTCTTTTTCTTTTTTTTCAATTTTCAAAACTTTGTGACAAAAAGCGAGATCTGCAACATACTCACCATACCTCTCAGCAAATAGCTTGGGTGTCTACTTTCCAAAATGGGGTCATTTGGGGGGGTTTTGTGCCATCTGGGCATTCCATGGCCTCCGAAACTGTGATAGGCAGTGAGAAGTGAAATCAAAAATTTACACCCTTAGAAAGCCTGAAGGCGGTGCTTGGTTTTTGGGGTCCCGTACACGGCTAGGCTCCCAAAAAGTCTCACACATGTGATATCCCCGTACTCAGGAGAAGCAACAGAATGTATTTTGGGGTGTAATTCCACATATGCCCATGGCATGTTTGAGCAATATATCATTTAGTAACAACTTTGTGCAAAAAAAATTAAAATAAAAAATAAATTGTATTTTTCCGCAACTTGTGTCAACATATAAAATATTCCATGGACTCAACATGCCTCTCAGTATATAGCTTGGGGTGTCTACTTTCCAAAATGGGGTCATTTGGGGGGGTTTTGAAATGTTCTGGCATTTTATACACAACATTAGGAAGCTTACATCCACTCTTCTAACCACTTGAAGACAAAGCCCTTTCTGACACTTTTTGTTTACATGAAAACATATTTTTTTTGCAAGAAAATTATGTTGAACCCCCAAACATTACATATTTTTTTAAAGCAAAGGCCCTACAGATTAAAATGGTGGGTGTTGCATTTTTTTTTCCACACAGTATTTGCGCAACGATTTTTCAAACACATTTTTTGGGGAAAAAATACACTTTTTTTAATTTTAATGCACTAAAACGAGTATATAGATACCAAACACGACATGCTTTAAAATTTCGCACAAACGCGCTTTGGCGACAAACTACATACATTTTTAAAAGCCTTTAAAAGCCTTTACAGGTTACCACGTTAGATTTACAGAGGAGGTCTACTGCTAAAATGACTGCCCTCGATCTGACCTTTGCGGTGATACCTCACATGCATGGTGCAATTGCTGTTTACATATGACGCCAGACCGACGCTTTCGTTCGCCATCGTGCAAGAGCAGGGCAGGACCCTAGATCTTTCCTCTGCCCTCAAAGCATCTGACCACACCAAGATCGGTGTGATAAAATGCTTTCCCAATTTTCCAATGGCGCTTTTTATATCCGGGGGGGGGGACATTCCCTCCCACTGCTTGTAAAAGCAGTCCAGAGGCTAATTAGCCGCTAGGATTGCTTTTACATGAAAGCCGGCCGCTGGCTGAAAAGAATGATACCAAGATGATACCTAAACCCACAGGCATCAATCTGGTATAACCATTCAAAGTCCAGCAACATACCAGTACGTTGCTGGTCCTTGTTGGACATGTATTGTAATCTGTTGGCTGAACAAAAAAAAGAGATTGATCGGTGGGTATGCCCACCATTAGAATACCGCCATTCATCCACCCACTTCTAATGATGGGCATACATGCACCATTTATATATGCCGAAGCATTGGGGCATCCTCCCGCAAAAATTCTGCCGCACACACATGGTCGGACTTTTCCACGGGCAGGTCTCCGTCGGAATTTCGACCATATGTATGCGGCATTAGGAGCAAAATCGCTCCTCCACTCCTCCGACCCTGCTGCCCCAATGCTTTGGCATATATGCTTTTTTTTTTAACTGTGGTGGTGAAATCACCTCCTACAGCACTGGAGTCGCAGGGATCAGGCCTGTCTCTGCGAACGCTGCAGTTATGTGTGTTGTGTTTTGTAAGTGACAGTGATCGATCGATACTGCACTTGGGTGGCCTGGGCTGGACGGAGGGGCAAAACGCAGGTGCTAGCAGGTATCTGGGCTGATCCCGCTAACACTGCATTTTTGGGAACCCTAAACTGCTGGGGACACTAGTATAGATCTGATCAGATATTGATCTGTTCAGATACTATACCACTAAGGGAGGTGTATGCTTCACACGTGGGTGTTAGCGTTACTGGCACAAACCTGACGCTGCCTGGGGTGTGACGCAGGGTTAACTAGGGGCAATTAGGGGGTTAAAACCTTTATTAGATAATATATGGGGGTACCTGTCGCTATAAAAACCTGCGGCAAACCTAAAAAAAATAACTGGCTATCTATCGGCACCAGCATAAGTAATACAGCGATCAGAAAAACGATCGCTTAGTGACACTGGCAAAAAGGGGTGAAAGGGTTACCTGGGGGGGCGATCAAGGGGTTAAACCTTTATTAAGTAATATATGGGGGTACCTGACACTATAAAAACCTGCGGCGTACCTAAAAAAAATAACTGGCTAACTATCGGCATCACCGACAATAAGACAGCGATCAAAAAAACGATCACTTAGCGACAGTGGTGATAGGGGGTGAAAAAGGGTTACCTGGGGAGCGATCAAGGGGGTTAAACCTTTATTAGGTAATATATGGGGGTAGCTGACGCTGTAAAAACCTGGGGCGAACCTAAAAAAAAAAACTGGCTACCTATCGGCATCACCGACAATAAGACAGCGATCAGAAAAATGATCGCTTAGCGACAGTGGTGATAGGGGGTGAAAGGGTTACCTGGGGGGCGATCAAGGGGGTTAAACCCTTATTAGGTAATATATTGGGGTACCTGACGCTATAAAAACCTGCGGCGAACCTAAAAAAATAACTGGCTACCTATCGGCATCACCGACAAAAAGACAGCGATCAGAAAAACGATCGCTTAGCGACAGTGGTGATAGGGGGTGAAAGGGTTACATGGGGGGTGATCAAGGGGGTTAAACCTTTATTAAATAATATATGGTGGTACCCGACGCTATAAAAACCTGCGGCGAACCTAAAAAAAATAACTGGCTACCGATCGGCATCACCGACACTAAAACAGCGATCAGAAAAACGATCGCTTAGTGACGGCGGTGCTAGGGGGTGAAAGGGTTATCTGGGGGGTGATCAGGGGGTTAAACCTTTATTAGGGGGGGTTAGGGGGCTACACTGGACCTAAACTAACTGTAGTGACACTTTTACAGTCACAAATGTCACTGATTGCAGTGATCAGTAAATAAATGGTCACTGCAATCAGTGACACTGTGACTGGGGGCTGGGGGGTGATCTGGGGGGGCAATTTATGTTCCTATGTGTCCTGGTGTCAGTGTACTGTTTGTGCACTAACCTGTGTGTCTTCTCTTGTGCGGCGCTCGGTATATGTGAGCGCCGCATGAGAGATGACATCACTTCCTCTGCCTGTGTAAGCACTACACAGCAGAGGAAGCTTTCTCATTCGCCCGGAGCGATCGCGGAGGGGTGGCCGGAATCGAACGGCCGTCCCCTCATCCCGGATCGCTCCCCAACGGATAACGACCGCTCACTGTATAGAAGGCAATCACTGTACGTGATTGTGCCTGTCGGTGCCATTCTGCCGACGTATATATACAGTGAGCGGTCGTTAAGTGGTTAAGAGCTATGGGCGGAAGTGACATTTTGACATTTCTTCCATCCTACAATTATATGGAGTCGAGCGGGGGCCATCTACCCCTCTCCTTCCCCTGCCGGAGGCTCCGGCAATCAGCATAGGTCACCGGAGAGCGGCGGGAGGGGGGCCTCTCTCCCAGCACCGATAAAAGTGATCTCGCAGCGAATCTGCCACTGAGACCACTTTTATCTGAAAGCGGACCGCCCGCTGAAGAAGTGGATACCGGGGTTTTGGCAGCTAGCTGCTGCCATAACAACGGTATTCCACTTCAAAGTGCCGCCATATAATGATGGCGGGCAGTCCGTGAGTGGTTAAGCTCACCATGGTGAATTTTTAAGGGCTGATGTACTAATAAAGCTTATTTCTCATTTATTGGTATGGTCATAATAGTCTAATTTTTTTCTGTTGCATATTGGTTAATTTTGTTACCTTACCTGTATTAATTTTGAGAAGGATTGAGATGGTTTGTTGAGCATATTAGGATGTTTTGAAGTTCGGCTATTAACTACAATGTAAACTGTGAAAGCTATCATGGTCATTTGCCCTAACCCACCCCTTCCTATTTTTTTCTGCATTAGGCCACCATAGATGCAGGTTATGCATTAAAGAACTAAAGCAGAAATGTCTGTTCCTAAGCAAATAAACATACAGCAACCATTGTATTCTTCGTCAAAAACATTCCTTCTTTCACCAAAGCATGCATCCCAAGCGGATGAAACAGCACTGTAAGGGCTTGTTTACACTTACAATCAGGGAGCAGTAAAAAAGGCATTTCACCTGTGGTTTTACTGCCTCCCCAACTGTCCCCTTAACTGTGCACAGCACAAAGGGGGTTGTACATATGCCGCAGATAAAATTTTGCTCCCTTCTATAAAAGTGAATAGGGTAGTACAACAATTGCCCTGCAACTTCATGCAATGAGCATGCTTTTTAGGTTTAAAACAGTTGGTAAGGAGGTAACCTATGGGCTCCCAGCCACCTGTCAGCTTCCTTTTGAAATGTGATCCATGACCCCTTTTATGATATGCAAATTTAGACTTTTTAAAACAAGTCAAACGTTAAAGAGGTTGTAACCCTAAAAAAAAAAAAAAAAGTTCCTGTTACTTTAAAGTGTGTTTAACCGCACAGTGCTTGTACTGTATTATGTGTCCCTTTCTATGTTGTAATATACCTGTATGATCCTGCCTGTTTCTGTGTCCCCTTTAGTGTGCTGAACACGGTAATCATAACTTCTGATCCATGATACCGTGGTCAGTTTACGTGGCTCTGTAATCCAGCTGCTCTCCCTCCCCCCCTCCCTCCCTGCCTGTGAGCTTGGGAGTCTGTGTGTGAGCCCTCTCCTCTGCCTCCTCCTACTGCTATTTCGTCTGGCAGTAAAGTTAGTGATTCCAATTCCTGTCAACCCCTCTGTAATAACAAGATGTACTACACAGTCTGTATGTGTTTTTTTAACTCTGCAACTAAATATATCATGTGAAGACCTGGCTGACGTCAGAGGGGAAACTCGGTCCCTCCCACTGTAGTCCGTAGAAAAGGGAAGAGCGGCGGGCAGTCACGTGACTACCCATCTGTGATTTAAAAAAAGGTATTTAGTTGCAGAATTCTAAAAAAAACAAAGACACTGTGTAGTACATCTTGTTATTACGGAGGGGCTGGGAGGAATTGGAATACAACCACCTTAAGCCTGCATCTCCATCACTAGCAGCTTTTTCTTATCCAGACAAAATTGACCCATGACTATCACAGAAAAGGCTATATTCTGTCTGAGAGGGAAGCTGGTGGTACCTAGCAGAAAAAAAAATAGGTTTTGGGGACAAACTGGAGCAGAGTTTTACACCGTTCAGTCGTTTGCAAGCTAAATAGTTCATACACAATGGTAATTTCAGTACATTGAAAAATAGGGTTACTTTAAGTGAACTAAATCTTTGATGTTTATCTTTATATATAAATGACAAATACTTCTGTCTTCAAAATATTTATCAGGTATGTTATTTTAGTATGCCAACCACATCTATGGGAAAATAACTATCTGAAATATTGATTCCGTGTGGAATAAACCGGTACAGTACTCAAGTCTTAACATGCATAGCCTGCTCAGATGTTCAAGAACCTTGCAGCAAGAAAGAGCTAAATATAAGTGAGAGAATTGTAAAAACATGGTGGTAATTACAGTTATGCTGCTAGGAACAAGATGGTATTTTTTTATTATTATTACATTGAAGGTAATTTATAATGTTTTGGATTTTATATGTTTTATATTTTTCATTTTTTGTTAATTATGATTAAGTCTATTTTTTTTAAATGTAGTTTAGTCTAGTAAATATAAAATACTGCATATCAATATTTTATATTAAAGTCTCCAGCCAGGAATCTACGAGTGTTAGCATTACTGTAGACGTAGTGAACATTTTTTTTTCTATAATTGTCTATCTTATAACACTAAAATTATGATTCTTGTACAAACATTGCAAAGTTATTTATAAATGAAATAAGATTTTTTTTAAGTATGTGCATTTTTTTAAAGTGACACAAAAAGTTAATAAACAAAATGAATAAACATTTTTACTGGTAGTGCTTGCTTCAACTGACATCCTATGCAGGTCAAGTGTCATTCCTTTGATCTGCAGATGAATGAACAAAGTAAATACAATGTACTTTTAATGACACATCTGAACAAAACACTATTCAGAAGCTCTGTTTTTTACAGTAGTTTCTACAGACACGTAATAGCCTGCTGTGATACATTGCAAGTTCGAACTAATAGTGTCTGAGATTCACATTACAGACCAGAGTGCCTATGCATTTTCTAATAAATTTTCTTGTTAGACTATAGCTGGATATTTTGTTATTTAGCAGCAAAGCTAACACTCTTTTAGAATTTTTATTCTGAGAACCAACAGTAATAGTGTCTGCAACTCTCACTTATTAAGGTGGCAGTCAGTGGAGACCATTCATACGGGGCGCAGATTCACCGCCCCCTAATCTTCATGTGTCCGGACCCTAATCTCCATGCAGGGCACTGGACGCGTGGATTTCTATGTTTCCTATGGGGCTTTTTTTTTTTTTTAAGAAGCACGCGAATAGAGCTCTAATTGGCTTCAAAATGGGTGGGCTCGGGGTGCAGAGCCCACCCACTTGTGTGACATTATTGAACTAATATTAGCTAATGTCTTCCTGCTTCTTCTCCGGGCCAATCAGAAAGCAGGTCTTAAGACCTAATTGGCCGGGAGGAGAAACAACCGGATTGACCGGTAGGAGAAGCAGTGGGGAAGCTGCCGAAGCTGCCTGGGAAGCCACCGGGGGGGAGAAAGCAGCTGGGAAGCCAACGAAGCCACCAAGGAAGCCGCTGAGCAGGAGAAACAGTGGGGAAGCCACCCGCGACCTAGATCTGATAAGTAGTGCGGGACGATCAACCGATCGACCGATCGGGAGGGACGACTGAAAGGTTTGTTTGCCGTCCCCCAAAAGTTTAGGCACCAGCCGCCACTGGTACCAGTGCATTTTACAAATTGCATACTGAGTGTTGAGTGGGCTTCAGAGGCGGCTCTCTAATTAGGCATATTAGGCGATTGCCTTAGGCCCCGCGCTGACACAGGGGCCTCGCGCTTGTGGCCGCCTAATCTACCGAGTTAAAGAGCCTGACAGCAAGAATCTCCCCGCCATCAGAAAAGTGCAGAATCCTGGCTGGTCTATAAGCACTACAATGCACTCATCGGAGAGATCACAGGACTGCATTCGGGGGGGGGGGGGCAGGAGCTGACAGCTCCGGATCACATAAGGCAGCGACCTTAGGGGGGTACTGAAACGGACGGTCCCTCAAGTGCTTCAGTACCGATAACATGCAGTGCAGCGCCGGGCACTGTGAGCTTCAGCTGCAGCCTCCACACTTTCACCAGCTTCCACAGCCCCTCCTCTTCCAGATGAAAGGCAGACGATGGCCTTTCATTTCAGCACATCGATCAGTTGCTGCTTCTCTCCAATAGAATCCTCTCCCACGTGGGCGGTACCAGAAGCTCCTCCATTCCAGCATACTCGTTGGTGAACTGAAGGTAAGTGAGAGGAGGGGGAGGGGTTGAGTGAGAACAGGGGGAGGGGCCAGCAGGCACAGTAGCAGGAATGGCATGGATACACAGAGGAAGGTAGAGGTAAGGTGCTAAATCATGTGTGACTGTACTTATTACACAGCCTGCTGCATGAACATAATAGGGACCATCTAGAGATAGAGGAAGGATAGATGGGGCAGAGAAAGGCAAATAAGGACAGAGCAAGGGAATAAGAGAGATGGGAGCAGTTAGAGAGTACATAAGGGCACACAGAGCAAAGGTGATGGGACAAAACAAGACATCAATGAGGCCCCTTTCACATGGGACAGACGCTGCTTTTATCAGCAGGGCTACTGACCGCCCACTGAGCAGAGCAAGAGGTTAACAGGTTTGCGTTTGCTCCTCTTATGCCAAGTCCATTTACATCTGCTGCTCCATAGAGGAAAAACTGACAGGTGGACCCGATTGGACCCTTCATGTGAAAGTGCCTAAAGCGCAATGTGATAGATGTCAAGAATTATATATATACACACACACACACATATATATACACACACACACACACTCCAATTGTCCAATTGTGCTGTGATAATCTTGTGCAGATCCACTGCAAGCTGTTTGCACAGACTTCGGTGTACCATCACCAAGACAAAGCACATACCATTTGCTTACCAAAAAATCTGATTCCTTTAATTTATGAAGTTACATTCACTTGTCATCTGCGGGATATTTACAGCCACTTCACTCAAAAAGTGACAATGCAATTATAGTAGCGTTCTCCCAGGATCAGCGTTTCACCACTCTGCCTGGTCAGGTACCAATCACAGCAATCCCGTGTATGCAAAGAATAAACCATACTGGGGGTTATTTACGAAAGGCAAATCCACGTTGCACTACAAGTGCAAACTACAAGTGCAAAGTGCACTTGAAATTGCACTGAAAGTGCACTTGGAAGTGCAGTGGCTGTAGATCTGAGGGGGACATGCAAGGAAAATAAAAAACAGCATTGTAGCTTGTACATGACTGGATGATAAAATCAGCAGAGCTTCCCCTCATTTCAGATATTCCCCTCAGAGTTACAGCGACTGCACTTCCAAGTGCACTTTCAGTGCAATTTCAAGTGCACTTTGCATTTGTAGTTTGCACTTGTAGTGCAAAGTGGATTTGTTTTTCATAAAAAACAAAAAAACATTGTATGCATTACCTTACCAGGACATACTGTGCTGCTTTATTGAAGTAATGTACTTACGGTACTTTACTAGGGTAAAGCAACACATTTTTAACTTGTCCTGGTGTTTATTTATTCTTTGCATTTATGGGGTTCCCTGTGGTTTGTACCGGACCAAGCTACTCTACCTGCAGTGTTGTTTGAATGAAGTGGTTGGAAATATCCAACAGATGACAAGTGCAAGTGACCTCATAAGTTTAAGGAGTCACATTTTTTTGGTAAGCAAATGGTATGTACTTTGTTTTGGTGATGGTACACCGAAGTCCGAGCAAATAGTTTGCAGTGGATCTGCACAAGTTTATCACAGCACAGTTTTGTTGGATTTTTTTGTGTGACATGTATGTCACACAAAATGACAGCCTGCCAGAATAGCTAGCATCTGTGAGAGCAGCTCTGTATTATACATTAATGCCCCTATACTGTACCCTCCTGCCCCCTGTACTGTGTACACTTACCCTCCCCCTGTTCTGTGCCAATCCTGCCCCTTGTACTCTGTCCACTTACCCTCCCCATGTACTGTACCAATCCTGCCCCCTGTACTTTGTTCACTTACCCTCTACCTGTACTGTACCATCCCGCCCCCTGTACTTTGTCCACTTACCCTCCCCCTGTACTGTACCAATCCTGCCCCCTGTACTTTGTTCACTTACCCTCCCCCTGTACTGTACCATCCCGCCCCCTGTACTTTGTCCACTTACCCTACCCCTGTACTGTGCCATCCTGCCCCCTGTACTTTGTCCACTTACCCTCCCCCTGTACTGTGCCATCCTGCCCCCTGTACATTGTCCACTTACCCTCCCCCTGTACTGTACCATCCTTCCCCCTCTACTTTGTCCATTTACCCTCCCCTGTACTGTGCCATCCCGCCTCCTGTACTTTGTCCACGTACCCTCCCCCTGTACTGTACCATCCCGCCCCCTGTACTTTGTCCACTTACCCTCCCCTGTACTGTGTTCTCCTGCTCTCCCTGTACTGTGCGCTCCTGTCCCCTGTACTGTGCCCATTTACCCTCCCCTGTACCCTCTCTTCACCGTGGTTAATAACCCCACAAATGATTCGAAATTTGAACAAGTGCTCTTAGGCCGGACATACATGGATCAAAATTCAGCCAGTTCAGCAGGGACTGTTCAAATTTTGACCCATGTATGTGCTAGCTAGTTTTACACAATTTGATCTATTGACTTGTGTGAAACCAGCCTGTGTTTTTTTTTGCACCTGATCAGTGCCGCCAGCTTAAGCCAGCAACACTGATCATTGTATTCTGCCAGCAGCGAAGGCTCCCTCACTGGCAGAACACAAAAGCTCTGTGAGAGTGATTCCCCTATTCACATTAAATGGGGGAATTGGCAAAGGTTGAACGAAAAAGAATGTATGACCTTCATTAAAATTAAAAATGTTAATTGAAATTCTGCTAGTGTATGGGACAGCTTTACCTTTAGCTGTACTCTTAGGAAAATTTCTGGAAAATTACCTTTGGCTTTCCAACTTAATATAATTTTTTCTGAATAATATTAACCCTGTACTGTACTGGGTAATACAACACAGTTCTTTATAAATATCTTTCCTGACGGCTCCATGTCAGCACAGCTGAGCGCTGTCAGCACAGCTGGGTGAGGCCCCGCCCACCCCTATGCAATCAGGACTTAACTATTAATTTTTTACTCAACTCGGCCTCAGCGTTCTTTTATTTTCCTCCTACGTGCAGGACGTGGGTGTACTCCTCTACCTGGCTGGTCTAAAGGGCTGGCCGTCCATCCATACGTGTGGATTAAGCTGGATGCAGTCCCTGGTGTCTCGTCTAAATTACCATAATTCAGGGAGCCCCGCTGCTGGTCCTCGGGGCGGCTTTATCATAGCTAACAGCCATGTTTGGTGTCCGCAAGGTCCATAAAGTGAACAGTGGTAATAGCAGAGTGCTCCCCTATGCACGCGCACCCGTGCTGTGCCAGTGTCAACGGTCGGATGACGGAGGTTGGGTGAGCTAAATGCTTTGTATCCAAATGTATGCTGCATTACTGGAATTGTTGTACCTTGCGCCCTGCAGCCACTATACATAGTCTGAACTCCTCCACTGGGGGTACTCTGCATAACAGGTACACAAAGTAACACTTTGTCTGTTTACACATGGCAACAATCTGTTGGTGGCTTCTCATGTTTGCTTTAATGTTGTGCCATTATGCCCCTTCAAAGACCAGCATTTCCAGAAAAGGTAGAGGAGTCACCTGCAATGTCTACTAGAGCCAGCCATGGCTTGTTGGAATATGGGATATCCCTTTGTTTTTCTATGTGATCTTTGGATTTCCTCAAAAAAAAAAAAGAAGAGTATTGAGAAGCATGTTTATGATGTCTACAATTCCCTTGGTTTGTGTACACTACAGGAGATTATTGTAATTTTGTTACAAAGTCCTACCTTTTTGTTGTTGTTCTGTACAAACTTTTCATCATGTCCTGATTCCTTCCAGGACTAGAGTTTAGTTAATTAACCTCCACCTGGTTGATTAGAGCTGTAGATGGAAGCTTCTGTCTCCCGCTAGCTGTGGTTAACCCCTCAGGGTTTGTTACTAAGCAATCTATTTACTGCATTTAACCTTTTTTTCCCTTGTCCAGGGTCGCACTGGGTTGCGGGAATGAGGCTGTGCAATTCAGTTTTTTCTCCCACTGGTCAGTCTCGATTCCAGTCGCGATTTTCAGAGACATCTGTGCAAGTCTCTGTGCAGATGTCAATATAGGTCGCGGCCCGAAATCGCAAAGGTAGTGCGAAACTGCCTTTTTGAAGTTGGTGCGGTGCCGCGGATACAGCGTTGCACCGATTAGGGCGGTGCGTTTGCCGCCTATTTTACATGCGATTTGGCTGGTCAAGTCACATGAAAAAAACGCACCAGTGTGATCCAGGGCTATGGGTTGGTTTGCTGAATAGTGCGCAAACCCTGTGGAGAGGTTATCTATTAGTGTTTACCAATTCTCAGAGCGAACATGCTTCAGGCCCTTCAATAAGAAGACATGGATGAACATGACTGTGTGAATCTTGCTTTGATTAAGCAACCAGAGATGAGGATGATGATACCTCTCAGGTTGTCTTATTGATTTAACAAGTAGCCAATACACTCAAAAGAGTTATTCCCACTTACCCTGGGAAGGGTTTAAAATTATCTGGCAAGGAGCAGTCTCATAGCTTTCCCAAGCAGACATCCCTCTTCAGGCTCCATAAGAAGAATACATGGATGGGCATGACAGTATGTATCTCACTGGCTCAAGCAGCCAGGGAAAAAGATGACACCTAAAAGGTTGTCACATCCAAGAAACACATTGCCTATACATTCTAAAGGAGTGTTTTCTGCTCACCCTGTGAAAGGGTTATCTGCTCTGGCAGTAAGAAGCCGCCTAACCATACCAGGTGAAGCAGCCCATTTTCCAAATGGACATGACTGCATACATTCTGCTTTGTTCAAGCAACCAAGGATAAGGATGACGACACCTAACATGTGTCGCATTCATTAAACATGTGGTCAATACAAGTCTCCAAGCCTTCCCAAGCAAACAATCTGCTTCCGATCCTTCCAAAGAGAAACAGACGAATATGACTGCAGGGATGTTGCCTAGGTCAAGCAACCTAGGATAAAGATGACAATGACACCTAACCAGTTGTCACAATTAAGCAGGTGGTCAAGACGCTCTAAAGAAATTACTAGATTCGTCTCGTGCGGGGACCGTCTGTTTGGCAATGTCCAGCCTTCTTTCAGGGCCTTTTCAGGCCAATCGATTCTCTCCTAAACAGAAAGATGAGGACGACCTGTGTCCAGATTGGTAAGGTTGGTGAAATGCCTTTATATAGAAGTGAAGCTTTGGAAATATTTTAAGTACTTCCAGAAAACAGCTGGATGTGGAATGGATCAAAAGCTTGTTCGTCAAGATTGGAGTATATCGTCACAGCAGAATGTCAAAGCTATGCCCTTTTGAACGAATAGAGGTCCAGGGGTTGGGATCACCCCTTTGGTCAGTATGTGTCTCTTGTGGGATTGGCCATATACATGACCTTACCATCAGAAGATGTGACCTTCAAGGACAAACGCTATCACTGCATTTTTTTCGTAGTCGCAGAAGGTCAAGCTAAAATTTAATAGTGGCCAGTTTGGCTTCCTGCCACAAAATGAAGGTCTACTGAATTAAAGAAAACCAAAAACTCAAGAGTCAGTTTCCACGTTCACTCTCACGCCAGAGAGCTTCTGCGTTTTCTGGCTGGAAATCCAGGAAAGACAGAGAAGCCAATGCATAAACCAAGAAGTCAGTGAAACTTCCATGCCAGGATGCTTTCTGTTATTTTGGGATTGTGCCACCCATACATGCCCTAGGGGCACTATGTGGTTCCTCTGTGGACATAGGTACGGCTTTGGTGATTGACACGTTGTCCCCTAAGGCAAGCATTTTGGGCCATATTTGGAGATCTTTCGTCCTTCATGTCTCAGATTGAGCCATAGAAATCGCCTCACTCCAGCAGCTCAGGTAGGCTCAGTTTAACTCTCGCTCCCATTCAAGCCAGGTTTCTGGACCAGTGGCCTAAACTTGTGGTCGAAGAAACTAACCGTCTGCAATGTTATTCCCTACAGACGACCTGGTGGTGCAGTCAGACACCAGCCAGTGTAGGGGAGCCCTACTTCAAGAACGATGAGCTCAGGGCCAATGGCCTTGTGTCAAGGATCCAAGACTCCGTCCTGGAGTTGAGGGCAGCCTTTTCCGGCTCTTAGCCTTCAGTCACCTCACCCAGGGTAAGCCTGTCCTGGGAAAGTTGGACAGCACAACGACTGTGGCCTACATCTGGAAACAAGGCTCAATCTCTCACTTCTGAAGTTTTCTCTAATTCTAGAATTCACCCAAGTCAATCCTCCCAACAATCTGCGACCCATGTGCCTGGTTGGAAGAATCTTCAGGTGAACTACTTGTCCAGGACAAGTCTGGATGACAATGGATGATCCAGGCTTTGGCGAGTTTTCCAAGAAATAACAGAGCTTGGTGTTTCTTCTGTCAGAGTTACATTCCCAGTCGGCACTAAGTTGCTGAAGTTCCATTCCAGGGCCCAGGATCCACAAGCTCTCAGAGTGGAGGTGCTGACCACAAAAGATTGCCAAGACGGTTTATGCCTTTTTCTGCTGCTCCCTCTGATTCGCAGCTTCCAGCTAAGGCTGGGGCGAGGGAAGGTGACAGTTCTGGTACCCGCTACTTACAGTATCCTTATGAGTGTCAAGGAGTGACTCCCTCTGCCTGGTAGATCAAATCTTCTCCAGTCCCATTCATCCGGCATCCGACAGGCTCAGCCTGATTGCCGGGGTCTGGAGAGGCAGAGGCTAATGGATGTTGAATGCTCTGTGAAGATTTGAATAATCTTACGAAACAAGAAAGGACAGCTCTAAGCATACCTATAGTAGAACATGACATATATGCCCAGTATATTCGCTGATCAAGATTTTACACTGGACTCTTCAGAAGCCTGCTCTGAATGCCTACAGGCATGACTTGACTTAGTTCTATGCGCAAGCATGCTATAGGCATGCATTTTGGCCATCTATGTCTTCACCGGCATTCAGCGGGCTTCCAACGCTTAATTATTTCATCAGATGCCTTCAATCACCCTGTGGTACCTCTCACTGAAACTGATTTACTGGTGGCAATTACATCAGCATTGGTGTCCTTGGGGTTTAGAGAACCCACACTCGCGTACTTCCCAGACAGGATGGTGCTCATGCCAATGCTCAAATTTGTGCCTGAACTGACCTTCAGAGTTCATACCACACAAGAGGTTTTCCTTCTACATTCCCTTTGGGGAGTACTCAAGAAGTTAGCCCATCGGATGTGGGCTAAGCTCTAAAATATTTAGTCAAGGCGACTCCTGCCATCAGGAAGTCTGTGCATCTGTTTGTCATTTTCAGGTGGAACACATAATGATTTTATGGCTTCCAGCAAGATTATTATCTCTTGGTTGGTAAACTCATCTCCTTGGCCTGCAGGTCGCAGGGCTGGCTGTGCCAGGAGAATCACGGCACTGCCACTAGAAGGGTCCGGACCTTGAGAGTGACAGCAGGCCGGGTGTCTCAAACTATCTGCAATCCAAAATATTCATATTCATGGCTTAATGACAATTGAGTTTGTCAGAGGCATCATGGCTTCTGTTACTGTTTTAGTCAGAGTTGTAGAGTGTGTAGCATTATCCCTCCCCTGTTTTGGCTAGTTAATTCCCAGCTGTGCTGACATGGAGCCGTCAGGAAAACGGAAAATTTAATTTAAATACTTACCGTTTCCTGACGAGCTCCATGTCAGCACAGTACCCGCCCAGTTAAGTAGTAATAGTTATGAAATGCTGAGGCTGAGGTGAGTGAAAAATGTATAGTTAAGTCCTGATTACGTAGGGGTGGGCGAGGCTTCACCCAGCTGTGCTGACATGGAGCTCGTCAGGAAAGGAAAATTACGGTAAGTATTTGAATAAAATTTTCCGTTATTAATGCTGCTGTCAATGCGCTCACAAAAGTATTACATTTCATATATATTCAGATTATCAAATTCAAACTGTAACTTGAAGTCACTTGAGTGTTTAGAAAAAAAAATCCATAAACTTTATGCTGTTAGTAAACTACTTGAGATAGTTATTTTATTGTAAGCTGCAGATATAACAATATTGAAAATTACTCTTGAAATTAAAAAGAAAAGCTTATATGAGCTTATATTTTGGTGACTGAGTTTACATATACTTTAATGGCAATAAATCGTGAAAGAAAATAGGGAGCTTGGAAGTGCTCTAGGGACATGTATCAAGGTAAAAAAGAAAATTAAAATTTTTGAGAAATCGAGTGGGCATATTGCATCTGGAATTAAAATTGTAGTGTTTTAAAGTCGAAGATTAAAAACAGAATTTTTTTTACAATTTGGCACTACAGTTCTTAACCATTTCAAGAATTTACCCCCTTCCTGACCAGAGCATTTTTTGCGATTCAGCACTGCGTCGATTTAGCTGACAATTGTGCGGTCGTGCGTTGGTGTACCCAAACAAAATTTACGTCCTTTTTTTTCCCACAAATAGAGCTTTCTTTTGCTGGTATTTGATCACCTCTGCGGTTTTATTTTTTGCGCTATAAACAAAAAAAGAATGACAATTTTGAAAAAAAAAATATATTTTTTTGCTATAATAAATATCCCCCAAAAATATATATATAAAAAGATTTTTTTCCTCAGTTTAGGCCGATGTGTATTCTTCTACATATTTTTGGTAAAAAAAAATCGCAATAAGTGTATATTGATTGGTTTGCGCAAAAGTTATAGCGTCTACAAAATAGGGAATAGATTTATGGCATTTTTATTATTTTTATTTTTTTTACTAGTAATGGCGGCGATCTACGATTTTTATTGGGACTACGACATTATGGCGGACACATCGGACACTTTTCACACTATTTTGGGACCATTGTCATTTATACAGCGAACAGTGCTATAAATAGCCACTGATTACTGTACAAATGACACTGGCAGGGAAGGGGTTAAACACTAGGGGCGCTCAAGGGGTTAAGTGTTGGTATAGTTATACATACACACCGTGCATGTATAGTGGGGGCGCTGACCACAGTGCTATATTAGAAACCTGTGAAACAATAATTAAGATACCTGCATATATATACCACACTATGAAAGTGTGGAAAAATAACAAATTACAAAGTGTAACACCAACCCAAGTGTGTAATCAAAAAACCATAGGAGCTGTGACTCATCAAACAGAGCTATGTGAAATTGAAATGCACTTAAATGAATTGACACCCCTGCTGGTCGGTGTCAAATTTGAAAAACACAAAATACAACATAAGTGTCCTTGATAAAAGTCCAAATGAATAGTGAACAGTGATATTCCAACAGTTCATAACATTCAGTAATAGGATGAAGCTTGAATGTACTTGATCCAAAAATCAGAAATATATCTTGATGTGATAGCCTCCACCAACTTAGTATGTGACACCCAATAGTGCTCAAAGAAGATTGGCCGCTTACCAGATCATATTGACTCGTTTAATTAAAAAGGAGTCAAAAGCGCTTGTTGCAAGTGGCACTTGCTAATATGAGTAGAGATTTCATACATGGAACTGAGATTCCCTGCCTCCTGGAGGCTCGATCATGCATATGCGGGACACAAAAGAGAGAAAACAACAATAGTGTAATCTCGTTTAATAAAAAATAGTAAAAAAAATGGACAGACAAATGCCCCCTTACTTGAATAGTGCCACAGACCCGGCACTGAGGCTGGATAGCTTAGACAAGCGGAGGAGGCAGGGAAGCTCAGTTCCATGTATGAAATCTCTACTCACCACACTTTCACCAGCTTCCACGTACCCTCCCCCTGTACTGTACCATCCCGCCCCCTGTACTTTGTCCACTTACCCTCCCCTGTACTGTGTTCTCCTGCTCTCCCTGTACTGTGCGCTCCTGTCCCCTGTACTGTGCCCATTTACCCTCCCCTGTACCCTCTCTTCACCGTGGTTAATAACCCCACAAATGATTCGAAATTTGAACAAGTGCTCTTAGGCCGGACATACATGGATCAAAATTCAGCCAGTTCAGCAGGGACTGTTCAAATTTTGACCCATGTATGTGCTAGCTAGTTTTACACAATTTGCTCTATTGACTTGTGTGAAACCAGCCTGTGTTTTTTTTTGCACCTGATCAGTGCCGCCAGCTTAAGCCAGCAACACTGATCATTGTATTCTGCCAGCAGCGAAGGCTCCCTCACTGGCAGAACACAAAAGCTCTGTGAGAGTGATTCCCCTATTCACATTAAATGGGGGAATTGGCATAGGTTGAACGAAAAAGAATGTATGACCTTCATTAAAATTAAAAATGTTAATTGAAATTCTACTAGTGTATGGGACAGCTTTACCTTTAGCTGTACTCTTAGGAAAATTTCTGGAAAATTACCTTTGGCTTTCCAACTTAATATAATTTTTTCTGAATAATATTAACCCTGTACTGTACTGGGTAATACAACACAGTTCTTTATAAATATCTTTCCTGACGGCTCCATGTCAGCACAGCTGAGCGCTGTCAGCACAGCTGGGTGAGGCCCCACCCACCCCTATGCAATCAGGACTTAACTATTAATTTTTTACTCAACTCGGCCTCAGCGTTCTTTTCTTTTCCTCCTACGTGCAGGACGTGGGTGTACTCCTCTACCTGGCTGGTCTAAAGGGCTGGCCGTCCATCCATACGTGTGGATTAAGCTGGATGCAGTCCCTGGTGTCTCGTCTAAATTACCATAATTCAGGGAGCCCCGCTGCTGGTCCTCGGGGCGGCTTTATCATAGCTAACAGCCATGTTTGGTGTCCGCAAGGTCCATAAAGTGAACAGTGGTAATAGCAGAGTGCTCCCCTATGCACGCGCACCCGTGCTGTGCCAGTGTCAACGGTCGGATGACGGAGGTTGGGTGAGCTAAATGCTTTGTATCCAAATGTATGCTGCATTACTGGAATTGTTGTACCTTGCGCCCTGCAGCCACTATACATAGTCTGAACTCCTCCACTGGGGGTACTCTGCATAACAGGTACACAAAGTAACACTTTGTCTGTTTACACATGGCAACAATCTGTTGGTGGCTTCTCATGTTTGCTTTAATGTTGTGCCATTATGCCCCTTCAAAGACCAGCATTTCCAGAAAAGGTAGAGGAGTCACCTGCAATGTCTACTAGAGCCAGCCATGGCTTGTTGGAATATGGGATATCCCTTTGTTTTTCTATGTGATCTTTGGATTTCCTCAAAAAAAAAAAAGAAGAGTATTGAGAAGCATGTTTATGATGTCTACAATTCCCTTGGTTTGTGTACACTACAGGAGATTATTGTAATTTTGTTACAAAGTCCTACCTTTTTGTTGTTGTTCTGTACAAACTTTTCATCATGTCCTGATTCCTTCCAGGACTAGAGTTTAGTTAATTAACCTCCACCTGGTTGATTAGAGCTGTAGATGGAAGCTTCTGTCTCCCGCTAGCTGTGGTTAACCCCTCAGGGTTTGTTACTAAGCAATCTATTTACTGCATTTAACCTTTTTTTCCCTTGTCCAGGGTCGCACTGGGTTGCGGGAATGAGGCTGTGCAATTCAGTTTTTTCTCCCACTGGTCAGTCTCGATTCCAGTCGCGATTTTCAGAGACATCTGTGCAAGTCTCTGTGCAGATGTCAATATAGGTCGCGGCCCGAAATCGCAAAGGTAGTGCGAAACTGCCTTTTTGAAGTTGGTGCGGTGCCGCGGATACAGCGTTGCACCGATTAGGGCGGTGCGTTTGCCGCCTATTTTACATGCGATTTGGCTGGTCAAGTCACATGAAAAAAACGCACCAGTGTGATCCAGGGCTATGGGTTGGTTTGCTGAATAGTGCGCAAACCCTGTGGAGAGGTTATCTATTAGTGTTTACCAATTCTCAGAGCGAACATGCTTCAGGCCCTTCAATAAGAAGACATGGATGAACATGACTGTGTGAATCTTGCTTTGATTAAGCAACCAGAGATGAGGATGATGATACCTCTCAGGTTGTCTTATTGATTTAACAAGTAGCCAATACACTCAAAAGAGTTATTCCCACTTACCCTGGGAAGGGTTTAAAATTATCTGGCAAGGAGCAGTCTCATAGCTTTCCCAAGCAGACATCCCTCTTCAGGCTCCATAAGAAGAATACATGGATGGGCATGACAGTATGTATCTCACTGGCTCAAGCAGCCAGGGAAAAAGATGACACCTAAAAGGTTGTCACATCCAAGAAACACATTGCCTATACATTCTAAAGGAGTGTTTTCTGCTCACCCTGTGAAAGGGTTATCTGCTCTGGCAGTAAGAAGCCGCCTAACCATACCAGGTGAAGCAGCCCATTTTCCAAATGGACATGACTGCATACATTCTGCTTTGTTCAAGCAACCAAGGATAAGGATGACGACACCTAACATGTGTCGCATTCATTAAACATGTGGTCAATACAAGTCTCCAAGCCTTCCCAAGCAAACAATCTGCTTCCGATCCTTCCAAAGAGAAACAGACGAATATGACTGCAGGGATGTTGCCTAGGTCAAGCAACCTAGGATAAAGATGACAATGACACCTAACCAGTTGTCACAATTAAGCAGGTGGTCAAGACGCTCTAAAGAAATTACTAGATTCGTCTCGTGCGGGGACCGTCTGTTTGGCAATGTCCAGCCTTCTTTCAGGGCCTTTTCAGGCCAATCGATTCTCTCCTAAACAGAAAGATGAGGACGACCTGTGTCCAGATTGGTAAGGTTGGTGAAATGCCTTTATATAGAAGTGAAGCTTTGGAAATATTTTAAGTACTTCCAGAAAACAGCTGGATGTGGAATGGATCAAAAGCTTGTTCGTCAAGATTGGAGTATATCGTCACAGCAGAATGTCAAAGCTATGCCCTTTTGAACGAATAGAGGTCCAGGGGTTGGGATCACCCCTTTGGTCAGTATGTGTCTCTTGTGGGATTGGCCATATACATGACCTTACCATCAGAAGATGTGACCTTCAAGGACAAACGCTATCACTGCATTTTTTTCGTAGTCGCAGAAGGTCAAGCTAAAATTTAATAGTGGCCAGTTTGGCTTCCTGCCACAAAATGAAGGTCTACTGAATTAAAGAAAACCAAAAACTCAAGAGTCAGTTTCCACGTTCACTCTCACGCCAGAGAGCTTCTGCGTTTTCTGGCTGGAAATCCAGGAAAGACAGAGAAGCCAATGCATAAACCAAGAAGTCAGTGAAACTTCCATGCCAGGATGCTTTCTGTTATTTTGGGATTGTGCCACCCATACATGCCCTAGGGGCACTATGTGGTTCCTCTGTGGACATAGGTACGGCTTTGGTGATTGACACGTTGTCCCCTAAGGCAAGCATTTTGGGCCATATTTGGAGATCTTTCGTCCTTCATGTCTCAGATTGAGCCATAGAAATCGCCTCACTCCAGCAGCTCAGGTAGGCTCAGTTTAACTCTCGCTCCCATTCAAGCCAGGTTTCTGGACCAGTGGCCTAAACTTGTGGTCGAAGAAACTAACCGTCTGCAATGTTATTCCCTACAGACGACCTGGTGGTGCAGTCAGACACCAGCCAGTGTAGGGGAGCCCTACTTCAAGAACGATGAGCTCAGGGCCAATGGCCTTGTGTCAAGGATCCAAGACTCCGTCCTGGAGTTGAGGGCAGCCTTTTCCGGCTCTTAGCCTTCAGTCACCTCACCCAGGGTAAGCCTGTCCTGGGAAAGTTGGACAGCACAACGACTGTGGCCTACATCTGGAAACAAGGCTCAATCTCTCACTTCTGAAGTTTTCTCTAATTCTAGAATTCACCCAAGTCAATCCTCCCAACAATCTGCGACCCATGTGCCTGGTTGGAAGAATCTTCAGGTGAACTACTTGTCCAGGACAAGTCTGGATGACAATGGATGATCCAGGCTTTGGCGAGTTTTCCAAGAAATAACAGAGCTTGGTGTTTCTTCTGTCAGAGTTACATTCCCAGTCGGCACTAAGTTGCTGAAGTTCCATTCCAGGGCCCAGGATCCACAAGCTCTCAGAGTGGAGGTGCTGACCACAAAAGATTGCCAAGACGGTTTATGCCTTTTTCTGCTGCTCCCTCTGATTCGCAGCTTCCAGCTAAGGCTGGGGCGAGGGAAGGTGACAGTTCTGGTACCCGCTACTTACAGTATCCTTATGAGTGTCAAGGAGTGACTCCCTCTGCCTGGTAGATCAAATCTTCTCCAGTCCCATTCATCCGGCATCCGACAGGCTCAGCCTGATTGCCGGGGTCTGGAGAGGCAGAGGCTAATGGATGTTGAATGCTCTGTGAAGATTTGAATAATCTTACGAAACAAGAAAGGACAGCTCTAAGCATACCTATAGTAGAACATGACATATATGCCCAGTATATTCGCTGATCAAGATTTTACACTGGACTCTTCAGAAGCCTGCTCTGAATGCCTACAGGCATGACTTGACTTAGTTCTATGCGCAAGCATGCTATAGGCATGCATTTTGGCCATCTATGTCTTCACCGGCATTCAGCGGGCTTCCAACGCTTAATTATTTCATCAGATGCCTTCAATCACCCTGTGGTACCTCTCACTGAAACTGATTTACTGGTGGCAATTACATCAGCATTGGTGTCCTTGGGGTTTAGAGAACCCACACTCGCGTACTTCCCAGACAGGATGGTGCTCATGCCAATGCTCAAATTTGTGCCTGAACTGACCTTCAGAGTTCATACCACACAAGAGGTTTTCCTTCTACATTCCCTTTGGGGAGTACTCAAGAAGTTAGCCCATCGGATGTGGGCTAAGCTCTAAAATATTTAGTCAAGGCGACTCCTGCCATCAGGAAGTCTGTGCATCTGTTTGTCATTTTCAGGTGGAACACATAATGATTTTATGGCTTCCAGCAAGATTATTATCTCTTGGTTGGTAAACTCATCTCCTTGGCCTGCAGGTCGCAGGGCTGGCTGTGCCAGGAGAATCACGGCACTGCCACTAGAAGGGTCCGGACCTTGAGAGTGACAGCAGGCCGGGTGTCTCAAACTATCTGCAATCCAAAATATTCATATTCATGGCTTAATGACAATTGAGTTTGTCAGAGGCATCATGGCTTCTGTTACTGTTTTAGTCAGAGTTGTAGAGTGTGTAGCATTATCCCTCCCCTGTTTTGGCTAGTTAATTCCCAGCTGTGCTGACATGGAGCCGTCAGGAAAACGGAAAATTTAATTTAAATACTTACCGTTTCCTGACGAGCTCCATGTCAGCACAGTACCCGCCCAGTTAAGTAGTAATAGTTATGAAATGCTGAGGCTGAGGTGAGTGAAAAATGTATAGTTAAGTCCTGATTACGTAGGGGTGGGCGAGGCTTCACCCAGCTGTGCTGACATGGAGCTCGTCAGGAAAGGAAAATTACGGTAAGTATTTGAATAAAATTTTCCGTTATTAATGCTGCTGTCAATGCGCTCACAAAAGTATTACATTTCATATATATTCAGATTATCAAATTCAAACTGTAACTTGAAGTCACTTGAGTGTTTAGAAAAAAAAATCCATAAACTTTATGCTGTTAGTAAACTACTTGAGATAGTTATTTTATTGTAAGCTGCAGATATAACAATATTGAAAATTACTCTTGAAATTAAAAAGAAAAGCTTATATGAGCTTATATTTTGGTGACTGAGTTTACATATACTTTAATGGCAATAAATCGTGAAAGAAAATAGGGAGCTTGGAAGTGCTCTAGGGACATGTATCAAGGTAAAAAAGAAAATTAAAATTTTTGAGAAATCGAGTGGGCATATTGCATCTGGAATTAAAATTGTAGTGTTTTAAAGTCGAAGATTAAAAACAGAATTTTTTTTACAATTTGGCACTACAGTTCTTAACCATTTCAAGAATTTACCCCCTTCCTGACCAGAGCATTTTTTGCGATTCAGCACTGCGTCGATTTAGCTGACAATTGTGCGGTCGTGCGTTGGTGTACCCAAACAAAATTTACGTCCTTTTTTTTCCCACAAATAGAGCTTTCTTTTGCTGGTATTTGATCACCTCTGCGGTTTTATTTTTTGCGCTATAAACCAAAAAAGAATGACAATTTTGAAAAAAAAAATATATTTTTTTGCTATAATAAATATCCCCCAAAAATATATATATAAAAAGATTTTTTTCCTCAGTTTAGGCCGATGTGTATTCTTCTACATATTTTTGGTAAAAAAAAATCGCAATAAGTGTATATTGATTGGTTTGCGCAAAAGTTATAGCGTCTACAAAATAGGGAATAGATTTATGGCATTTTTATTATTTTTATTTTTTTTACTAGTAATGGCGGCGATCTACGATTTTTATTGGGACTACGACATTATGGCGGACACATCGGACACTTTTCACACTATTTTGGGACCATTGTCATTTATACAGCGATCAGTGCTATAAATAGCCACTGATTACTGTACAAATGACACTGGCAGGGAAGGGGTTAAACACTAGGGGCGCTCAAGGGGTTAAGTGTTGGTATAGTTATACATACACACCGTGCATGTATAGTGGGGGCGCTGACCACAGTGCTATATTAGAAACCTGTGAAACAATAATTAAGATACCTGCATATATATACCACACTATGAAAGTGTGGAAAAATAACAAATTACAAAGTGTAACACCAACCCAAGTGTGTAATCAAAAAACCATAGGAGCTGTGACTCATCAAACAGAGCTATGTGAAATTGAAATGCACTTAAATGAATTGACACCCCTGCTGGTCGGTGTCAAATTTGAAAAACACAAAATACAACATAAGTGTCCTTGATAAAAGTCCAAATGAATAGTGAACAGTGATATTCCAACAGTTCATAACATTCAGTAATAGGATGAAGCTTGAATGTACTTGATCCAAAAATCAGAAATATATCTTGATGTGATAGCCTCCACCAACTTAGTATGTGACACCCAATAGTGCTCAAAGAAGATTGGCCGCTTACCAGATCATATTGACTCGTTTAATTAAAAAGGAGTCAAAAGCGCTTGTTGCAAGTGGCACTTGCTAATATGAGTAGAGATTTCATACATGGAACTGAGATTCCCTGCCTCCTGGAGGCTCGATCATGCATATGCGGGACACAAAAGAGAGAAAACAACAATAGTGTAATCTTGTTTAATAAAAAATAGTAAAAAAAATGGACAGACAAATGCCCCCTTACTTGAATAGTGCCACAGACCCAGCACTGAGGCTGGATAGCTTAGACAAGCGGAGGAGGCAGGGAAGCTCAGTTCCATGTATGAAATCTCTACTCATATTAGCAAGTGCCACTTGCAACAAGCGCTTTTGACTCCTTTTTAATTAAACGAGTCAATATGATCTGGTAAGCGGCCAATCTTCTTTGAGCACTATTGGGTGTCACATACTAAGTTGGTGGAGGCTATCACATCAAGACATATTTCTGATTTTTGGATCAAGTACATTCAAGCTTCATCCTATTACTGAATGTTATGAACTGTTGGAATATCACTGTTCACTATTCATTTGGACGATTATCAATGACACTTATGTTGTATTTTGCGTTTTTCAAATTTGACACCGACCAGCAGGGGTGTCAATTCATTTAAGTGCATTTCAATTTCACATAGCTCTGTTTGATGAGTCACAGCTCCTATGGTTTTTTGATTACACACTTGGGTTGGTGTTACACTTTGTAATTTGTTATTTTTCCACACTTTCATAGTGTGGTATATATGCAGGTATCTTAATTATTGTTTCACAGGTTTCTAATATAGCACTGTGGTCAGCGCCCCCACTATACATGCACGGTGTGTATGTATAACTATACCAATTGTTCTGTTTCAAGATTTATCCATTTTTGAAATTTGGGGATAGCAGCTTTATTTCTGACTATTGAATATTAGCGCGAGATTGCCCATTTACCCTAAGGGGTTAAGTGTGTCCTAGGGAGTGATTCTAACTGTGGGGGGGATGGGCTAACACTGACATGACAGTAGATCCCTGTCATGTCACTATATAGAACAGGGAAATGCCTTGTTTACATAGGCATCTCCCTGTTCTGCCACTCTGTCTCATGATCGCGGGCACGCTCCCACGGCGGGTGCATGCGCGCACCGTTTGGCGGCGCGCATGCAAGAAAGGCAACAAAATCAAAGGGACTGTTGTGGTTTTCCTAAAGAACAATAATAATAATAATAATAATAATAATACATTTAAAAATTTACTGGCAGAAATTTGAAAGTCCAGTAGGCCTCAAGGGTGACGTGAACTACTGCATTTGTGAACCTTTCAGAGAAGAACACATGAACACATGTTTTTCCAATATTCAATGGATCACCTATCTGTGATTTTACAAGCAGATGTTGGGACAGGGATTTGCCTGGACAATAGGGTCCCTTGTCACATAAACCAGAATTTTTGTTATAGGCCATTGTCGAATAGACTCCGAAAAGCAACGCAAATAGGTGGATAAGCCTGAGAAGTTACTGTGACTAACAGTTAAAACTAGAGCAAATATTCCCATTGTTTCAGAGGGTAAGACTGCCCCTAAAGTAAAGCAACCAGTTTACTCAGCTTGCTCCCCAAACATTGGCATAATAAACGCTGGTTAATTCTTCAACCAAAGTCTGATTTTAACAACCAGAGAAGCATACAAACATCCATGTTTTGTATCAATTTTTCTTATATATCTGTATATATAGATATATCACCATAAGTGATGCCTATGCCATGTTCTCAGACATTTTAGGAACACACCTGGATACATGTTACATTAGAAAGACGCATGATATTCAAAGTAAGAACATATATTGATATGTAATGAATGAAAAATTATGTTTAGATTATCAAATGACATTTTAGGTCATAGGGAAAAATATGATTTTAGTATCTGTTGACCTAGGGACTGTGTTAGAAGAATAAATATAGATACCAATGTGATTTTATAAATAGAAATGTTTTAAAGAGTTAATTAGCAGCATGAAATACGTCAAATTGTGATTATAGAATATAAAAGGAGCCTACGTTTAGAAATGACCACATATTCAAAATATATAGATAAATATTGAATGTTATATTGATTGACATATAATCTGTACCCTGTTTAGAAAAAAACAGATTATAGATATATTTGTAGACAGGAATATAAAACAAATTATGTTATGTGAATGAATCAAAAAGTATATTAGAAGTATGTTATATATACCGGATTACCAGAAGATTAAAATCCATATATATTCTTCCCACAATATACAAATTATACACATTCTGAAAATAGAATATATAAACTTAAAGAATTGATGTCCCAGTGGTTGAAAGTGGTATTGCTTGAGGATCATTAAGTTGTCAACCTGTAGTGTCCAGACACTTTTGCACAATAACTCCCACATCTGCAGCCACCAATGAGTTGTAGACACCCGTTCCTGGGCAGAACTTAGTATAATTTTTATAATCTTATTGTCCAGAGACAATATTTAAGGGAAGAAAAATTAGATGAGGAGGAGAGGAGACTCACCGGGACACTCACGGAGGACTCGCACACACGCACTCACTCCCACCGGCCGGGGAGAGACACTCAGGGACCCACCCTGAGGGGCACACTGGGAGATCCACACTCTCAGACAGACTGACACCCATGCACCATGCATGAGGACATATTCTTACACTCATGAAGATTCCTAGAAACCCCGATACCTGAAAGCCACGGCAGCCATCTTAACTCTGGTCACTTGCCAGTAGGAAATTGCCATTATGGAAAGGGTAGATATGCCATTTTTGATTTTATCTTGAATTCATTGTTGTTCTCAAAAATATTGAAGTATTGAATATTCTGCAAGTATGATTTATTCTCATTAACCAACAACTGGTGGATGTTTTTTGTAAAGATTCAATTTTTCATTATATTTTTCTTTTTGCATAGTTCCAATCTTAGTGACAAAACAAACGTCCAATTTATTTCACATTGTTAACCACTTACTTACCTGCAGTATAGTAACGGTTGGATGTGTGAAATACAGACGTTCTGTTTCATTGTCAATTATATAAGGTTGTTGAACCTATTGAGAATTGATCATGACAGCATTATGTCTTAGGGACTGTATGCCCATTTTGTGGGTAATTTTATTGATTTTGTAGTCATTCATGTAACGCAATTGGTATTTTAATTTCATGTAAATATTTGCGTTTTGTCAACCAATAAATGTAGCTATTTTGTATGATCACACGTCTCCGTGAATATGTTTCATATTATAGACTGTATTATATAGATTGACTTGTATTCAAAAATATCTTTCGTTAAAAAGAACTTAAAATTAATATTGTGCGGGCAAAACTGTCCCTTAAAAAGCACAACATATTATGGAGGCACTGCTGAGATAACGTCAATGTTTTGTACAAGATCAATCATAGTTATGGTGGTGACATAAATAAATATTTGGCATAAAATTATTAATTATTATTAATTTTCATTTAATTTTTACATTTTGTTTGCCTAAAAATGTCTGGTCGAAGTGAATTTTATGTTAATGGGGATTATAAAGAGTCAGACCTTAGTGGTAAAATGAGTACTCAGGGAAAGTTGGTACTTATACAGGAATCGCTGGAAAGTATTTCTAAATTTGAAATGGTGGATCATGTCAGAAAAAGATTGTCTGATGCGACTGATCTAAAAGCACACATTAAAGACTGTAAAAACCGCGCCCGTCATTCAGTAAAAGACGTGTGGAACGCGGAAGGTCAAATCTATGTGCTAAAAGACAGCTCCTCTGAGACGAAGGAAATAAAAAGGCTTGATTACAGCATTTTTGAATTATGCATTATCCAGATGCAGCTTTATATAAAGTTTAAAAGTCAAAATACCCAACCGGAAACTGATAGGTTAAAATCCCAGCCACATTTAACAGAAGAGGAATGTGAGCTCATTAAAAATAGAGAGAAGACCAAGGACAAGGCAGATTGTTATCACGAGTCTATAATGACAGTGCAAAATGAAACAGAACAGTTACAAGAGAACACTAAAATAACGCAGGACAAATGTCACAAGGTAAATAAAGGGTGGGAACAAGTAATAGAGCAGAGGGAGAGTTTTCTGCAGGAAAATGAGTCTCCTGACAAAAGTTGCCGAGTAATAAACAGTGGAAATTTAGAAAGTTGCAGAGTAATAAGCAGTGGAAATTTAAAAGAAGAAACAAATCAGCTTAGGTCAGGACAGGAATCCCTAATTAAGCAATCAGAAGAATTAGAAG
Organism: Rana muscosa; assembly: GCA_029206835.1. NCBI lineage: Eukaryota > Metazoa > Chordata > Amphibia > Anura > Ranidae > Rana > Rana muscosa. The sequence continues at coordinate 39,542,528 of CM055122.1, forward strand.
AACAAGTGAAGTTTGTGCCCCAGGGTAATGCTCAAACGCCTAACCCTGAAAATATAGAATCTGACCAAAATGTAATATCTGACTCTCAATCTGAAATGTGGAAGTTAGACCATGGAGAGGGATCAGAAAAAGAACCCTCATCCTACCCCAAGCCATCTGTAGAGCAAAAGGGGGTAAAAATTGAACCAACACATGAAAGTGGGTCTAATCAGTTTTCTCTGGGATCAGGGGAAAAGTCAGGTACCCCTAAACAGGACGCCTCAGAAATAATAAAAATTTTAAATGATGCTTTCCCAGTCTTTGATGAAGAGGGGTCTATGTGCGTCATTGACCACATCAAGGTTTATGAAAATACCTTATCAGCTTTAGGCCTAGGTGATGACCAGTCTAGGATTAATTTCTTACCGTGGGTATTTGAAACCAAACACCGTAGATTCTGCGAATCTTTAAAAGGTCTGTCTGGTACTTCATGGCAAGAAATTAAACACCGCTGTCATCTAGAATTTGGCCAGCACAAAAATGTTACAGTGGCCAGTGCGGCTATACAAAATCTGAGATGTGCCAGTAATCAAAGCCCCACAGAATTTTTGTCTGTGCTCAAAAGTGCTTACCACTTAGCAGAAAATGGGCCAGATTACAATCGCACTGAGTTTAAATCCATGTTCTTTGAGGCCCTATCTACCCACATAAAATTGAATTTAGCAAAAGACTACAAAGGGGGGTGCTCACTGGAGTACTTGGTAAAAGAGGGTAACAATTTGTACTCTATCCAGCAAACTGGTGAATACAAAGGAAGGCCTCAACCTATAACGCAAATTCTGGATAAAATTAATGTATCTCCTCAATTATTACAGTTTGAAACCCAGAAAATGACATGTGATGATATAGTCAGAGGAGACATGCCACAGAGTTTCCCCAGCGAGGGACCAGATACCCCACCAATTAGAAGGGGGGAGCAGAGACCACCCTTTAGAGGGGTATCCCAAAGACCACCTCAGGAGTATCTCCCAAGGTAACCAGACCCGAGGTTTAAGAGAAACTATAGGGTGTATCTCCAAAGGGTCAAATTTAAACTTAAAGGTAGAAACCCGCATTATTACCGGTCCAATTCGCCCCGGGGACCTACACAGGTAAATAGGGAGCACTCACAGGGTATGACACCCCTAAATCCTCAGAAAAATAGGGAGAAATTAAGGCCCAGACAACTATCCCAGAATCAGGACAGTGGTTCCGATGGGGATATGTCTGACCAAACTGAGCCAATAGTCCCCAGAAAATTCAGAAACTGGGTCCCAAAACCCTATTCTAATCAGCCTGTAGGCAACGCAGAAACCCAAATAAATCAAATTATGGATAGGTTGCACAGCTTCATTGCTGTACGGAACGTGAGTAATATTTTTTTCAAAGGGCAAATACTGTGGCCAGCCAAGGGCCACAGAGCCTTTGAAGCGCCTGTGTTAAAATAAATCAGAGGAATGCACTGGAAAGGTATAGGAGACAGAGGTTATAACACCATGTTTTTCCCCAGGTCACAGTAGTAGGATCTTGAAATCCCTAACTGGGATTTTGGTCGTTAGATATTAACTATTCTCCTATTTTTCAGTGGTCACTTCATTCCTCTGACATAAACAGGTCGCTCCAGACAGCTTAATTTCAAGAAGACGCAGAAGACGATAATTACAGAGGATGACCGAATCCTAAAGACATTGATATCAGAAGGCTTAAAAATGGTTTGATATTTTGGTAAAAGATGAGGAGTCACCCGCATAAGGTAGTTTGATTGCCTCAAATAAGTTGTATTGGGGGGGAAGATGTTATTTGTTTATTCCTCCCAAGTAGAGGGTTGACTATCGTGTCAAACATTTTGTTACTGACAGTAAATGTCACATGTAAAACTGAAATGTTTTTAATTTTTATCATTCCAGAACCGCTACAATTAAAAAAAAAAATGGTTCTGAAGATGTCAGTTAGTTATTAATGTCTGGTATCCACAGCTATAAACTAATGTCCTCATGTAATGAGCCCTAGAGCTTTGTCTCCCATAGCAAATGTTCAGACATTGTCTTGCAAGCCAGAGTGTTTAGTTAAAGGACTGATGACACAATGGGCTAAAGGGGAGGGCTCTGAGGAAGCCAGGATACCAGCCTGACACTGAGATTTCAAAACGCAGGTCATGTAAAAAAATAAAATAAAAAAAATTGTGTTTTTCTAATGGAATCCATTTTCCTAACAGGACTAAGATGTCCATAAGCTGGTCAACAGAACCGAGAGTCTGACATGTGTGAAACATCCAGAGAAGGAACCGTATGGAGAATCCAGAGACACCACTGATGGCTAGTCTGCACGGATAAAACCCACCAGGACGGCTAAGACCACAGGTGCCCGGAGTGATCCATTTCCCGCCAACCGACGGATGACGGCCTCAAGATGCACACATCAACCACATACCCATCTTGTTCTCAAAGAATTGCACCCATCTGCAGGTGTCAACACCCCTTGAATGCTATATTCAGTGTCCACAATCCGGATACAAGGCCGAATGAAGCAAGATTTCTTCAACCTTTTGCGTTTTGAAGTCTTCCAAACGACTTACGGCATTTGCAGACTTCAAAGGGGGGGATTATGTTGTGGTTTTCCTAAAGAATAATAATAATAATAATAATACATTTAAAAATTTACTGGCAGAAATTTGAAAGTCCAGTAGGCCTCAAGGGTGACGTCAACTACTGCACTTGTGAACCTTTCAGAGAAGAACACATGAACACATATTTTTCCAATATTCAATGGATCACCTATCTGTGATTTTACAAGCAGATGTTGGGACAGGGATTTGCCTGGACAATAGGGTCCCTTGTCACATAAACAAGAATTTTTGTTATAGGCCATTGTCGAATAGACTCAGAAAAGCAACGCAAATAGCTGGATAAGCCTGAGAAGTTACTGTGACTAACAGTTAAAACTAGAGCAAATATTCCCATTGTTTCAGAGGGTGAAGCCCCGTACACACGATCGGTTTGACTGATGAAAACCGTCCGATGGATGGTTTTCATCAGACCAACCGATCGTGTATGGTACCCATCGGTCTTTTTTCCATCGGTTGTAAAAAATAGTACTTGTTTTAAAATTTTCCGATGGATAAAAAACCGATGGGAATTTCCGATCGTCTATGGGCAAGTCCATCGGTTAAAAAACCCACGCATGCTCAGACTGAATTAGGAGACGGGAGCGCTCGTTCTGGTAAAACTAGCGTTCCTAATGGAGAGAGCACATTCGTCATTCTGCAAGTTATTGCTTCGTTTAATGCAGCGCATGTTTTGTTGCTTTAGAACGGTGTTTAAAATGTCATTTTGGCTGCAGATCTTTATCACGAGTTCTGACAAACGTATGTCTTTCTTCTTTCTTGTGATCTTAGGAATAATTAGTTTAATTCTTCAAGGCCGACCTCACAAATTACACCTTTTTTTTTTTTGTATTTTAATTTGTTGTGCATTTTTTGGTGTGTCAATTTCTCAGAACAACATATTTTTTTTTATCGTTTCCTCATGGAGGTTGGTGTCCCTTGTTATTAATTACACATTGTATTTATAAAATGTTATTGCTACTCAAAAAAAAAACACATCAGGCATGTATGTTGGCTGAAATCAAATTTCCATTTATTTTGGAAAAAAAGCAAACAAAAAACGAAGGGCAACTATTCAGAAATTAGCAGAAAATATCAAGTCATTAGATCCCAAATGCAGACCTGACTATGATGAATAATAAAATCAACAACAGCATGAAATCAGGAGCAGCAGCCAAAGACATACATCATCCCAAACTGTGGTACTCCATCAACCTGCAACTTCTGGATGAGCAGCTCGAGGCCAGAGAATCACCTCCTGCTCTTCCCGGTAGCCTTCCCTCCACGCTTCCCTGCAGTGTTCCCTCCACGGCCCCGTCCTCGCACCCTTGCAGGCTGGGCCACTGTGGGTGGTGATGTGGCAGGAGGAGGAGGAGAAGGAGGAGAGGGATTGGCCTAATGTGACAGATGGGTGGCCTCAGTCAGCAGCCCCCTCGCCCCCATGTGTACGGCCATGTATATGAGGTGCTCACAAAGGGCCCGTTGTCCCGCCTCCATTTGGAGCAACTTATCCGCCAGATAGCTGCTAAACCCCTCCGTAGGGTTGAGGGGGGCCCTCATGATGGTAGCAGCCTCCCGAATCATCTTTAGTGACTCCTCCTCCACTTGTGTCATCCGCCGTTGTTTTGGCGGTCTGACGTGGAGGGGAGGCACTTGGGAGACGGTGCTGCCACTAGGCCTGGGGACCTGCTGAGTCCCACTTGGCCCTGCCTCCTCCTGCCTGCCACACTCCTGAGCCTCTTCCTCCTGGCTTGCCTCATCCTGTTTATAAAATAAAATTAAAAATTTTATTATTTGGGGAATCTATCACCCACAATTTGGATATCATTACTGGTGCATATTGTTTTTTGGGGGGGGGGTGATATCATTTATGGCTAATCCAAACAGTTCAATACAATATTACTTAGTGGACAATGATTATCAGCATAAATACTATACCTGGCTGAAGATGCGAAGATCTGGCTCTTCAAGTTCAGGTGGCTCCTCCTCCGCCTCTGCAGGGGTGGAGGGAAGGGTGGAAGGAACGCTGAAGGGAAGGGTGGAAGAAAGGGTTGAGGGAAGGCTGGAAATAGATTCCCTGGCCTCGATCTGGTCATCCAGAAATTGAAGATGTCTGTAGTACCACAGCTTGGGCTTTACTACATCGTCGGCTGCTGCTCCTGATCTCTTTGACTGGCGCACTTCCTTGTATTTTTTTTATAGGAATTACGCAGGTTGTTGATTTTATTATTGATCATAGTGTAGTCTGCATCTGGGATCCATGGCTTCATATCCTCTGCTAATTTGCAAATAGTTGCCCGACGTACATCACTCTTGTGGTACGCTGGGTGTTTCAGTTCCTTATATTTTTCTATAAAAGTCAGCATCACCTCCGGCTCACGTAGTTTATGCATCTTTTTGGATCAGCAAGTAAAAAAACAAGTAAAAAAAAGAAAAGGATCAGATTTGATTCTCCTCAACTTATCACAATATTGCCCTTTACAATCATGAACCATTAATAGGCCACTGCAGGTCCGAGTTCCCTTCTTACCTTAGTTCAGTTCGTTTGTTCACTTCCGGTCGTCCTTACTCCGCGCATCCCTAATAACTTCTTTCCCCTTTTTATACCCTGCGCATGCGTGTAACTCCGCCCTCGTCGCCCACCCATGACGGACTTTTTCTGTATTTCCCTGCCCCTTAACGATCGACGCACAGTGTGAGACGGCGACATGTCGCAGACACAGGTGGCTTCTTTATTAGAAATTACCGATGAGGAAAGCCCGGAGGCGGAAACGTCCCGATCCAGTAAAAAAAAGATACAAGGCGACTAATATGTCTTTTTCTGAGATGGCGGAGATGGTGGACATTCTGCGGAGGAAGGATTACGACGGCAAGCATGGCCCATACGACACCCCTAATCTCCGGAAGTCACAAATTATGGACAAAGTGGCGAAGACTCTCTATAAAAAATATGGGGTCAGGAGATCCAAGGAACAACTCCGTAAAAGGTGGTCAGACCTGAAGCTCAGGGAGCCGGAGCAGTATAGGAAGCTTCTAAAAAGCATAGAAAAAAGTAAGTTTATTTTACTGTGTTCTTTCACATTGTAATATGTATTCTTCCATGTTTTGCAACATGTGCTTGGCTTGACTGGCTTCACATTTTAAAATGTCAACTTTTATGTTAAGTGGAGAGTCCACTTATTTGGTAAATGTGTGGTAAAAAAAAATTGCTGCTCTTCCCCTAAACATGTTTGGCACATATCCACGTAAACTACATGTGGGCATGCCTCATTTTACTTAAGCAATGTTTATCTACACACTGTTGGCTAGATGATGTGTTGTAAGTAAAACTAGAATGTGAATGAAAGGCTAAACTGTATTCTGGGTAAAGGAGATGACACTCCAGCAGTTGTGTACTCATTTTTTGTTCTTGATCAAGATACTATACTCTGGGCCACATGGCCAAATTTCTAAACGGTGTCACACACAGGTGGTCCAGTGGATAGCTTGGTGGTTATCCAAGTGTATTTGTGAGTGTCCTCAAAAATAACATGTTGCTTTGTTGAGTTTGCAAGATCTCATGTGTTCATCTTGAAACTCAGGGCCAAATATCAATTGTACCCCACTTCAAAACAATGAGAATCCATTTTCAGGCCTAAAAAGTCTGTGTGCTAAAGGATACATTATTTTTTAACCACTTGTCCCCCGCCCACTGTCAATTGACGGCGGGCGGAGGATACTCTCGTTCTGGGAGGACGTCATATGACGTCCTCCCTTTAAAACGAGCTAGGAGGCACGCGCCGCCGGCGGCGCGCGCGCGCCCGCCGCATTCACAAGGCCCCGGTGCGCGTGCCCGGCGGCCGCGATTGCCGCCGGGCACCCGCGATTGCCCGGGAAACGAGCAGGAAAGTGGATCTCTGTGTGTAAACACAGAGATCCACGTCCTGTGAGGGAGAGGGGACCGATGGTGTGTCCCTTGTACATAGGGACAACCATCGGTCACCTCCCCCAGTCAGTCCCCTCCCCCCACAGTAAGAACACTTTGAGGGAACATATTTAACCCCTTCCCGCCCCCTAGTGGTTAACCCCTTCCCTGCCAATCACATTTATACAGTAATCAATGCATTTTTATAGCAGGGATCGCTGTATAAATGTGAATGGTCCCAAAAATGTGTCAAAAGTGTCCGATGTGTCCGCCGCAATATCGCAGTCACAATAAAAAATCGCAGATCGCCGCCATTACTAATAAAAAAATAAAAAAATAAAAATGCTATAAATCTATCCCCTATTTTGTAGACGCTATAACTTTTGCGCAAACCAATTAATACGCGCTTATTGCGATTTTTTTTTTTACCAAAAATATGTAGAAGAATACGTATTGGCCTAAACTGAGGAAAATTTTATTTAAAAAAAAAATGGGTATTTATTATAGCAAAAAGTAAAAAATAGTGTTTTTTTTCCAAACTGGACGCTTTTCTTTTGTTTATAGCGCAAAAAATAAAAACCGCAGAGGTGATCAAATACCACCAAAAGAAAGCTCTATTTGTGGGAAAAAAAGGACACAAATTTTCTTTGGGAGCCACGTCGCACGACCGCGCAATTGTCATTCAAAGTGTGACAGCGCTGAAAGCTGAAAAATGGCTTGGGCAGGAAGGGGGTTTTCGTGCACAGTAGAGAAGTGGTTAAATTCCCATAGGGGAGAGGAGACTGGGAGGACACCATGCTCAGAAGACGAGGAACCAAACACCACAGAAACTCCCCGAAGATCACAAAGCAGACCAAGATCAGCAGGTTCAGGAAGCGGAGGGGGAGAAAGCGGAGGTGGAGGAAGGGGAGGTGGAGGAAGGAGAGGTGGAGCTTATCAGCACAACAGGTCAGTGTCTGTCACCACAACTTCAAGGTAAATACAGATGTAGGCCTGCATAGTTCAAAAAAATGTTTTTGTTTTTAGGGACTGAACGTGGGGGTGTGTCAGGAAGTCCAAATCCTCCATTCTCGAGTGCCAGCGCCAAAATAATCATTCAGGAAATCATGGAATGCAGTAGCGAAATGGACATTATGAGAAAGAGAATGATTGTGATTGAGCAAAAATATAAAAACATGATAGATATTTTGGGGAGAATAGTGTGAACCCCCCCACTGTTTTTGTGTTTTGTTATGTGTCAGAAATTTCAAATGGGATTTCCACCAGCCCAAATGTGAAGATGCACACACTGACTCAACATGTGCTATCTGCCGTCACAGGATATCTATGTCCCTGTTTTGGGGGTGCAACCTCTTCCTCCCTCCTCAAGTAGCTGAGAGGAAGTGTTTTCACCCCCAAAGCACGTCCATTGATCCCCCATGATGGCAGATAGCACATGCTTACCTTAGCCATGGGATCATGTTGAAGATACCCATTTGAGCCCCAAAAAGAAAGTGTGGTTCTTCACATTTGGGCTGGATCAGGGGTAACATCACCCCATCTCATGTTTGTATTTTTCACTGTGTTATTTTGTTACTTTTTCAGACAAAAAATTTTGGCTTTTGACCCATGCATGTTTCTGCAAAAAAAGCCGCACAAACAAAAAAAAGGCTTGAATTTCGAAAAGCAACCAAAAATGTGGTGCAATCAATAAAAACATTCGGGAAGTCTAAAAAAGGTGTGCCTTGTTCTTTCTATGCTCAATAGCAGTTCTGAAGATGCAAAAACAGTGTTTTTACCTCTGAGATTTGAGGCTGTTTACTAGGGACAAATACACTTGGCACTACTAGAACCTGGGAGACACATAAACCCCAAATACAAGAATGACAACACAAGTTTGTAGTAAATCTAATTTTTTTTTTTTATTTGAAAAAGGTAATAAAATGTCAGATGTGGTCTGGCATTGCGATGGCCCCCCTACCCGTGAAGTACTCTACGTATTTCTGACGTACTTCACGGGCACTTTGGGGGGCCAAGCCAGTACGGGCAGTGTTGAGGCCGGTCAGATTTGTCAGTTCAGATGGACCGGCCTCAGGCCCAACTGATGACACATAATTAGCTGAGAATTTTCGGAAAAAGTTGTGCAATAAGCAGCAGCAGTACACAATGTTGTTCAGTTTATATTCCGCCAAATTGATAGCTGTCTGAAACAGGTGGAACCGGCTGGCCTTTATCCCGAAGGCATTCTCCACAACTCTCCGGGCTCTGGCCAGCCGGTAATTAAAAACCCTCCTCTCCGGGGTGAGGGTGCGTTGGGGAAACGGCCGCATGAGGTGTGGTCCAAGTCCAAAAGCTTCATCCGCGATGAAAACGAACGGTAGCCCTTCCACGTTCTCTGCATCTGGAGGCAGTGCAAGACCCCCAGCCTGCAGACGGTGAGCGAACTCCGTCTCAGCGAATACTCCGCCATCGGACATCCGGCCGTTCTTCCCCACGTCCACATACAGGAACTCGTACCGTGCCGACACCACCGCCATTAACACAATACTATTGAAACCTTTATAGTTAAAATAGTATGACTCTGAACGGGGTGGCGGCACTATGTGGACGTGCTTCCCATCAATTGCCCATCCGCAGTTGGGGAAATCCCACCACTGGGCAAATTGGGAGGCCACAGTCAGCCATTCCTGTGGTGTGCTAGGGAACTGTGGAGTCAAACAAGAAGAAGACATTAGTACGGTTTATGTTTACAGTGCAAGCAGATTACACACAAAAACATTGTTGACCAACATCATTCTAACATTATTATTTAAGGGAGTATTTCCTACCAATAAACAAAGGCCCACTTAGCAGATGCCTCACCCCCGCTGAGTGGACATTCTAAACTAATCTAAGGGGGGGGGGCTTGAGGTGATTGTGGGGGATACAAAAAAAGGCTCTACCAATCTGCTGAGCTTGATTGAGAACTAAAAATATTTTAACATCTTTAGGGGGGGGGGAGGGTTGTCAAACTACGAGGCCACTGACCCCAAAAATTTGAAAAGGAAAATATAAGGCTAGCTTGGTTTGTGCCCAGGATAGCATGCTGGAGAGGTTAGTGAAGGGAAATAGGCATGTAGGACCCAAAAAGGCCTTTACAGGTAAAAACATGCATGGGGAAAATGGGGACATTACCAGGATATTACAAACAGGCAAATTTGTGTTAGGAGGAAAAAAAAAGAGAAGATTCTAAAACAAAAAAACATATAATGTGAGGTTAAAGGAGCAAAATTACCTTCATATAGTCCGTCTGCAGGACCTGAATAATGGGCGAACACGTCTCAGGGATAATGATCCCGAGAGCCTGGGGGAAGATGCCTGTTGAGAACTTGAGGTCCTGTAAGCTTCTCCCAGTCGCCAGGTATCTCAACGTGCAATGAGCCTCTGCTCGGCAGTGATGGCCTGGCGCATCACAGTGTCCTGCCTCGTGATATAGGGGGACAGCAAATCCAACAGACGGTGAAATACGGGGTCCGTCATCCTGAGATAATTCCTGAAATCATCAGGATTATTCTCATGGATTTCCCGCAGCAGAGGCATATGAGAGAATTGTGTACAATATAATAATAATGATGATCTAAAGTGAAAACATATTATTATAAGTGGCGCAAAAACATGTAACTAAATACATAAACTACTCCAGTAAATGCGAATCACATTATAACTGAAATAAATGAATTAATCCAGTCACTATAAATCAACAAGAACCCGTGCATAAAGTGACAATAGTGTTTAAAGTTCATTAATTAATAATCAGTGTCTTCAATCTTCATTTCTTCCACCACACCCAAGTGTTCAGTGAGACCTCTCCCTTCAGATAAAACACTCACCACAAAAATATGCCTCACACTCGCGTGTTCGGCGTGCAAGCAAAGCAACACTCTTTTCAATGGAAAACCAGATGATGCACTTCATAGAGTGTCCTCCAGGTGGCTCCGTATATGTGTAACAAAAAATAAGGTGCACAACAGGGATGAGCCGAACACCCCCCTGTTCGGTTCGCACCAGAACCTGCGAACAGACAAAATGTTCGTGTAAACTTTAGAACCCTATTAAATACAATGGACTCGAACGTTCGAAATCTAAAGTGTTAATTATAAAGGCTAATATGCAAGTTATTGTCCTAAAAAGTGTTTGGGGACCTGGGTCCTGCCCCAGGGGACATGTATCAATGCAAAAAGAAGTTTTAAAAACGGCCGTTTTTTCGGGAGCAGTGATTTTAATAATGCTTAAAATGAAAAAATAAAAGTGAAATATTCCTTTAAATTTCGTACCTGGGGGGTGTGTATGATATGCATGTGAAGTGGCGCATGTTTCCCGTGCTTAGAACTGTCCCTGCAAAAAATGTCATTTTTGAAAGAAAAAAATGCATTTAAAACTGACTCGCGGCTATTAATGAATTGTCGGCTCCCGGCAATACATTCAAAAGTCATTGATAAAAAAAAAAAAAAAAAAAAGCGTGGGGGTTCCCCAGAATTCAATTACCAGGCCCTTCAGGTCTGGAATGGATATTAAGGGGAACCCTGCCGCAAATTTAAAAAAAAATTGACATGGGGTTCCCCCAAACATCCATTCCAGGCCCTTCAGATTTGGCATGGATTTTAAGGGGAACTCCACCCCAAATTTTAAAAAAAATGGCGTGGAGTCCCCCTAAAAATCCATACCAGACCCCTTATCCGAGCACGCAACCTGGCCGGCCGCAGGGGAAAAGGGGGGACGAGAGAGCGGCCCCCTCCCTCCTGAACCGTACCAGGCCACATGCCCTCAACATGGGGAGGATGTCCCCATGTTGATGGGGACAAGGGCCTCATCCCCACAACCCTTGCCCGGTGGTTGTGGGGGTCTGCGGGCGGGGGGCTTATCGGAATCTGGAAGACCCCTAGATCCCGCCCCCCCTATGTGAATTGGTAAGGGGTACATTGTACCCCTACCATTTCACGAAGAAAGCGTAAAAAAATGTTTAAAAAAACACACAAACACCTTGAAAAAGTCCTTTATTTAAAAAAAAAAACAAAAAAACATTCCAGCGGTGAAATCCAGTGTCCTGCGGCAATCCCGATGTCCAGCGCTGTCCGTCATTGGTTGTGCCTGAGCGGACCTGATGGGGAACTCCCTCTCAGTATTTTAAATGTATAGACCCGCCCCTTCTAAAGTTCCCCATCAGGTCCGCTCAGCGGACCAGATGCGGAACATGAGAAGGGGCGGGTCTATACATGTATTACCAAAGTGAGAGCAGTTCCCCATCAGGTCCGCCCCCTCGGTATGTCAGACCCGCCTACGTCATTGGCTTGAGCGGGGAACTTCCTTCACTATGTAAATTTAAATTACACAGTGAAGGAAGTTCCCCGCTCAAGCCAATGACGTAGGCGGGTCCGACATACCGAGGGGGCGGATCTGATGGGGAACTGCTCTCACTTTGGTAATACATGTATAGACCCGCCCCTTCTTATGTTCCGCATCTGGTCCGCTGAGCGGACCTGATGGGGAACTTTAGAAGGGGCGGGTCTATATATTTAAAATACTGAGAGGGAGTTCCCCATCAGGTCCGCTCAGGCACAACCAATGAAGGACAGCGCTGGACATCGGGATCGCCGCGGGACACTGGATTTCACCGCTGGAATGTTTTTTTTTTGTTTTTTTTTTAAATAAAGGACTTTTTCAAGGTGTTTGTGTGTTTTTTTAAACATTTTTTTACGCTTTCTTCATGAAATGGTAGGGGTACAATGTACCCCTTACCAATTCACATAGGGGGGGCCGGGATCTGGGGGTCCCCTTTGTTAAAGGGGTCTTCCAGATTCCGATAAGCCCCCCGCCCGCAGACCCCCACAACCACCGGGCAAGGGTTGTGGGGATGAGGCCCTTGTCCCCATCAACATGGGGACATCCTCCCCATGTTGAGGGCATGTGGCTTGGTACGGTTCAGGAGGGAGGGGGGGCGCTCTCTCGTCCCCCCCTTTTCCCCTGCGGCCGGCCAGGTTGCGTGCTCGGATAAGGGGTCTTGTATGGATTTTTAGGGGGACTCCACGCCATTTTTTTTTTAATTTGGGGTGGAGTTCCCCTTAAAATCCATGCCAGATCTGAAGGGCCTGGAATGGATATTTGGGGGAACCCCACGTCAATTTTTTTTTTAATTTGCGGCAGGGTTCCCCTTAATATCCATTCCAGACCTGAAGGGCCTGGTAATTGAATTCTGGGGAACCCCCACGCTTTTTTTTTTTTTTTTTATCAATGACTTTTGTATGTATTGCCGGGAGCCGACAATTCATTAATAGCCGCGAGTCAGTTTTAAATGCATTTTTTTCTTTCAAAAATGACATTTTTTGCAGGGACAGTTCTAAGCACGGGAAACATGCGCCACTTTACATGCATATCATACACACCCCCCAGGTACGAAATTTAAAGGAATATTTCACTTTTATTTTTTCATTTTAAGCATTATTAAAATCACTGCTCCCGAAAAAACGGCCGTTTTTAAAACTTCTTTTTGCATTGATACATGTCCCCTGGGGCAGGACCCCGGTCTCCAAACTCTTTTTAGGACAATAACTTGCATATAAGCCTTTATAATTAGCACTTTAGATTTCTCCCATAGATTTTTCAAATTTGCCGCAAACACCCCAATTTGTTCGCTGTTCGGCGAACGGGCGAACAGGCAATGTTCGAGTCGAACATGAGTTTGACTCGAACTCGAAGCTCATCCCTAGTGCACAATAGTGTGATATCGTAAAACCAGTTTAATAAATATAAAAAAAAAACCTTCAAAAGTTACACTCACAAGAAAATTATGAAAGCAAGCCGTAATGCACACCAAAAACATCCAGAATACTACAGCCAGTGAAGGATGGTCACGGCGGACCCAAGATCAGCAGTGATCAATTCTAATATGAACGCTCTCACCGCTCGCTTCTCATATGCGATCCCTCGCTTCCTACTGTGGTTGGATGCGTAACAGGTCACACGTCACTCCTTAACGATAGTTCAAGCACTCAAACGATCGCAGTGTAGCCACTTAGGGGCGTGGCTACACTGCGATCGTTTGAGTGCTTGAACTATCATTAAGGAGTGACGTGTGACGTGTTACGCATCCAACCACAGTAGGAAGCAAGGGATCGCATATGAGAAGCGAGCGGTGAGAGCGTTCATATTAGAATTGATCACTGCTGATCTTGGGTCCGCCGTGACCATCCTTCACTGGCTGTAGTATTCTGGATGTTTTTGGTGTGCATTACTGCTTGCTTTCATAATTTTCTTGTGAGTGTAACTTTTGAAGGTTTTTTTATTTTTTTATTTTTTTTATTTATTAAACTGGTTTTACGATATCACACTATTGTGCACCTTATTTTTTGTCACACATATACGGAGCCACCTGGAGGACACTCTATGAAGTGCATCATCTGGTTTTCCATTGAAAAGAGTGTTGCTTTGCTTGCACGCCGAACACGCGAGTGTGAGGCATATTTTTGTGGTGAGTGTTTTATCTGAAGGGAGAGGTCTCACTGAACACTTGGGTGTGGTGGAAGAAATGAAGATTGAAGACACTGATTATTAATTTATGAACTTTAAACACTATTGTCACTTTATGCACGGGTTCTTGTTGATTTATAGTGACTGGATTAATTCATTTATTTCAGTTATAATGTGATTCACATTTACTGGAGTAGTTTATGTATTTAGTTACATGTTTTTGCGCCACTTATAATAATATGTTTTCACTTTAGATCATCATTATTATTATATTGTACACAGTTTGATTATTTAAGGTGGCAGCAGTATAGATACACTTCACATTTGGATGTATATGTTGGTACCAGTGTGCCTAAGTGTACAGAGTTACCTAACATATTCACCATTGGATATTTTTTATGTTTTATTCTGAAGCGCAGTGGGGATATCAATAGGGCGCATTTTTTGATTTCCACTTATTCACATATGAGAGAATTGGTCCCGCTGGAGCAACCAATTCTTAGTCCATGAACTCCTCCTCACCCTGTTCACAGACTGAACTCGGGTTACAGTGTTAACCGCAACACCAAGTCCAAAGCCAGCACGAGCTCGAGAACGAGAACGCACTTCAAACATGGTTTTAAACCGGTCGCCTGGTCAGAACGCACTCAAACAGAACGCACCGTGGAACAGCAAGGCCTGAGAAGAACGACCTGAAAAACAGAAAACGAACGGCCAAGAAGGCACTGCAAGGCAGTAACGACCTGACTGCATGCACTGAATCACAAATACGAACCCACAAGCACAACCTGAACACCAGGAAACGATCTGCAAAGCACGGAGACTGAAAAGCGCGAATCGGCTCTCACCAAACTTCTACTAACACGCGGTAACACGAAATCAGCAAAAGCAGCCCAAGGGGTGGCGCCATTAGATTTGTTCGGCCCTTTTATAGCGGGTCGTACGTTTTGTACGTGCTGTCGTTTTCTTGCCGTCGGTTTTTTGACTGATGGTGTGTGGCCAAGACTGATGAAAAACAGTTTCATCGGATTTCCGTTGGACAAATCCATCGGACGAAAATCCATAGGTTATCCGATTGTGTGTACGGGGCTTTAGACTGCCCCTAAAGTAAAGCAACCAGTTTACTCAGCTTGCTCCCCAAACAATGGCATAATAAACGCTGGTTAATTCTTCAACCAAAGTCCGATTTTAACAACCAGAGAAGCATACAAACATCCATGTTTTGTATCAATTTTTCTTATATATCTGTATATATAGATATATGACCATAAGTGACGCCTATGCCATGTTCTCAGACATTTTAGGAAAACACCTGGATACATGTTACATTAGAAAGACGCATGATATTCAAAGTAAGAACATATATTGATATGTAATGAATGAAAAATTATGTTTAGATTATCAAATGACATTTTAGGTCATAGGGAAAAATATGATTTTAGTATCTGTTGACCTAGGGACTGTGTTAGAAGAAAAAATATAGATACCAATGTGATTTTATAAATTGAAATGTTTTAAAGAGTTAATTAGCAGCATGAAATACGTCAAATTGTGATTATAGAATATAAAAGGAGCCTACGTTTAGAAATGACCACATATTCAAAATATATAGATAAATATTGAATGTTATATTGATTGACATATAATCTGTACCCTGTTTAGAAAAAACAGATTCATAGATATATTTGTAGACAGGAATATAAAACAAATTATGTTATGTGAATGAATCAAAAAGTATATTAGAAGTATGTTATATATACCGGATTACCAGAAGATTAAAATCCATATATATTCTTCCCACAATATACAAATTATACACATTCTGAAAATAGAATATATAAACTTAAAGAATTGATGTCCCAGTGGTTGAAAGTGGTATTGCTTGAGGATCATTAAGTTGTCAACCTGTAGTGTCCAGACACTTTTGCACATTAACTCCCACATCTGCAACCACCAATGAGTTGTAGACACCCGTCCCTGGGCAGAACTTAGTATAATTTTTATAATCTTATTGTCCAGAGACAATATTTAAGGGAAGAAAAATTAGATGAGGAGGAGAGGAGACTCACCGGGACACTCACGGAGGACTCGTACACACACGCACTCACTCCCACCGGCCGGGGAGAGACACTCAGGGACCCACCCTGAGGGGCACACTGGGAGATCCACACTCTCAGACAGACTGACACCCATGTACCATGCATGAGGACATATTCTTACATTCATGAAGATTCCTAGACACCCGATACCTGAAAGCCACGGCAGCCATCTTAACTCTGGTCACTTGCCAGTAGGAAATTGCCATTATGGAAAGGGTAGATATGCCATTTTTGATTTTATCTTGAATTCATTGTTGTTCTCAAAAATATTGAAGTATTGAATATTCTGCAATTATGATTTATTCTCATTAACCAACAACTGGTAGATGTTTTTTGTAAAGATTCAATTTTTCATTATATTTTTCTTTTTGCATAGTTCCAATCTTAGTGACAAAACAAACGTCAAATTTATTTCACATTGTTAACCACTTACTTCCCTGCAGTATAGTAACGATTGGATGTGTGAAATACAGACGTTCTGTTTCATTGTCAATTATACAAGGTTGTTGAACCTATTGAGAATTGATCATGACAGCATTATGTCTAAGGGACTATATGCCCATTTTGCGTGTAATTTTATTGATTTTGTAGTCATTCATGTAACGCAATTGGTATTTTAATTTCATGTAAATATTTGCTTTTTGTCAACCAATAAATGTAGCTATTTTGTATGATCACACGTCTCCGTGAATACGTTTCATATTATAGACTGTATCATATAGATTGACTTGTATTCAAAAATATCTTTTGTTAAAAAGAACTTAAAATTAATATTGTGCGGGCAAAACTGTCCCTTAAAAAGCACAACAGGACGTACAGGTACGCCCATTTGCCTGTATGAGCCCTTCTGCTGACGTAAATGTGTGTGCGGCAGTCAGCAAGTGGTTAAGCCTGTAGAGTGGAGTTGCAATTTCTGAGCAACTGAGTGGGCATCTGCATAGAAAATTATGTATTTTTGTTTTAAATTAAAAAAGAGAAAAAAATGTATATGTTTGTAACACATCTTTTAGAGATTTTATTGTATAGGCAGCAGTATCTGGGGAACAGAGCAAGCAGATTTTATCTGGAAAAAGAAAATTAGTCTTGGTTTTAGGAATTGCAGATGGTAAAAAGGGTATAATTTTGCATCACAGTTGATAAACCTGTAAGGACAGTCTACAATTTATGAGCAACTAAGTGGGCATATTGTATCTGGAAATTAAAACATTGGCGATAGCCAATCAGCTTCTAACTTGTTCAGTTAAGCTTTGACAAAAAAAATGGAAGCTGATCGGTTTCTTTTCAAAGCTGCACTAGATTTTGCACTCTCAAATTTTAGTTAATCAAACCCACTGGGGGTTATTTACGAAAGGCAAATCCACTTTGCACTACAAGTAAATCTGAGGGGTAGATCTGAAATGAGGGGATGCTCTGCTGATTTGATCATCCAATCACGTGCAAGCTAAAATGCTGTTTTTTTTATTTTCCTTGCATGTCCCCCTCAGATCCACAGCGACTGCACTTCCAAGTGCACTTGCAGTGCAGTTTGCACTTGTAGTTTGCACTTGTAGTGCAAAGTGGATTTGCCTTTCGTAAATGTAGCAGGGTGTTCCCCTTTAATGCAGAGAGACTACATTACCCAGAACCCCATTCTGCAATGTTCCGCCGCAGAGACTCATGGGAGGGGTTATAAAAGGAGGAGGCGAGGCTGGGCTCGGCCTCTTTGGGACACGAGACTTCAGAGACTGATCCTCCTGTGCGGATGGGTCGGAGTGCAGGGCCTGAAGCCTGAGGCCTTGCGCAGCACCAAAGAGCCTTCCACCCCTCTGTGAGCCTGGGTGGCATCTGACTTCGCTTGATTACAGCCTTGTTGGATCGGGGACCCGATCGCTGAAGAGACGGAGCGTGTGTGTGAGGACACAACAGGTGGAAGTTCCCGGACTGGGACCGTAGTCCGGGCGGGTGAGAGGGCATATGCCCAACCGATATACTGTTACAGCATATAGGCCTATAGACTGCCGTGGCCTATGAGTTGTTCTTAGTGCTCTTATTGAAGACCCTTGTTAGAACTGAACCTACCGTTCGCATAGTCAAGTTTCTACTCCATCTTTACCTACCCCATTGGATTATAAAGTTTGTACTCTGTTAATGTGCACCACCGTTAAAGATCTGCCGGTGAAGAAAAAGGACTAAGTTGTAGATATCAGAACTAGGCCTGGTGGGGGTTTCTAAGGTGTTTTAGTTACTGCGCCACAGGGCACTTAGCTAACGGTCGCCCGAGTGGCGCACTTGTTATGTGTTAACCCTATAGTATGTTAGAGTGGCTGGGCTCTACATTACAAATGATTATTCTGTAAATTGTTATTGATGTTACCCTTTTCTTTACCAAGAGCTTAAGTAAAATCTTACATTTATTTCAATTTAGTATTGTCTCAATGCTCAGTTATTCATACAGTATAAGATATACAATTTACTGTCAGTACTAGCTGTGCCAGTAGGGGGTAGAGCATATTGCCGGGGGTTGGCGGAGCTGTCTTCATGGCCCAAACTAAATCTGTGGCCTTCTTAGTTGGAGGTATCGCTACACGTGGGGGTTCTCGTCCGGGATCCTGATGCAGCAAGTGAACGCCAGAGGTGCCGGCATGGACCCCATGGATCCACGAGCGGTAGAAGAGTGGTGCAAAGCCTCTAACGCAGAGCCAAACCAGTCGATAGTCATCAGCCTCCCTGGGGAGGCATGGTCGACTGAAACGGTAGAAGAGTTGATGAAGTCAGTGTCCCCAAATCACACACCGTGGGTGATGGAGATAAAGTCAGACCCAGACATCTCATATCAGTATGCATTAGTGGAGTACTGGAACGGGATGCCAGAGGCCTGTAAACGCAAGTGTGTGCGGACGCCAGACAACAGAACTTATAGGTTGGCGCACGCAGTAACTGAAAAAAAGGAACCATCACCAACGGGATCACCGCAGGCTACGGCCCGTACCCCACCGGAAAAAGGAGGCAGGGCGACGCCTCCGGTGACGCCTGCACCTATCACTGCTATATCACCAGAACTGATAGGTGCAATAGGGGATCTGCTAACCAAGTGTCAGAAGGCAAGCACGGTGCATGTAGAAACTAGCTACCGGAGACTAAAGACATTCTCAGGGAAGCTCCCTGTCCCCGCAGGGGAAGAAGACTTTGACACCTGGGTGGAGCAGGCATTGCAGGCAGTAGAGGCATGGGAGGTGCCTGAAGCGCAGAAGAGGCAACGAGTGATGGAAAGCCTTAAAGGCGCAGCAGCAGAAGCAGTGAAAAGTTTTCAGTTTGGGAATGCAGATTGCACGGCTCAAGACTGTCTAGCCATGCTGCAAGAAGAGTTTGGTCAATTGGAAAAGGTGACAGAGATGGTCTACCAATTTGAACATACTTTCCAACAACCAGAGGAGAAACTTTCCGAGTATGTTAGAAGACTGAACAGGTTGTTATGCAAGATTGTGTTGAAGAAGGGGATGAGGCCCCAAGATACAGATGCGGCAAGAATGAAGCAAGTCTTAAAGGGAGCGCTGCGCTCGGATCCAGTCTGGCTGCACCTGAAAACCTCAGGAGGAGGAACGTTGCTGACTTATGCTGACTTGATAAAAATCATCAGAGATGAGGAGGCACTACAACAGGACCAGCAGATGACTAAGGAAAATGTTGTACCCGCACGGGTGCTAGTCAATCCAGTAATGACCCCTGAAAGAGATTCGGAGATAGACACCCTGAAAGCTCAAATGTCCAAGGTGTTAGAGATGTTGACCTCTCTGATGGAAAAAGACACAGAGGGTCCCAAGAGAGAAGTACCAAGGAAGGAATTATTCCCAGTTGCCTCAGCACCCGCATCTTTACAAGAATGGGGAGATATAGTCTGCTTTAACTGTGGAGGAATTGGACATATTGCGGCTACATGCTCCAGTCCCAAAAAGAAGAAAATAGACAACCGCAAGCCGGCGGGAAACTTCAGAGGGCCCCGGTGAAGGAGTCAACCAGGTGCCCATCACCTTCAGTGAGCTCCAAGCTGAAACCAAAGCAGAAAACAACAGGAGATAAAACGCCTTGGGGTAAACACAACATTCCTCAACAGAGATACACCCCAGAGAAAGGGGGTAAGACCCCTCAGAAGAGGCACAGCACTCCCCAGAGGGGGTGCACACCTAGGAAAAACAATAGTGTCCCTCAGCGGGTCCGTACACCCAGTAAAGGGGGGGGAGTCAATGCATACCAGACTCAAGAAAGACTGAAGTCCAAAGGGGATTTGACGAGAGGAGGTTCAAAGAAAAAAAGTCTGAAGAAAGCGACCCCTGCCGGGCCTTACCCGGAGAAGCTGGTAGGCCCATCTCCTATAGTGTCCATTCAAGTGGAGGGAGTCTACACCAGAGCAATCTTGGATACTGGGGCGCAAGTAACCCTGCTATACAGAGACTTTTACGATAAGTACTTGAGTCACCTACCCATCCGTAAAATAGAGGGACTAGAGATATGTGGGATTGGAAGCCAGAACTTCCCCTACGATGGCTATCTGCCTGTCAGGATGACCTTTGACCCATCTGTGGCTGGAAAAGCCGAAGTGTTTGACACCCTGGCAGTTGTGTGCCCTCGGCCACCAGGAGCCAACAAGAGTTCCCTGATAATAGGGACAAACACGGACCTGGTCCGAAGACTTCTGACCCCTCTAGTGAAAGAGAAAGGGGCAGCGGTCACCAAGATCCACCCCATGCTGAAGACAGCTTACCAAAGGCTGGTCTTAGAGCAGAAGACCCCAGGAGAGGGGATAGGGAAGGTGTGGAGACTTGGAAGAGGAGGGATAGTGCTGCAGCCCGGCGAAGTAACCTGTCTCAGAGGCACTGTGAAGCTTACTTGGGAGCAGCCTGGACCCTTTGTCATGTTGGAATCTGATCCAAGAGAAGGGTCCCACGGTCTGGAAGTGATACCAGAGGTGATTCCGCTGAAGGCCCTAAAGAAGGCCCATTGTAGAGTCCCAGTGAGTGTTAGGAACAATACAGATGGCCCCATGGAGGTCCCAGCCAGGATGCTGCTAGGCCAGGTGAGCCCTGCTGCCCCTGTCAACCTGTCAGAGGTGGGCGAAGGAGGAGATGCTTGGGAGAAGATATCCATGGAAAACCCGAATCTGCCCAGGGCTTGGAAAGAGAGAGCCAAGGCCCAGCTGAACAGATGGGAGAAGATCTTCTCTAAAGATGAGTTTGATGTGGGGTGTGCAAGGAGTGCCACCCATTGGATCCGCCTCCAGGAAGATAAGCCCTTCAGAGAGAGAGTCAGGCGGGTCCCCCTAGCAGATCTGGAGGATCTAAGGGAACAACTCTCAGAGCTCAAGAGGACTGGAGTGATACGGGAATCTAGAAGCCCCTATGCATCCCCGATAGTGGTGGTCAGGAAGAAGAATGGGTCATTGAGGCTCTGTATCGACTATAGGACTCTCAACAGGAGAACCATACCCGACCAGTATACGAATCCAAGGATAGAGGATGCCCTACAGAGCTTGTCTGGGGCCAAGTGGTTCAGCGTTATGGATCTCAAAAGCGGGTACTATCAGATCCCTATGCACCCAGAAGACAAGGAGAAGACAGCTTTCATAACCCCAGTAGGGTTCTTTGAATTCGACCGGATGCCCCAAGGTCTGTCTGGAGCCCCTGCTACTTTCCAGCGTCTTATGGAGAAGACTGTAGGAGACATGAACCTTATTGAAGTCCTTGTGTACCTGGACGATGTCATAGTCTTTGTAAGAACCCTGGAGGAACATGAGGAGAGGCTGGAAAAAGTCTTGAGGAGACTCAGTGAGGAGGGACTCAAACTTTTGCCTGAAAAGTGTCGGTTCTACCAGTCTTCTGTGAGCTATCTGGGGCACATAGTGTCCGAAGAAGGGGTGGCCACAGACCCCGAGAAATTGGAGGCAGTTACCTCCTGGCCACGGCCCACCACAGTAACAGAACTCAGATCCTTCTTGGGTTTCTGCTCCTACTATAGTAGGTTTGTGGAGGGATTCGCCCGAATTGCTAGACCATTGAATGAACTGCTCAAGACTGAGGGAGAAGAGGATGACTCAGGGCCCAGGAAGCCGGGAGAGTCCATCAGAGATCAGTGGAATCAGAAGTGTGAAGAGGCCTTCCAGGCCTTGAAGAAGAGCCTGACCACTGCTCCAGTCTTGGCCTACGCAGACCCGACCAAACCCTATGAACTACACGTAGATGCTAGTCATGACGGTCTGGGAGGAGTACTTTATCAAGAACACGAAGGGCAACAACGGCCTGTTGCCTATGTGAGCAGGAGCCTGACCCCCTCTGAGAAGAACTACCCCACTCACAAGCTGGAGTTCCTGGCCCTTAAGTGGGCGGTAGTAGACAAGCTCAAAGACTACCTGTATGGGGCGGAGTTCACTGTGAAGACCGACAACAACCCCCTTACCTACCTTTTCACCACGGCCAAGCTGGACGCCACTGGACACAGGTGGCTGGCCGCACTGTCTGGATTCAACTTCAGCCTAAAGTATAGGCCAGGGGCTGGGAATAGAGACGCAGACGCTCTGTCCAGGAGATCTCATGCCCCCACCAGTGATGTAGAAGATTGGACCCAAGTGGCACCGGACGGGGTGCGGGCCCTTTGTCAAGGAGCTGAATTCCAGGCCAGAGGAGGCTCCAGAGCAGAAGAAATAGGAGTTACCATGGTGGGAGTCCCAAAACACTACTGTGGAGTGACTCAATTGGACGAAGACAACCTGCCGAGATTGTCCAGGAAGGAGTTGAGGAGTGACCAATTGGAAGACCCCATGGGGAGATTGGTCCTGGAGGCCCTGGAGAATCAGGATCCAAACAAACTCCTGCGTCATCCCTCAAAGGAAGCTCGCCTGTTGAGGAAAGAATGGGACAGGTTGCAGGTACATCAGGGAGTGGTCTACCGAAGGGACCCCTCTGATGACTCAGAAGATAAGTGGCAACTGTTCCTCCCAGAGAAACATCGAGAGACTGTTCTGATTGCCCTGCATGACAATCATGGCCATCTAGGGGCTGAAAGGACCTTTCAACTTGTCAGAAGTCGGTTCTATTGGCCCTGCATGAGGGCAGAGGTAGAAGAGTACTGCCACTCATGTGCACGATGCATCCAGAGGAAGACTTTACCCCATCAAGCTGCCCCAATGGGCCATCTACAAAGTCAAGGCCCAATGGATCTGGTATGCATTGACTTTCTCTGCCTTGAACCCGACCTGTGTGGACTAGGAAATGTTCTGGTGATAACCGACCATTTCACCCGGTATGCCCAAGCTTTCCCAACCAAAGATCAGAAGGCCTTCACCGTAGCCAAGGTACTTATGGAGAAGTACTTTGTCCATTATGGGCTGCCACAGCGACTTCATTCAGATCAAGGAAGGGACTTTGAGAGTAAACTGATCCGGAAACTCCTGGATTCGTTGGGAATCAAGAAGACTCGAGCTACACCTTACCACCCACAAGGAGATGCTCAGCCGGAAAGGTTTAACCGAACCTTGCTCAACATGTTGGGGACTCTGGAAGGTGAGAAAAAGCAACATTGGAGCAAACACATAGCAGCCCTAGTACATGCTTCCAACTGCACCATCAGTGATGCTACAGGCTACCCCCCATATCGACTCATGTTTGGGAGAGAAGCGAGACTACCTGTGGACTTGGCCTTTGGCTCCTCTCTGGACCATTCCTCAGCCACATCCCACAAAGGATATGTGGACAGGCTCAGACACAGCCTGAAAGTAGCCTATGAACAAGCTCAAGCGGCCTCAGATCAAAGGGGAGCTCGAAACAAAAGAAACTTCGACTTGAAGGTCTGGGTACAAGACCTACAGCCCAGGGATCGAGTACTGTTACGCAATCTGGGGGTCCCTGGGAAGCACAAACTTGCAGACAGATGGAGATCTGAACCTTATGTCATCTGTAGGAAGTTGCCGGGCCTGTCTGTCTACAAGTTGAAGCCAGAAGGAAAGGTGGGCTCCCTGAAGACGTGGCATCGAAACCACCTGCTCTCACTTGCTGAGGCAGATAGAATACCTCCCGTGGGAGACTCCCCTGAACCGGCCTCTATCCTGGATACTCCTAGGCCGAACACTCGGTCGCAGGCCTCCCGAGCTGAAGACGGAGAGGCCTCTCCACTTAGTAGAGATGAGGATGGAGAACTTAATTGGCTGTGGCCTTCCCCAACTCCAGGAATTTCTACCATAGACCTTCCAACCACTGAAGACACCACAGATGAAACACTGAACCCAGAAGCCACAGAGTTCATCCCCTCTAGTCCTTCAGCAGATTATTGGGAAGATGCCCATGATGGTTGCTCAGAGGAAGAGGAGCCTGTGGCACCAGAGCCAGAAATCCCAAGAGAGCAAAGGGCTCGAAGAGTCATCCGGCCTCCTAAGAAGCTGACCTACCCACAAATGGGGAATAGCTCAGAGGATTCTGTAGTTACCGCTAGGAGGAATGCTGAAAATCCGGATCCCTCCACTGTCCATTTAGTGGAGGGCAACCCCAGCTCACTCTCTGGCACAGCTAGGCAGGCCACCCATGATAATGTGACCTGTGGGCAAGGGAATTCTACCCCTCAGTTTTGGTGGGAATTCCCTATGCCAACATCGTTTGTAGAATTGTCTAGAGTTGTACATAGTCTTTGTTAAGGTTTATCTTTGGGGACCAAAGAGTTCAAGTGGGGGGAGTGTGTAGCGGGGTGTTCCCCTTTAATGCAGAGAGACTACATTACCCAGAACCCCATTCGGCAATGTTCCGCCGCAGAGACTCATGGGAGGGGTTATAAAAGGAGGAGGCGAGGCTGGGCTTGGCCTCTTTGGGACACGAGACTTCAGAGACTGATCCTCCTGTGCAGATGGGTCGGAGTGCAGGGCCTGAAGCCTGAGGCCTTGCGCAGCACCAAAGAGCCTTCCACCCCTCTGCGAGCCTGGGTGGCATCTGACTTCGCTCGATTACAGCCTTGTTGGATCGGGGACCCGATCGCTGAAGAGACGGAGCGTGTGTGTGAGGACACAACAGGTGGAAGTTCCCGGACTGGGACCGTAGTCCGGGCGGGTGAGAGGGCATATGCCCAACCGATATACTGTTACAGCATATAGGCCTATAGACTGCCGTGGCCTATGAGTTGTTCTTAGTGCTCTTATTGAAGACCCTTGTTAGAACTGTCCTACCGTTCACACAGTCAAGTTTCTACTCCATCTTTACCTACCCCATTGGATTATAAAGTTTGTACACTGTTAATGTGCACCACCGTTAAAGATCTGCCGGTGAAGAAAAAGGACTAAGTTGTAGATATCAGAACCAGGCCTGGTGGGGTGGGGGGTTTTCTAAGGTGTTTTAGTTACTGCGCCACAGGGCACTTAGCTAACGGTCGCCCGCGTGGCGCACTTGTTATGTGTTAACCCTATAGTGTGTTAGAGTGGCTGGGCTCTACATTACAAATGATTATTCTGTAAATTGTTATTGATATTACCCTTTTCTTTACCAAGAGCTTAAGTAAAATCTTACATTTATTTCAATTTAGTATTGTCTCAATGCTCAGTTATTCATACAGTAAAAGATATACAATTTACTGTCAGTACTAGCTGTGCCAGTAGGGGGTAAAGCATATTGCCGGGGGTTGGCGGAGCTGTCTTCAGGGCCCAAACTAAATCTGCGGCCTTCTTAGTTGGAGGTATCGCTACATAAATAACCCCCATTGTGTCTTTCTTTTGTAAATTAAAAGAGAAAATATTTACCGGTACATAATTTAGACACACATTTGAAGCCTTTATTGCATATGCCACACTATCTGGGGAAGAGGGCAAGCAGATTTTATCCAGAAATTTAAAATGTGTCTTTTTTTCAGGAACTGCAGGAACTGCAGGAACTGCAGATGGAAAAAGGTTACAATTTTGCACCACAGCTATTAAACCTGTATGGGGTCTGCAATTTCTGAGCAACTGAGTAGACATACTGCATCTGGAAATACTAAAAGGCAAATTCACTACAAGTCCATTTTCCCAGAGCTTAATGAATGTGATGCAGATGCTGTTTTTATATTTTCCTTGCACCTGATTGGGTATTCTTTACAAGTGAAGCTTCACCACATTGACTAAGCTGTGAGGAAAATGTGTGCAACTGCACCTGCAAAATGTACAGTCTATTTGCCTTTAGTAAATCCACCCCATCATGCCTTTTTGTTTTACATTAAAAAAGAAAAAAACTGCATACAGTGGAACCTCGGATTGCAAGTAACACGGCTAATGAGCGTTTCACAATACAAGCACTGTATTTTAAAAAATCGTGACTCAGTTTGCGAGTATTGTCCTGCAAAACGAGCACGATTCAGGCCAAATCGGTGTGCAGTACCGCTTTTGGCCTGAGGTGTGGGGCGCCGGAGCCGAACAGAGCCGAACGTCGCCGATCCCAGCTGATCAGCGCCGTTCGGAAATGCACAGAAAGGCAAGAAAATAGCACGGCTGACCTCAGCAAATCTCAGGTAGGAAGTCTTTGCGAGGTTTGCCGAGGTCAGCCGAAGTGTCCTCGGGCCTTTTCGGCCATTTCCGAGGCTCTCCGGCGCCCCCCGCCTCTGGCCGCATGCGGTATTGCATCCTATTGAAGTCAATGCAGAACAAATTATTTTCATTTCCATTTACTTCAATGGGGAAACTCGCTTCGATATGCGAGTACTTTGGATTACGAGCATTCTCCTGGAACGGATTATGCTCGTAATCCGAGGTTCCACTGTATTTGCATTACACCTTTAAAGCCTTTCATTGCAAAGAAAACAATTTCTGTGGAAGAAGTCACACACATAATCATCTAAAAAATTAAAAATAAAAGAGTGTCGTCTTGTTTTGGAGAAAATTAACATGTTGGCACCTAAGTTAGTAAGCCTTTTTGGAAATGCCACTATTGTTGAGAGATCAAGTCTGTATATTGCATCTGAAAATAAAAATATATTTTTGTTTTTAAACAATAACGCTGTATTGTGTTATTCTGAACTGTGAGTTACTAAGTTTTTATCATTAAATTTTGTCTTGAAATACTACACCATGGAGCCCTTCCTCTTTTATTACATGTGATCTCTATGAATCAGTTGGGAGATCAATTCCTCTGTGAGTGTTATCTTATCTTGGATGTCCTGGAAACCGATCGATTGCTGTGGAAAAAGTGCTTTATCTACAGAGAGGCTTGTTTTTTGACCTATATGAGGTGAGAGGCTGGGGCAAACCATTAGCGCACATCGGATGGTGGAATTTTATTGGATCTGTGGCACTAGCACTTTATTTGAATAACTTTTTTTTGCACGATTGGACACGTCCATATGTTATAATTTATTCTGGTGTAATTTGCACTTTTGAACGTAATTTGCACTTTTGAACGTAAATTTGCACTTTCGATTGGGACTATTTTCTGCACCAAATTCCTGGACTATTATTGATGTCACTGTTATTTGCACACTCTTGCGAAGATTGCACATGTTCTTTTGTACTGTATGCAATTTATTTTTATATATGAGGTTTATACACATGTGAGGTTTTATATGTATTTTATGAGAAACAATCATTTAAAATTTGATCACCTAGTAAGCACCACATTACTCTATTTTTCATATACCTTTACAGTGGGAACACCATTTATGTTGGCAGCTACTTATTAGTTTTGTTTACACTTTGGTTTGCGCATTAGTACCCCCAATTTATAAAGTCTTGAATTATTCACATATGACAAGGGGCTACTCTTTATGTCTAGAGGAAAAAAGATTTAATCTCCAAATACAAAAAGGTTTCTTCACAGTAAGAGCTGTGAAAATGTGGAATAGACTCCCTCCAATGGTGGTTCTGGCCAGCTCAGTAGATTGCTTTAAAAAATGCCTGGATTCTTTCCTAAATGTACATAATATAACTGGCACTGGCACTGACATTTATAGGTAAAGTTGATTGAGGGAAAATCCGATTGCCTCTCGGGGGATTAAGAAGATTTTTTTTTCCCTGCTGTAGCAAATTTAAACATGCTTTGCTGGGCTTTTCCGCCTTTCTCTGTATCAACTGTGGGTGAAGGATTGTGTATATGGGATTGTATTTATTTTGGTTGAACTAGATGGACTTGTGTTTTTTTTCAATCCGACTATGTAACTATGTAACTATGTTTTTGGACAGGCTGCTACTTCTAAGGGAGAGAGCAAATATATTTTTTCAAAGACTGAATAAAGATGGTACATTTCTAACAGATTTATACCACAGATTTTAAGCATGTTAAGCATATGTGAGCCAAGGAGCAAGAATATTGCATCTAACAATAAAAGATGAGGTTATTTTTTCCTTGACAAAAAAGGAAAAAAGATACAGTTTTGAAGGACAGTTTTTATAACCTTTTAGACAGGCCAATCATTTTGAGAAGAAAGAACAGGAAGACTGCTATGGAAGTATGGAAGAGCCCTGGGGCCATCATAAAAAAAAAAAAAAATTACAGATTTTTTTAAAGCAATCTACTGAGCTGGCCAGAATTTTGTAAAAAAAATAAATAAATAAAATAAACTCAGAATTCTGTTAAAAAATAAATTCTGTCATTTTTTTTTAGTTTTTTTTTATGATGGCCCCAGGGAAATGAAACAAATATATATATATTTTTTCATTTTAAATTTAATACAGAAAAACGTTAGCCATTTAAGTACACTTTTTTCTTGGTTATGTAAAGCAGGTACTTGAAAATATACCAGCTTGATGTATATTATATATTATGTGTAACCCATTGGCCAAACATTTTTTATGTGTACTTTATATAATTATCCCTTTCATGACTAAGCCTATTTATGACATTTGTTGCTTGCAAGTGAAAATCTGTATTTTTTGCTAGAAAATTACGTAGAACCCCCAAACATTATATATATATATATATTTTTAGCATAGAATCTAGAGAATAAAATGGCGATCAATGCAATATTTTATGTCACACTGTATTTGCGCAGCGGTCTTTCAAATGCAATTTTTTAGGAAAAAGGACACTTTCATGAATTTTAAAAAACTAAATAGTAAAGTTAGCCCAATTTTTTTGTATAATATGAAAGATGATGTTACGCTGAGTAAAAAAATACCCAACATGTCATGCTTTGGCGAATGGCGACAAACTACGGTACCTAAAAATCTCCATAGGCAGCGCTTTAAAAAAAATTACGGTTACCAGGTTAGAGTCTAGTGCTAGAATTATTGCACTCACTCTGACGATCACAGCAATATCTCACATGTGTGATTTAAACACCGTTTACATATGCGGCCGTGACTTAGGTGTGCTTTTTCTTTGCTGCGCGAGCTTGCGGGAACAGGGGCGCTTTAAAATGTATTTTATTTATTTATTTTTTGCCACTTTAAGAAAAAAAAAAAAGATCACTTTTATTGCTGTCACAAGGAATGTAAACATCCCTTGTGACAGTAATAGGTGGTGACAGATACTCTTTATGGAGGGATCGGGGGTCTAAAATACCCCAAATACTTTCACTTTTTAAAAAACCGGCGCCATTGGCAGCTAAGTAAACCGGAAGTGACGTTGTGACGTCGCTTCCGTGTTTAAAGAGAGAAGACTGGAACAAAGCAGTTTCCAGCTTTCTGCCAGTCCCTCTCTAGCCGGCGGAAGTGCCTGATCGCAGACCGGGTCTCCCAGTGGGACAGGAGGCCCGTTAAGAGCGACAGAAGCATGGGAGAAAAAGAAACCCTGGACTGCCGCACTCTGTATAGACAGTTATTTATTCCAAAATTTCAAGTAAAAAATCCAAATTCAAAATAAATCCATAGATCCAAAACAACAAATGCAGATAGTGTGCATGCAGAGAAGGGTGGCTAACGCGTTTCACGTCACAAATTGACGCTTACTTATAGCTAGGGTGTGTGGGAATCAATAGAGGTATAAATGAAAAATAAAGTAACTTTACACCAATCAGTACTGAAAGAACACAGCTGACTGGGATAACCTTATGTTTGATTCCGACACTCCCAAGAAAGGGAGGGGGGATGGGAATAGCACTCTTTTGAAGACCATTCGCAAGAATACAAAATTACAAAATGTGTATAAATTATAAACTAAACACTTAATGCTTAAACATAGACACACCAGAGAAAAAAAAGATGTGCATATGTGGACCATAAAAAGTGCGAGATGTGAATGCAATGATGCATAATTTCGCAACTGCAGTTGTAAATTATAAAAATAAATGACCAAAAAAAAAAAAACAACACTGGTACTCATTACGAAAAAGGGGACAGGACACTGTGCAGACAGGATCATGTTTCGAGTTAGGAAAAAAAAAAAAAAAAATAGATAAAATAAAACTATATGCCCAAAGATGTGCATGTGTGGACCATGAAAAGTGTGAAATATGAATGCAATGATGCGTAATTGTCACACAGTCTATTTGGTAGTAGCACGCATTGTGCACATTTTGTGCATTTAAATTTTATTATTTATTATTTATTAATTAATTCATCATTATGGTTTTTTGGAGTATTTGTAAATTACTATTATTATTATTTCAATTCACACGAATATCACATAATAATTATTTCACATACATGAATATATTTACATCTATGGCTTACCATCTCCAAAAAACATTTTCACATTTTCACTTTTCATTTATTTTTTCATTTAAAAAGATTTTTTCGTTCATTTTTTGAACTTAATTAATTGACATTCATACTTATCACTGTCATATCCATTCACTTTAAATAATATATAGACACACTCTGGTGTGTCTATGTTTAAGCATTAAGTGTTTAGTTTATAATTTATACACAATTTGTAATTTTGTATTCTTGTGAATGGTCTTCAAAAGAGTGCTATTCCCTTCCCCCCTCTCCCTTTCTTGGGAGTGTCGGAATCAAACATAAGGTTATCCTTGTCAGCTGTGTTCTTTCAGTACTGATTGGTGTAAAGTTACTTTATTTTTCATTTATACCTCTATTGATTCCCACACACCCTAGCTATGAGTAAGCGTCAATTCGTGACGTGAAACGCGTTAGCCACCCTTCCCTGCATGCACACTAGCTGCATTTGTTGTTTTGGATCTATGGATTTATTTTGAATTTGGATTTTTTACTTGAAATTTTGGAATAAATAACTGTCTATACAGAGTGCGGCAGTCCAGGGTTTCTTTTTCTCCCATGCATCAGTGCAGAGCCAGCACCTGTGTGAGTGACCGGGCGGAAGCAGCCATTTGGTGAATTCTCAAGCTTTTGAGCGGTACGTTTTTCCTTTCCCAAGAGCGACAGAAGGCAGTGGGAGGGGGGATGTCCCCTCCCGCTCCTCTGGAATAACAGCCAAGTGGCTTTTAGCTGCATCGGTTGTTATCCCTGAAGAGCCGACCGCCCGCTCTAAAAACCGGTACCAGGATGATGCCTGCAGCTGCAGGCATCATCCCAGTATAACCCCCTAAACCCGAGGCCGCATATCTGCGTACGTTCGGCGGGAAGGAGTTATGTGTCAAATCCTTGTACAATAAATTGATATTATATATTATGACTTTTGTATTATGCTTCATTTAAAGTCCCATGGGGGAAGATTGGTTGTATGTATGTTATATATGGGGATAGAGGCATGATACGTTATGCACCTGGTAACAGTTATTTTGTACAATTGTATTTAGGTGGAAGACACCTTTGCCCCTTTTTGTGATCAGATGCCTTAGCATTTTTTACATAGTATCTATTGTATTGATGCATTATGGTTTAGGCTCCATGTACACAGAAGCTGATAAACTGCAGTTTATTGGCGGTTTTTTAAAAAGCCCATTAACTGCACTCTATGTTAGCCTATGTGTTCATGTACACATAAAGTTTTTTAGCTTTAGGCCTCATGCCCACGGACGTTTTTACAGCCGCGTTTTTGAGCGTTTTTTACAGCCTCAAAACGCCTGTCCATGTTAGTCTATAGCTTCATGCCCACCTAGACATTTTTGAGCTGCAAATAGCATAGACGTTTTTAAGCTGTAAAAAAAAACCCAGGGGCGTGCGTTCCTCAGCGTCAAAAAAAAAAAAAAAATGTACAATAACATGGACAGGCGTTTTTAAGCTGTAAAAAACGCAGCTGTAAAAACGTCCGTGGGCATGAAGCCTTAATGAGCACTGGAGTTAATGGGCTTTTTTCTGAACGCAAGAAATTTGCGTTCAAAGTGCCGTTTTTCGGCAGAAAAAAAACGCAAAAAAACACAACACGCCGAAAAACGCTTATAAACGCGAGCGTTTTTTTAGCATTTTTTGGTCCATTGAAAAAAAAAAAAAAATTTAAAAAAAAAAACTAAAAAAAGCTACACTGAAAAACGCTAATAAAAGCTAGTAAAAAAACGCTGAATAAAAGCTAGCTTTTTCTGCTGCTTTAAAAACGACTGTTTTTGAGCTTCTGTGTACATGGAGCCTAATTCTGGCACAGCACAAAACTAAAACAAAATGTCCTGGCTATCTTCCTCACTTTAATGCTGATGCTTTAGCATCAATGTTTACGTTACTAACCTGGAAAGTATAGATAGATATAAGATTTCCTGACATATTCCTAACATTTCTTTTTACATACTTGTTCTAGGTGTATGACTAGAGAATATTGAATCCAGACACACCCAAGCAACCATCAGTCATTGTAGCCCAATATTTCTCTTATTAACTTAAATCATAAGCCACTGTGCAAAATGTTGGTGCTATATAAATCATATATGACAATGATAATTGTGACAGGAGTGACTTTGGGTCGGGGATTTGTGCGGCTCAGCTTGCCCTGGAAAGTTCTGGAGGCTCCTTGTCCAGCTTCCCCAGGCCCTCCTATGTGTAGATCATAGGCACAGGGTGAATGAGAACCCTGCTATGATCTGTGCTAGTCAGACTCTCTTTGCAGCCACACTAGAACCTTGTAAAATGTATATAATGTGTGCTGTATATATGTATATATAATGTGTGCTGTGCCATGCTGTTGGACTATTTGCTGTGATGTTTTGGGGTGTGACCGTATTCTATTGGCTATTGTGGCTGTCTGCCTAAACTATTATGATAATAACCACTTGCTGACTGCCCCATAGAAGATTTACTGCTACAGTGTGGCCGCGCAGCGCAAAATCACATATACTGTATATTCATGATTCTGCACCTCCTGATTTGCCACAGCAGAAGCCAATCAGCAAGTGCCAGGCAAAGGGATGCCAGCTAAACATTTGAAGACATTTGCTGCATTTTTTATTGAATATGTTTTAAAGCAGAAAGTACAATATATATATATATATATATATATTTTAAATGTTTAATTATAGTGAAAAAAGTAAAAAAAAAGCAGTGGTGTACAAATACCACCAAAAGAAAGCTCTATTTGTGGGAAACCAATTACATACATTTTATTTGGGTACAGCATTGCATGACTGTGCAATTGTCAGTTAAAGTAACGCGGCTCCATATTTCCAGAAATGGCCTGGTCATGAAGGGGGGTAAATCTTTTGGAGGACAAGTGGATGATGATGATGATAATAATAAGAGTAATAATAATTGGTGCTGGAACAGATAGAAAATTATTTTCGATGGTTGAATTATGAGATATTAGGAGATGAACTGATAAGCATTTCAGCAGCTCAGTCATCATCAGAAACCAATACAAAATTGCAATGAAGGTTAAGTTTAAAGTATTGAACAGCTTATTTTATTGGAAAAAACATTTTGTTTTAGAACAGAGCCCTTCTTAAATGCAATATTTAACTGCACTTGATAAAAGTAGGGCATAGCACACAAATAGGTTTTTGCTTTTTCTGCATTAAATTGTTGAAAGAAAAAAAAGGGGGATTAAACAGACATCTGCTCATGTCTTCCATTCAGCACAGTGCAAAGGCCGAATCAATAGCTGTGTTATGCTTTAGAAAGCTGAACTAAAAAAGGGATGTGCTAATGTTTTGGTTTGTTTTGTCCACCCAATGAATTATTCAAGCTGCATTCTAAATGCTGGTACAGCTGCTATACATTTGCTGATGTTTTTTTACTTTTGATGATTCCTAACATACTAATGCATTTAACAGTGTTTTATAATAATGTGCAATAATGTAAAATTAAAGGCAAGTTTTCTTTTTTTAAATTTTCAGTAATGCAACAGCTGTAGCTCATTATCGTCCTTTTCAATATACAGTATGTTATATATTCTCTAAGTTTACTGTATGTCATTGACACAAGTTTTTTTCGGTCTGTTTCTTTTTACCTCAAGACACAGAGTCTTCACCCATAATGACTTATTCCTTAAGCTTAATCAGCTTGTTTAATATAACATCATATCATGCTAGCTTAGCCTGCTTCTATTTAGGAGAGAGATAAAAATGTATATACATTTAACAAAACAAATAAACAATTTAGTTCTTAAATGCTTCATTTTTTCCCTTTAATATAGTAGGTATAAATAATAATAATAGCAATAGTAGCAATTCTTTGAAACAAATATCAGATATAATAATCACTTTAAATGGATGAATAAAAATATGTCACTTGTTACCCTTCGAACATACGCTACATAAATAGTTGTAACTTTTATGTCATCAATATATGCCATGTATTACAAGTTATGTATTTAAATAGTATCTAAACCCAAAAATTAAAATATAATATATTGTAGTTTACTAATCCTTAACTGGGTGTCTTACAAACGCCCAAAAAAAAACCTCCTCTGTACACAGGACGTATCTTGTACGCCCTGCACTATCTTATCTTTTCTTATCTCCTTCTGCTCAGCTACTGTGCACAGCCCATGAGATCCTATGACTGGGAGCTAGTCAGAAGCCTTCCTCACTGAATGATCACTCTAACAGACAATCTCAGTGAGAATTCAATGTAACATTTTAGGCCAAAACAACAACAAATAAGTAGCTATATCTCCTGCATTCCCTGGCAGACAGATTTGTGAGTGAGAGAGCTGCAGCTGACAGAGGAAAGTTTTTATTTTGTGCACAGGGAGTTAACTCTTAAATAACCAGGACATGCTCTTTTTTTACTACTTAACCCTTTAATTTCAACCTGTATAATTACTATTTAACAGTTTCATTTCCTGTTCCATATTTCTGTTTTAAATTATTTGCTGGATAATTTTTTTTTATAAAGCACATATATAATCTATACATTGTTATTGTCAGGGTCACCTGTGGCCAGGTGACAGATGCACACCGTAGGGGGACAGGAGTGCACCGCGAGGTAGTGAACCCTATGGCTGGCTTCTGTGGATAGGAAACTGGGTGGTTGTGGAAAGCGGGACCAGAGGAGCACAACCGGGATCCCAACGGAAGCGAGAGCCAAGATTCCCCAGGGCGCGGAGTCTAAGACCCAGCTGGTCTTCTCCAGGGCCTCTAGTGGTGAGGATGTTACGCTGCAGGCTGGGACCAGGTCGCGGCCCCTGGAGTTTCCTAGCTCACGCCCCGTAGGATAAGGGGAAGCAGCAGCACGATAGAGAGAACCGAATAACAAGCCGAAGGTCAGGGGCCACAAGCAGACAAGGATAACGAAGAACGAGCCGAAGGTCAAGGGTCACGAGCAGACAGGGATGGTCGGGGACAAGCCAATAACGTAACAGAGAGACAGACGTAGCACACGGCAGGCAGGAACCCAAACACACAATGCCTAACAAACACGTTGATCAGCAAAGCAGGCTTGCAGTGCACAGGTTAATATAGTGTTCAGTGATAGGGCCTGGGGTGGAGTCAGGCTGGGAGGAGATTATAAAGGAAGCCAGGTGAAGGAGGTCTGGTCTCTAGATGAACACATGAGGAGGAAGGTAAGATGGCAGACAGACATTAATGCATATCCATGACAGTACCCTCCCTCTTACGAGGCCTCCCCCTTCCCCGCCTGGGCCCAGGTTTAGAGGGAAACTTCAGATGAAACTCCTTTAACAGACGAGGTGCAAAGACCTCAGATGCAGTGATCCAAGACCTCTCCTCAGGACCAAACCCTTTCCAATGAACGAGGTACTGAAGAACGCCTTTACAGAGTCGGGAGTCCAGAATTTGACTGATCTCGTACTCCTGATTATCCTCCGAGACAGGCGCCACGGTAGGAAGAGGACGAGAGAATTTATTGAGGACTAAAGGCTTTAGAAGAGCAACATGAAAGGAGTTAGTGATTTTAAGGCTCTTAGGAATCTGGAGTTTGAAACAAACCGGATTCAGTTTAGCAGTTACCGTGTATGGACCGATGAATCGTGGAGCAAACTTCAGAGAAGGAACTCGGAGCTTGATGTTCCTGGTAGAGAGCCAGACTTTGTCCCCTGGCTGAAGAGAAGGCGGTTTACGCCTGCGGCGGTCGGCAAAGCCTTTGAATTTTTCAGCAGCTGCCCGGAGGGAATCATGAACGTGACCCCAAACGGAATTGAGAGACTCCTGAACCGAAGCCAAAGCTGGAATGTCTGGAGAACAGATCATAGGAAGAGGAAGTTGAGGGTGTTTTCCATAAACTGTGAAAAAGGGTGTCTTCTGCGAACTGGTATTCACATGATTGTTATGGGAGAATTCTGCCCACGGGAGTAGAGAGGACCAATCGTCATGGTGAGAAGACACAAAGGTGCGAAGAAAGACCTCTAACTCCTGATTAACCCTCTCAGTCTGTCCATTGGATTGGGGATGGTAAGAAGAAGAAAAATCCAAGACAATATTGAGGGATTTGCAAAAGGCTCTCCAAAAACGAGACGTGAATTGGACTCCCCTGTCGGAAACAATATGAGAAGGGACCCCATGTAGGCGGAGAATTTCTCGAATGAAAATGGGAACCAAGGCAGGGGCAGAAGGAAGACCAGGAAGAGGAACAAAATGAGCCATCTTGGAGAATCGATCGATTACCACCCAAATGACTGTATTATTCTCAGACAGTGGGAGATCGGTGATAAAATCCATGGCAATATGGGCCCAGGGTTCCTTAGGAATAGGCAAGGGCATGAGGAGGCCAGCAGGAGCTTGTGTGGAGGATTTGGACTGAGCACAGACATGACAAGCTTTAACGTAGTCTTTGACGTCTGAGCGGAGATTAGGCCACCAGTAGTGACGACTGATGAGTAGGAAGGATCGGAGGAATCCAGAATGCCCTGCCACCTTGGAATCATGTCCCCAACGAAGGATCTTAGCTCTTAGCTCAGTGGGGACAAAGGTCTTACCAGGCGGAATTTTAGACTTCAGGGTGGTAGAGTGGGCAACAATGCATGAGGTGGGAATGATCGGCTCAGGTTCAGGGGCGGACTCCTCGTCCAAAGTGTCAAATGACCTAGAGAGCGCATCAGCCCGACCGTTGCAGGAACCAGGTTTGTAGGTAATCGTGAAATTAAAACGGGCAAAGAAGAGACTCCACCTGGCCTGTCTAGGATTCAGACGTTTAGCATTCTGTAGATACTGTAAATTCTTGTGATCGGTAAAGATCGTTATGGAGTGAGGGGAACCCTCCAAGAGATGACGCCACTCCTCTAACGCCAATTTAATTGCGAGAAGTTCCCGATCACCGATGGCATAATTCCTCTCTGCCTGAGAAATTTTTTTGGAGAAGAACGCACATGGTTGGCGTCTCTTCTCAAAGATTTGAAGAAGCACAGCTCCCACCCCCATTGAGGAAGCGTCCACTTCAATAAAAAATGCATTCCCAGGATTTGGTCTCCTCAAGAGGGGGCCAGAAACAAAGACCTGTTTCAGGTTGTGAAATGCAGAGACAGCTTCGGGAGGCCAGTCTCTGGCATTCACACCCTTCTTGGTCAAAGCGATAATAGGCGCGGCAATGGAAGAGTAATTCCTTATGAACTGCCTATAATAATTAGTGAAGCCAAGAAAGCGCTGTGTGGCCTTGAGGCTAGCAGGAAGAGGCCAGTTGGTGATAGCCAAGACCTTCCCAGGGTCCATACGAAGCCCCGAACATGAGACAAAGCACCCCAAAAACAGGACCTCAGAACATTCAAAGGAACATTTCTCCAGCTTGGCATAGAGATTGTTCTCTCTAAGACGTTGAAGTACAGTGCGGACATGGTTTCTGTGGACGAGCAGATTTTCAGAAAAGATCAGAATGTCATCCAGATAGATGACAACAAACTGGTACAGCAGATCTCTGAAGATTTCATTGACAAAGTTTTGAAACACGGCTGGAGCATTACACAGACCAAAAGGCATCACCAGATATTCGTAATGCCCGTCTCTAGTGTTAAATGCAGTCTTCCATTCGTCACCCTCCCGTATTCGAATGAGATTGTACGCGCCTCTGAGATCCAACTTGGTGAAAATGGAGGCACCCTTCAACCTATCGAATAGCTCAGATATTAAGGGTAAGGGGTATCGATTTTTAATAGTAACCGCATTTAAACCCCGATAATCGATGCAGGGTCTT
Organism: Rana muscosa; assembly: GCA_029206835.1. NCBI lineage: Eukaryota > Metazoa > Chordata > Amphibia > Anura > Ranidae > Rana > Rana muscosa. The sequence continues at coordinate 39,580,966 of CM055122.1, forward strand.
AAGGTACCATCCTTTTTGGCAACAAAAAAGAACCCTGCCCCTGCAGGCGATGAGGATTTCCGGATGAACCCTCTCTCCAGATTCTCTGCTACATACTCCGACATGGCCTGGGTCTCTGGGATGGACAGAGGGTAGGTACGACCCCTGGGTAGAGTTGCTCCGGGGACAAGATCAATAGCACAGTCAAAAGACCTGTGGGGAGGAAGCACCTCAGCTGATTTTTTACAGAACACATCCCGGTAATCGCTGTATGCGGCGGGAAGATCAGAAGAAACAGAAGTGGCAGCAACCGGAAGACTCTCCTTGGGGGTCACCTTGAGAAGACACGACGAGAAACATGAGGAACCCCAGGCCAGGATCTGCCCAGAGACCCAGTCCACATGTGGAGAGTGGAGCTGTAGCCAAGGGAGGCCCAATACAACTGGGGTAGAGGCCTTGGGTAGAATAAGAAAGGATATCCACTCCTGGTGGAGAATCCCTACCGACATCCTAATGGGTAGCGTCTGGAAGCGAATAGGGCCCCCTGGGAGAACAGTGCCATCAATTGCCGAGACTACCAATGGGGTAGTGAGAGGTGAAAGGGTAAGCTTCATAGAAGAAGCAGTTCTCCAATCCATGAAATTGCCGGCAGCCCCGGAATCCAGGTATGCAAGGGTTGACTGAGGAGAAGTGCCTACATGAAGGGACACCGGCAAGAGCAGGCGAGAAGGTGATGTTTCTGGGTCCAATACTCCACCTTCCAAATGTATTAGACCCGAGCGTTTCCCGGACGAAGCGAGCAGGAGTCACGAAAATGACCCTTGCCCCCACAATAGAGGCACAAGCCCAGAGTTCTGCGCCTAGCACGTTCTTCGGGGGTTAGTCTGGTCCGGCCCAGCTGCATAGGTTCTTCAGCAGGTAGAGGATGCTCCACGGAATGAAGGGAGGGGAGCTCAGACTGGCTAGGACCCAGAGAGTGCTGGCGTCTTTTTTCTAAGGACCTCTCTTGAAAACGAATGTCGATCTGGTTGCATAATGAAATTACATCGTCCAGACCGACGGGAATGGCTCTTCCCGCTAATTCGTCTTTCACTCGGTCAGAGAGGCCATGTAAAAAGGTAGCGACCAGGGCCTCATTATTCCAGCTCAATTCAGCTGTGTGGATACGGAACTGAAGAGCATATTGCCCCACTGAACTAGATTCTTGGCGAAGACGTAAGACAGCACTAGCCGCTGAAGAAGCCCGAGCCGGCTCTTCGAAGATATTACGAAAGAGCTTCAAGAATTCGGACAGACTGGAAACCACCGGATCGTTCCTCTCCCACAGGGGGGCAGCCCAGGCCAAAGCTTCACCGGAGAGGAGGGAAATGATATAGGCTACCTTAGCCCGGTCAGATAGGAAGCTTTGAGGCTGAAGCTCAAAATGAATAGTGCATTGGCTGAGAAACCCCCTGCAGGCCTTGGAGTCCCCAGAGAAACGGAACGGAGCTGGCAATCTTAGTGAGTGTGAGGCTGCGACTGGTGCGATAGGTACAGCCGCTGGTTGTACTTGGGGTTGCGGATTCGGGGTTCCCAAGGAGACCTGAAGCTGCTCGAATCGAGAAGCCAGATCCTGGAGGAATCGCATCACCTGGGTCTGATTTGATTCCTGGGTCTCAAGTCTGCGAACTATGCCCTGCAATGGATCATCCGCGGGAAGCGGGATGTCAGCCGGGTTCATGGCTGATCAAACTGTCAGGGTCACCTGTGGCCAGGTGACAGATGCACACCGTAGGGGGACAGGAGTGCACCGCGAGGTAGTGAACCCTATGGCTGGCTTCTGTGGATAGGAAACTGGGTGGTTGTGGAAAGTGGGACCAGAGGAGCACAACCGGGATCCCAACGGAAGCGAGAGCCAAGATTCCCCAGGGCGCGGAGTCTAAGACCCAGCTGGTCTTCTCCAGGGCCTCTAGTGGTGAGGATGTTACGCTGCAGGCTGGGACCAGGTCGCGGCCCCTGGAGTTTCCTAGCTCACGCCCCGTAGGATAAGGGGAAGCAGCAGCACGATAGAGAGAACCGAATAACAAGCCGAAGGTCAGGGGCCACAAGCAGACAAGGATAACGAAGAACGAGCCGAAGGTCAAGGGTCACGAGCAGACAGGGATGGTCGGGGACAAGCCAATAACGTAACAGAGAGACAGACGTAGCACACGGCAGGCAGGAACCCAAACACACAATGCCTAACAAACACGTTGATCAGCAAAGCAGGCTTGCAGTGCACAGGTTAATATAGTGTTCAGTGATAGGGCCTGGGGTGGAGTCAGGCTGGGAGGAGATTATAAAGGAAGCCAGGTGAAGGAGGTCTGGTCTCTAGATGAACACATGAGGAGGAAGGTAAGATGGCAGACAGACATTAATGCATATCCATGACAGTTATCTTTAAGAATTTACTGTTAAAAATACATGGTTTAGGGTATATCTGTTTTATTTTAAATCAGTAAGAACTATGAATTACTGATGGATTATGAGAAAAATTTAATGTATGCAAAAAATAAATAAAATAAAATATTTATTTTGTAAATAACTTTTGCTTTGTGCCAAAAATGTAATTTTAATGTTGCAGTAAATAGAACAAGCAACAGAATAACATGTATCGTATATGTTTTCCTCACATTAATGGTACTTGTGATCAAAATATTACTGATCCAACTTTAAATTTTTACTTTTTTTTCAGATTTTTTCTCTTTTTCACCTTAAAATGCAAATAAATTAAAACATTTCTCAGAGGACTTTAGGGTCATGAGAAAGCCCCATTGTCACCCAAAAAACAATATATGTTTAAATTCTTTATCATAAGTAATTACAAATATATGGACTCATGAACAGAAAACATAGCAGAAATGTGAAATATGGTCTGGTCCATAAGGGTAAACAGGTGTGAGAGCCGAAGTGGTTATATATGGTGGCTGCATTGGCTTTCCTTTTTTAGTTTTCCTTAATGTTCACCTGATGGCCCAGCCAGTACCACATGTCTTGTCTTAAAGTAGCTTCACTCTATGGAGGAGCAATGGAGCCACCATTGGACATCAGCTTTGTCATCATGTTAGAAGTGTTGTATTAGATTCAATAGCAAATTTAGATGAACTTGACCAAAAAATGAACGCTAAATGCCAGCTAATATTTTAAATCAGTTACTGAGAAAGTTTTTGTATTTTTCTCATTTTGGGATAAAGGTTTTACATAAATGAATACAATTGTAAGCACCCTTGTCAGCTGTAAATGGTTTGCTTCAACCCACTTTTGATGGACAACTTTTTCTGTTACGGGAAGGTTTAAACTAACATTCCTGCAGGCTGGATCACCAGTTAAAAAACAGTGGTAAAATGCCTAAAAAAAGAAGAAAATGATTGCAGCCACCAAAGGACATAGAATATAGGGGCTGATTTACTAATAACAGTGCGCTGCGCTGGTTCTAACCTTAATTGGTGCGCCGGATAACTCCTTCACTTGGCGCAGGAACCAGCGGCGAACAGCAGCGCACTGTTATAGTAAATACAAATGTCAGCGGCGCTCTATTGAAAATGAATGGTTCCCTTTCGGAGCCCATTGATTTGAATAGAGGTCGCCCGGGAAGTCGGATGAAGCGGATCCGACTCGCGGGGCAATTCGTGTGCCGGCTGACACAGGGACAGCGCGACTTTGCGAGGCAACTTGGACACGACCTGAGCGTGAAGCAGCCGCTCAGGTCGTGTCCTAGAGGTGACTAGCTGGCCGAGAATATCTCCAGCGCGATGGCATTGCGCTGGTTCTCAGCAGCCTTGCTGTCCCGTGTTTGGTATGAATCATGAAGGGGAACTCCACGCCAAATTTTAATGAAAAAACCGACATAGGTTCCCCTTCAGGAGCATACCAGGCCCTTAGGTACATGAGCGTGAGCTACCGGGGACATGGGCGTTTTTTCATTTTTTTGATTATTTTTCTTTTTGTTTTTTCCTTTTTTGTATTTCTTACTCTTTTTTTTTTTTTTACCTTTTTTTGTTTTCTGGATCACTTTTTTTCCTATTACAAGGAATGTAAACATCCCTTGTAATAGGAATCTATTGTGACAGGTCCTCTTTATGGAGAGATGCAGGGTCAATAAGACCCCACATCTCTCCTCCAGGCTGGAAAGCATGAGATCGGTCCAAAAAATTCACCAATCTCATGCTGACAGCCGAGATCACGGCTTGGATTACATACGGGAACCCGGCGTGATGTCATAACGTCGAGCCCTGGCCTCCGACGGTCATAGAGATGACTGGTGACCATCTGGTCCCCAATTATCGCTCTGCTTCCCATCCAGCGCCGGCCAAATCATTCTCCGAGCCCAAGATGGCACGGGAGAGCCCGGAGAAGCACCGGATGGCGGCGGGAGGGGGGGACGTCCCCTCCCGCCGCCTATAAGAACGATCAAGCGGCGGAACTGCCACTATGATCATTTTTATCGTGCACAGAATCGCTGGCTGAAAAGAATGATATCTGAATGATGCCTGCAACTGCAGGCATCATTCAGATGTCACTGCACAAAGCCAAGGACGTCATTTGACGGTGGGCGGTAGGAAAGTGGTTAATATTTCGAAAATTTCGACAAAAGGTAATTTTACTCCTTCATTGATGTACACTGATGAGCCTGCACTGATTGGCTGCACTGATGGGCACCGATAAGTTGGCAAGGGTGGGCACTGAGAGGTGGCATTGCTAGTTGGCACTGGTGGGCATTGAGAAGTGGCACTGCTAGGTGGCAATGATAGTTGGCAGTGATGGGCACTGATAGGCAGCACTGCTAGGTGGCACTGATTGGCAGCAGTGGTGGGCATTGATAGGTGGCACTGGCAGGGGCTACTGATTGTCACAGATGATGCAGAATTGCCTCTTCCTCTTCGGGCCCGATGTCCCTTGCACATAAGCCGGTGATTGCCTTTTTTTATGCTCACGCTGTCAGCACAAGGAGAAAACAAAAACCATTACCCAGCTTTTGTTTACATCACGTGATCAGCTGTCATTGGCTGACAGCTGATCACATGGTAAGGGGCAGGGATTGGCCCCTTACTCGGATCTGTCATCACCCGAGTCTCAGTGACTCGGTGACCACAGCGCGTGCGCGCGAAGGGGAGGACGTCTATTGATGGACTCCCGGCAATTGAGGACCGTGCTGTGGCTAGCGATCAGTTATAGCGCTGATCTCAAGTGATTAAAGAGGGTCTAAATGGGCCATTGACATGCATCACAATTCAACTTAGGAATGTGTCTTTGCAAAGTTACACTAAATGAAATCCTTTCTTATTTTTGCTTGGGGATAGAGTGCAGAGGGATTACAAGTCTAGACAGTTTTTGGGGATGTCTGCACCCCTGATAAACTCCCAAATTTGGCCACTTTATCCTTCCAAATAATTCACTTCCTGTCACATAGCCACACAGGAAGTGAGGGGAAATCCCTACCAATGTCTTTCCTTGGGGACACACAGGTCAATCTTAATACTTTCCCCATTATGTACATTGCACTCCAGCATTTTGCGGGTTACACCCCAAATTATTAGGTTTTTTGGACTTTGGGGTTTATTTAATAAAGGCAAATCTACTTTGCACTACAAGTGCACGTGTTGGATATCCGAAAGGGAAATGCAAGCAAACAAAAAAACACCATCTTTGCTTTTACATGATTTTATGTTACAATCACCAGTGATCCCTCAGATTTGCAGCAGCTACACTTTTACTGAAGAGTGGATTTGTCTTTACTAAACCCCAAACTACCCAATGATTTGGGGTGTACACAACAAAGTCCTAGAGTGCAATTTGCTTAATGGGGACACTAGTTAGATTGATCTGTGTGTCCCCAAGAAAAGACATTGGTAGGGTTTTACATTCACTTCCTGTTTAGCTGTGTGACAGGAAGTGAAGCCAATTTTACTACAAGGGGACACAAAGCCCAACCTTTAAAAAATAAAAAATAAAAACACAAGCAGGGGTTCTAACACTTACTTTGTTTCCCTCAAAATGCCCACAATTAGAATTGTATTGCCTTGAGCTATTTTTAAGTGCAGTGCTCTAAATCAGTGCTTCTCAAGTACCCCCAACAGGCCATGTTTGCAGCAGGTTTTCCTTCATCTTGCACATGTGCTTTAAAACACAGTCAATGGTTTGGTATTTTGGACAGCAATTCTCCATGAGATAAATTCACAAAACATGTCCTGTTGGGGGTACTTGAGGACTGAGGCTGAGAACCACTGCAGTAAAAAAGGAAAATTGAATACTTACCGCTCTGTATTTTTCATTTCCTGGTGACGCTCCATGGCAGCACACAATTCATGCATATGCTAGCATGAAGGCACCAGGGTAGACAAATCACACCTGTTGTTTTGACATGCCAATCAGCTGTCACATTTGTTGCAAAGAAAACGCAAAACAAACCTCAAAACTTTGCCTCGAATTTTATTGGTCAACAAAACAAAGAATAATAAAAAATAAGAAATAAAAAATTAAAAAACAGGGTCAATTTGAAACAGTTAGACTCAACATCTTGATAAAGATTTGGCTAAATAGTGCAGCACAGACAATTAAATCAAAGTGAACAAACAACAAACATTAACAACATCAAAAAAAAACTCCTGTTTTGCAAAGACATAACAAATAAAATGCATGTGTTACAAATTCGATAAGGACACCAAAATGTACATTTTAACACACACACACATATATATTATATATATATATATATATATATATATATATATATATATTATATATTATATAAAACCTATGTTTGTGAGCTAATGAGGCAATTGAAAACACATGCACAGTCCATGAAACACCCAAAATGCAAGTTCACCCAATGTAGACACTGAACTTCAAAGTGGCTACACCTGTTAAGGATGTCCTTCAATTACTAACCCATAAAAACACACTCTCTGAACATGCCCCGAAATATCCAGGTGCTGTTCACACACAAAAAGCACCAAAAAAAAAAACTAAGTCCCTGGGCATGCGCATAACAACACAAATGCAGCTATCAGAAAATAACCCCCACCCCCCCCCTGTCCAAAATTAAGCACATCATCCAGCATGCTACAAAATTAGGGATGGGACAATCACCCCCCCTTACCAACAAATACCATTGCAGTCTATGGGAACTGACTTGTTAATTTTGCTAGTCCCCACTTGGCTGGATTTTCTTCTAGTTATTGGCCTTAAAATGGGGGCCCAGGTCCCACCCTAAGGGACACATATCAATGTCACCAATTTGGACAACACCAAAAACAAAACAAAGAGAAGTGCCTTTAAATATGCCAAATTGCTTAAGGGCCATTTCACACCACATGCAGTCCATTGCGTTTTTATGAATCAAAAATGCATGGAAAGTTGGTTATATGGTTCTAAATGGCAGTGTTTGTTCCAGTGCGTTCCAGTTCCCCAAAAAAAGTAGAACATGCTGCATTTTACCTGCACTGGACTGTACTGGAACGCAGCAAAACGCATCATAAATGCACTGGAACGCACCGGAACACACCTAAATGCACCAAAAACGCACTGGAACACACTTGTCCTTCTCTTTGGTTAATAAAAAAGAGGGGTGAAAAAAAAGCACTGGACTGGACGTAACAAAAATGCACTGGAACGCATCAAAAACGTGCACGCAAAAAAGCACCTGGAACGCATCCGGATTGCGTTTCTATGGTGTGGCCCTAGTTCACACCATAGAAACGCATTCTGGATGCGTTCCAGGTGCTTTTCTGCATGTGCGTTTTTGACACATTCCAGTGCATTTTTGATGCGTTTTTGATGCAGTCCAGTGCTTTTTTTTCACCCCTCTTTTTTATTAACCAAAGAGAAGGACAAGTGTGTTCCAGTGCATTTTTGATGCGTTTTTGATGCAGTCCAGTGTTTTTTCCCCCTCTTTTCACTTCCGGTGCATTCCAGTGCGTTTTTGGTACGTTCCGTTGCGTTTTTGATGTGTTTTACTGCGGTCCAGTACAGTTCTGTACCTAAAAAATGCAGCATGACCAATTTTTTTTTCCTTTATGAAACGCACTGGAACGGACTGCAGTGGTGTGACCTATGCCATTGGCATTAATGTGATCAACTTTCTTTGCGTTTTTCATGCATCAAAAAAACGTACTGCACTGCATCCGGTGTGAACTGGCCCTAAATATCATACCTGGGGGGTGTCTATAGTATGCCTGTAAAGTAGCGCATGTTTTCCATGTTTATAACAGTTCGAGAGCAAAATGACATTTCTAAAGTAAAATAATAGTCATTTAAAAGTCCTCGCGGCTGTAATTAATTGCTGGTTCCCATCAATACAGATAAAAGTCATAGAAAAGTCATTGATAACACAAAAAAAAAAAAGCGTGGGGGTCCCCCAAATTCAATTACCAGGCCCTTCAGGTCTGGAATGGAAATTTAGGGGAACCCCGCCGCAAATTAAAAAAAAATGCGTGCGGTTCCCCCAAATATCCATACCAGGCCCTTCAGATCTGGTATGGATTTTAAGGGGAACTCCACACCAAATTTTTTTTTAAAATGGCGTGGAGTACCCCCAAAAATCCACACCAGACCCTTATCCGAGCACGCAACCTGGCAGGCTGCAGGAAAAGAGGGGGGGACGAGAGAGCGGACGAGAAGACCGAAGGAAGAAGGAAGATAAAGATGAAGATAAAGATGAAGATGAAGAACAAGATGGAGGAAGAAACCCGAATGGAGAAAAGAAGAGGATGGAAGAAGAAGATGGAAGAAGAAGAAGAAGAAGATGGAAGAAGAAGAAGATGGAAGAAGAAGCTGGAAGAAGAAGATGGAAGAAGAAGAAGATGGAAGAGAAGACATTAATAAAGAAATTGTCTAAAACCGGCTCTTGTAATTTTTTTACATTTTTTTACACTTTCTTCGTGAAATGGTAGGGGTACAATGTACCCCTTACCAATTCACATAGGGGGGGCCGGGATCTGGGGGTCCCCTTTGTTAAAGGGGTCTTCCAGATTCTGAAAAGCCCCCCGCCCGCAGACCCCCACAACCACCGGGCAAGGGTTGTGGGGATGAGGCCCTTGTCCCCATCAACATGGGGACATCCTCCCCATGTTGAGGGCATGTGGCCTGGTACGGTTCAGGTGGGAGGGGGGGCCGCTCTCTCGTCCCCCCCTCTTTTCCTGCGGCCGGCCAGGTTGCGTGCTCGGATAAGGGCCTGGTAATTGAATTCTGGGGGACCCCCACGCTTTTTTTTTTTGTGTTATCAATGACTTTCTATGATTTTCTCTATATTGGCGGGAGCCGACAATTCATTAATAGCCGCGGGTGCTTTTAAATGCCTTTTTTTTCCTTTAGAAATGACATTTTGCTGGCGCACTGGGAAGTTCAGAGCTGTGCCTGTTCAACTTATGCAAATTGGTTTACGTGACTTGACATTTACTAAGATTTTGCCGGCGCAGTGTCTTGGCGCAAGAAAACAAGGAAAATTGCCGCGCTGAGCTAAAAAAAAACTCTCGCAGCTCGAATCGTACTTGCCGGCGCAGCGGGCTGGTTTTGAAGAAGTTACTTTCTCACTCGATTTTGGGCATGTTTGTTATTTGGGCCAGTGTCACTAAACTTCCTCACATCACCCCACATCACCCCCATTATATTCTCACTTCCAGCTTCTTTATATTTAGATTTTAACATGCCGTGCGCCAGGTCCATAGTGGCGCACTGAGCGCCTCCTCCCGTCCGCCGACAACACTATAGTAAATGGCAAATAGGGCTGCGCTACCGGCGCTAATGTTTTGTAAATATCAAAACAGCCATTGCGCGCGCAGATGCGCCGATACTCATGGCGCAAACGTTTTGTAAATCAGCCCCATAGAGTACATATTTTTTTAAAGAACTGAAACAGTTGGGACTCTACTACAAAGTTTGTTAAAATTCTTGCAAAGTACATAAAACACCCAGAGGGGATTTTTTTTATCAACAAAAGTAGAGTTACTCTTTAAGCTGTATTATTTTACATTTTTGCTTTTAGATATGCTTTAGAAGTGGAACTAAACTCCAAAAATGTAGATCTGCTATTTATATAGAAAGGTTTATTGTGCCTAGGAAGTTCCCCAAAAATCCTACCTTTTGCTTATAAGTGCTGCTAAAATATAGAAGTCAATTTCCTAACTTGATTGTTTCCAGGAATTCCTGTTCTGAAGCGTAATAATTGTATATCTGTGGGAGGCGTGGCCTACGCATGGTGCTGAGAGGACGTGTCTAAGAAGAGCTCCATCCAGCCATCGGTCTAAAAGCACCTAGCAATGCCGACTAAAGCCTCAGGATCTCGCACAAAAATGGGTAGGCGGCCCGGGAAATCCTCAGCTTCACACCAATCTGCCATTGGATCCATAAAATGATTCCTCGCCGTGGAACGAGCCAGCCTTAGCACACGGAGCGGGCAGGGCAGAGCCTCGAGGTCGATTATCTCTCCCTGCTCACACGCCGCCTCCGCTCGTGAAAGCTATCCGGCCTCCTCCTGCTGCTCGGAGCTGATTGAAGACCAAGGATCCCCTGCAGGCTCGGACATGTCTTCTTTGGTGAGTGAACTTAAACGAGAAATGGCGGGCATGTTTCACAGCGTAGAAAAATCCATTAAAAAGGAGATCTCTGCGGTGAGGGCGGACATGTTGCATTTACTTGTTAGGATAGAGGAGACAGAGCAGCGCCAAGACTCCCATGAGGCAGCCATTAAAGAATTGCAAGAGACTGTTACTCAATTGGCATTTGCACACAGCGCCTCATTGTACAAACTCGAAGACCTCGAGAATCGCAATCGAAGAAACAACTTGCGCATCCGTGGGTTGCCAGAGGCAACCAGGGACAATGACCTAGAACCCTCGATCTGAGGTATTCTTAACACCACCCTGGGCAATCCTGTCACTGACGTACTGCGATTCGATCATGTACACCGTGCCATGAGGCCTCGCAATGTCATATCTGATCAGCCCAGGGATGTTATATGTTGCCTTCATTACTTTGAAGACAAAAATGCTGTCATGTCCAAACTGCGGAACACTCCTAACATTGACTTTGATGGGGCTGTCCTCAATATCTTCCCTGATATCTCCAAGGAGACCCTTGATCGTCGCAGAGCCCTAAAACCTAATTTAGAACAACTGAGAGGAGATGGTGTTACTTACAGATGGGGCTTCCCCGTGTGCTTGATTACTACTAAAAATGGCCGCTCCTTCACGGTATGGTTCACTGAGGATCTCCCTGCCTTCCTCCAGGATCTGAACTTGTGCAAATGGAGCTTCCAAGTTGGCACAACCCCATACCTACCTTCACGGCCCTCCGGGCCTCCCAATGGTGGAAAACACCATCCAAGCAGAAGCGTGTTGCTACTCCGGGCTCCTCTCAAAAAATTGGTGAGATGTCCCCTTGTCCATACTCACCTCTTTTGCTACCATATCTCTCTACACTGACTGTAGCCATCACCTCAATTCCTCACTCATCTACATTTTGGTGATGATCCATTACATTGGACACTTCCGAGCACAGTCTTCCAACATACATTTGTGATCATCCCTGTTCTGTTTCTTGTTTTACCCCCCATTGCATGATCACTCTATGTTGTTAAATGACCCGTTTTGTAAGGTTTAGTATATATTCGTTCTGACATTGCTAGAGTTTACAGTTGTCAATACCTTTTGTACTGGCCGTATGCTGATGGAGCCTACTGCTCCTTGTTTATGCCCTTGTCATGGCGTATGACCCTTGCCCCTCTCCTCCCTGGGGTTGGCGGGAGTTAGCAGCCCTTATGATTTTTTATTGGTCTCTTCCCAGAGTCCATGTTGACTGCTCACTCTCCCCATCCCCACTGGGACCACCTTAGATTTCTGCGTGCTTATCCTCTCATTCCCATTTGTTTTACAGACTATCAAAGATTTTTCAGTATGTGTTCTTTTTCCTTTTCCTCTCTTTTCTGGCCTTTTCTTTTCCTCCTTATCCCATCCCCTCCCCCCTTCCATTTTTGCTGGCACACATAGTTATATGAGCTGAAAGCCCACTCACAACTGATGTAATGGCTACTATAACGTTTTTTTTCATATAATGTAAGAGGCCATAAGTAATGCGAGAGTTGAAAAATTCATCTTGCTCTATTGCTTTCATCCAGGAAACACACTTGACTCATTCAACGTCTGTTAAATTATACTCACAACAATTCCCACAATGGTATTATAGTCTATCTGACACCAACAAGGCCAAAGGAGTAGCCACTGGGTTCAGTAATAGTGCGTCTTTTTGTCTCACTGAAATGTTAAAGGTTATATAGGCAACACTCAGTGCACCCTAGCGAATGTATATTGCCCTAACCACAACCAACCCGCTTTCTTTACCCAACTTCTTACAAAACTATCACACTTTGCTGAAGGCTTGATTGTTCTAGCGGGAGATAAAAACATGCCTTTAGAGCCCACTATTGACACCTCTCAGGGTCACTTTATTATCCCATTCAAAAGACTAGCACATGTCAAAAAACGACTCCTAGACATTCAACTCATATACACTTGGCGCTTACTTCACCCTAAAGAAAAAGATTACTCTCACTTCTCTAAAACGCACCACTCCTACTTCAGAATAGACAACATTTTTCTGGACCACTTTCACCTCCCTCTCCTACGCTCAGCCTGCATAGGTACTGCATAGGACCATGCACCTGTTTCCATACGTTTGACCATGCCCACTTTGCCTCACCGCACCAATAATTGGAAGCTCAATGATTCTCTCCTCTCCAACCCAACAGAGGTCTCCATTATATCCACTACTCTGTCCCAGTACTTCAAGGAGAATACATCGGAAACCTCCCCCTCTGTTTTATGGGAAGCCCATAAAGCTTCAATGAGGTGTAGTTTCATTGAATTGGGTGCAAGTAAAAAAAGAAAACATGGTCAACAGCTCAAACAGGTGCTGGATCAAATCGCTGAACTCAATAAATGGCACAAACTTTCCTTACATGCTCTGTCTCTTAACCACTTAACCACCGCCCACCGCCGAATAACGGCGACATGGTGGTTCCTTAACTCTGGGAGAGCGTTATATAACCTCCTACCAGAATCACGCTCCTGTGAGCCCACTGGGGTGCTCACATGGGAGTGTCCGTGACTGCCAGGTCCAGAGGATCGCGGTAAATAGCCGGAGCGATCACTTGTAAACAAACCGGCGTCATCTCATGACGCCGGTTCCTCTCTCCCCTCTCTGTACCGATCGGTACAGTGTGAGAGGGGAGAGATCCATCGATTCCTGCTCAGCCATCCCTGCCCTACTCTGCAATACTCTGCAATACTCTGCAATACCCTGCAATACTCTGAGATACCCTGCAATTCCCTGCAATACCCTGCAATACTCTGCAATACCCTGCAATACCCTGCAATACTCTGCAATACCCTGCAATACCCTGCAATACTCTGCAATACCCTGCAATACTCTGCAATACCCTGCAATACTCTGCAATACCCTGCAATACCCTGTAATACCCTGCAATACTTTGCAATACCCCGCAATACCCTGCAATACTCTGCAATACCCTGCAATACCCTGCAATACCCTGCAATACTCTGCAATACCCTGCCACACTCTGCAATGCTCTGCAATACCCTGCAATACTCTTCAATACCCTGCCACACTTTGCAATACCCTGCAATACTCTGCAATTCCCTGCCATACTCTGCAACACTCTGCAATACCCTGCAATACCCAGCCAAACTCCGCAATCCCCAGCCATACTCTGCAATACCCAGCCATACTCTGCAATACCCAGCCATACCCGGCAATACCCAGCCATACCCGGCAATACCCAGCCATACTCTGCAATACCCAGCCATACTCTGCAATACTCAGCTGTACACGGCCTCTGTATGTGGCCAGGCTGTGGAAGTCTCACACATGTGGTATTGCCATACTCAGAAGGAGTAGGAGAATCTATTTTGGGGTGTCATTTTTGGTATGTACATGCTATGTGTTAGAAATATTGTATAAATGGACAACTTTGTGTTAAAAAAAATATACGTTTTAACCACTTCCCGCCCACCGGCCGTCAAATGACGTCCTTGACTTTGTGTGGGGATATCTGAATGATGCCTGCAGCTACAGGCATCATTAAGATATAAGCTTTTTCAGCTGGCGATTACCTACACCATAAGAATGATCATAGCGGCTGTTACGCCGCTTGATTGTTCTTATGGGAGGCAAAAAGGGACGTTCCCCCCCCCCTCCCGCCGCCCTCCGGTGCTTCTACCGACTCACCGCTACGATCGAAGCAAGGATCGTCTTTTTTTTTATTATTTCAGGCTTCCTAGCCTAGAGGTGAGATGTGGGGTCTTATTGACCCCATATCTCACTGTAAAGAGGACCTGTCATGTCATATTCCTATTACAAGGGATGTTTGCATTCCTTGTAATAGGAATAAAAGTGATCCAAAAAAATTTTTTGGGGGGGAAAAACGTGTCAAACTAAAATAAATAAAGTAAGATGAACAATAAAAAAAATAAATATATTTTTTAAAGCGCCCCTGTCCCCGTGTGCTTGTATACAGAAGCGAACGCATACGTAAGTCCCGCCCACATATGAAAACTGTGTTCAAACCACACATGTGATGTATCGCTGCGAACGTTAGAGCGAGAGCAATAATTTTGGCCCTAGACCTCCTATGTAACTAAAAACATGTAACCAGTAAAAATATTTAAAGCGTCGCCTATGGGAATTTTTAAGTAGCGAAGTTTGGCGCCATTCCACGAACGTGTGCAATTTTGAAGGGTGACATGTTAGGCATCTATTTACTCGGCGTAACTTCATCTTTCACATTATGCAAAAACATTGGGCTAACTTCACAATTTTTTTTTTTTTTTTGCACAAAACAGTTTTTTCAAAAAAAAACGCGTTTAAAAATTGCTGCGCAAATACCGTGCAAGATAAAAAGTTGCAATGACCGCAATTGTATTCTCTAGGGTCTTTGCTAAAAAAACATATATAATGTTTTGGGGTTCTATGTAATTTTCTAGTAAATAAATTATGATTTTTACATGTAGGAGAGAAATGTCAGAATTGGCCTGGTTGCTCCAGGACGCCTGAAGGTGCTCCCTGCATGTTGGGCCTCTGTATGTGGCCACACTGTGTAAAAGTCTCACACATGTGGTATTTCCATACTCAGGAGTAATAGCAGAATGTGTTTTGGGGTGTAATTTGTGGTATGCATATGCTGTGTGTGAGAAATAAACTGCTAATATGACAATTTTGTGAAAAAGAAAAAAAAAATCTTGATTTTGCAAAGTATTGTGGGAAAAAATGACAACTTCAAAAAACTCACCATGCCTCTTTCTAAATACCTTGGAATGTCTTCTTTACAAAAATCTGTCATTTGGGGGGTATTTGTACTTTTTTGGCATGTTAGGGTCTCAAGAAATGACATAGGCCGTCAGTACTTCAGGTGTGATCAATTTTCAGATATTGGCATCATAGCTTGTGGACTCTATAACTTTCACAAAGACCAAATAATATACACCAATTTGGGTTATTTTTACCAAAGAGATGTAGCAGTATAAATTTTGGCCAAAATGTATGAAGAAAAATTACTAATTTGCAAAATTTTATAACAGAAACAAAGCAAAAATCATTTTTTTACATAATTGTCAGTCTTTTTTCATTTATAGCGCAAAAAATAAAAAAAAACAACGGTGATTAAATACAACCAAAAAAAAGCTCTATTTGTGCTAAAAAAAAGGACAAAAATTTAATTTGGGTACAGTGTTGTATGACTGAGTAATTGTCATTCAAAATGTGAGAGCACCGAAAGCTGAAAATTGGTCTGGGTATTAAGGGGGTTTAAGTGCCCAGTTGTCAAGTGGTAAAAAGAGAGGAACTCAAAGCTTTCCTCAACCTTTATACTGAACGGAAATTTCACTACATCTCTCAAAAAGTTTACGAGTGGGGAAACAAACCAGGTAAACAATTGGCTAGATCCCTTAAGACTAAAAAAACTTTATTTTTTATACCTAAAATAAAACTTTCATCAGGCGAATTAGTACACGCTACCCCCCCCCCCCCAAATCTCCAAGGCCTTTAGAGAGTTCTACACTGACTTATTCAATGTTAAGGGTGGCCTGGCAACTCTGTCGCAACTAGAAAAACGTAAACGTATACTCACTTACTTGAAAGCTGCTAACCTACCCAAATTACCAAAGTCGGGCCTTAAAAGCATGGAAGCTGACTTTTCCATCGAAGAATTCCAAAGCGCATTAAAATCCTCCGCCTCAGGTAAAGCCCCTGGACCCGATGGCTTCACCATTTTATATTATAAAACATTTAGCAATATTTTGCTCCCCAGCCTCACAGCATATGCAAATTCCATTTCCCATAACTCTGGCCTACGCCCGGAATCCCTCTCTGCCCACATCACCGTCATCCCTAAATCTAGCAAGGACCCTACCCTGTGTGGTAGCTATAGGCCCATTTCTCTTTTAAATATTGAAACAAAACTTTACGCCAAGGTTATGGTGAATAGATTGCTCCCCCTTCTGCCCCAGTGGATTACAGCTGATCATACCAGTTTTATATCCAATAGGGAGGCCCGGGACAACTCTCTTTGCATCCTATCTCTGATAAACTAAGTTCGTAGATATTCCCAGCCCATCCTCCTTCTTTCCACAGATGTTGAAAAAACATTCGATCAGGTGGACTGGGACTATCTCAAGACAATCCTCCGCTATTTTGGCCTTGGCTCCAAGATGTATCACTGCGTTTCTTCACTTTACTCTGATCCCTCCACACAAATCTGCATTAATGGTTCCTTAAACGACCTGTTTACACTACACAACGGAACCAGACAGGGTTGCCCCCTGTCCCCCCTTATTTTTGTCATCTCCCTAGAACCTTTTTTGGCCACAATTAGACAAATAAGACATAGACTCCATAAATATGCAGCCTATGCAGATGACATCTTATTTTTCATTCAACAACCATGTATCTCACTCCCAAACTTAATGTCAGCATTTTCTGATTTCCAAACATTATCTATCTTCAAAATTCATTTGTCAGAATCCGAGATTTTAAACATCACAGTCCCCCAACCAGTCGCTGATGAATTGAAGCCTCTTTTCCCCTTTCGCTGGGAACCCATACGTATGAAATATCTCGGTATATACCTTACCCCCCATCTTCACTCCCCTTTCTTGTTTAATATTTTATTCGATTTTACAAGTAAATAGCAAGTATAATGAACATTACATTCTGATCAAGGATAGAATTGTAAATAAATACAGCAATCACTAAAAATACATATTGAAAGAAAAGTAGTAGAGGATAAACCTCATTAACAATTATATCAATACAAATAGAGGTATAAAATAATAGAGCAATGAAAATAAGCAATATTAAGGATAGAATATCTTGCCTCCAGACCATCCACTCACCCCAAAAGGGAGCAAGCTGTGAGCAGATGGGGGCACGATTAAGTATGAGAGAGTATGATGGATTATCCAGAAGGATACACCAGAGGAATGTTGTCACTCTTTACTTCCTTTTCAAACATAATTACATCCCTCTCCTGAACAATATTCAAACTGATCTCAGGAAATGGTCAACCTTGTCACACTCTTGGCTGGGCAAAGTAAATATTATCAAGATGAACATATTACCCCACATTCTTTTTATCTTACAAATGATCCCCTTGGGGGTTCCCATAGGTTTCTTTACTCTACTCCAGACCATGATCACCCACTTTATTTGGAGAGATGGCCACCCCAGAGTCTCCAGAGATGTACTTTTTCGCTCCAAATGCTCGGGGGGCGGTCTCTCCCTAACTTCAAAGCCTATTATCATGCTGTAGTATTATCACGCATAGCAGACTGGAAATATGCCAGTGCCTCTAAGTTATGGGTGCATTTGGAACACTCTTTATGTGGTTCGGATCTCTCCACCGCTCCCTGGATACTAGACATGGGTGCCGTCAAAAAATTAGTTTAGTTCCGTTCCGTTTCGTATTAAAAAAAAATCGTAATTCGTGTACAAAATTTAATTCAGATTCGTACGAAATACGAATTTCGTACGAAACGTAAATTTTAAACGTCGTGCATGTTTCCCGTGCTTAGAACTGTCTCTGCACAAAATGACATTTTTGATGGAAAAAAAGTCATTTAAAACTCACTCACGGCTATTAATGAATTGTCGGCTTTTATCAATACATAGAAAAGTCATTGATAAAAAAAAAAAAAAAAAGCGTGAGGGTTCCCCCAAATTCAATTACCAGGCCCTTCAGGTCTGGAATGGATATAAAGGGAACTCCACCCCAAATTTAAAAAAAAATGGCCTGGATTCCCCCCAAAAATCCATACCAGACCCTTATCCGAGCACGCAACCTGGCTGGCCGCAGGAAAAGAGGGGGGACGAGAGAGCGCCCCCCCTCCTGAACCGTACCAGGCCACATGCCCTCAACATGGGGAGGATATCCCCATGTTGATGGGGTCAAGGGCCTCATCCCCACAACCCTTGCCCGGTGGTTGTGGGGGTCTGCGGGCAGGGGGCTTATCGGAATCTGGGAGACCCCTTTAACAAAGGGGACCCCCAGATCCCGGCCCCCCCTATGTGAATTGGTAAGGGGTACATTGTACCCCTACCATTTCACGAAGAAAGTGTAAAAAATTGTAAATAAAAACACACAAACACCTTGGAAAAGTCCTTTATTAAAAAAGAAATAATAAAAAAAAAACATTCCAGTGATGAACTCCAGTGTCCCGCGGCGATCCCGATGCCCAGCGCTGTCCATCATTGGTTGAGCATGAGCGGACCTGATGGGGAACTTCCTCCGCAGTGTTTTAAATGTATAGACCCGCCCCTTCTAAAGTTCCCCATCAGGTCCGCTCAGCCAATGACTAGGTGTAAGGCTAAGCGGACCAGATACGGAACGTGAGAAGGAGCGGGTCTATTCATGTATTACACAGTGAAGGAAGTTCCCCATCAGGTCCGCTCAGGCCAATGACGTAGGCGGGGTCTGACATACCGAGGAGGCGGACCTGATGGGAACTTCCTTCACTGTGTAATACATGAATAGACCCGCCCCTTCTCACGTTCCGCATCTGGTCCGCTTAGCGGACCTGATGGGGAACTTTAGAAGGGGCGGGTCTATTCATGTATTACACAGTGAAGGAAGTTCCCATCAGGTCCGCCCCCTCATAGAGCGGACCTGATGGGGAACTTCCTTCACTGTGTAATACATGAATAGACCCGCCCCTTCTCACGTTCCGCATCTGGTCCGCTTAGCGGACCTGATGGGGAACTTTACAAGGGGCGGGTCTATACATTTAAAACACTGCGGAGGAAGTTCCCCATCAGGTCCGCTCAGGCTCAACCAATGATGGACAGCGCTGGACATCGGGATCGCCGCGGGACACTGGATTTCATCGCTGAAATGTTGTTTTTTTTTTAAATAAAGGACTTTTCCAAGGTATTTGTGTGTTTTTATTTACATTTTTTTACACTTTCTTCGTGAAATGGTAGGGGTACAATGTACCCCTTACCAATTCACATAGGGGGGGCCGGGATCTGGGGGTCCCCTTTGTTAAAGGGATTTCGGATTCGTACGAATGTACGAATTCCCGGAAATTCGTACGAATTTTAGATTCGTACGAAACTAATGTCTACTGGATACCACGTTCCTCTAGAAAACCAGTCCTCAGATCATCAGCCCTAAGGGGGCAACTAACTGAAGCAAAGCCCTTGTCTTTTTTCAAGATGACCACCTACAGACAGAGACACGGTGGGGGATAAATGCTTAAAGGGGTCCTTAAAAGTTTACGTATTACTAACCAAGAGTGTGGAGGTGGTGTTATTCTGTGGTGCTTTGACAATGGGTTGGTAGCTTCCACACACTCAAGGGCTTTACAGTCACCTAGGGCTCTGACTGTAATAAACACCAACCATGTTGAGGTATGGTTCAGGTTCTTACCCACCTTTCCTGCTCTGCCAGACTGCATGCTTAGAAAAGGGTCTCATATGGATTTTGGGAGGGTCACAATGCCTTTTTTTTTTGGTGTGGGGTTCCCCTAAAATCCATAAAAGGACCAGGTATGGATGGGGGGGGCTCACACTTTTTTTTTTTACATTTTTGAATTTCTGGCAATTTCTTGCAGCCGGGATAATCTATTTAAATGTCATTTTATATATATATATATATATATATATATATATATATATATATATACCTGTGTGTGTATATATATATATATATATATATATATATATATATATATATAATAACTTGCATATAAGCCTTCAAAATTGGGACTTTTGATCTTTCAAGTTTGTGGCCCATAGTTTGCGGCTCAGGTCCAAACTTTTTTCATAATATTTTATTGGTAAATAAAATAAGGTTTACATTGCATTTAAACAAGGTGTCTGAAGCAATACAAAAGGTTTTACAGCAGCGATGATCAGGACTAGCATGCAATAATATTTGCAGAGAATTTTCAGCTTAAGTCGACAGAGCGAACATTGCTTGAAACATGACGTACGGTTATGGTTAGTCTGCTAAATAACCATGCTTACCACAGTAGTATTACTTCTGTCTGGTGCCAAATCATGTTTGGGCGGATAGAGTTGGGGGTTAGAATGGGAGGGGGGAAGAAGAGAAAAAAAAAAGGAAGCGGGGGGAAGGGGGGAGTGGGTTGGGTTCGGAATACCTCACAGTCTCCGCCACCAATCCCGAAGGATTGGAGTAAGGTGGGTAAAGAAGCTTGGTCTGAAGATATTTGGGTGTTTTTTTAGATAGTTTGAGAAGGCTCCTCCCTCAATCTTCCCTTGTTTAGGGGAGGGAGGCCAATTGTCTCATGTTTTGATGAGGATAGCTTATGAAATGTAGGAGTTGAGTCATTAAGGGTTGCAGTTGTCTTGGGGTGGGTGGTTCGTAATAGTTTGGCTTGTTAATAGTTTTTACTAGGCTGTGGTACGGAAGTGGGTCCAACAGGCCCATGTGTGTGAAAATTTGTTTGGACAATCTTTGGCTATGGAAATTAGTTCTTCCATGTCCGCAATTTTTTCCACTCGTTTGAGCCATTCAGGGATGGTCGGAACATGGGTTGTTCCCCAATGAAGAGGGATACATAGTTTGTTCACATTTATTAGGGGTGGTATTGGTGTTTTGCGGTATTGGTGTGTCGGCAGGTCCAAATGGTGAAAGAGGAACTGTGTTGGGGTGTGTTCTAGAGTGTATGTAGAGATTTGTGATGTCAGTTCCCGGATTTGGGTCCAGAACAGCTGGATTAACACCGTGGGGCTGATTTATGAAACGTTTGCGCCATGAGTATTGGCGCATCTGCGTGCGCAATGGCTGTTTTTGTATTTACAAAACATTAGCGCCGGTATCGCAGCCCTATTTCCCATTTACTATAGTGTTGTCGGCGGACGGGAGGAGGCGCTCAGTGCGCCACTATGGACCTGGCGCACGGCATGTTAAACACTAAATATAAAGAAGCTGGAAGTGAGAATATAATGGGGGTGATGAGGGGTGATATGAGGAAGTGTAGTGACAACTGCCCAAATAACAAATATGGCCAAAATTGAGTGATAAAGTAACTTTTTCAAAACCAGCCCGCTGCGCCGGCAAGTACGATTGGAGCTGCGGGAGGTTTTTTTGAGCTCAGCGCGGGAATTTCAATGGTTCAAATGCGCCAAGACACTGCGCCAGCAAAATCTTAGTAAATGTCAAGTCACGTAAACTAATTTGCATAAGTTGAACAGGCGCAGCTCTGAACTTCCCAGTGCACCAGCAAAATGACATTTCTAAAGGAAAAAAAAATGCATTTAAATGCACCACGGCTATAATGAATTGTCGGCTCCCGGCAATTTAGAGAAAAGTCATTGAAAGTCTTTGCTAACCACAAAAAAAAAGCGTGGGGGTTCCCCCAAATTCCATTACCAGGCCCTTTAGGTCTGGAAAGGATATTAACCACTTAACGACCGCTCACTGTATATATACGTCGGCACAATGGCACCGACAGGCACAATCACGTAGAGCATACGTGATTGCCTTTGTACAGTTGGGGGGTCCGATCGGACCCCCCTTCTGTACAGTGAGCGGTCGGAATTCGTCTGGGAGCGTTCCGAGATGGGGGGGCGGCCATTCGATTCTGACCACCCCCCCGCGATCGCTCCCGGCGAATAGAAATGCCCCCTCTGTCTGTGTACTGTTTACACAGATAGAGAAAGCAGGAGGAAGTGATGTCATCTCCTGTGCGGCGCTCACATATACCGAGCGTCGTACAAGAGAAGACACACAGGTCAGTGCACTAACACTACACTAACACCAGCACACATAGGCACATAAATCGCCCCCCCAGGCCCCCCCAGATCACCCCCCAGCCCCCCCAGATCACCCCCCAGCCCCCAGTCACAGTGTCACTGATTGCAGTGACCATTTATTTACTGATCACTGCAATCAGTGACATTTGTGACTGTAAAAGTGTCACTACATTTAGTTTTAGGTCCAGTGTAGCCCCCTAACCCCCCCTAATAAAGGTTTAACCCCTTGATCACCCCCCAGATAACCCTTTCACCCCCTAGCACCGCCGTCGCTTGGCGATCATTTTTCTGATCGCTGTCTTGGCGTCGGTGATGCAGATCGGTACCCAGTAATTTTTTTTAGGTTCGCCGCAGGTTTTTATAGCGTCGGGTACCCCCATAAATTATCTAATAAAGGTTTAACCCCCTTGATCGCCCCCCAGGTAACCTTTTCACCCCCTGTCACTAAGTGATCGTTTTTCTGATCGATGTCTTAGCGTTGGTGATGCTGATCGGTAGCCAGTATTTTTTTTTTAGGTTCGCCGCAGGTTTTTATAGCGTCGGGTACCCCCATAAATTATCTAATAAAGGTTTAACCCCCTTGATCGCCCCCCAGGTAACCCTTTCACCCCCTATCACCACTGTCACTAAGCAATTGTTTTTCTGATCGCTGTCTTGGCGTCGGTGATGCAGATCGGTACCCAGTAATTTTTTTAGGTTCGCCGCAGGTTTTTATAGCGTCGGGTACCCCCATAAATTATCTAATAAAGGTTTAACCCCCTTGATCGCCCCCCAGGTAACCCTTTCACCCCCTATCACCACTGTCACTAAGCGATCGTTTTTCTGATCGATGTCTTAGCGTCGGTGATGCTGATCGGTAGCCAGTATTTTTTTTTTAGGTTCGCCGCAGGTTTTTATAGCGTCGGGTACCCCCATAAATTATCTAATAAAGGTTTAACCCCCTTGATCGCCCCCCAGGTAACCCTTTCACCCCCTATCACCACTGTCACTAAGCAATTGTTTTTCTGATCGCTGTCTTGGCGTCGGTGATGCAGATCGGTACCCAGTAATTTTTTTAGGTTCGCCGCAGGTTTTTATAGCGTCGGGTACCCCCCATAAATTATCTAATAAAGGTTTAACCCCCTTGATCGCCCCCCAGGTAACCCTTTCACCCCCTATCACCACTGTCGCTAAGCGATCATTTTTCTGATCGATGTCTTAGCGTCGGTGATGCAGATCGGTAGCCAGTAATTTTTTTTAGGTTCGCCGCAGGTTTTTATAGCGTCAGGTACCCCCATATATTATCTCATAAAGGTTTTAACCCCCTAATTGCCCCTAGTTAACCCTTTCACCAGTAATCATCATATAAGTGTTACGGGTGACGCTGGTTAGTTAGTTTGCTTTTTATAGTGTCAGGGCACCCGCCGTATATAACCCAATAAAGTTTTAACCCCCTGATCGCCCGGCGGGTGATATCAATTAGGTTTTAGCGTCAGAGAGGGTCTGCGTCACACCCCAGGCAGCGTCAGGTTAGTGCCAGTAACGCTAACACCCACGCGTGAAGCATACACCCCCCTTAGTGGTATAGTATCTGAACAGATCAATATCTGATCTGATCAGATCTATACTAGCGTCCCCAGCAGTTTAGGGTTCCCAAAAACGCAGTGTTAGCGGGATCAGCCCAGATACCTGCTAGCACCTGCGTTTTGCCCCTCCGTCCAGCCCAGGCCACCGAAGTGCAGTATCGATCGATCACTGTCACTTACAAAACACAACACACATAACTGCAGCGTTCGCAGAGACAGGCCTGATCCCTGCGACTCCAGTGCTGTAGGAGGTGATGTCACCACCACAGTTAAAAAAAAAAAGAAGCAAATATGCCGAAGCATTGGGGCAGCAGGGGCGGAGGAGCGATTTTGCTCCTAATGCCGCGTACATACGGTCGAAATTCCGACGGAGGCTTGCCCGTGGAAAAGTCCGACCATGTGTGTGCGGCATAACTTTTTTGCGGGAGGATGCCCCCATGCTTCGGCATATATAAATGGTGCATGTATGCCCATCATTAGAAGTGGGTGGATGAAGGGCGGTATTCTAATGGTGGGCATACCCACCGATCAATCTCTTTTTTCGTTCAGCCACCTGGCTGCTTGAAAAAAAAAGATTACAATACATGTCCAACAAGGACCAGCAACGTACTGGTATGTTGCTGGACTTTGAATGGTTATACCAGATTGATGCCTGCGGGTTTAGGTATCATCTTGGTATCATTCTTTTCAGCCAGCGGCCGGCTTTAATGTAAAAGCAATCCTAGTGGCTAATTAGCCTCTGGACTGCTTTTACAAGCAGTGGGAGGGAATGCCCCCCCCCCGGATATAAAAAGCGCCATTGGGAAATTGGGAAAGCATTTTATCACACCGATCTTGGTGTGGTCAGATGCTTTGAGGGCAGAGGAAAGATCTAGGGTCTAGACCCCAGTTTTTTCAAAAAAAGAGTACCTGTCACTACCTATTACTATCATAGGGGATATTTACATTCCCTGAGATAACAATAAAAATGATAAAAAAAAAAAACATGGAAGGAACAATTTAAAAATAAAATAAAAAAGCAAAATTAATAATAAAAAAAATAAAGCACCCCTGTCCTGCCCTGCTCTTGCCCAATGGCGAACGCAAGCGTCGGTCTGGCGTCATATGTAAACAGCAATTGCACCATGCATGTGAGGTATCACCGCGAAGGTCAGATCGAGGGCAGTAATTTTAGCAGTAGACCTCCTCTGTAAATCTAACGGGGTAACCTGTAAAGGCTTTTAAAGGCTTTTAAAAATGTATGTAGTTTGTCGCCAATGCGCGTTTGTGCGAAATTTTAAAGCATGTCGTGTTTAGTATCTATGTACTCGGCCTAAGATCATCTTTTTTATTTCATTAAACATTTGGGCAATATAGTGTGTTTTAGTGCATTAAAATAAAAAAAAGTGTATTTTTTCCCCCAAAAATGCGTTTGAAAAATCGCTGCGCAAATACTGTGTAGAAAAAAAAAATGCAACACCCACCATTTTATTCTGTAGGGCCTTTGCTTTAAAAATATATATAATGTTTGGGGGTTCAACATAATTTTCCTGCAAAAAAAATATGTTTTCATGTAAACAAAAAGTGTCAGAAAGGGCTTTGTCTTCAAGTGGTTAGAAGAGTGGATGTAAGCTTCCTAATGTTGTGTATAAAATGCCAGAACAGTTCAAAACCCCCCCAAATGACCCCATTTTGGAAAGTAGACACCCCAAGCTATATACTGAGAGGCATGTCGAGTCCATGGAATATTTTATATGTTGACACAAGTTGCGGAAAAAAGACAATTTTTTTTTTTTTTTGCACAAAGTTGTCACTAAATGATATATTGCTCAAACATGCCATGGGCATATGTGGAATTACACCCCAAAATACATTCTGTTGCTTCTCCTGAGTACGGGGATACCACATGTGTGAGACTTTTTGGGAGCCTAGCCGCGTACGGGACCCCAAAAACCAATCACCGCCTTCAGGCTTTCTAAGGGTGTAAATTTTTGATTTCACTTCTCACTGCCTATCACAGTTTCGGAGGCCATGGAATGCCCAGATGGCACAAAACCCCCCCCCCCAAATGACCCCATTTTGGAAAGTAGACACCCCAATCTATTTGCTGAGAGGTATTGTGAGTATTTTGCAGATCTCTCTTTTTGTCACAAAGTTTTGAAAATTGAAAAAAAAAAAAAGAAAAAAAAAAAATTCTTTCTTCATTTTCAAAAACAAATGAGAGCTGTAATATACTCACCATGCCTCTCAGCAAACAGTTTGGGGTGTCTACTTTCCTAAATGGGGTCATTTGGGGGGGTTTTGTGCTATTTTGGCATTTTATGGCCTTCGAAACTGTGATAGGTAATGAGGAGTGAAATCAAAAATTTGTGCCTAGAAATCCTGAAGGCGGTGATTGGTTTTCGGGGTCCCGTACGCGGCTAGGCTCCTAAAAAGTCCCACACATGTGGTATCCCCGTACTCAGGAGAAGCAGCAAAATGTATTTTGGGGTGCAATTCCACATATAACCATGGCATGTGTGAGCAATATATCATTTAGTGACAGCTTTTTGTAATTTTTTTTTTTTTTTGTCATTATTCAATCACTTGGGACAAAAAAAAAATATTCAATGGGCTCAACAGGCCTCTCAGCAATTTCCTGAGTGAAATCAAAAATTTGCGCCCTTAGAAATCCTGAAGGCGGTGCTTGGTTTCCGGGGTCCCGTACGTGGCTAGGCTCCTAAAAAGTCCCACACATGTGGTATTCCCGTACTCAGGAGAAGCAGCAGAATGTATTTTGGGGTGCAATTCCACATATAACCATGGCATGTGTGAGCAATATATCATTTAGTGACAACTTTTTGTAATTTTTTTTTTTGTCATTATTCAATCACTTGGGACAAAAAAAAAAAAATATTCAATGGGCTCAACATGCCTCTCAGCAATTTCCTTGGGGTGTCTACTTTCCAAAATGGGGTCATTTGGGGGGGTTTTGTACTGCCCTGCCATTTTAGCACCTCAAGAAATGAGATAGGCAGTCATAAATTTAAAGCTGTGTAAATTCCAGAAAATGTACCCTAGTTTGTAAACGCTATAACTTTTGCGCAAACCGATAAATATACACTTATTGACGTTTTTTTACTAAAGACATGTGGCTGAATACATTTTGGCCTAAATGTATGACTAAAATTGAGTTTATTCGATTTTTCTTATAACAAAAAGTAGAAAATATCATTTTTTTTCAAAATTTTCGGTCTTTTTCCGTTTATATCGCAAAAAATAAAAATCGCAGAGGCAATCAAATACCATTAAAAGAAAGCTCTATTTGTGGGAAGAAAAGGACGCAAATTTTGTTTGGGTACAACATTGCATGTCCGCACAATTTACAGTTAAAGCAGCGCAGTGCAAAATTCTGAATTCACCTCTGGTCCTCTAGCTACCAAATGGTCCGGGGCTTAAGTGGTTAAGGGGAACCCCGCTGCAATTTTTTTTAAAAAACGACGTGGGGTTCCCCCTAAATATCCATACCAGGCCCTTTAGATCTGGCATGGATTTTAAGGAGAACTCCACCCCAATTTTTTTTTAAAAATGGCATGGAGTCCCCCCAAAAATCCACACCAGACGCTTATCCGAGCACGCAACCTGGCAGGCCACAGGGGAAGAGGGGGTGATGAGAGAGTGGCCCCCCTCCCTCCTGAACCATACCAGGCCACATGCCCTCAACATGGGGAGGATGTCCCCATGTTGATGGGGACAAGGGCCTCATCCCCACAACCCTTGCCCGGTGGTTGTGGGGGTCTGCGGGCGGGGGGCTTATCGGAATCTGGAAGACCCCTTTAACAAAGGGGACCCCCAGATCCCGGCCCCCTCCCTATGTGAAATGGTAATGGGGTACAATTGTACCCCTACCATTTCACAAGGAAAGTGTCAAAATGTAAAAAATGACAAGAGCCGGTTTTTGACAATTCCTTTATTAATGTCTTTTCTTTCTCGTACATCACGGGACACAGAGCGGCATAGTCATTACTA
Source organism: Rana muscosa (assembly GCA_029206835.1). Lineage (NCBI taxonomy): Eukaryota > Metazoa > Chordata > Amphibia > Anura > Ranidae > Rana > Rana muscosa. The sequence continues at coordinate 39,608,799 of CM055122.1, forward strand.
TGTGGGTTATATAGATACCTTCAGGTGCTGGCACTGGCAACTTCCAAAACCGGAAGTACCCTCCCCTATATAAGCCCCTCCCATCCGGGAGTACCTCAGTTTTTTGCCAGTGTCTAAGGTGTTGGCCAAGAAGTAACATGTGTTTTTCACTGAGCTTGCGTACAGGTTCTTTTGGGCCTCAGTAAGCTATTCCGGATCCGACCAAAAAAGCTTCATAGCTAAACGGTCGGTACCCGGGCCTTGCAAGAGAAGAGCAAGGTTTTGCCTGTAATGCCTCTCTTAGGAGGGCTGGACCCTGGGATCCAGAGCTCTGGTCATACCCACGACCAAGATGTTTTCTGTGCAGGGTGCTATACAGGTCCAGGGGAGTGGAATCCTTGGGAACCCGGTCCCTGAAGGTTTAATTACAATGCCTGCCGTGATAGGTGAAGTTTGGGCTTCTGTGGACCAAACAGAGTCCTGCGGCGAGGAAAAGGTAAGTGGGGGCCCTCAGGAACTTGGTTCTATTGGGGGACCCCCAAGCCTATTTTGTCTTTCTGCCTGTTACCTAAGGTATTCCCGCTAATATTCTGTGCATGCCTGTTACTACTGAGAAAATGTAAATTTTAATAGTAGGCAAGAAAAAAAAAAAAAAATGTAAGACCGCGGTACCTGTGTTAAACACTAGAGGCCGCTATGGTTCTTTTTCTTGTAAATGTGGATTTTTTTTCTTCCGAAGTCAAATCCAGGCAGTTGGTAAGTTCTCTTTGGGAAGCTGTCTCCTCTGCCCTGTTGCTGCGCTCATCCATCCCCGGGCCCTGCGGCAGGGACCCTGGCTCCCATCTAGCTCCTTATTTTTCAAAAAAGGCGCTGAAGGCGCATGTGCCCGCGCACGTGCGCGAGCACGCGCCTCTCTATATAGAGGCGATCTGGAAAAAGGGGCGGAGCGGGTGGATGACGCTCGGTGTGCGCCGCGGCGCTACTGCGCATGTGCGGGCGTTCAGCATGTTTAAAGGCACAGCTGGCTATTGAAGTACACAGACAGAGCTAGCAACAGTAAAAAGGCACACAGAGGCGGTTGATGCAGGCATCCCCTAGAAAGGCACTTTAGTAGACACCAACTGTTATATAGCAGCAAATGTGCTAGACTATTCTCAGTAAAAGTGGTGTATTACGGCTGGAATACCTCAGCTTTGGGCTTAGGAATATGCCGTCCAGAAGCTCCTGAACTAAATCTTCCAGGAAGCGAAGGGGGTCTCCATCGGGCTCTGAGGATCTTGGGCATGCTTCTGCTGCACCAGTCTCCCCTGAAAATTCAGAGGTTAGTGACCGTAGAGACCCCGCAGGAGTACCTGGTACTGTGGCTGTCCTCAGTTCACCTGCTCCTGTGTATGTAACAGAGGAGGTTTTTTCCTCAGCTCTGGGAGGATTAGAAGAGAGATTGTCAACATTGATCGCTGCCTCCCTGTCACAGGGAAAGCATGCCCGATCTCCGTCTCCTCCTTCAGAGTACCTGTTAGCGGAGCAACAGTCCCATACAGGGATCGACCTGCCTGAAGGGGATCAGGAGGAGGTTGATTCTGTTATAGAGGAATCAACAGTGGAGGAACCTTTCTCAGCATCTCAAGCTGAAAGATTATGGGTTCAGTCTTTGACTAACATGGTCCGATCAGCATTTAAAATGCACCTTGCGGAACCATCAACCACTACTGTCTCCTCGCTGGGGTCGCTAAAAGCTCCCCAGACTGTCTGTTCCTTTCCACTTCACCCTTTATTGGAAGGGCTCATGTACCAGGATTGGGAACATCCTGATAAAATATTTACTCCCCCCAAGAGATTTCCGGTGGTCTATCCCATGGAGGATAAGTTCATCAAAAAATGGAGGGTCCCTACAGTGGACGCAGCCATCTCTTGTGTGAATAAATCACTGACATGTCCAGTGGATAATGTCCAAATGTTCAAGGACCCAATAGATAAAAAATTGGAGTCCTTATTAAAATCTGCTTTTTCTACAGCAGGCTTGGTGACACAACCAGCAGTGGCAGCTATTGGGGTCTGCCAAGCAGTGTAGGATCAGTTGAAACAGGTCTTAAGGGACTTGCCGGATCAGCAGGCCCTTGCCCTAGCTGATCTACCTAGAGCCTTATGCTTTGCGGTTGACGCTATAAAGGATTCAATCCATCAGGCCTCCCGCTTTACGCTGTCTGTAGTACATATGCGTAGGCTTCTATGGCTCAAAAACTGGTCTGCTGAAGCTCCCTGTAAAAAATTGCTGGTTAGCTTCCCATTTCATGGTGAACGCTTATTCGGGGAAGACCTGGACAAATATATCCAGAAAATTTCCAACGGTAAAAGTACACTCTTGCCGGTTAAAAACAGAGTTAGAGGTCCCTCTTTTAAGAGGCCTGCTTCTCCAGTCCCTGGGGCATCAGCTGTGAAACAGTTCCGACGGCCTCCTCGGTCAAATCCCGGGGGTAAAAATCAGGGACAATCGCAGGGTAATAAGAAACCCTGGGTCAGGAGAGGTACAAAACCTCCCCCAAAGTCAAATGCATGAAGGGTTGCCCCCACTCAATCGGGTGGGGGGAAGACTCCAGTTGTTCGCAGAGACCTGGCGGGACACGATCAGAGACAGATGGGTGCTCTCCGCAGTAAGTCTGGGATACAGATTGGAGTTAAAAGACTCTCCTCCTTCCCATTTTATGAGGTCAAACGTGCCAAGGGATCCCCGGAAGAGAGAGTCCCTCCTATTGGCACTAGAACAACTATTGCTCCAAGGAGTAATTATGGAGGTTCCCCTGGAAGAATGGGGGTTCGGGTTTTACTCAAACCTCTTTACAGTCCCGAAGCCAAATGGGGACGTGAGGCCCATATTAAATCTAAAAGGGCTAAACAAATTCCTGCATATCAGGACTTTCCGGATGGAGTCGATCCGATCGGTGGCCACTGCCCTACAAGGGGAGGAAGGGTTAGCCTCGATCGACATCAAAGATGCTTATTTGCACATTCCCATCTTTCCAGTCCACCAAAAATTTCTACGCTTTGCAGTAGAAGGGCGCCATTTTCAGTTCAGAGCCTTACCCTTCGGTCTGGCCACAGCACCACGAGTGTTCACAAAAATTCTGGCCCCATTATTGGCCAATCTAAGAACGCAAGGTGTAACGATAATGGCATATCTGGACGACTTGTTGCTGATAGACCACTCAGTGAAAAAACTAGAAGTGGTCGTTCACAAGACAATCAAGTATCTGGAAACTCACGGTTGGATTATCAACCGAGACAAGTCAGCCCTAAAACCAGTCAAAAGTCTGGAATACTTGGGGCTAAGGCTAGATTCAGGCCAGAGGAAAATATTCTTGACTCGAAAAAAGGTGTTGTCTTTGAGAGATTTGATCCACTTAGTGGGTACAAAAAGACAGCCGTCCATACGCCTGTGCATGAGGCTGCTGGGAAAAATGGTGCCATCATTCGAAGCAGTACCCTACGGTCAATTCCATTCAAGGAATTTGCAAAGGGCCATACTGTCAGCCTGGAACAAGAAAGTTCAGGCCCTAGACTTACCAATGTCCTTGTCCCCTTCCGTTCGCAAGAGCCTCCGTTGGTGGTTGGTTCCCCAGAATCTGGAAAAAGGGAAATCCTTCAGTCCGATTTCTTGGAAGGTGGTCACTACAGATGCCAGCCTTATAGGCTGGGGAGCAGTACTGGAGCAATGGTCTCTCCAGGGCAGATGGTCGGATGCGGAAAAGGCCCTGCCCATCAATCTCTTAGAGATACCAGCAGCCCGGTATGCCCTAGTAGCATGGACATCCAAACTCCAAGGGTCCCCTGTCAGAATTCAATCAGACAATGCCACGGCAGTGGCATATATCAATCATCAGGGTGGCACCAGGAGTCGTGCAGCCCAGAGGGAAGTAAATTGCATCCTGAAATGGGCAGAAAGATATGTCCCAGCCATATCCGCGGTATTCATTCCAGGAGTGGAGAATTGGAAGGCGGACTTTCTAAGTCGCCAACAATTATGCCCAGGGGAATGGTCCCTTCACCCCAAGGTTTTTTGGACAATATGTCAGCGGTGGGGAACACCGGATGTAGATCTGCTAGCATCCAGATTCAACGCAAAGGTGGACAGGTTTGTCTCTTGGACAAGGGATCCCCTAGCTTGCGGCTCGGATGCCCTAGTGTTCCCTTGGGATCAGTTCAAGCTGATATATGCATTCCCACCGCCACAATTGTTACCTCGATTACTCCGCAGAATCAGGGTAGAAAAGAAACCAGTGATTCTGGTGGCTCCAGCGTGGCCCCGAAGAGCATGGTACGCGGAGATTGTAAAAATGTCTGTGGGGAGTCCTTGGACCCTCCCACATCGTCCGGACCTGCTTTCGCAAGGACTGATATACCACCCTTCCTTACCAGCCCTAGGTTTGACGGCCTGGCTATTGAAGCCCACATTCTAAAAAAGAATCTAATCCTGTGGTATCTACCATGATCAATGCCAGGAAGCCGGTATCCAGGCAGATCTACTATAGAATCTGGAAGGCGTACATCGCCTGGTGTGAGGCCAAGAAATGGCATCCACGAAAGTACGTAATAGGTAGGATTCTGGACTTCCTACAGTGGGCTGTAGATAGGAAGCTTGCCTTGAGTACTATCAAGGGTCAGATTTCGGCCTTGTTCTACAGAAACAACCATTTGAACCATTACAGCATATTTCCCTGGTTCTTCTCACCAGGAAATTGATTTTTCTAGTAGCCATTTGTTCGGCTAAAAGAGTGTCGGAATTAGCCGCTATGTCCTGTAGGGAGCCATATCTGGTTATCCATAAGGACAGAGTAGTGTTACGTCCTCATCCAACCTTTCTTCCGAAGGTGGTATCGAGGTTTCATTTGAACCAAGATGTGGTTCTTCCTTCTTTTTTCCCCAAACCTAGTTCAGTAGAGGAAAAATTATTACATTCTTTGGATGTAGTAAGAGCAGTTAAAGCTTATCTAAAAGCCACTGCTCAGATTCGCAGAACGGATACTTTGTTTATTCTGCCGGAAGGCCCCAGAAAGGGTCAGGCAGCGTCAAAATCTACTTTAGCCAAGTGGATTCGACAGGTCATAATGCAAGCCTATGGCTTGAGAAGGAGACCGCCTCCGTTCAAAGTTAGGGCGCACTCCACGAGAGCAGTTGGAACTTCATGGGCAGTGCATCACCAGGCCTCCCTGGCTCAAATCTGTAAGGCCGCAACATGGTCTTCAGTACACACGTTTACTAGGTTCTACCAGGTGGACGTTAGAAGTCAGGAGGATGTCGCCTTTGGGCGCAGTGTGTTGCAGGCCACAAAAGATCCTCATGTCTGATAGCGCTCAGCTTATGTATGGTGTATCCCCCCCCTCATTGGGCATTGCTTTAGGACATCCCACATAGTAATGACTATGCCGCTCTGTGTCCCGTGATGTACGAGAAAGAAAATAGGATTTTTATAACAGCTTACCTGTAAAATCCTTTTCTTGGAGTACATCACGGGACACAGAGCTCCCACCCCTCTTTGGGGACACTTATTGCTTTGCTACAAAACTGAGGTACTCCCGGATGGGAGGGGCTTATATAGGGGAGGGTACTTCCGGTTTTGGAAGTTGCCAGTGCCAGCACCTGAAGGTATCTATATAACCCACATAGTAATGACTATGCCGCTCTGTGTCCCGTGATGTTACATTTGTTACGTGATGTTACGTGATGATACATTTGTACCCCATTACCATTTCACATAGGGGGGGCGGGATCTGGGGGTCCCTATTGTTAAAGGGGTCTTCCAGATTCCGATAAGCCCCCTGCCTGCAGACCCCCACAACCACCGGGCAAGGGTTGTGGGGATGAGGCCCTTGTCCCCATCAACATGGGGACATCCTCCCCATGTTGAGGGCATGTGGCCTGGTACGGTTCAGGAGGGGGGGAGGGCGCTCTCTCGCCCCCCCTCTTTTCCTGCGGCCGGCCAGGTTATGTGCTCGGATAAGGGTCTGGTGTGGATTTTTGGGGGGACTCCACGCCATTTTTTTTTAAATTTGGGGTGGAGTTCCCCTTAAAATCCATGCCAGATCTAAAGGGCCTGGTATGGATATTTGGGGGGAACCCCACGTCATTTAAAAAAAAAAATTGCAGCGGGGTTCCCCTTAATATCCATTCCAGACCTGAAGGGCCTGGTAATGGAATTTGGGGGACCCCCACGCTTTTGTTTTTTGTGTAATCAAAGACTTTCAATTACTTTTATCTGTATTGACGGGAACCAGCAATTCATTACAGCCGCAAGGACTTTTAAATGACTATTATTTTACTTTAGAAATGTCATTTTGCTCTCCAACTGTTATAAACATGGAAAACATGCGCTACTTTACAGGCATACTATAGACACCCCCCGGGTATGATATTTAGGGCCAGTTCACACCGGATGCAGTGCAGTGCGTTTTTTTGATGCATGAAAAACGCAAAGAAAGTTGATCACATTAATGCCAATGGCATAGTTCACACCACTGCAGTCCGTTCCAGTGCGTTTCAGAAAGCAAAAAAAAATTGGTCATGTTGCTTTTTTTTTAGGTACAAAACTGTACCGGACCCCAGTAAAACACATCAAAAACGCAACGGAACGTACCAAAAATGCACTGGAATGCACCGGAACGCACCTAAATGCACCAAAGACGCACTGCAACACACTTGTCCTAAGTGAAAAGAGGGGGAAAAAACACTGGACTGCATCAAAAACGCATCAAAAATGCACTGGAATGTGTCAAAAACGCGCATGCAGAAAAGCACCTGGAACGCATCCAGACTGCGTTTCTATAGTGTGAACTAGGGCCAGTTCACACCATAGAAACGCAATCCAGGATGCGTTCCAGGTGCTTTTCTGCATGCACGTTTTTCATGCGTTCCAGTGCATTTTTGGTACGTTTTTGATGCAGTCCAGTGCTTTTTTTTCACCCCTCTTTTTTATTAACCATAGATAAGGACAAGTGTGTTCCACTGCGTTTTTGGTGCATTTAGGTGTGTTCCTGTGCATTCCAGTGCGTTTATGATGCGTTTTGATGCGTTCCAGTACAGTCCAGTGCAGGTAAAATGCAGCATGTTCTACTTTTTTGGTGGAACTGGAACGCATGGAACAAACACTGCCATTTAGAACCATATAACCAACTTTCCATGCATTTTGGATGCATAAAAAACGCAATGGACTGCATGTGGTGTGAAATGGCCCTTAAGCAATTTGGCATATTTAAATGCACTTCTCTTTGTTTTGTTTTTGGTGTTTTCCAAATTGGTGACATTGATATATGTCCCTAAGGGTGGGACCTGGGCCCCCATTTTAAGGCCAATAACTAGAAGATAAGCCAGCCAAGTGGGGACTAGCAAAATTAACATGTCAGTTGAACAGTTCCCATAGACTGCAATGGTATTTGTTGGTGGGGGGGTGATTGTCCCATCTCTAATTTTGTAGCATGCTGGATGATGTGCTTAATTTTGGATGGGGGGGGGGTTATTTTCTGCTAGCTGCATTGGTTTTGTCCTGCACATGCCCAGCCTGTTAGATTTTTTGGGGGTGCTTTTTGTGTGTGAACAGCGCCTGGATATTTCTGGGCATGCTCACTCAGAGAGTGTTTTTATGGGTTAGTAATTGAAGGACATCCTTAACAGGTGTAGCCACTTTGAATTTCAGTCTCTACATTGGGAGAACTTGCATTTTGGGTGTTTCATGGACTGTGCATGTGTTTTCAATTGCCTCATTAGCACACAAACCTATGTTATATAAAGCTCAGAGGGAACATTCGTTCGCTTGCCCTGAGAAGAGGCAAGTGTGTGTGCGTGTGTGTGGGGGGTAAAATGTACATGTTGGTGTCCTTATCGAGTTTGTAACACATGTATTTTATTTGTTATGTCTTTGCAAAACAGGTGATTGGTTAACTTTTGTGGATTGTATTTTTTTGTGTGGGGGAAATGTTCCCCTGAAATAATTCTGATGTTGTTAATGTGTGTTGTTTGTTCACTTTGATTTAATTGTCTGTGCTGCATTTTTTTTGGCCAAATACAGTATTTCTCAAGATGTTGAGTCTGTAACTGTTTCAAATTGACCATGCTTTTTATTTTGCCTTCCCTTTTGTTTTGTTGACCAATAAAATTTGATGCAAAGTTTTGATGTTTGTTTTGTGTTTTCTTTGCAACAAATGTGACAGCTGATTGGCATGTCAAAACAAAACAGGTGTGATTTGTGTACCCTGGTGCCTTCATGCTAGCATATGCATGGATTGTGTGCTGCCATGGAGCATCACCAGGAAATGAAAAATACAGAGCGGTAAGTATTCAATTTTCCTTTTTTACTGCAGTGGTTCTCAGTCTCAGTCCTCAAGTACCCCCAACAGGACATGTTTTGTGAATTTATCTTATCGAGAATTGCTGTCCAAAAATCAAAACCATTGACTGTGATTTAAAGCACATGTGCAAGATGAAGGAAAACCTGCAAACATGGCCTTTTGGGGGTACTTGAGAAGCACTGATTTAGAGCACTGCACTTAAAAATAGCTCAAGACAATACAATTCTAATTGTGGGCATTTTGAGGGAAACAAAGTAAGTGTTAGAACCCCTGCGTGTGTTTTTTTTTTTTTGTAGTTTGGCCTTTGTGTCTCCTTTTCTTAAAATTGGTTTCACTTCCTGTCACACAGCTAAACAGGAAGTGAAGGTAAAACCCTACCAATGTCTTTTCTTGGGGACACACAGATCAATCTAACTAGTGTCCCCATTAAGCAAATTGCACTCTAGCACTTTGTTGTGTACACCCCAAATCATTGTATAGTTTGGGGTTTAGTAAAGACAAATCCACTCTGCAGTAAAAGTGTAGCTGCTGAAAATCTGAGGGAAAGTACTGGTGATTGGATGTTACGATCATGTAAAAGCAAAGATGGTGTTTTGTTTTTTGCTTGCATGTCCCCCTCAGATATACAGCAAGTGCACTTGTAGTGCAAAGTAGATTTGCCTTTAGTAAATAAACCCCAAAGTCCAAACTACCTAATAATTTGTGGTGTACCCCGCAATATGCAGGAGTGCATAATGGGGAAAGTATTTAGACTGACCTGTGTGCCCCAAGGAAAGACATTGGGAGATATTTTCCCTCACTTCCTGTGTGACTATGTGACAGAAAGTGAATTATTTGGAAGGATAAAGTGGCCAAATTATTTAGTTAACTTTTCAAAGACTCATTCCTAAGTTGAATTGTGATGCATGTCAATGGCCCATTTAGACCCTCTTTAATCACTTGAGATCAGCGCTATAACTGATCGACAGCCACAGCATGATCCTCAATTGCCGGGAGTCCGTCAATAAACGTCCTCCCCTTTGTGCGCGTGCGCTGTGGTCACTGAGTCACTGAGACTCGGGTGATGACAGATCCGAGTAAGGGGCCAATCCCTGCCCTTTACCATGTGATCAGCTGTCAGCAAATAAACGTGATCCAAAAAAAAAAAGTTAAAAAAAGAGTAAGAAATACAAAAAAGTAAAAAAACAAAATAAAAAAAATAAGCAAAAATAAGAAAAAACGCCCATGTCCCCGGTAGCTGGCACTCAGAAGTGAACACACACGTAAGTCCCGCCCACATATGTAAACAGCGTTCAAACCACACATGTGAGTTATTGCTGCATGCGTTAGAACGAGTGCAACAATTCTAGCACTAGACCTCCTCTGTAATGCCAAAATGGTAACGTGTAAAAAAATTTAAAGCATCGTCTAGGGAGATTTTTCATTACTGAAGTTTGGTGTCATTCCATGAGTGTGCGCAATTTTAAAGCGTGACGTGTTAGGTATCTATTTACTCAGCATAACAACATCTTTCACATTATACCAAAAAATTGGCCTAACTTTACTGTTTTGTAATATTTTTAGCAAAAAAAAGGCGTTTGAAAATTTATTGCGCAAATACTGAGCGAGATAAAAATTTGCAATGACCGCCATCTTATTCCCTAGGGTGTCTGCTCCAAAAACATATATAATGTTTGGTGTTTTGAAGTAATTTTATAGCCATAAATTTATGATTTTTACATGAAGGAGAGAAGTGCCAGAATAGGCCCAGTGCTGAAGTGGTTAAAATATCCATTTATTTATTTTTTAAACTCGGTCTTTTGTATTTATATAAAAAAAACAAACAAAAAAAACCCACAAAGGTGATCAAATAGCACCAAAAGCAAGCTCTATTTGTGTGCCAAGAAATAATACATTTTCATTGGGTTACAGTGTTGTATGAGCGCGCAATTGTCATTGAAAGTGCATCAGCGCTGAAATGTGAAACTTGGTCTGGGCAGTGCGCAAGTGGTTAATATAAGGCTACATGCACACAGACGTTTTTCCAGCCGCTTGTTTGAGCGTTTTTTGCAGCTTAAAAACATCTCTCCATGTTAGCCTATGGCCTCATGGCCACCATGGCGTTTTTAAACTGTAAATGGCATAGGCGTTTTTAGGCCCCATGTAGACGGGATGCTGGTGCAAAGTGTTCAGAACTAAGGTTGAAAGTGGCGTTTAGAAAGGCGCGCTTTGTGGCGTTTGCATGCCGTGTTTTACCACATTTGCGTGTATATGATAAGGAGCTCCAAAAACAGTATTATTTACGATTTTAGCTATTTTGTGAGACCAGAGTGATATCAGCAGCTGAGAGCAGCAGTGTAGTTGTCTTTAGCGTGTCACTTGCCACATCACTTGCCACAAGTTGTGGATTGTCCACAATGCAATGGAAGCAATTTCATTTATATATATATATATATATATATATATATATATATATATATTATGTTTTTTCCTCATTTTCCATAAATTTGGAGTTTATCAATGTAAAAAAAAGGTCACCTTTAAAAACGCTTCTAAACTAAAATGCGGCTAAACGCTGGTACCGCGTCTGAAACGTGGAAATCTTTGGCGTCTGAAGGCTTTTTTAGGCTTTGTGAAAAACGATTTTAAACGCAACTGCAGATTTTTTTTGCAGGCCAAAAACAGTGTTTTGGATGTAATAGAATTCAATGGACCCACATCCAAAACGCAAGTACTGCAATTTTGCGGCGATTTTTTGTTTTACCTGTTTATAGCTGGTTGTTAAAGGAAATGTAAAAAAAAAAAAATGTCGGTTAAAAAAAAAAAATAGGAAAAAAACAGCGTGGGGTCCCCCCCCAGGTCCATACCAGGCTCTTGGGTCTAGTATGGATTCAAAAGGGACCCCCCAAAAATGAAAAAAAATGGCGTGGGGGTCCCCCAGAGTCCATACCAGGCCCTTCAGGTCTGGCATGTATTTTAAGGGGAACCCCGCGCCAAAAACAAAAAAAATTAGCGTGGGGTCCCCTAAAAATACACACCAGACCCTTTATCCGAGCACTCAACCTGGCAGGCCGCAGGGGATGAGGGGGGGGGGTGAGAGAGTGGCCCCCCTCCCTCCTGAACCGTACCAGGCCACGTGCCCTCAACATGGGGGGTTTGGTGTTTCGGGGCAGGGGGGGTGATCTGCGCCTCCCCCACCCCAAAGCACCCTGCCCCCATGTTGATGGGGACAAGGGCCTCTTCCCGACAACCCTGGCCATTGGTTGTCGGGGTCTGCGGGCGGGGGGCTTATCGGAATCAGGGAGCCCCCTTTAATAAGGGGGACCCCAGATACCTGCCCCCCACCCTATGTGAATGAGTATGGGGTACATCGTACCCCTACCCATTCACCTGGTGGCAAAATAAGTCAATAAAAAAGACAACACTGGTTTGAAAAGTAATTTATTGGGCAGCTCTTCGGGGGTCTTTCTGCCGGGCGCCCCGCTATCTTCTGCCAGCTCTTTTGCTAGCGGGGGTCCCGGGCTTCCTCGCCGTCTTCTTCCGACTTCGGGGGTCTTTCTGCCGGGCGCCCCGCTATCTTCTGCCAGCTCTTTTGCTAGCGGGGGTCCCGGGCTTCCTCGCCATCTTCTCCCGCTCTCCGGTGCCTTCTCCATGATCTCCGGTTCTTCTCCCGCTCTCCGGTGTCTTCTCCACGATCTCCGGTTCTTTCTGCCTTCTGCCGGGCGCCCCGCTATCTTCTTACAGCTCTTTTGCTAGCGGGGGCCGGTCTTCTTCGTCGCCTTCTTCCCTCTTCTCTTCGCCCGATGTTGCCTCATCTCTGTCTGCCGCTGCAATGCTCTGTCCGAGCAGCGGTGCCACTTATATTGGCATGGGGCGTGGTCACTGGGTGATGCCACCGCTGACCCCGCCCCCGTTTCACGTCACAGTCCCATCATTCCCCGGGACTGTGACATCATACGGGGGCGGGGTCAGCGGTGGCATCAGCCGGTGACCACGCCCCATGCCAATAAAAGTGGCACCGCTGCTCGGACAGAGCATTGTAGCGGCAGACAGCGACGAGGCAACATCGGGCAAAGAGAAGAGGGAAGAAGGCGACGAAGAAGACCAGCCCCCGCTAGCAAAAGAGCTGTAAGAAGATAGCGGGGCGCCCGGCAGAAGGCAGAAAGAACCGGAGATCGCGGAGAAGACACCGGAGAGCGGGAGAAGAACCGGAGATCGTGGAGAAGGCACCGGAGAGCGGGAGAAGAACCGGAGATCATGGAGAAGGCACCGGAGAGCGGGAGAAGAACCGGAGAACAGAACAAGAGACCCCCGAAGTCGAAAGAAGGTGACGACAAAGCCCGGGCGCCCCGCTAGCAAAAGAGCTGGAAGAAGATAGCGGGGCGCCCGGCAGAAAGACCCCCGAAGACGACGAGGAAGCTCGGGACCCCGCTAGCAAAAGAGCTGGAAGAAGATAGCGGGGCGCCCGGCAGGAAGACCCCCGAAGACGACGAGGAAGCCCGGGACCCCGCTAGCAAAAGAGCTGGAAGAAGATAGCGGGGCGCCCGGCAGGAAGACCCCCGGAGCTGCCTAATAAATTACTTTAAAAACCTGTGTTGTGTTTTTTATTACCTTTTTTTGCCACCAGGTGAATGGGTAGGGGTACGATGTACCCCATACTCATTCAAATAGGGTGGGGGCCAGGATCTGGGGGCCCCCTTATTAAAGGGGGCTACCGGATTCCGATAAGCCCCCGCCCGCAGACCCCGACAACCAACGGCCAGGGTTGTCGGGAAGAGGCCCTTGTCCCCATCAACATGGGGGCAGGGTGCTTTGGGGTGGGGGGGCCGCAGGTCGCCCCCCTGCCCCAAAGCACTCACCCCCCCATGTTGAGGGCATGCAGCCTGGTACAGTTCAGGAGGGAGGGGGGCCGCTCTCGTCCCCCCCTCTTCCCCCACGGCCTGCCAGGTTGCGTGCTCGGATAAGGGTCTGGTATGGATTTTGGGGGGGACCCCACGCCGTTTTTTCGGCTTAGGGGGTTCCCCTAAAATCCATAACAGACCTAAGGGCCTGGTATGCTCCTGGAGGGGAACCCCCACGCCGTTTTTTTTCATTAAAATTCGGCGTGGAGTTCCCCTTCATGATTCATACCAAACACGGGACAGCGAGGCTGCCGAGAACCAGCGCGATGCCATTGCGCTGGAGACATTCTCGGCCAGCTAGTCGCCTCTAGGACACGACTTGAGCGGCTGCTTCACGTGCTCAGGTCGTGTCCAAGTTGCCTGGCAAAGTCGCGCTGTCCATGTGTCAGCCGGCACACGAGTCGCCCCGCGTCGGATACGCTTCATCCGACTTCCCAGGCGACCTCTATTCAAATCAATGGGCTCCCATAGGGAACCATTCATTTTCAATAGAGCGCCGCTGACATTTGTATTTACTATAACAGTGCGCCGCTGGTTCCTGCGCCAAGTGAAGGAGTTATCCGGCGCACCAATTAAGGTTAGAACCAGCGCAGCGCACTGTTATTAGTAAATCAGCCCCATATGTGTTCTAAAGTACCTGTATCCCTGGAACATCTCCAGCATTTATCAGAAAGGGCAGGATTATATTTGTTGAGGATTATTGGGGTTCTGTACCAGCGCATTAGGATTTTATAGTTGTTTTCCTGGATCGAGACATTGAGGGAGCCCTTGTGTGTTATTGTAGATATGTGTTCCCATTGTGCCTCTGTCATATCTATTTGTAGGTCTCTTTCTCAGCTTAAATAAGCTTTGTTAGTTTTCATTGAGCTATCTGAGGAGAGTATGTTGTAAATCTTAGAGGTCATATGCTGCTGGGGTGCAGAGTGAGTGCATAGCTGTTCAAATGGTGTGAGCAGACGAGAGACAGAGGATGCACGGTCAGCTTCTTTTAGGAAATGTCTGATCTGGAAATATGTCCAGAGAGGAAATGCAATGTTGTCTGTGTTAGCTGGTAGGGAAGAACGTTCCAGAAGTATACCTTATCGGAAAAAGTGGTGGGCTAGAACCTCTGTGTGTTGCCAGGTGTCTGCCAAAAAATTTGTAGACATACCAGGTGGGAATGCTGGATTGAGTTTTATAGAAGTAAGGGGTCCAGGTTTAGAGGAGATGTGTAGCTTTCGGCAGGTTTCCTTGAAACCGCGGAGTGTCGGGGCAATGAGAGGGTGAACATTCAGATTCCTCGGTGTGTGCTTGGTTAAGGTCCAAAGCAGAGATCGTAGTGGTAAGGGGGAAAATGTGTGTTCAAGAGTGACCCAGTCTTTACAGTGGCTATGTACTGACCAGTCTACAATTCTAGAGAGGTGGCAAGCCCAATAATATTTCTTAAGGTCTGGGAGACCAATGCCCCCCATTGTTTTCGGTTTTGTCAGTTGTTCGTATGCTACCCTAGGTCTTTTCTGTCTCCATAGAAACCTGGTACACAGTCGTTTGTATGATGTAAAGAAGGTTGGCGGGAGCTTAATAGGTAACATTTGCAAGATATATAGAATGCGGGGAAGTATGTTCATCTTTAGAATTGCTGCCCTTCCAAACCAGGAAAAATGGGGTTTGTTCCATTTACAGGTCGTTTGTGATGGTTTTGAGGATGGGTTGATAATTTTTGGAGAATATGTCTGAAAGTTTTGCCGTTAGGTTTATCCCAAGATATTTAATCTGATCATGTTTCCATTGAAAGGGGAAGTTGTTTTTACATTGTGTTACTGTTTCCTGTGAGAGGGAGATGTTCAGGGCCTGGGATTTTGTAAAACTAATTTTGAAATTGGAAATACTATGAAAGAGATTAAATTCTTTTAGAAGATTTGGGATTGATATAAGTGGTTCCTTCAGGAACAGCAAAATGTCATCAGCGAAGGCAGCTATCTTATAAGTGCAATCGGCGATGAGAAAGCCTTTGACATTGTTGTTGGATCTGAGACATTGGAGGAAGGGTTCAAAGGTTAGGACGAATAAAATTGGGGAAAGTGGGCATCCCTGTCTTGTCCCGTTACTAATGGAGAAGGCGTTTGACAGGTGGCCATTTACACGAACTCTGGCAGTTGGGGCTGTATAAAGGGACATAATGGCATTGAACATCCGGTCCTGGAGACCAATATGTCTCAGGACTGCTCCCAGGTAGTCCTATGCTAGCCTGTCGATTGCCTTCTCTGCATCCAGTGATAGAAAGAATCCCTCCTGTTTGTGTGTTGTAATCCAATGATGTATATTCAGGGCTTTGATTGTGTTATCCCTGGCTTCTCTTCCAGGGATGAAGCCAACTTGGTCTCTCCCTATCAGGGATGGCAGGAAAGGTACCAGACGGGAAGCTAAAATCTTGGAGTACAGCTTTGGATTGCAACACACAAATAAGGATATCGGCCTGTAATTAATAACTGATGCAGGGTCTTTCCCCTCTTTTGGGATCACTGTAATGTGGGCTTCCAGTAGTCTATTGAAAGGGAGAGTGGACGATGTTAAGGAGTTAAATGTCTTAATAATATGTTGGGCTAAAGTGTCTGTAAAGGCCTTGTAATAGGCAGCTGTAAGCCCATCGAGCCTGGGGCTTTTACCATTTTTAAGCTGTTTGATTGCCGATTTGAGTTCCTCTTCCGAAATAGGGTCTTCTAACTGAAGGGCATCTTCTTTGTGTATGGGTTTGGGGCAGTATTTGTTGAGGAAAGACTTGATTGAGGTCTGTCGAGTTTCAGATC
The DNA here is from genome assembly GCA_029206835.1 of Rana muscosa. NCBI lineage: Eukaryota > Metazoa > Chordata > Amphibia > Anura > Ranidae > Rana > Rana muscosa. Next base: position 39,624,780 of record CM055122.1, read on the forward strand.
TAATTTGGTTTGTTGTATGTTTGGGGAGATTATATAGGTTAGAGTAATAAGTCTCAAATTGGAAATAAGTGATGGTGACTGCGCTGTGATTAAACTATAGTGGAAAAGTGAGGGAAGGGGCTAGGGGCAATCTAATAAAGGAGGGCCAGAAAATGAGTAACGTGATAACATCAAATGAGTGACACAAATGCAAAAAAAGTTGATACATATAAATGTCACATATAGTGACCGTGAACACTTGCAAAAAATTCAGATATATAATGTCCTGAATAAGTAAAAATAGTGCAAAAAAATGTGTGTTACAAGAAAAAAATGCAGCACAGCAATGTGTGAACTGCAAAAAATAAGTCCAAAATGTACTCAATAAACTCTAAAGGATGAAAGTTCAGTACTGTAGTGAATCCCGTCACCATTAGTTGCTAGGGTGTTTTACCAAAAAACTCTTCAGTGCAGATCCACCACTGTGTTTTCAAACAGCTTACCTCCTGGCTGCAATAAACAGCATGAAGTGCACTCCTGTTGTAGGCAGCAATGGATAGTCCTCTCAGCAAAAATCTCATTCACACTCCCATGGGATGTATAAAGGTATGTAAACGGAAGAAGAAAATAAAAAATGTATATAGAATAACTTTGTGGTACCAGGTTGATTGACTGAAAATAGATTTTTTCAAACTCACTTTTAAAGTCCAGGTTTTTGGAAAGTAGAATTGAGACCCCTTTTGATTTTGCAAGTGAGTTGGTGGCATGGTATACTGTTGGGAACAGATGGTTCATGAGCTTGGGAATTTTATCTGTGCGAAAGTGCGTCTCTTGTAGGAATACTATGTTTGCCTTCAGTTTAGACATCATATCAAGGACTTGGCTATGTTTTTCTGGGATGTTGAGACCCTTTGTGTTCAGTGAGACTACTTTAAGCGTGGAGGTTTTTTTTGTAGGGCGTGTGTGTGACATATTGTGTTATTGTTCAGTCCTAGGATTTTGGGAAGAGTTGTTAGGCAGTTATCTTTTCACGTGTGAACTGGGGGATCTGAAAAAAGCAGGTTCTGGGGTAGTTTTGTACTAGTAGAGATGTGGTGGTGGCGGAAACTGTGAGGCAGGCAAAGGGAAGGATAGAAAGGGGGAGGGCAAGAAGGGGGAGAAAGTGAAAGAGAAGGGAAAAGAAAATGGAAGAGAACAAAAAAAAGGGGGAGGGGGAAGGGATCAGGGGGAAAGAGGGGGAGGAGGAGGATGGGTAAGTGAACTGGGAGTTAGGAGAAAACGGGATAGGCGGTAATCTGGAGTTAGGGTGGTTATATGTAACCTTCCCTAAGATAAAAAATGTATCCGGTAATGTTTGACAGGAACAAGTACGTTCCCGTCTTGTGGGGAGGTGAAGGGTGTCGGTATGGAACGGCCAAAATTCTGTATCTCTCGTCCACAGGACATTCATGCTGCTGAATGTGTGGGGGAACCAGTATTTATTCGTACTAGACAGAATAGCTGTAGGTCTAAACTCAAGGGAGTCAAACATGCTGCAATTTCCTAAGGTCATTTAGCAAGTGTATTGAACAAACAATAACAGTCCTAGAATCTAGAGTATAAAAAATAACATATTATATTATTATAGAAACCAGAACAGTAATACGGGGTCCTCTTTACGCATATGTATCTTACATCATTTGTCCAATTGAATGGAGAGGGGGGGAGACCTCCAACATTGAGGCAATTCAACAATGTTTATAACATTCAACGTGAATATTTATAATATAACTTTAATTGAGTCTATATCAGAAAGCAACTTTTCTTGTGTGTGTGTGTGGTCGGGCAGCATCCAGTTTATGGTCGGTCCTGTGGCATATTCCAGTCCAACTTGGGTTGGAACGCCATCGTCACAGACCCTAATGTGGTTATTGTCTCAAAAGTTACAAGGTGGGATAGACCCATAGTTCCTTGCAATGGAGTTGTTTAGGCACATGTAATCAACCCATTGGTTGAGTGTGATTGATTTGGGAGCCTTCAAACCGATCGATTAACTGAGTTTCGAATATACAACAAGATAAGTGAGAAGGAGCCATCTAATACAGTCTAACTTTTAAACACTCTTATAACATCTTTTTTAAATGAGGCATTTGGAAGGGGGGAGAGGCTGCACAGACGCCATATCAGGGAAGCTATGTGAAAAGTCTGAAACTCTTAGTTGCTTAACCACTTAACGACGGCCCACCGCCGATTTACGTCGGCAGAATGGCACCGACAGGCAGAATCACGTAGATCTACGTGATCGCCTTTGTGCAGTTGGGGGGTCCATCCGGACCCCCCTTCACTGCAGTGAGCGGCCGTTAAGTGTTCGGGAGCGATCAGGCATGAGGGGGCGGCCGCTCGATTCCGCCCCCCCCCTCTCGATCGCTCCCGGCGAATGAAATTGCTTCCTCCTGCCTGAAATGTAAACACAGGCTGGAGGAAGTGATGTCATCTCCCTCGCCGCGGTCTTTTCGTTCCCGGCGCCGAGGAGAGAAGAAGCAGGTTAGTGCACCAACAGTCCACTGACACGTAGGTACACATAGGCACACAAATCACCCCCCAGTCACCCCCAGATCACCCCCCAGGTCACCCCAAAGCCCCCAATCACAGTGTCACTGATTGCAGTGATCATTTATTTTACTGATCACTGCATTTAGTGTCATCTGTGATTGTAAAAAGTTGCAGGGCAGTTAGGATTAGGCCCCTTTAGGTCCAGGGTAGCCCCCTAACCCCCCCCCCCCTAATAAAGGTTTAACCCCTTGATCACCCCCCAGGTAACCCTTTCACCCCCTAACTTCAGCGTCACTAAGCGATTGTTTTTCCGATCGCTGTATTCGTGTCGCTGGTGTTTTAGATAGGCAGTTATTTTTTTTTAGGTTCGCCGCAGGTTTTTATTAGTGTCAGGTACCCCCATATATTATTTTAACCCCCTGATTGCCCCTAGAGTTAACCCTTTCACCAGTGATCGCCGTATAAGCGTCACTGGTGTCACTGGTTAGCCAGTAAGTTATTTAGTTATTTAGGTTACCCGTCAGGTTTTTATATAGTGTCAGGTACCCCCATATTTAACCTAATAAAGGTTTTAACCCCCTGATTGCCCCTAGTTAACCCTTTCACCAGTGATCACCATATAAAGGTTACGGGTGACGCTGGTTGATTAGTTTGCTTTTTATAGCATCAGGGCACCCGCCGTATATAACCCAATAAAGGTTTAACCCCCTGATCGCCCGGCGGGTGAGATCAATTAGGTTTTAGCGCCAGAGAGGGTCTGCGTCGCCCCAGGCAGTGTTAGGTTAGTGCCAGTAACGCTAACACCCACGCGCAAAGCATACACCCCCCTTAGTGGTATAGTATCTGATCAGACCTATACTAGCATCCCCAGCGGTTTAGGGTTCCCAAAAATGCAGTGTTAGCGGGATCAGCCCAGATACCTGCTAGCGCCTGCGTTTAGCCCCTCCGCCCAGCCCAGCCCAGCCCAGCCCACCCAAGTGCAGTATCGATCGATCACTGTCACTTACCAAACACAACACACATAACTGCAGCGTTCGCAGAGACAGGCCTGATCCCTGCGATCGCTAACAGTTTTTTTGTAGCGTTTGATATATTTGCTGACGACAGTCAGGTGCTTTTTTTCCTGTGAATCTTACTAGTGTACCCCTAAATTTAGAGCCCAAAATGGCAAGACGAAGGTACACTAGTAAAGAGGCCTACGAGATTCTGAGCATGACAGATAGTGAAGAGGAGGTCACGTATCTGTCAGATTCAGGCTCAGAATATCTTCCCGTAGAAGACAGTGACGTCAGTGGCCCCACGTCAGATAGCTCTGACGACAAAGTTGAGGTCCCTGCTAAGGTCAGGTGTACCCGATCCCGATCTTCTGAGGTTGTTGAGGAGCAAGAACCGCAGGTCTCTCGTATCATGGAGCAGAGTAGTACTAGCGCCGCTATTCCTTCTGGTGAACTGGCAAGCACCAGCGGCCTAGTACAGCCTGGACGTACATCCAGCACTGCAGTAACACTTGGTGACATGGCGAGTCCCATAAGTGCAGTTCAAGCTGGCGAGGTGGCAAGCACAAGTAGTGTCCCGCTGCCACCAAGAAGACAAAGGCAGGCCCGTCGTGCCCATACTGCCCTTCCTGCAGAATTCGCCTATCCTGATTGGGTCCCCACCACTTCTGCAGAACCCGTACTTCCCCCATTCACTGCCCAACCCGGTATTCAGGTGGAAACAGCTGATTTTATTCCAATTGATTTTTATTCGCTGTTTTTCACGGAAGATCTCTATAGATCTATTGTGGACCAGAGTAATTTATATGCTGGGCAATTTATCGCCGCTAACCCCCAGTTGCCTAAAATTGCCAGAAATTGGAAACCAATTACGGTTTCAGAATTTAAGACCTTTCTGGGCCTTTCCCTCAACATGGGCACACATAAATTTCCGTCATTGCGTGCTTATTGGTCCACGCACCCAATTGACCACATGCCCGTGTTCTCTGCCTCCATGTCCAGGGCACGATACGAGCAGATTTTGCGGTTCATGCACTTCAACGACAATGAACTTTGTCGTCCACGTGGGGACCCTGAATACGACCGGCTCTATAAAATTCGGCCCCTCATAAACCACTTCAACGAACGTTTTGCAGCCTTGTTTACTCCCGATCAAGTTGTCTGCGTTGATGAGTCCCTGATTAAATTTTCTGGCCGCTTGTCTTTCAAGCAGTACCTTCCCAGCAAGCGTGCCAGATACAGGGTCAAGCTCTACAAGTTCTGTGACAGGGCAACAGGCTATGTAGTGAACTTTACGGTTTATGAGGGAAAAGATAGTCAGATTGAGTCGGTCAACTGCCCGGATTACATAGGGAGCGCTGGCAAGATAGTGTGGAACTTGGTGTCACCCTTATTCGGAAAGGGGTACCACTTGTATGTGGACAATTATTACACGAGCGTGCCACTGTTTAGTCACTTGTTTGATCATCAGATTGGAGCATGTGGCACCGTGCGACCTAATCGCCGGGGCTTTCCCCAGCGGCTTGTAGATGCCCGTCTTAGGCTGGGGGAGAGAGCCTGCTTGAAGTGTAATAACTTGCTCGCTATGAAGTGGAGGGACAATAAGAATGTTTTCCTTCTTACCTCCCTTCATGCAGACACGACAGTCCAAATTCGTACGGCGACTGGTGTTGTGGAGAAACCCCTCTGTGTCCACGAATATAACCAAAATATGGGAGGGGTGGACCTCAACGACCAGTTGATGGCGCCGTATCTAATTGACCGTAAGGCGAGACGCTGGTACAAAAAAGTGTCTATCATTATTCCAATTGGCTTTGCTGAACGCTCATGTGCTATACAGAGCTTCAGGCGGGACGTTATCTCTTCTAAAATTCCAGAATGAGATAGTCACAGAACTCCTGTATCCAGGCGGTTCTGCACCTCACCATCCCCTACCAAATGCAGTAAGCCGGCTGCATGAGAGGCATTATTCGTATGTCCTCCCGAGTACCCCTACCCAAAGCCACCCCCAAAAAAGATGTCGTGTCTGTAGCAAGCGCGGATTTAGGCGTGACACCCGTAGTTTTTGTCCACTCTGTCCTGACAAGCCTGGTCTTTGCCAAGGTGAATGTTTTGAACGCTACCACTCAAAAGTGAAGTTTTAGCGTAGGGTACAGCATTTCACAGACAAGGACACACTTACACAGGGTCTCCCAAGATGCCATTACATTTTGAGAGACCCGAACCATTACAGTTGTAAAGTTACAAAAAAAAGTGTAAAAAGAAAAAAAAAACGTAAAAAACAAAACACAAAAAATATATAAAATAAAAAAACCAAAAATAGTTGTCGTTTTATTGTTCTCTCTCTCTCTATTTTCTCTCTATTGTTCTGCTCTTTTGTACTGTATTCTATTCTGCAATGTTTTATCATGCTTGCTTTTCAGGTATGTAATTTTTTGTTTTCAGGTGCGCCATTCAACTGCAGCGCGGAATTATTTATCTTGACAGCAACAGCGTTTGCTCCCACGATACATAAAGCCGTGACTCCAGTGCTGTAGGAGGTGATTTCACCACCACAGTTAAAAAAAAGAGCATATATGCCGAAGCATGGGGGCAGCAGGGGCGGAGGAGCGATTTTGCTCCTAATGCCGCGTACATACGGTCGAAATTCCGACGGAGGCCTGCCCGTGGAAAATTCCGACCGTGTGTACGCGGCATAACTTTTTTGCGTGAGGATGCCCCCATGCTTCGGCATATATATATTTTAGGCACAGGTTGCGTTAAAACATTTTTTTATTTTTTACTAGGTTTTGTTTTGGTATTTGCTTTGCAGGTATGGCATGGTAAGGTCTTACTGTTGTACTGTAATGTTACTTTGTTTTAATGTTAACCACCATTTGCTTAGCAGGTACGCCATTCAGTTGCAGCGCGGATCTATTTATCTTGACAGCAACAGCGTTTGCTCCCACGATACATAAAGCCGTGACTCCAACGCTGTAGGAGGTGATTTCACCACCACAGTTAAAAAAAAGAGCATATATGCCGAAGCATGGGGGCAGCAGGGGCGGAGGAGCGATTTTGCTCCTAATGCCGCGTATATACGGTCGAAATTCCAACGGAGGCTTGCCCGTGGAAAAGTCCGACCGTGTGTACGCGGCATAACCTTTTATGCCGCGTACATACGGTCGAAATTCCGACGAAGGCTTGACCGTGTGTACGCGGCATAACTTTTTTGCGGGAGGATGCCCCCATGCTTCGGCATATATGCCCATCATTAGAAGTGGGTGGATGAAGGGAGGTATTCTAATGGTGGGCATACCCACCAATCAATCTCTTTTTTTCGTTCAGCCAATAGGCTGTATGAAAAAAAAGATTACAATACATGTCCAACAAGGACCAGCAACGTACTGGTATGTTGCTGGACTTTGAATGTTTATACCAGAATGATGCCTGCGGGTTTAGGTATCATCTTGGTATCATTCTTTTCAGCCAGCAGCCGGCTTTCATGTAAAAGCAATTCTAGCAGATAATTAGCCTCTAGACTGCTTTTACAAGCAGTGGGAGGGAATGTCCCCCCCCCGGATATAAAAAGCGCCATTGGGAAATTGGGAAAGCATTTTATCACACCGATCTTGGTGTGGTCAGATGCTTTGAGGGCAGAGGAAAGATCTAGGGTCTAACCCCCCAATTTTTTTCAAAAAAAGAGTACCTGTCACTACTTATTGCTATCATAGGGGATATTTACATTCCCTGAGATAACGATAAAAATGGTAAAAAAATAAAATATGGAGGGCACAGTTTAAAAATAAAATAAAAAAGCCAAATAAATAATAAAAAAAAAAAAATAAAAAAAAAAAAGCACCGCTGTCCCCCCCTGCTCTTGCGCAAAGGCGAACGCAAGCGTCGGTCTAGCGTCATATGTAAACAGCAATTGCATCATGCATGTGAGGTATCACCGCGAAGGTCAGATCGAGTGCAGTCATTTTAGCAGTAGACCTCCTCTGTAAATCTAACGTGGTAACCTGTAAAGGCTTTTAAATGCTTTTAAAAATGAATGTAGTTTGTCGCCGCTGCGCGTTTGTGCGCAATTTTAAAGCATGTCGTGTTTGGTATCCATGTACTCGGCCTATGATCATCTTTTTTATTTCATCAAACATTTGGGCAATATAGTGTTTTTTAGTGCATTAAAAATAAAAAAAGTGTGTTTTTCCCCCAAAAAATGCGTTTGAAAAATCGCTGCGCAAATACTGTGTGGAAAAAAAAAATGCAACACCCACTATTTTAATCTGTAGGGCCTTTGCTTTAAAAAAATATATAATGTTTGGGGGTTCAACATAATTTTCTTGCAAAAAAAATTTTTTTTTCATGTAAACAAAAAGTGTCAGAAAGGGCTTTGTCTTCAAGTGGTTAGAAGAGTGGATGATGTGTGACATAAGCTTCCTAATGTTGTGCATAAAATGCCAGGACAGTTCAAACCCCCCCCCCAAATGACCCCGTTTTGTAAAGTAGACACCTCAAGCTATTTGCTGAGAGGCATGTTGAGCCCATTGAATATTTTTTTTTTGTCCCAAGTGATTGAATAATGACCAAAAAAAAAAAAAAATGTACAAAAAGTTGTCACTAAATTATATATTGCTCAAACATGCCATGGGCATATGTGGAATTACACCCCAAAATACATTCTGTTGCTTCTCCTGAGTACGGGGATACCACATGTGTGGGACTTTTTGGGAGCCTAGTCGCGTACGGGACCCCAAAAACCAAGCACCGCCTTCAGGATTTCTATGGGTGTAAATTTTTGATTTCACTCCTCACTGCCTATCACAGTTTTGGAGGCCATGGAATGCCCAGATGGCACAAAACCCCCCCAAATGACCCCATTTTGGAAAGTAGACACCCCAAGCTATTTGCTGAGAGGTATGTTGAGTATTTTGCAGATCTCGCTTTTTGTTACAAAGTTTTGAAAATGTAAAAAAAGAAAAAAAAAAGAAAAAAAAATGTCTTTCTTAATTTTCAAAAACAAATGAGAGCTGTAAAATACTCACCATGCCTCTCAGCAAATAGCTTGGGGTGTCTACTTTCCAAAATGGGGTCATTTGTGGGGGTTTTGGGCTATTTTGACATTTTATGGCCTTCAAAACTGTGATAGGTAGTGAGGAGTGAAATCAAAAATTTATGCCCTTAGAAACCTTGAAGGCGGTGCTTGGTTTTTGGGGTCCCGTACGCGGCTAGGCTCCCAAAAAGTCCCACACATGTGGTATCCCCGTACTCAGGAGAAGCAGCAGAATGTATTTTGGGGTGCAATTTCACATATAACCATGGCATGTGTGAGCAATATATCATTTAGTGACAACTTTTTGTACATTTTTTTTTTCTTTTTGTCATTATTCAATCATTTGGGACAAAAAAAAAATATTCAATGGGCTCAACATGCCTCTCAGCAAATAGCTTGGGGTGTCTACTTTCCAAAATGGGGTCATTTGGGGGGGGTTTGTGCCATCTTGGCATTTTATGGCCTTCAAAACTGTGATAGGTAGTGAGGAGCGAAATCAAAAATTTATGCCCTTAGAAACCTTGAAGGCGGTGCTTGGTTTTTGGGGTCCCGTATGTGGCTAGGCTCCCAAAAAGTCCCACACATGTGGTATCCCCGTACTCAGGAGAAGCAGCAGAATGTATTTTGGGGTGTAATTTCACATATGCCCATGGCATGTGTGAGCAATATATCATTTAGTGACAACTTTGTGCAAAAAAAAAAAAGTTTGTCATATTCCCGCAACCTGTGGCAAAATATAAAATATTCCATGGACTCAACATGCCTCTCAGCAAATAGCTTGGGGTGTCTACTTTCCAAAATGGGGTAATTTGGGGGGATTTTGTGCTATTTTGGCATTTTATGGCCTTCGAAACTGTGATAGGTAGTGAGGAGTGAAATCAAAAATTTACGCCCTTAGAAATCCTGAAGGCGGTGCTTGGTTTTTGGGGCCCTGTACGCGGCTAGGCTCCCAAAAAGTCCCACACATGTGGTATCCCCGTACTCAGGAAAAGCAGCAGAATGTATTTTGGGGTGCAATTCCACATATAACCATGGCATGTGTGAGCAATATATCATTTAGTGACAACTTTTTGTACATTTTTTTTTCTTTTTGTCATTATTCAATCATTTGGGACAAAAAAAAATATTCAATGGGGTCAACATGCCTCTCAGCAATTTCCTTGGGGTGTCTACTTTCCAAAATGGGGTCATTTGGGGGGTTTTGTACTGCCCTGCCATTTTAGCACCTCAAGAAATGAGATAGGCAGTCATAAATTTAAAGCTGTGTAAATTTCAGAAAATGTACCCTAGTTTGTAAACGCTATAACTTTTGCGCAAACCAATAAATATACGCTTATTGACATTTTTTTTACTAAAGACATGTGGCTGAATACATTTTGGCCTAAATGTATGACTAAAATTGAGTTTATTCGATTTTTCTTATAACAAAAAGTAGAAAATATCATTTTTTTTCAAAATTTTCGGTCTTTTTCTGTTTATATCGCAAAAAATAAAAATCGCAGAGGCAATCAAATACCATTAAAAGAAAGCTCTATTTGTGGGAAGAAAAGGACGCAAATTTCATTTGGGTACAACATTGCATGTCCGCACAATTTACAGTTAAAGCAGCGCAGTGCCGAATCCCAAAAACAGGCCTGGTCCTAATGGCCCGAAATGGTCCGGGGCTTAAGTGGTTAAAGAGCGTTTATCTATAGCAACAGATTCTCCTCAGTTTAGATAAGGTGGTGGTGAAATAGTTAATTTAGGCCTATATCCCTTTGTAGGAAGAGAGTTGGCCTCTGTGCAACATCATCCCCCAAAGGCAACCTTATAAGAAGCACTTAATAAAACAGTAGTTACACTTATTGAACCTTGGTTCAGGGTAGTTCTGTGAACAATAATCAAGGAGGTTTATGTGTGGAATGCCTTTGGGGATAAATCGGATTGGAGGGAGGTTAGGATGGGGTAGGAAGGGGTTGGGGGATTGGGAAGGGGGAGGGTAAGGAGAAGGGTGGCGGAAGGGATTAGGGAGGGATGCGGGAAGGTATTTGGAGCGAGAACATTACCCTTGAGAAGGTATACTTATCTATATGAGACACTCAATATCTAGGTTCAGTCTTAGGCGGTTTTAATGGAGGGCATGTGGTTACCCCTAATAGAATGTCTTTTACCTTCGAGACCGCTAGCTCTTCTAGGAGGGTCAGTCAAAACACGGGGGTCTCCCAAGGGGAACAAAAGACTTACAGTACAGATGGGGTTGTGTCCACTTGTTTCGGATCAGACTACTAGGGAGTGATGTTAAGAACAGTCAGGAACATCTAGGGTTGGCATTAACTGGGGAAAGAAAAGAAAAGTTATCTTTGATGTGGCCGTTTGTGGTATAAGCTTGTCTTCTTGAGTGCTACAGATGGGCGTTGTAGAAAGGCTCCTGTCTTGATGTGGTACATTCAGCGTTTAGGATGCGTGGGAGGGTAGGGATGAGGTTGTTCAGTCGGATCCTTCATGGCGGGCTCTCCTGTGAGCCGGGGAGGCCGTTGGGCTGTTGAGCACGGCATTCCGGGGGTCTGACATGTTGGATTCCCTTGGTGGGGTGGGTCTGCGGCGTCTTATGTGGAAGTCATCACCGACTGGAATAGCGTCAGTGGAAGTTGATCTTCTCATGCGTGGCGGGCGAAGGGTGTTGTACCATTCTGGGACGTCAATGCGGGGGAAGATTCAGTGTTTTACAGAAAGCGGGTAGATCTTCTGGCAGGTGTAAGTTTTCTGTGCGGCCTTGAAAGGAAGCAGAGAGGCAAAAGGGAAATTTCCACCGGTACTGGATCCCTTTGGTGCGCAGGAGGTCAAGGAGAGGGCGTAAGTCTCTTCTATTTTGAAGGGTAATAGGTGAGAGGTCTTGGAACAACTTTATGTCTGCTCCTTGATAGAGTAGGGAGCAACGGTCTCTAGCCCTATGGAGAATTTCCTCCTTTAGTTTAAAGTTGACGAGACAACAAATAACATCCCTGGGGGGATCAGTATCTCTGCTTCTGGGTTTCAAGGCTCTGTGTAAGCGCTCAAATTCAATGGGCGTTTCAGGGGGTCTGCCAAGAAGATCATTAAAGATGGCGATAGTGGCCTTTGTAATTTGCGAGTTTTCAACAGATTCAGGGATACCTCTTACCCGGATATTGTGGCGACGTCCTCGGTTATCTAAATCTTCCATATGTCTTTGGATATCTCTGAGCTGTGTATTTTGGGAGTGGGAAGAGGCCTGTAGTTGCTGGATAGCAGTGTCATAGAGGGTTGTTGTTTCTTCCACTTCATCTAACCACACTGCCATTGCCTGGACGTCTCTCCTGAGATCTGTGATGGCTGAAGAAAGTGTGGCTTTAATGTCTTCAGCCACAGAACGGAGGTCCTGAATGCACAGGGGCTGTGGGGCACACGTTACAGCTGCTGTAGGCTGGGGTTGTGTGTGATTCCTGCCTGAGGGGCTGAGGCTGGAGGATCAAGTGGCGCTCGAGTAGGCCCGATTAGAAGCCCGGGCCTCGCGTACCTGGGTCCGGAAGATGTCCGTTATATGGCGGCCGATTTGCATTTCGGATCCTCTGGGAGAGCGGGACCTAGTTGGGGAGGGATCCCTAGAAGTTTTCCCAACTTTTGGCGGTGGATGGCTTGGCTGGGCTTACTGTGGAATCTCCTGTGGACGGGAGCCTGGGAGTCAGGCAGCCATTCAGGTCCGGCACTAAACCACGCTCCCCAAACTTTTTAAATGTTTGGAAGTTCTGGTGCGAACCGGGGTGTTTGGTCCATCACTAGCCTTTAATTACATGCTTTAGGTGTAAACTATTTGTATGTAATACCATTCCACCAGCATTTTTTTTTTTTTTTAAAGTTTGATCCCTATGGCAGTAGCTCTTAAGTAGCTCTGTAAGTCAAGAACAAATTATTGGTAGTGGTCATAGAATATTGTAAATTGGAGGTTGAATGAATTCAAATTTAAAGTATTTTAACATGGTGCTTGGGCCTAGTCACAACAAAAAAGATATCACTGATCTATCTGTTCCAGGAAACAATATGGTACAGGCACATTGATGAGTCCTCACTAGGGATGGGCCGAACGATCCCCTGTTCGATTTGAACCAGAACTTTCGAACATCTGGAATGTTCGGGACCGAATAAGAAACCCCATTGAAGTCCATGGGACCCGAATGTGAAAAATGTGCCCATTTTAAAGGCTTACTGTATATGCAAGCAATTGGACATACAATCGTTATGGGGTCCGGGTACTGTCCTGGGGGGACATGTATCAATGAAAAAAACGTTTGTAAAAAACATTTTTTTTTTTTAATTTCAATAATTTTTATTGAGATTTTCATTAAACAAAGGTGTAGAAATGTACAGCATACAAGAGATAAAAAAAATAAATGAGTTATAACGTAAACATTACAAAGTAAAATAAAATATAAGACAGCTCGGAAGAAGATAGGAACATAGTCCCCTGGTGCAGCAGTCAATTCGATATACATATGTATCAATTTAAACATGGTAAAGATTGGGTCTTGATGAGTCCCTCCCAAGGGAGTATGCTGTGACAACCATTAGTGATCTCTCAATATGGTCACAATGGTCATCTTTCTAAATACTCAGAGAACCCATTTGAGGTTGTTGTTTTCAGAGTGTTTTGTCACCTTTCTAGCGGTGTCTCTGTGTCCACTGACTGCAACAGCAGGAAATAAAGAAAATAACATGTAATTAAATATATAGAGTAACAGTAGTATCTACCCGATATGTAACCAGAGATGTACTTTTAGCCTAGATAGACCGCGCTGCTTTGTTCTAGTCATTATACCAATTGATCCAGGGTGCCCAAAGTTTGGATATCTTGTCATATTGTCCTATTGCTGATGCATGGAGGATCTCATATGTACTGTGTGTCTGAACTGTGTTTATAATTTCTGGGAGAGTTGGGGCTTCTATGTTCTTCCAGTGCCTGAGTATGGTGAGGCATGTAGCCATCAGTAAGTGTGCAGTTACAGTTCTAAATGACACATGTATTAAATCCAAGTCCAAGGATAGTATAGCCATACCCGGATGTAGCGGTATATCCATGGGAGAAAAGGTACGTATCAGATTGTGAATCTGATCCCACAGCGGTTTGATTTTGGGACATGCCTATAGTATATGGATAAGTGTGCCTTTTTCTCCGCATAGTCTCCAGCACTCCGAAGGAGTGCCGGGGAAGATCTTTGAGAGTCTGTGCGGGGTAAGGTACCAGCGAAGGAGTAATTTCTGGTGCATTTCCCACAAGTTTGTGCTTTTGGTGGTGGCAAATTGCATTTTAATCACTTTGTCCCAATGTGAAGTGGAAGCATTTATTCCTAAGTCCCTTTCCCAGGCTAAGATATTCGGGGATTTTTCCAAAATATTCTTGTTTTGTAGTTCCCTGTAAATGATGGATATACCTTTGTCTTTTTTATTATCTTGGTGATAAAATGTAACTATTTTTTTCGGTAGTTGGGTAAATAGGTGGGGAGTCTTTTTTATCATCTGATTTAATTGCATATACCTGTATTGTTCTTTTGGTGGCAGTTTAAATTCTTGTTGCAGTACATGAAATGGTTTAAGTTGGGAATCTATATGAATATCTTCTAAGTGGTGTATACCATGTTCTTCCCAGGTGTTGAGATTTATATCCGGGATGATGTGGTGTACTGCTTTAATGTTTAGCTTCAGAGAGATCGTCTCTGCTTCCCATTTTTGTGCTGTGCAGAGATGAGCCCAAGCTCTCAGAGAGGCAAGTATGGGAGGTGACACGTTTTTATCTAGCGTTCTATAGTGACGTGCTGTCATCAAGAAATTTCCCAAGTCACCCCCTGGGGTTTGCTCACATTCTAGTTCTTTCCACAGTTGTTTGTATGTTGGCCCTAACCAAATTTTCACCTGAGCTAGTATTGATGCAAAATAGTAATCCTGCAGTACAACATGGCCTATACCTCCCTCTGACCTGTTTTTTATCAGTTTGCTGAATGCACATCTTGCCTTTTTCCCCTGCCATAGATAATTATTGAGAATTGACTGAAGGGAGGCAAAGTATGCACCAGGCAGTGGTATCGGAAGGGTTCTAAACAAATATAACATTTGCGGTAATATCATCATCTTGAAGGCCGCCAATCTTCCCAGCCAAGACAATTCAGAGTGTGAGAGTTTTTATAGTCTAGTATGGAAGGACTTCAAAAATGGTGTGTAGTTGGCGCTGAGCAGGTCAGCTGTGTCTGGGGTTAGTGTTATGCCTAAATAGCCTATACCGCCATCTGTCCAGACATAAGGGAATTTGTTCTGTAAATCTGCCTTAGTTTCTGGGGCAATACCCAGGCTCATTAAATAGGACTTGGTTTCGTTTACCTTGTAGTAGGAGATTGAGGAAAATGTCTGTAGTGTTTCGTGTACCCAGGGCAGAGATTTACTCGCGTTAGTTAGGAACAGAATTATGTCATCGGCAAATAGGCTAATGACATGTTTCCTGTTGCCCACCTGTAGTCCAGTAATTTGTGGATGGCCCCTCATGTACATGGCAAGAGGTTCCATTAGTAAATTAAAGATGAGTGGGGACAGGGGGCACCCCTGGCGTGTGCCATTCGTTATATTAAAAGGTGTTGATATAGCTCCTGCAATATATACCTGGGCCGAAGGGTGAGTATATAGCGCCAAAATGGCCGAAAGGATATCATTGTTTAGTAATGAAATAGGTCTAAAGTTTTGTGGTACATCAGGTGACTTCCCCGGTTTAGGCAGGGCTATAATAGTTGCAGTGAGCATTTCAGGGGGGAAAGAGGAAGACGCAGCGGCGTAGTTAAACATTTCAGTCATGTATGGGCATAAAATGTCTCGGAACGTCTTATAATACTCCCCTGTGAATCCGTCTGGTCCAGGGGATTTGTTAGTGGGGAGAGATTTTATAATCTGTTCCACCTCCTGATTGGAAATAGGGGCATTAAGGTGTTGAAGGTGTTCCTGTGTGAGTTTGGGGAAGTTAATTTTATCTAAGAAATCATTAATTGAGTCTGCAGTAGGTTGTATAGTAAGGGAGTCATCTTTAAGATTGTACAGGGAGCTATAGTATTGGCTAAAAGCGTCCGCTATTTCTTGAGGGTGAGTGTGTTTAACCCGAGTAGTTGGGTGAATTATATGGGAAGTTTGAGTCTTGGCTCTGTGACCCCTTAATTTGTTAGCCAGTAGTTTCTCTGCTCTATTTCCACTAGTGTAATATGTCAGTTTTAGTCTTCTAGACGTCCTTTCATAGACGCTTAGGAATTTCAACCTCAATTCTGTGCGCAGTTGTGTAACCAGTTCAGACAATACCTGGGAAGGTTTGTCTTTGTTTTGCTTGTCTATGTCCTCTATTTTGGATAGTAATTGTACTATTTGCCGCTGCATGTCCCTCTTATACCTCGCCCCCCTGTTGAACCATGATAATTATCGCCTTATGGGCGTTCCACAAAACAAACGGGTCCGATACTGAACCCTGATTATCCTCAAAATATTCAGAGATTTTCCCCTTAATGTATGACCTGATCGGATCTTCCTGGAGTAGATGGTGGTTAGCTCTCCACAAGTATGCAGGTTTTTGAAGGGAAGAATTCCCTACCATTAGACTGACCGAGGCATGGTCCGACCACGTGATACTATTAATTTTAACCGACTTACATTTCATCAGTAACCATCTATCAACTAGAAACAAATCAATTCTACTATAAGACCCATGGCAGTTTGAAAAAAATGTGTAGTCTCTTTCATTTGCGTTCAAAAACCTCCAAGAGTCGAAAAGCTCCTGGTTCTGTATGTGTGTCTTCAGAGCTGGAGGGCACCTCTTTGGAGAGGAGGTTGAGTCCACACTCGGATCAGGCGTGATATTAAAGTCCCCACAAATGACTAACATTCCTTTTTGCACCTCCCTCACTTTTTTCACAATCTTGTGAAAGAATTTAATTTGCCGTATATTTGGTGCATATACATTTGCTACTGTATAAGTGGTAGAATTGATGTCACATACAAGTATAGCGCCTGCCCCTCTCCTCTCTCCGTGCGGCTCGCACTGTCTCTTGTCTAGGGGTATCTGGTAGGGTGGAGAGAGAGAGAGCGGGTGGGCTATGCCTAGCCTCCACCACGTGTAGAATACCGGTGGTATCAGCAATGTCTCATTTACCTTCGGGTCTGTGTTGTGCACCCGGATCCTCCCTCCAAGAGTCACCATGAACTTCGTCCGCCAGGAATTGAGCCTCACACCATTAAAGTCCAACACTCCTTTATTAGAACACACCATACAGGGACTCCCTTGATAGATAGAACAGAAAAGGAGGTGTGAGTGTGAATAGGCCCAGACACAAATTCGGTCCTCCACTCTCCTCCTGGAGAGTGGAATATGGTCTCCGCACAAGGTAAAGGGGATCCTTCTGGACGGTCTCCGACAAGAGACTCACCCGTCACCGGCAGTCTGCTGCACCGGGTCTTCGAGTGAGGAGCTCTCCCCGGTCCATTGCGTCTTACTCAGATTCAGGCCTCCATCCCGAAGTGCCTTAGGACCCTTCCCTCGAGGAACTCAGTGTTGGGCACTGAGCTCCGGACCTTCTTGCAAGTACCTCATCCCAGGGCTGAAGGGGCCTGGGGTGGAACTCGATCTCCGGTGGTCCTCTAGGCCGAGGCCTCCTAGAGGACGGGCACGAACCCACGTCCGCAAGCTGAAGGTGCTTGGGACGAAGACCCCGTGACCAAGATGGCCGGCCCCTTTATCTCCTCTCCCAGCAAGCCCGGCGGGTTCCCCGCCCCACCATACCGCCGCCGAGAGAGGACAAAGAGGACCTCGGCACACAGTGATATTCATCCCCCCCGGCCACGGTGACAGCGTCACCTAGTGAACCGCAAGGAACATAGCACTGAGGTCACAGCTAAATTCAAAAAATGCACCCGGGAAAGTAAGTACCCGCTACACAAGTATGACGAAGCGTCCCATTGGATCACAGATAGTAGTGTGAAGGTGAAAAGTGACCGAATTTCTGATCGCTATCATCACTCCTTTGGTCTTTGAGGGAGCCTTTGCTTGAAATATATGGGGAAATTGGGGATGCGTGCATTTGGGCGATGAATCCTGTTGGAAATGGGTCTCCTGGGCGCATAAAATGTCACATTTTTGGTGCAGTGCCTCCTTCCACATAGACCTACGCTTAGCAGGGTGGTTGAGGCCCTTAGTATTCAATGTCAAAAAATTTACAGCCATTTGTTGATATCAAGGTTACTCACATGCGGTGGAGCCTGTGGAGGAACTCCCGTGAAAATCTTTTGTTGATCCAGAATTTTGTGCTTGTATTTGTTAGCAACGACTTCATCCTGGCTTACACACCTGTGTCTCTGGTCAATAGGGTAGAAAAGTTTTAGTCCAAGAAAAACAAAGAAGAACATATCAAAGGCTAACTGCCAAGTAACAGAGTGCAGAAGAGTGTGACTCATAGTCACTCAAGAATTAGGTGGGGATATAAGGAAAGTTCGGAGCAAAGTCCCTATCTCCCCAGCGGCACTCATTTGTGCCTTTCTGATGTATTTTCCAGGCTAGTTATGAGAGCGAGCGTTTTTGCGGTCGACTGTGCGCCATTCCGGCTCTATGGTTTTTGGTGTATTCCCCCTTTGAGGCTGAGGTTGAGTGTCAGGGACAATTCCCCAGGAGTGCAATAAGGCCATGCCTTTGGCTAGGGAATCCACAACATACTCTTTCTCCTCTTTTGTGACTATTAATTTGGTCGGGAAACCCAATTTATAGATCAACTTGTGATTCCTGAGGGCCTTCGTTACAGTATTGAGATTTCTACGTTTTTGAAGCGTATACTGTGACAGGTCTGCATAGAATTGGAGGTCAGCATAGGGAGCGGGGATTCGCTCTTTTTGGCGTGACGCCGCCATCAACTGTTCCTTAGTGTGATAAAAATGCAGCCTAAGGATCACATCCCTAGGTATATTTTCTGAAAGGTAGGCTGGTTTAGGAAGTCTATGAATCCTGTCCACAGTAAAATCCAATGCAGTCAGATCTGGGAGGACTGAAGCGAACAATTGGGCAGCATAATTGCGCAGATCTTGGTTTTTAACAGATTCAGGGAATACCCTAATCTTCACATTATTCCTTCTGGACCTGTCCTCTATTTCTGCCAAATTAGCTTTAATAACGTCCATATCTTCCTCTGTTTTCTCATTAACATCTACCAGATCATTAATAGTGGCGGCATACTCCCCCATCTTGTTTTCTACGTGTGACACTCTGTCAGCCACATGTCTGAAGTCTGTGCCAAATTTGTGCACACACGATATCATATCAGACTGCAAAGAACTTCTAAGGGACACTAGCATCTCCTTTAGAACCGTGTCTAACACTGGTTTGTTGTTAGTGGGGAATAAATCAATGGAGTCAGGCAAGTCTCTGGTGTCATCCCCTGAGTCTGTGGGAGAGCTCACCTCATGTCCAGTATCCGCTGCATCCATCCGGAATCTCGCCTTTTCAGGGCTTCCAGATGTTGGTGTAGCTAGTGGGGAATGTGGGCTCCTTTGTGGACTGCTCCTTTTCAGCGCTGTCCCCTTCTGCAGAGTACACTGTGATGAGCCTTGTTGTGGCGTGGAGGAAGAGCCGGCGCCATCTTGCCTGGGCTCCATAGGAAAGAATGCTGTAAGTTTGGTCGGCCGGTTCCCCTCCTTCTTGCGTCTCGTCATTCTGCTGGCTTGTTCCCTCCGTTAATAGGAGACAAAATGCCGTGATTTGGCAATTTTTGGGTGTCTGGATTGCCCGCTGAGAGCCGTGTAAGTGCCGCTGGATCTGGAGCTCGGCTACAGCATGTCCTGCTCGGTCTCCGGCTAGCTCCGCCCCCAAAAAACATAATTTTTAAATGAGCAGTGATGTATTGATGCTTAAAGTGAAAGTATGAAAATGAAAAAATCCTTTCAATATAGTGCCTGGGGAGGACACCTTAGTCCATCTGTAAAGTGGCACAAATGTATAGAAGCTGCTGCAGCAATAATTGCATTTATAAAGCCAAAAAAATTGTGCACGGGGAACAAGATTTGAGATTTTTTTGGATAAATTCTGGTGTCTCTACCACAGACTTTGGATTTCTACTGTAACAGGTGAGGAAAAATTGTTCTTTGAGTGTCGGTGGTGCCTTCACACCGCAACCCTATAGAGGTACTCTTGATGAAAGCAAGAATCGGCCTTGCTGTCAAAAATTGTAATGATATGCACTGTCAAACAGGAGTGGAAAAATATGTCTTTGGGTGTCAGTGGCACCTGCACACAGTACACCTATAGAAATACTCTTGATGAAAGCAAGAATCAGCCTTGCTGTCAAAAATTGTAATGATATGCACCTGTCAAACAGATGCGGAAAAAATGTTCTTTGGGTGTCGGTGGCACCTTCACACTGTAACCCAATAGAGGTACTCTTGATAAAAGCAAGAATTGGCCTTGTCAAAAAATGCAATGATTGGGTGGCGTGACTTCCGTGCTGCTGCATCGATGCCTGAATCCACCGCTCCGGGTATCCCCGACTGATCCTGCACCCACCAACACCTTTCTGAAGGATCAGCCTTCCTCCCGAGATGAACCACAAGAGAAAAAGAGCATCCCAGCCGAAGAAACGACAACATTTCTTCCCACCTGCGGCCTGTGACACAAGCCAAGATGGCACTGGCGTTGGATCTCCAGTCTCTTCCGCTGGCAATTCTCTCTTTTTTTTTTTATTCATACAAAACAAATTCAGGCGGAGCTGGGCTGCCACTACCAGCCCCACAAATGCTAAATGCAAACAGTCTAAAATGAGTACCTCACACCCCCCCCCCGAAAAAAAAACACCCCCACCCTGCCACCCCGGATCTCTCCAAGTACCAGTCTTTTGTTCCGACCCTCCCAGACTCTCTCCTCTACCATTCCCTCTACCATCCTTTCAGCATATCTCAGTGATTGCCTGTACATTAACCAATCTTTCCATCTCCTAATGAACCCTTCTTCTCCTATTTCGCCACTAAACCTTAAAAATTCCATATTGTATGTTTTGTTGATTTTACATAACCAACTCCTCAGCGAAGGGCTCTCAGTATCCTTCCACTGTCTAGGTATTACACTTTTTGCTGTATTTAGGAGATGGGGGTAGCAATGTTCTCTTATACTGTTTAATGGACATACTGACCCCGTGGAGCAGACAAACCCATGGCTCCTCAGGTATTTTAGTGCCGGTGATTTCTTCTATTGTTATTAATACTTTCCAATATGCTTTTATTTTGGGACATGTCCACCATATGTGGAACATAGTTCCAGTTTCCGCACATCCCCTCCAACATAAGTTGGAGGCATCCCTTTGGTACCGATGTAATTTATCAGGGGTTATGTACCAGCGTGCCAAACACTTGTGATTCATTTCTGTCGTACTGCAATCCGGTGATATAGCGCGTGTCAACCGTAATATTTTACCGACATCTACTTCATTATCTCCTATTCCCGTCTCTTCCTCCCATTTTTTAATAAATGGGGGCCCCTGATATCTTTAATCCAGTCAAGATTCTGTATATCTTCGAGATCCCTCTCCTTCTGTCTGAAGCTGAGCACAGCCGCTCTAATGGGAGCGGGCTGCCCTCAGACCTAATTGGTTGGGGGAGGGACTCCACAAAGTGTTTCAGCTGTGCATACCTCCACCTATTTATTACCATTACTTCTTTTTTATTAGTCAATTCCTGAAAAGTGCATATTTTACCATTCACTGTGATATCTTTTAATTGTGCGTCTTTTTGCGTGATCCAATTCCCAAACAAGCTCTCTTTCCCAGGAGCAAAATAATAAGTGTCATATAATGGTATCATAGGGGAATTAAATCCCCATTTTTCCTTTTTGTGCACCGTGTCCCACATTGCCATTGCTATACGTGTGATTCTCTTTTAGCTCCGCCAAGCCCAAGCTCACAAGGCAGATTCACCTGACACTCTCCTGCTGCCTCTACGCTGCTCTCTCACAGCCCAGCCAAATCCAAGCCACGCATTGGCTGCAGACAATCATCATAATAAGGTGAGCACATGTCAGGATTCCATGGAGGACATGAGAGCTTGTAGATCCTATCAATTCTTTCCCCACTACCAACCAGCCCATTTCAGACACCACTTTAAAGGACATGCTTGTCTCTCTCCGCAGCTCCATGCAGGCGGACATGATGGAATGCATGAGCGACTTTAAAGCTGAAATGGGGGAGCTAGGAGGAAGGATCGATCATATAGAAAAGAAAATGGGCGAGTTTGCCTCCTCTCACAATTCAATGGTGGATGCCCTCAATGACCAGTCCGATGACATTACCTGGCTTAGAGCTAACGTGGCTGACCTCGAGGACACGTCAAGAAGGAATAACGTAAAAATCTGTGGGATCCCAGAGGCCGTACAACCTGCGCAATTACAGCAATATGCCTGGGACCTCATGAAAGCGTTTCTACCTTCAATACCTGAGTCAGATATTGTTGTTGATCAAATCCATTGGCTACCTAAGCTATCCCATCTCCCTGACAACATCCCCAAAGATGTTCTGATGCCTCTGCATTTTCAATATTTTTTTATTGAATTTTCGCAGCGTATTTTTCAAGGTATGAAATATCAAATTAATAGATATAGGAGAACAACATAAACAATCCTAAGTGATAAGCGCAGGGTAAAGGGTGCTGTTCCGTTCCTCTCCCCCGAACACCCCATCTGGGATCAACAACACAACATAGGAGTGATTGCGAATATTTGGTATTACTTTAAAGTAAGAAATTATCAGATAATTAGCTTTTTAGACCACTGCTATATAGGGCAGTAACAAGAGGAAGTTTATAAAGGGTAGTGATAGTTTCGATCATACCAGTTTGACCAGGTTTACCATTGTTTTTGTGCAGATTTCATTCGTCCATGGAAACTGCAAACATGTATGGGAAAGAGCCCTGTTTTCAGATGACTACGCCTCGCTATACCTCCGCCATGTATTATTATGGCGGAGGTATATCGACGACGTATTGGTCATCTGGACCGGTACAGCCAATGAGCTCTCAGAATTCATGTCCTTCTTGTCAGTGAATGAGTTCAATTTGAAGTTTACTGTTCAATTTGACACCATGAGCATTCCATTTTTGGATTTACGTTTGTTCCTTAATGAAAACGGAAACTTGCATAGTAGCCTATACAGAAAAACTTCGGGCAATACCATTCTGCACTTCTCAAGCGCTCATCCTCGTCCCTTGGTACGTAGCATCCCTTTCAGTCAATATCTCAGGCTACGCCGCAATTGTGCCAGGGATGAGGATTTTGAACTTGAGGCCAAAGCCCTCTATTCACGTCTTCTAGTTAGAGGCTATAGTAAAAAGGTGCTCAAAAAGGCATATGGAAGAGCTAAAGGCCATACATGTGAGACATTTATTTTCAAATCCAAAATAAGTGAACGAAACCCTACCACCAAATTCATCACTACATTTAGTGCGCATCAGGATATCTTTCGCCAATTAATTGGGAATAATTGGCATTTCCTCTCTGAGGACCCAATCATATCTAAATTTGTAGCTGACAGACCGGAAATCGTATATCGTAGATCCCGCTCAATTAGGGATGGTCTTATTTACAGCCACTATACGCCCAAAACTGTGGAAATAGGGGCAACAATCAGTAATGGCATATATAGGTGTGGTAACTGTGATCAGTGCCCGTGGATCAAAGAGGGCACAGGATGCCACTTACCACGAGGAGGCTACCACAGATCTACACAATATGCAGATTGTAGTTCAATAGGAGTTGTATATTTGGCAACATGCCTATGTGGAGCCTTCTATATAGGCAAGACGAAACGCCCCTTTGCAAAAAGAGTGCAAAACCATCTGTACTATCTTGATGCGGGGTTGTTGTACACTCCCATTTGCAAGCATATAGGTCTCAACCACAGCTATGACCCTTCTTTTGTTTCATTTTTTGTTTTGGAAGTTATTCCGGAACCCCTAAGAGGAGGGGACTTTGACAGGAGGATCCTTCAGCAGGAAGCTAAATGGATCTTTAATCAAAGAGCCACCTACTCTCCTGGCCTCAATACGGCCTTATCTTTCAAACCTTGTCTTTAAAATCTATGGTTGGGTCATATCTCTACTTTTTATATATACATCGTATATGTAATTGATGAAATTGACTCCATTCTAATAGGGTATATGCGAATAATTATCTTGTAAACAATTTAATGCCATTAATTGTATTGTTTCAACATGCATTGTAATGATTAATCTGGTTGTTGTTTTTCCTTTTATCCCCTCTCTCCCCCCCTTCCCTTCTCTTTTTTTTCTCTCCCCATCAATGTTTGAATATTGTTGATGATCATACGCCATTTTATCACATTATCATGGATATGCTTAAATATATGGGTAATGGCGCATTATGCGTCAACATATATGTGTATCCTAATTTAATCAACTATTAATAATCTTAGTGGATTTTGTAATTTAGAACCATGTTGATATATGTACATGTTTTTTTTTCTGTGTTGCTATTTTTGAGATCGCGATATTTATTTTATTGATTTTGTTTCATTACAGATGGTTGGATGGCCGCGCACTTTATGAGCAGGATGTATTACTGCCGGCTGCCTTCTCCTTTCCTCTTGTGGCTTTGAACTGTATGGGGATTTCCGTGTGTCCTGGGTTGTGGAACAAGGGGAATCTCCTCCCCTTCCCATCCTCCGTCCGGTTCTCTTGGACGGCGGATCGCGTCTGTGCGGTGCGTCATTACGCTCGCGCATGCGCGGCACAGGCACACTCGGACCGGAAGTGATGTCAGGGGTCACGGTCGACCCTTCACTTCCCGGTGACTGTGTACACTTAAGATGGTACAGTCGGCGGCAGCGGACGTGCACCATCTTGTTGCATCCATTGACCGCAGGACTTCAGACCAGGGGTAGCTACGTGATCTCCTCTGTGGCACCGCATTTGATACAAGGGGGACTCTAAGCAGGTACAGAGGCTATATTTGAATCAATCTACCTTTTTTATTAGTTTTTGTAAATATGGTCTGGTCGCTATATTAGTGAGGACATTGCTGGCCATTTTCATGGTGAACGCATATTTTGTCCTTTGGCCACTATAGTCATTACTTTGCCCAGCATACTATACATTTAATGCTATTAGCCTCTGTGCTTATATATATAGCCCCTATTTCCCCTGCCTTTTGTTACTCAATCACATACCCTGTCATCATTTGATGACGTATTGTGGTAGTTACATTATATTTTTAGAGGGAATTCTGTTTTCATCTATTTGTTATCAGGTGATCCATAGTTCCAAATCCCTTGGCATTGATCCTTTTTTGTTACTATATGAGTCTGTAGTCCTTTCTTTATACAAAAGTACAATAGGCTCTAGGGCTTACTTATCTTGATGTATTTAGTAAGAGACCCTGTAGGGGTGGGATATCTTTTACCATATGTTTTTTCCTTCTTTTTATCTTTGCTCTAGACCTGCATACATTATTAACATTTGGTCAACTTACATGGTCAAAACCCCCATATTTCATCCGGTTGGATCTGGCATCCACCGGGTAAGCTACAGTAGGATTTGGGTCAGCTGTTGGTTTTTGATGCACGTGTTCAGTGGAGTGCGTTTCCATGCAATCTATTTGGAGTGAACTAGGTGAGCATGTTACAACTTCTTTGTAAGTTTGTTGCTAAGCATTTAAATTGTATTATGCAACAAATGTATACATATACCAATATTCTATCATTGTTTGGCACTAATTATAAATCCTTATGTCTTATACAGACTTGATGAAATAACAGAGAAGTGCTAAGCCCTGACGAAGCACGACCGTGCGAAACATGTCGGCTATTTGCACATTCTAGTTCTTTGTTTCCAAGTTTTTATGATTCTGTATTATTGTAATTTTAAGATGTTATGAACAAATTTATATTTTTCTATATTTACCGTCTCAAGTGTACTCACCTATAACAAAACTGGTATCTCCCCTCAAAATCCTGTTCTGTGAGAGTCTGTCTCTCTGTGGTTTTTTCTTTCTTTCAAACATGTATTCATATGAGTACTGTGTGTGTATCTGGTGGATGGTTTCGTAGATAGAGATATGATCTTGGGATTTCCAGTGTCTAACTATTGACAATCTGGCAGCTAAGAGGATATGTATGGTTATGCACTGCATATTTGTGGGGATGTTTCCCATGCCTATGCTGAGTAATGCCAGCTCAGGTGAGGTTGGGATTGTAATTCCAGTCACAACAGTAATAAGCTGGAAGATATTGTTCTAGAAAGAAGCAATATCGTTACATAACCAAAGTAAATTGTATAAGTTCCCTGTTAGTCCACATTTCCTCCAACATAGAGGTGATGAGGACTGGTTGAACGTATGTATCTGTGTGGGAGTGAAATACCATCTAAGATTTCATTTGTAAGTAAGGTTCCAAAAGTTGGAGGAGCGTGTCAGAAAGCAACAGAGTTCTTAACAGCTATACCAAGCCCTTTTTGTTTTTTGGAGGCTGAGGACAGAGGAATGTGGAGAAAGAGCTTGTGCCCAAAAGCTGGATGTGTGAAGCTTGAAAATTAGTTTCTTGAGGAATTCCTAACTATTAGCAAGCAACATAAAAGAGCCTCTAAATCTAATTCCAGAAGCCAAACTCGATGAGGCCAGACTGGATTTAAATCTTGACCTTACATCAAGAGCAGAGAAAAATTTGCGATGGAATGGGGTCCGATTTTACCAAATGAGAGATAAAATGGATTCAATGCCAGCAGCTGGTGTAACTCCTAAACTTCGCTCTACTACCTTACCAAAAATACGTCTCCCAAATGCATCTGGGAAGCACAACCCTCAGAAAATAATGAGCTCCTTCCATGATTTCTATAAAACTTTATATAGCAGAGGGGTGCAGAAGATCAAACTAGTATTGACTCCATTTTAGACTCTTTACCTATTCGTAAATTACTGCATGGTTGTCACAACATAATATATTTATTCTATGAATATGTAAATTAACTTTGTTTATCTTTATAATAAAAACTATTTTTTAACTTTATAACCTTGACTGGTAATTAGGGATGAGCCAAACACCCCCCAGTTCGGTTCGCACCAGAACATGCGAACGGGCAATAAATTAGTTCGAACATCCGAACCCCGTTAAAGTCTATGGGACACGAACATGAAAAATCAAAAGTGCTAATTTTAAAGGCTTATATGCAAGTTATTGTCATAAAAAGTGTTTGGGGGCTTGGGAGTTGCCCCAGGGGACATGTATCAATGCAAAAAAATAGTTTTAAAAACGGCTGTTTTTTCGGAAGCAGTGATTTTAATAATGCTTAAAGTGAAATAATAAAAGTGAAATATTCCTTTAACCACTTAACAACCACCTGCCGACAAATAACGTCGACAAGGTGGTTGCTTAACTCTGGGAGGACGTTATATAACGTCCTCCCAGAATCGCGCTCCCGCGCGCCCCCTGGGGCGCGCACACGGGAAACTCCGTGACCGCCGGGTCCAGAGGACCCGGCGGATCACGAATCGCGGTAAATCGCCGCTGATAGCGGCCGTTTACCACGTGATCGCTCCGTCAAATGACGGAGCAATCACTTGTAAACAGACCGGCGTCATTTGATGACGCCGGTTCCTCCCTCCCCTCTCTGTACCGATCGGTACAGTGTGAGAGGGGAGGGGGAGGGAGCGGATGGCAGCAGCAGCACTGTGGGCTGGATCTGTGACAATTGCAGTCACAGATCCAGCCATCCATCCATCCCTGCTCAGCCATCCCTGTGCTATACCCTGCCAATACTCTGCAATACACCCTGCCAATACTCTGCAAAATACCCTGCCAATACTCTGCAAAATACCCTGCCAATACCCTGGTGCAATACTCTGCAATACCCTGGTGCAATACTCTGCAATACCCTGGTGCAATACTCTGCAATACCCTGCGCAATACTCTGCAATACCCTGCGCAATACTCTGCAATACCCTGCAAAATACTCTGCAATACCCTGCAAAATACTCTGCAATACCCTGCGCAATACTCTGCAATACCCTGCGCAATACTCTGCAATACCCTGCAAAATACTCTGCAATACCCTGCGCAATACCCTGCAAAATACTCTGCAATACCCTGGTGCAATACTCTGCAATACTCTGCAATACTCTGGTGCAATACTCTGCAATACTCTGGTGCAATACTCTGCAATACCCTGCGCAATACTCTGCAATACCCTGCGCAATACTCTGCAATACCCTGCGCAATATTCTGCAAAATACTCTGCAATACCCTGCACAATACTCTGCAATACCCTGCACAATACTCTGCAATACCCTGCACAATACTCTGCAATACCCTGCACAATACTCTGCAATACCCTCCACAATACTCTGCAATACCCGCCACAATACTCTGCAATACCCGCCACAATACTCTGCAATACCCGCCACAATACTCTGCAATACCCGCCACAATACCCTGTGCAATACCCTCCACAATACCCTGTGCAATACCCTGCCATACACCGCAATACCCTGCCATAGTCCGCAATACTGTGGGCTGGATCTGTGACAATTGCAGTCACAGATCCAGCCATCCATCCATCCCTGCTCAGCCATCCCTGTGCTATACCCTGCCAATACTCTGCAATACACCCTGCCAATACTCTGCAAAATACCCTGCCAATACTCTGCAAAATACCCTGCCAATACCCTGGTGCAATACTCTGCAATACCCTGGTGCAATACTCTGCAATACCCTGGTGCAATACTCTGCAATACCCTGGTGCAATACTCTGCAATACCCTGCGCAATACTCTGCAATACCCTGCACAATACTCTGCAATACCCTGCACAATACTCTGCAATACCCTGCACAATACTCTGCAATACCCTCCACAATACTCTGCAATACCCGCCACAATACTCTGCAATACCCGCCACAATACTCTGCAATACCCGCCACAATACCCTGTGCAATACCCTCCACAATACCCTGTGCAATACCCTGCCATACACCGCAATACCCTGCCATAGTCCGCAATACTCCGCAATGCCCTGCAATACTCCGCAATACTCCGCAATGCCCGGCAATACTCTGCAATAACCACTTCCCGCCCTCTGGCCGTCATATGACGTCCTTGACTTTGTGCGGGGATATCTGAATGATGGGAGCAGCTACAGGCATCATTCAGATATTAGCTTTTTCAGCCGGCAATTCCCTACACCATAAGAACAATCATAGCGGCTGTTCCGCCACTTGATCATTCTTACGGGAGGCGAGAGGGGATGTCCCCCCCCGCCGCCCTCCGGTGCTTCTACCGACTCACCGCTACGATCAAAGCCAGGATTGTTGTTTTTTTTTTTGTATTTTTTCCAGGCTTCCCAGCCTAGAGGTGAGATGTGGGGTCTTATTGACACCCCCCCCCATATCTCACTGTAAAGAGGACCTGTCATGCCATATTCCTATTACAAGGGATGTTTACGTTCCTTGTAATAGGTATAAAAGTGATCAAAAAAATGTTTAGGGCGGAAAAACATGTCAAACTAAAATAAATAAAGTAAAATGAAGAATAAATTTTTTCTTTTTTTTTAAAGCGCCCCTGTCCCCGTGAGCTCGCATACAGAAGCGAACGCATACGTAAGTCCCGCCCACATATGAAAACGGTTTTCAAACCACACATGTGAGGTATCTCTGCGAACGTTAGAGCGAGAGCAATCATTTTGGCCCTAGACCTCCTCTGTAACTCAAAACATGTAACCAGTAAAAATATTTAAAGCGTCGCCTATGGGGATTTTTTAAGTAGCGAAGTTTGGCGCCATTCCACGAGTGTGTGCAATTTTTAAGGGCGACATGTTAGGTATCTATTTACTCGGCGTAACTTCATCTTTCACATTATGCACAAACATTGGGCTAACTTTACTGTTTTTTTTTTTTTAAGCACAAAACATTTCTTTCTCGTACATCACGGGACACAGAGCGACATAGTCATTACTAATGAGTTATATAGATACCGTCAGGTGCTGGCACTGGCAACTTCCAAAACCGGAAGTACCCTCCCCTATATAAGCCCCTCCCATCCGGGAGCACCTCAGTTTTTTTGCCAGTGTCTAAGGTGTTGGCCAAGAAGAAACATGTGTTTTTCACTGAGCTTGCGTACAGGTTCTTTTGGGCCTCAGTAAGCTATTCCGGATCCGACCAAAAAAGCTTCATAGCTAAACGGTCGGTACCCGGGCCTTGCAGAGAAGAGCAAGGTTTTGCCTGTAATGCTTCTCTTAGGAGAGCTGGACCCTGGGATCCAGAGCTCTGGTCATACCCACGACCAAGATGTTTTCTGTGCAGGGTGCTATACAGGTCCAGGGGAGTGGAATCCTTGGGAACCCGGTCCCTGAAGGTTTGATTACAATGCCTGCCGTGCTAGGTGAAGTTTGGGCTTTTGTGGACCAAACAAAGTCCTGCGGCGGGGAACAGGTAAGTGGGGGCCCCCAGGAACTTGGTTCTATTGGGGGACCCCCAAGCCTAATTTGTCTTTCTGTCTGTTACCTAACGGTATTCCCGCTAATATTCTGTGTATGCCTGTTACTACTGAGAAAATGTAAAAATTTTAATAGTAGGCAAGAAAAAAAAAAAAAAAGTAAGACCGCGGTACCTGTGTTAGACACTAGAGGCCGCTATGGTTCTTTTTCTTGTAATGTGGATTTTTTTCTTCCAGAATCAAATCCAGGCAGTTGGTATGTTCTCTGCTGGGAAGCTGTCTCCTCTGCCCTGTTGCTGCGCTCATCCATCCCCGGGCCCTGCGGCAAAGGGACCCTGGCTCCCATCTAGCTCCTTGTTGTTTTCAAAAAAGGCGCCGAAGGCGCACGTGCCCGCGCGCGTGCGCGTGCACGCGCCTCTATTCATAGAGGCGATCTGGAAAAAGGGGCGGAGTGGGTGGATGACGCTCAGGTGTGCGCCGCGGCGCTACTGCGCATGTGCGGGCGTCCAGCGTGTTTTGAAGCACATTATAGCTGGCTGTTGAAGTGCACAGACAGAGCTAGCAACAATATAAAGGCACATAGAGGTGGTTGATGCAGGCATCCCCTAGAAAGGCACTTTAGTAGACACCAACTGTGATATAGCAGCAATTGTGCTAGACTATTCTCAGTAAAAGTGGTGTATTACGGCTGGAATACCTCAGCTTTAGGCTTAGGAATATGCCGTCCAGAAGCTCCGGAACTGAATCTTCCAGGAAGCGAAGGGGGTCTCATCGGGCTCTGAGGATCTTGGGCATACTTCTGCTGCACCAGTCTCCCCTGAAGTTCAGAGGTAAGTGACCGTAGAGACCCCGCAGGGGTACTTGGTACTGTGGCTGTCCTCAGTTCACCTGCTCCTGTGTATGTAACAGAGGAGGTTTTTTCCTCAGCTCTGGGAGGATTAGAGAGAGATTGTCAACATTGATCGCTGCCTCCCTGTCAGGGAAAGCACGCCGATCTCCATCTCCTCCTTCAAAGTGCCTGTTAGCAGAGCAACAGTCCCATACAGGGATCGACCTGCCTGAAGGGGATCAGGATAAGGTTGATTCTGTTATAGAGGAGTCAACAGTGGGGGAACCTTTTCTCAGCATCTCAAGCTGAAAGATTATGGGTTCAGTCTCTGACTAACATGGTCCGATCAGCATTTAAAAATGCACCTTGCGGAACCATCAACCACTACTGTATCCTCGTTGGGGTCGCTAGAAGCCCCCAGACTGTCTGTTCTTTTCCACTTCACCCTTTACTGAAAGGGCTTATTTACCAGGATTGGGAACGTCCTGAGAAAATATTTATTCCCCCAAGAGATTTCCGGTGGTCTATCCCATGGAGGATAAGTTCATCAAAAAAAAAAAATGGAAGGTCCCTACAGTGGACGCAGCCATCTCTTGTATGTATAAATCACTGACATGTCCAGTGGATAATGTCCAAATGTTCAAGAACCCAATAGATAAAAGATTGGAGTCCTTATGAAAGTCTGCTTCTTTCTACAGCAAGCTTGGTGACACAACCAGTAGTAGCAGCTATTGGGGTCTGCTAAGCAGTGAAGGATCAGTTGAAACAGGTCTTGAGGGACTTGACAGATCAGCAGGCTTTGCCCTAGCTGATCTACCTAGAGCCTTAGGCTTTGCGGTTGACGCCATAAGGATTCAGTCCATCAGGCCTCCCGCCTTACGCTGTCTATAGTACATATGCGTAGGCTTCTATGGCTCAAAAACTGGTCTGCTGAAGCTCCCTGTAAAGAATGGCTGGTTAGCGTCCCATTTCATGGTGAACGCTTATTCAGGGAAAACCTGGACAAATATATCCAGAAAATTTCCAGCGGTAAAAATACGCTCTTGCCGGTTAAAAACAGAGTTAGAGGTCCCTCTTTAAGAGGCCTGCTTCTCCAGTCCCTGGGGCATCGGCTGTGTAACAGTTCCGACGGCCTCCTCGGTCAATTCCCGGGGGTAAAAAACAGGGACAATAGCAGGGTAATGAGAAACCCTGGGTCAGGGGAGGTACAAAACCTCCCCCAAAGTTAAATTCATTGAAAGGTTGCCCCCACTCAGTCGGGTGGGGGGAGGACTCCAGTTGTTCGCAAGAGACCTGGCGGGACACGATCAAGACAGATAGGTGCTCTCCGCAGTATGTTTGGGATACAGTTTGGAGTTAAAAGACTCTCCTCCTTCCCATTTTTGAGGTCAAACGTGCCAAGGGATCCCCGGAAGATAGAGTCCCTCTTGTTGGCACTAGAACAACTATTGCTCCAAGGAGTAATTATGGAGGTTCCCCTGTAAGAATGAGGGTTTGGGTTTTACTCAAACCTCTTTACAGTCCCGAAGCAAACGCGGACGGGAGGCCCATATTAATTCTAAAAAGGGCTATACAAATTCCTGTATATCAGGACTTTCCGATGGAGTCGATCCGATCGGTGGCCACTGCCCTACAAGGGGAGGATTGGTTAGCCGCGATCGACATCAAAGATGCTTATTTGCACATTCCCATCTTTCCAGTCCACCAAAAATTTCTACGCTTTGCAGTAGAAGGGCGCCATTTTCAGTTCAGAGCCTTACCCTTCGGTTTGGCCACAGCACCACGAGTGTTTACAAAAATTCTGGCCCTTTATTGGCCAATCTAAGAACACAAGGTGTAATGATAATGGCATATCTAGATGACTTGTTGCTGATAGACCACTCAGTGAAAAAACTAGACGTGGTCGTTCACAAGACAATCAAGTATCTGGAATCTCACGGTTGGATTATCAACCGAGACAAGTTAGCCCTAAAAACCAGTCAAAAGTCTGGAATACTTGGGGCTAAGGTTGGATTCAGGCCAGAGAAAAATATTCTTGCCTCGAGGAAAGGTGTTGTCTTTGAAAGATTTGATCCACTTAGTGGGTACAAAAAAGACAGCCGTCCATACGCCTGTGCATAAGGCTGCTGGGAAAAATGGTGGCATCATTCGAAGCAGTACCCTACGGTCAATTCCATTCAAGGAATTTGCAGGGGGCCATACTGTCAGCCTGGAACAAAAAAGTTCAGGCCCTAGACTTACAATGTCCTTGTCCCCTTCCGTTCGCAAGAGCCTCCGTTAGTGGTTGGTTCCCCAGAATCTGGAAAAAGGGAAATCCTTCAGTCTGATTTCTTGGAAGGTGGTCACTACAGATGCCAGCCCTATAGGCTGGGGAGCAGTACTGGAGCAATAGTCTCTCCAGGGCAGATGGTCGGATGCAGAAAAGGCCCTGCCCATCAATCTCTTAGAGATACGAGCAGCCCGGTATGCCCTAGTAGCATGGACATCCAAACTCCAAGGGTCCCCTGTCAGAATTCAATCATCAGGGGGGCACCAGGAGTCGTGCAGCCCAGAGGGAAGTAAATTACATCCTGAAATGGGCAGAAAAATATGTCCCAGCCATATCTGCGGTATTCATTCCAGGAGTGGAGAATTGGAAGGCGGACTTTCTAAGTCGCCAGCAATTAGGCCCAGAGGAAGGGTCCCTTCACCCCGAGGTTTTCTGGACAATATGTCAGCGGTGGGGAACATCGGATGTAGATCTTCTAGCATCCAGATTCAACGCAAAGGGGGACAGGTTTGTCTCTCGGACAAGGGATCCCCTAGCTTGCGGCTCGGATGCCCTAGTGTTCCCTTGGGATCAGTTCAAGCTGATATATGCATTCACACCGCCACAATGGTTACCTCGATTACTCCGCAGAATCAGGGTAGAAAAGAAACCAGTGATTCCGGTGGCTCCAGCGTGGCCCCGAAGAGCGTGGTACGCGGAGATTGTAAAATTTCAGTGGGGAGTCCTTGGACTCTCCCACGTCGTCCGGACCTGCTTTCGCAAGGACCGATATACCACCCTTCCTTACCAGCCCTAGGTTTGACGGCCTGGCTATGGAAGCCCACATTCTAAAAAAGAGAGGGCTCTCTAATCCTGTGGTATCTACCATGATCAATGCCAGGAAGCCGGTATCCAGGCAGATCTAATATAGAATCTGGAAGGCGTACATCGCGTGGTGTGAGGCCAAGAAATGGCATCCACATAAGTACGTAATAGGTAGGATTCTGGACTTCCTACAATGGGCTGTAGATAGGAAGCTTGCCTTGAGTACTATCAAGGGTCAGATTTCGGCCTTGTCAATATTTTTTCAAAGGCCCTTGGCTTCGCATTCACTAGTCAAAGCCTTTATACAAGGAGTGATGCGTATTAGTCCTCCGGTTAATATTCCCATATGTCCATGGGATCTAAACTTGGTTCTGTCGGTTCTACAGAAACAACCATTTGAACCATTACAGCATATTTCTTTGGTGCTTCTCACCAGGAAATTGATTTTTCTAGTAGCCATTTGTTCGGCTAAAAGAGTGTCGGAATTAGCAGCTATGTCCTGTAAGGAGCCATATCTGGTTATCCATAAGGATAGAGTAGTATTACGTCCTCATCCAGCCTTTCTTCCTAGGGTGGTACCGAGGTTTCATTTGAACCAAGATGTGGTTCTTCCTTCTTTTTTCCCCAAACCTACTTCGGTAGAGGAAAAGTTATTGCATTCTTTGGATGTAGTAAGAGCGGTTAAAGCTTATCTAAAAGCCACTGCTCAGATTCGCAGAACGGATACTTTGTTTATTCTGCCGGAAGGCCCCAGAAAGGGTCAGGCAGCGTCAAAATCTACTTTAGCCAAGTGGATTCGACAGGTCATAATACAAGCCTATGGCTTGAGAAGGAGACCGCCTCCGTTCAAAGTTAGAGCGCACTCCACGAGAGCAGTTGGAACTTCATGGGCAGTGCATCACCAGGCCTCCCTGGCTCAAATCTGTAAGGCCGCAACATGGTCTTCAGTTCACACGTTTACTAGGTTCTACCAGGTGGACGTTAGAAGTCAGGAGGATGTCGCCTTTGGGCGCAGTGTGTTGCAGGCCGCAAAAGATCCTCATGTCTGATAGCGCTCAGCTTATATATGGTGTATCCCCCCCTCATTGGGCATTGCTTTAGGACATCCCATTAGTAATGACTATGTCGCTCTGTGTCCCGTGATGTACGAGAAAGAAAATAGGATTTTTATAACAGCTTACCTGTAAAATCCTTTTCTTAGGAGTACATCACGGGACACAGAGCTCCCGCCCCTCTTTGGGGACACTTATTGCTTTGCTACAAAACTGAGGTGCTCCCGGATGGGAGGGGCTTATATAGGGGAGGGTACTTCCGGTTTTGGAAGTTGCCAGTGCCAGCACCTGACGGTATCTATATAACCCATTAGTAATGACTATGTCGCTCTGTGTCCCGTGATGTACTCCTAAGAAAAGGATTTTACAGGTAAGCTGTTATAAAAATCCTATTTTTTTTTCCGTAAAAAACGCGTTAAAAAAATTGCTGCGCAAATATCGTGCGAGATAAAAAGTTGCAACAACCACCATTATATTCTCTAAGGTCTTTGCTAAAAAAGCATATATAATGTTTTGGGGTTCTATGTAATTTTCTAGCAAACAAATGATGATTTTTACATGTAGGAGAGAAATGTCAGAATTGGCCTGGGTGCTCCAGAACGCCTGAAGGTGCTCCCTGCATGTCGGGCCTCTGTATGTGGCCACGCTGTGTAAAAGTCTCACACATGTGGTATCGCCATACTCGGGAGTAATAGCAGAATGTGTTTTGGGGTGTAATTTGTGGAATGCATATGCTGTGTGTGAGAAATAACCTGCTAATATGACAATTTTGTGAAAAAAAAAAAAGAGAAAAAAAAAATCTTGATTTTGCAAAGAATTGTGGGAAAAAATGACAACTTCAAAAAACTCACAATGCCTCTTTCTGAATACCTTGGAATGTCTTCTTTCCAAAAAGGGGTCATTTGGGGGGTATTTGTACTTTTCTGGCATGTTAGGGTCTCAAGAATTGAGATAGGCCGTCAGTACTTCAGGTGTGATCAATTTTCAGATATTGGCACCATAGCTTGTGGACTCTATAACTTTCACAAAGACCAAATAATATACACCAATTTGTACTTATTTTTACCAAAGATATGTAGCAGTATAAATTTTGGCCAAAATTTATGAAGAAAAAATAGTAATTTGCAAAATTTTATAACCGAAACGAAAAAAAAATCATTTTTTTACAAAATTTTCAGTCTTTTTTCTCTTATAGCGCAAAAAATAAAAAACCCAACAGTGATTAAATACCACCAAAAGAAAGCTCTATTTGTGTGAAAAAAAGGACAAAAATTTCATATGGGTACAGTGTTGTATGACTGAGTAATTGTCATTCAAAATGTGAGAGCACCGAAAGCTGAAAATTGGTCTGGTTATTAAGGGGGTTTAAGTGCCCAGTGGTCAAGTGGTTAAATTTCGTACCTGGGGTGTGTATATAGTATGCCTGTAACACAGCGCTTGTTTCTCGTGCATAGAACAGTCTCTGCACAAAATGTAATTTCTTAAGGAAAAAAAGTAATTTTAAAGTACTCGCGGCTGTAATGAATTGCCGGTCCCGGCAATACAGAGAAAAGTCATAAATCTGAGGAGCGGCTTGCTGACGTCACCGACGAATACAACGCTATCCTGGAAGGAACGAGCGGATAGCAAGAGCCGGCCGGCTTGAGGCATTTTAAATGCTTTTATCTTACATCGACATTGTAAGTGTTATTTTTCTTTTTTATTATATTCTATTGCATACTTCACTATTTTGGCCCTTATGTCTTTTTGGGGATCATACTCCCGGGAGTTTTATTAAGGTGCCAGAGTGTTGAGGAAGGCTACATCCTGTATGCTGGTCTGCAGTTGAAAGACCCTTGGCGGGGGAATTAAGCCACAAGCGGTTGTGATCTCTTCCATTGAGATCCATTTGAGCTGGTAAGCGGATCTGATATTTGAGGTGGAGGATCTCTGTCTTTACCATCACTGCAATTTTTTCTTGGGTGTTTAAGAGTGTGGAGTCACAATTATCTACCTGCACGAGAGAGCTGCATGCTACAGTGCCATCATGGAACTTTTATATTGTTTTTTACTTCATTATCACATTGTGGACATTGTATGGAAGATCCCAGACTGTCACATACCATTTTATTTTTCCATTAGACAATTTTTGGTCATTGTTCACAACACTTCATGTATTTTGCATTGGTTCATTCCAATAAGGTAGCATCTCATACAATTTATGCGTTGTTATTTTTGCAGCGCAACTGCATTTTTCTTATTATTTGCTTTTGTGTGTATCCACATTTACAGTTGCAGCAGCGGTTATTCAATGTAATTTATCTTTTTAGTTTAATTATTTACTTCAGACATGCGCAGTAGTTTCTTTTGCTATGCAACAATCCCAATATGCCCTCGACCCTCACCCGGACCACCACGCTAAACATTTATCACCACATTGAGCATGTAAAAATGTAAGAACAGAAAACAACAAACACACAATCTCAGCTGCATAGCAATTTTCCATGAAATACAAAGGGGGAATGGGATTGGGCGTGACAGGGGCATGACAGTCCATAAAAGAAAGTGGGAGGGGCATGATAGCCTTTAGGCCAAAAACAAAAAATAGTCCCAAAAAAATACATTAAAAAAAGTCTCTTGCATGGCTTCCGAATGTTCATTAAATCGTAGGAAGGAGGGAAAATGAAATGCAAAGGAAATGTCCACATTATAATTCTCATTCTCCTCAACCTTTCCCAAAATCTTTGGTTTGGCTCTGTGATTATTCATATGTACAGACATGAATTCTCTACCCCAGACACTGCCTCTTTGTAAGGACAGAACTTGACATCCACAGACAAACTGGAACTGAAGCATTGGGCTAGACTTGGGTCTTCGGGCTGACATATCTGGATCTCTCTTGTGATGCTTACTGGAATTTTGTAGACCTTGGGCGTGCATCATCTGGCTAGCCCTCAAGGTGTCTTTACCAGGAACACTTTCCAACAGGAGTCCGCCTGTAGTCATCTGAGCACCTCCCATGGTGCTTGAACGACAAAGATGAACAAAGAAGATTTCCATGTAAAAGCTGTAGTCATCTCTTCATCCGGATAGGGTATGGGGAAGGGTATGAATGGGGCAGGGGATGAATGGGGTGGGCATTTCTTCAGGTGCATGGGGCTGTGGGTGAATGCTGGCTGGCTGGGGCGGATACTCCTCATCCGACATGAACAATCACAGAACCTACTAGACATGGGAGCCATCAAAAAATTTGTTTCGTTTCGTGCCGTCCGTTTCGTATAAAAAAAAATCGTAATTTTCAATTCGTGTACGGAATTTAATTCGGATTCGTACGAAATACGAATTTCGTACGAATCGTTAATATTGAACTTTACGGACTCATGCCGTGTACAGACGATCGGAAATTCCGACAACAAAACTGTGTATTTTTTTTTCCGAAGGATGTTGGCTCAAACTTGTCTTGCATACACACGGTCGCACAAATGTTGTCAGAAATTCCGAACGCCAAGAACACGGTGACGTATAAGACGTACAACGGCACTATTAAAGGGAAGCTCAATACCATAATTCATACTTTCGGACGGGGTAGAGTACATTGTTTTCGTTGATTCTGGACACAACTCCTACTTTCGTAACTTTTTTTTTGTTTGTGTCTTTCGTATTAGTTGAAAATCATTATTTGGTAGTTTGGATTTGGATAATTTGGATCCAAAATTCGTAAACGAAATTTCGCATGTCGTACAGAATTTGTATTCATAAAAATTTGTAATTAGGATTCGTACAAATGTCAATTTTTATTTACAAATTTTCGATTCGTACGGAACTAATCGCACATGTCTAGAACCTACCAGATCAATTCGGGCCTTAACCATTGGGGGTATTAAGAATAATATTCTTCATTGACGCAAACATAAGTAAAACATGCAGGAATAAAAAGGTTTCTCGGCAAAGGTCTTCATTATATAGATTCAACATATTTAACTAAACACCTTTTTTAAATCCAGTATTATAGCAGAACTTCAACAAAACTTAAACACCTTTAGTTTCTTCTATCCCCGGGACTCAAATGGACCCGAGGAACTCAGAACAGAACATTTTACCCAAACCCAAAGGCCTCCCACCTTTGCAAATATATCTGATCATCAGCAACAAACAAAACATTTATGGATAAACAACATTACATCATTAACACTTCACGACTGACACTCTGGAAATTCAAAAGGTAAATATTCAGAATGGTCATTCCGACTGTTATTCAAACAAACTTTCCCATCACATTTTAGTACCTCATGGACTCAATATATGCAGCAATGTATTCAGATCCTGGTTACTTAATTTCAGTAACACTTCAAACATTATTCCCAAATTTCACCTTTCTGTTACCAAAATCCTTTATCAATTTTTAATTTAACCCCAAACTTTTAGGGAAATTATAACATGGGCCGGAACACAATATGAGACAACCCATTGTGTACATTCTAAACACACACTTAAAATACTCTACTAATCAAAATAATACCCTGTGCGTTCATTAAACACAATACAACCACCCTCTCACTCCACATTCATCTGGCCATGCCATTCATCCATCATTTCCATACTTTCATCTTGAATACCGTTAAAACCTTTTTATTTTTTCCCATTGCAGAGGATTACACAATTCTAAGATCACTTCTTCTTTCTGTACTAACCACATTTCATCTGGCCTAGCGCCTGGAATACATAACTTCCCCTTATTTACTTTCCAATTCTAAAACCTTAATTAAAAATATTCTTATACCTGTATTAACCAAAAAACAAAATCAAACATTTTAAAATTCCCAATCAAGGTTAAAACATCTTAAACACAACTAACCCCATATATAAATGACCATTCCCTTGCTTTATAAGAGGCAATGTCCTTATACAATGCAGAACTCCCATTTTTCCTCCTTTGTCAACATCAACAGATGTGCTCATCTGCATCAATTTCCCCTCACACGTACGATATATTTCTACATAACTTATTTCTTCCCACATAAAACACCACCCTAGGCTCCGTTTCCCTATAACAGCACAATGTCAATTACTGAGAACCTCGGAACCCAGGGCAATTATATCAATCCGATCCATAGCACACCTGCTGATACCGAAAAACCACCTTTTAATTTCAATAATGCAAGAATAACAACTTACACAACTAAAACTGTCCTTAAAACCAGACCTCAAGGCTCCCCGTTCTAACCGGTGTGACCCAAATTGCAGTGATTCCGGAAAAACGCTCTTGCACCACTCTGTTCCGACCTCAGTGCGACCCGTCCCCAAACGGTTTTCACTGGTCGCACGAAATCGCACGGCAAAATTGCACTGCAAATCACGTGACCCTGGGACTGCAACAGTGGAAAATAGAGCCCAACTAAAACAATCAAAAACGCCCCATGTATGCATTGAAAATGCTACTCTTAAAAATTTGTATCTGATCAGATTTCCCAAAAAAAACAAACACATTTGGTACCAGCGCATACATGTAATTTACCTTTGACGTGTCACACTCACCCTTTAAAGTTTCCATTTAACTTATGCCATGGGAATGGGTCTATGTGTCCAACACATTTTATGAATAGACTGACAAATAGTTGCAACATTTTACAAGCAACATATATAACATATTTTAAATCTATATAGATACATTTTCTCAATTAAAATCCTCCTTAAAATCTCCAGTCAAGCAAATCTCTCTGACTTACTGAATATGGAATACAAATACATGCTCTGCACAAAAATGTTGGTGAAAACCTGGTTGGTGGTTTGATCCCCTCTTCCACCCAAAGCAAAACAGCAAGCGGACATGTACCTCTGTGTATTGTGCTAAACAATACTTTGGATAGGAGTAACTTGTCCTTGTCCAAATCTGCGAGTCCATCCTCCTAAAGCACCACACACAGATGAGTACCCTACTCTGTCCCTCTCACCTGCCCACCTTTTTAAAATCCTTGGCAGGATCATAGGACACATATCAACCAACCAACAATTCATCTGTATTCAGAAGAAAAAACAGCTTATACTCTAAATTGTAATTCCAAGACAAGACAAACATTTACATACACATACAATTAAGCATTTCTCTCTATTAACAACAACTCTCCCATACCTAGGTGTCCGTCTATGAAACTACGCCACAGCAGCGACCCCAAGGATCGCCACTGATCACAGTGTACAAAACAGAGACAATCGGGGGAGAAGTGTTTGAACACGTTCTCCCACCGATGACCTCCACACACTGAGAACACACTGAGAACCCTCAATGACCGACACAGAAACGCCCAGTCCATGAAGCTGCGATCTCAGTGCTCCACCAGCAATCTGTGTCAGAACTCACACCCCCAGACTCACCAGCTCAGAGGTGGAGAATTGAGGAGCTAACAGGGAACCCGGGGGGGATCCGAGGGGGAAGGAGGAAGATTTCTTGACTTCCCTCCGTCCCATCCAGACCCCCAATACCAGTAACCACGTCCCCCCCGTCAGCGTACCCATCAGCGACAATTTTATCACCGCCCCAATAACATCTCAGTATTTCTGTAAATCTCTGGTACCGTAATCCCGCAAAAATCTCACGAGACCCCAGCACCAGGGTCGCTCCCGTACAAGCAGGTGTGGGTGCCTCCCCCTGCATCAGATATGTCCGGTGCAGTAGGGAAACCACGCCCCGGTGCCACCTGGGAATCAGCCCCCCCCCACCTTCTGTACCTGTGCCTGTTGCTGAACAGTGACCTGCACTGATCTGCCCATTTTACAAACCCACCTGTACCGACCTATTGTAATCTCAAAACATCAACGAACAACAAACAAACAAATAAACAGGGTACGTTTACACAAAAATCCTTATTTTAACAACATACTGATAATCCAAACTTTAAACCCTGGCCCATGACACTTTACCTTCCGTTTCTTAAACAAAAACTCTTTCTGCGTTAATTTCCTTAAAGCGGAAGTAAACCCAACGATTTAATAGTTTCAAAAAACAGTTACATTCCCGGCATGCCGGAAATGCTAACTGTCACATTGGTTGTGCTCTCAACCAAACTATCACACCATTCAATGGCTGGTGTCATAACTGATCACATGTGCAGCATCATGGCAGTTGAAGATTAAACAGAGGCCAAGATGGCAGCTTCCTTGGCTGAACATGAT
This sequence comes from Rana muscosa, assembly GCA_029206835.1. Taxonomy (NCBI): domain Eukaryota; kingdom Metazoa; phylum Chordata; class Amphibia; order Anura; family Ranidae; genus Rana; species Rana muscosa. Next base: position 39,666,889 of record CM055122.1, read on the forward strand.
AGGAGGGTTTACTTCCACTTTAACTGCCCAGAACCTCCTATATCACTATTCCGTTAAGGTCGTTTCCTCAGATATACTTCGTAATCACTGAAAACATGAAATTGGTATACCATTGCACCGCTACAGCAAGCTCTAAAGCCCGGTACACGAGATGCCTGCAGAAAAAATATCTCTGCATTCAACGTACCCTTTAACTCTCAAACCAGCTCACTGTCTGCTGCTGACTTCCACTTTTTTAAATGTACTTTCCTTCACTTTTTTTTCTTGTGTAATTTCTGTAAAACTGCTCTGAAATCGGCTTGTATGATGGAAACCTTTCATTAGCAAATAGCTCAAATCTCTCTTGACCTTCTAAACATCACTTATTTAACCCTCTACAGGTAGGTTATTTTATTTAAAACACCTTTACCTCTAACTTACTATTCTCATCGCACCATGGGGCATTGTCCGAACACTCCATTACCTTACATAACATCCACCTCCCATCTAAAATACATCCCTTTTCAAACTTCAAAATACCATTCTTTTTCCTTTTTTACAGAGTTACCAGAACATGTTAACAAAACGTGAATTCCAAACAAATTACACATCTTCCAAGCCGAATCAAGCACCTATAATTCTAACGCTCTATAAACAAAATACTGGCAAAGGGGAGACATCATATTATATTCACATACTATACCATTTTCTCTTCAAAAAAAACTTTAGCAAACTTATAATGAATATGCATAAAAACTCACCAAATACCTGGACATTTACTTTACTCTAATTTAATTTGTCCCTTTTCCTGAACAGCAAAACACAGTGGAAAGAGGACTACATCCCACACAACAAATACATTTCCTTAAAACTCCTACGCAATGCGACAGAAAGGAAGAAACGAGATTAGCAAACGTTTTTTTCCCGTGTCCTGGTGGCAACTGTTAATTAAGGTACCTCTGTACCTTTGTAGCTACTTTTCAAAATGGCCTTGCCAATGGCAAGCCACAGCAGGCTCCCCATAGCCTCTTTTAACAGCCTGGCCTGGGTTTCCCCTCTTAAATTAAATTTTAAAACAACCTAAGGTCTCCCATCAACACTGCGGTAACTAAACAATCCGTCAGAATTAAGACACAAATGTCTACTCATCAGCAGTAATCGATGCAGATCCTCCTGTTTTTACCAGTCCGAATTCGTAATCTCAGTAAGTGCCTCCACTGTGGAAAATTAGAAACAGGTAGTATACCTTCCCCCTCAGACCAGCTTGGATAAGAACTCAATTGCCACACCCAAAAGATACGGAATGAGTGCTGAGAGATTTCTTCAAACGCAAGAAAAGAGACAAGACAGAATTTGTGCTTAAAATGAAATCTGTTTACTCTTTTGCAGGGGTAGACAGTATATAGTCATTATCATAGTCCAATCATAGTAGGGGGAAGGGCGTGGTTAATACAGTGGGTATACATTTTGTCATTATACAGTAGACATTTTGCCACTCTCAAGATGGCCAACATTAGTTTTGACCCTCTCAAGGTGGCTGACAGTTTCGTTATTAATAAGAATCAACACAAGTTCTATAGCTCATAGTCACAAAGTTTCACTTCCCTGTACCAATGTCTGCCAGACAGTACACAGGAAAAAGGACTCCAGACGGTGGCTCCAAATAGACCAGCACTCTGCAAATTATGCTAGTCATGCAAATTATGCATGCTTTTGCAAAACTGCTGCTCTATACAAAATACAAGATTTCAACCCAATTATAATAATACTTATAAAACGTATAATACTAGTCAATTTCCTTAACCAGTGGGTCCAAGCTAGAATATATGACCCCATATCGCTATAGTAGGGGTCCTTATGCTATGCCAATTACTACACTTGTAATAGTAATAAAAGTGACCCAATTTTTTTTTTTTTAAACTGTGTCAAAATAAAAAATGAAAAGTAAAAGAAATAAGAAAAAAAAATTAAACGCACCGTCCCGACGAGCTTGCGCACACAAGCGAGCGCATACGCGAATAGAGCCCACATATGAAAACGGTGTTCAAACTACACATGTTAGGTATCGCCACAATCATTACAGTCCTCTGTAACTCAAAACTGGTAACCTGTAGAAATATTTAAACTTTGCCTATGGAGATTTTTAAGGGTAAATGTTTGTTGCCATTCCACGAGCAGGCGCAATTTTGAAGCGTGACATGTTGGGTATCAATTTACTCAGCATAACATTATGTTTCAAAGTATAAAAAAAAAATAGGCTAACACGGTGTGACAGAAAGTATTGCAACAACAGCCATTTTATTCTCTAGAGTGTTAGAAAAAAAATATATAATGTTTGGGGGTTAAAAGTAATTTTCTAGCAAAAAAACCTGATTTAACTTGTGAACAACAAGTGTAAAAAAGGGGCTTGGTCCTTAAAGGGGTTGTAAAGGTTCATGTTTTTTCACCTGAAAAACATTGGACAATTACTGGTTTTACTTACCTGAGCCCTGGAAAGTCCCGCGTTGTGAACATGCTGGATCTTTGCCCGGGCTTCTCGGCTCTTCATTGGATAGATTGATAGCAGTGCAGCCATTGGCTCGTGCTGCTGTCTATCAAAACCAATGACGCAGGCGTCGGGGGCGGGGCCGGTCCTGCACTCGGCGGCTATGGACGCCGAATGCAGGACTCGAGATCGCGCCCGCAAGGTAAGCCCCTCAGGAGAGAGCTTCCAAGAGGGGGTTAGCTATTGCGAGATGAGCCGTGAGAGCTGCCGTGGGACCCCAGAAGTCGAGGATTGGGGCCACTCTGTGCAAACCAAACTCCACAGTGGAGGTAAGTATGACATATTTGTTATTTTAAAAAAAATGAACCTTTACAACCACTGGTTAAACAAAAACTTAGAAATTGTTCTTAAAATAGGTCAGAAAAAATAACAACATTTGACTTCCACAGACTTCAATGAGGATTCTTTCATTGTTTTGCTGGAACTTTGCCCTATGATCACTTACAATAACCGGCGTGTCTACATTTTAGCTCTTTTCCATAAAATGTTTTAAATTTTTACCAACTTTACAGAATACTAGATGGTAGAAATAAAATAGTTTACAAAACATAACTGCTCTGTACGAAAGTTTTTTTTTTTTTTTTAAATCACTTGGTTATGAATACTGTGTCAACTGAAATGTGATTTATTTTCCTTGTGAATCATCAGCTGTAAAATCTGCTTTGAGATGAGTCACTAGATGGCTGCATATGCCACGTTATTTGTTTAGATTTTTTTTTTTCAATGTCTGTTTTTGAAATTGAAAAGCAGTATGCTTGGAATCATGTAATTTTTCTTAAAAAATATGCAGCAAGAATGGGATGAGGCTACAATAAAATAAAACAAACTAACTGCATATCATTTCTGTTTGGATTTTGAATGACAAGACTCCTATTTCTATGTTTTATTTATTTTTTTCTACAAAGTTGTTATCTGTATATATCAGTTTTATACTATGGATTTACTAGGAAAACAGGTGTCACAAATAGAAACTATGTAAAGACATGTATTTTTTTTCTTTGCAGCCTTCAAACATGGCAGCTATCTTCACTTAGCTTTCACATGGGGATGTGTCCATGCTGTCTCAATGGCAGTAAGAGTTTCAGCTTCATAAGCTATATGGGTTCATTTACTAAAGGCAAATACACTGCTCACTTTGCATGGGAAGTTGCATTTTGCAAGTCATTTTTGCCAAAACTTAGTGAATGAGGTGAAATTTCAATTTGCAAAGAATGCCCAGTCATGTGCAAGGAAAATATAAAAAACATTCACTAAGCTCTGGGGACTTCCCTTGCAAAGTGAACAATTTATTTTCCTTTCATAGACCAACTTTATGATATAAAACATCACAGAGAAGTCTCCCAATTACATAATATATGGTGGCAAAACTGTGCAAATCTGTTTTGTGTGAATTGTAAAAATACACAAATATTTACTTCTTGTGCCTCAGTTAATTTTCTGAAAAAGGTACATGTACATTAGTTTACTTTTTGCTGTGTCTTGACCTTGGAAAATAAATTAAAATGTTTAAAAACAAAGTAAACATAAACAATAAAGGAGAAGCAGCGGTCTCATTGGACTGGGGAGTAGCCGCAATAGCAAACGCCAGGAGGGTCCGGAGTTCTAACACACTCCACTGTCAGTGTGTCCACAGGCTGGTAGGGCGGGCCGCAACATGTTTCTCCTTCATCGCGACCACTGCTCCATTCTACCAGCCCTGTGTGCAATATACAGTGTTTTTAGGTGTAGTGTTTTCAGAATAAATTGCAGTTTATGTTTGACATATACTGAACTGGCGCCCTCCTTTATTGTTTAGATGTTTTGAGGGGACCCCATACCCATCGAGTAGCTGCCGGTGACTGCACATGTATTTTCTCCTATCAAGCTTACCACCCTCCTGCATATGTCTTCTATGGATTTTAAATAACTGTATGTCTGCCAGTGGAGCGCTGACTCACCTGCTATTTTAGTGAGTGATTTGTGTTGTTAAAAACAAAATAAAGAAAATCCAACTTACTCTCCTGTTCATTCAAAACTTGTATATTTAACTTATAATTCACCAGTCAATTTGTAAACTTGCCATGCATTGTGTCTTAATATCATCAATGTTTGTTTCTTTTTCCAAAAATCTGTGACTGATTGTTGCCCACTGAGTCCAAACGTACTCAAATCCTATTAAATTAAATTTTAGGGGCAAATCTTGGTTTTAAACTCTGGCCATTTGTAGGTCTAATAGGCAAACTACTCTCAAAAAACTTAATCTTGATGGGGGACATGTCCCAATGCAAAAAAAAAAGTTTAAATACCATGCTTGAGGGGGGTTTCTGGTATGAAATGATTATAATATTAATGAAATAGGCAGCTTGACTTCATATAAACTCAGTACAAATAGGAAAACTATGGCTTTGCTATTACTGAAATTTTGAAATACGTAGAAAACGTGAGTGCAATTTAAAATACAAGGATGCTCAAAGCTGAGGAACAATGTCTAGATGGAATACCCAAAAAACACCTGGATAAAGAGAAATCCTCTTTAAAGTGAAATTGATTCAGACATATGAACGTTTGTTTATGGAAAAGATAATCACATATCCTCTTCTATTTTTAAGGCGTTAGCAGACACGAATAGACACCAACCAGTTTTATAACTGAGAAAGACAAGTGTATGTTTACATATTATCTAAGCTAGCAAGAAACAACACTCTTTGCCTGTTCAGCTGTTCCCATTAGTCTGTCGATTAAACTGCTAACAAACTCAAGGGTACACAAGGAATAATTAAAAGAGTGAACCTTTTGGAACCTCACTACAAATGAGAGTGAAGTGAATGTATTTCTATTTATATATATATATATATATATATATATATATATATATATATATATATTATTTAAGCAGGAAAAGGCAGTTTCCATGTCAACACGACCAGACATACATTAGAAGGCATATCATAAAACAGTGTACAAAAAATTCACATATAGAAAGAAGTAGTGGTATACTGATGTAAGGATCTCCATAACCAATATGCAATTCACAAATTACATCCATGTGAACAGAGCCAACGCAGGTCTGCTCCCAAGGGAGAGAGGAAACCAACCGCCTAGCCTTTCTTTTGTTATTTTGTAGAAGGAGAGGGAGGAAAAAGGAGGAGAGAAAGATAAAAAGAAAGAGCGAAGGGGGGAGATAAATGAGCTGTTACCATGCTCCGGTTGAGGTTACTATTATCATAGAGTTTCATTTGACCAGTGGTCTATGTAGCAAAGAGGGCAGTCCCTTCCTCAGAGTAAAAAAACATATTCCACAAAGTCCAGATTTTGGAGTATCGTTCATATTTATGTTGTGCTGTAAGCACCAGATCTTCCATTTTGTTTATGTCTTCCACCCTGGTAAGCCAAAGGCCAATTGTCGATGGCTGCAGGTTTTTTTCCAAGTGAGAGGAATACAAGACTTGGCAGCATTAAGAAGGTGATGTACAATAGATCGTTTATACATTTTGGCTTGGATATTGGATACATGTAGAAGAAAAAAGGCAGGGTCTACTGGTAGAAGTGAATTTATTTCACTATTTTTAAAACAAAATAATTTTTGACCTTATGGACAATATTGAAATAAGAAAAAAAAAAAAACTCGACCCAAAGAGCATGCTCTCTCAACTGAAATATGCCCTATTGGACACACCCACGCTCTTTGAATCTAAACATTCTCTCGAACAGGACACTCTTTTGATCACACACTCTTCCAATAAGAATGATCTTGATTGCTCTCTCTTTTAAAAAGATCACACTTTTTCAATTAGACACATTCTCTTGAATATAATGCTATCTCAATTGAAGGCTCTATGCATCAATATCCTTGAAGCTCTCTGAGCATTCTCTACGGGTGTGGTTCTATAATCTACCACATATAATTTTATATCTACACTGAAAAATGTTTCTCTTTCTTTCTGAATTTTACTGAATGTGTATGTCATAATTTTGTGTGATAGATTTTGCCATCATATCCTTTTCAAAGGGATCATCTCCACTTACGAATCAAGTAATTAAAGTGGATGTAAACCCTCACATATACCCAGTTACCCAGTGAAGTGAACAGCCTCAGATGATAAACAGAGATGAAACAAATCTCCCTACATATGTTTTACGTGTATATCCCCTGTCTTCAGCTTTATATACTGTTTAGAAAGTTCTGATCATGTTAGGAGATTTTCTCTTCCTGTTCAACACTGCAGTGAAGACTGGGCATACAGCCAAGACAGCTGTTTGGAGGAAATGTGTTATTGACATAAAAGTGATTTTACGTGGCATGATAAATCACACACATTTTATATATATATATATATATATATATATATATATATATATATATAAATTGCAGTGACTTGATGGTAAACAAAATTGTTATTTATTGTATCGTTACATAGTCCATACTATCATTTCAGAATTTTATTCTGTTAAATCAATCTCTATGTTAAGTTAAATTGAATTAATCAAGCCAGTGTGGGTTATCTTTACTTATATATTTTATGCTAATTAGCATGTCGGAAGACTGGAGACACTGTCATATATTGAGTAAGTAAATAATTGGTATTGCTGTTTTGATTAAATATTTAAATTCCAAACAGTTTACAGAACATTATGGATTTCATGGACACTCTCAGTGACAGTATACACTGTCAACATTATATTTGGCTGTGATATTGATTTTTTTCTTTGACAGGTAGCTTAGCTATCATGCAGCAGCAGTAGAAAAAGGGAAGTTTTAGCAATTTAGCATTAAACCAAAACAACGAATACAGAGAACTTTTGAGGTGAGATGTAAAATTGCCATCATTTAAAAAAGGGATATTCAATCAAGTATATATGTCCATATGTTATTGCATATTATAAAACTTTTCATATATATACATAATGTATGCCAACTATCTGATGGTGCTAAACATTCTGTTTTGTCTATCCAATTGATTATCTATCAAGAACTACACCCACAATTCTTGTAGGCAGGTGGTGGCTTAAGCTGTTTCTCATTTCACAGTAGTTATTTTTTAGACAAAAATTGAAGCCATAATGTACCATAATTTACCTTTTATTGGTTGAACTAGATGGGCTTGAGTCTTTTTTCAACCAGACTAACTATGTAACTATATATGTTTTCTACAGCATTTTTAAATGAGAATATATTAATCCCTATGGGACTACAGGTAATTGAACAGAATGAAACTTTGGGACCCATTTGTGGTCTGTTCAACAGACGTGTCTCTGAATGGCAGTTGCATTCAAATAAATCCAATACAATATTTTAACAGAAGGTTGGTAATTTGTCTTAGATGAGTATATTACCTGGGTCCTATGGACGAATATATTTTTTAATAAGTAGTTATGTGTGCTGTTAAATATCCCCACTAGTGGTCAGGCTTAGTGCAATAGGGTGGCAAAAGAGTTCATTATGGATAACCCCATTTACAATATAGATTTGAATCTTTAACCACTTCAATACCATGCACTTATACACCTTCCTGCTCAAGCCAATTTTGAGCTTTCAGTGCTGTCACAATTTGACTGACAATTGCACGGTCATGCAACACTGTACCCAAACAATTTTTTTATCATTTTGTTCCCACAAATAGAGCTCTCTTTCAGTGGTATTTGATCGCCTCTGCGATTTTTATTTTTTGCACAACAAATGAAAAAAAATAAGTTTTTCTTTGTTTCTGTTATTTTTTTTTGTAAGTAAGTACCTTTTCTACTTCAATGTTGGGCACTGATAAGGCGGCACTAACGGGCACTGATAAGGCGACACTGATGGGCACCGATGAGGTGGCACCGATGAGGTGGCACTGATAGGCAGCACTGATAGGCGGCACTGATGGGCACTGATATGTGGCACTGGTATGCGGCACTGATGGGCACTCATAGGCGGCACAGATGGGCACTCATAGGCGGCACTGATGGGCACTCATAGGCGGCACTGATGGATACTTATGGGTGGCACTGATAGGTGGCACAGACGGGCACTGATAGGTGGCACTGATGGACAATGGTAGGTGGCACTGATGACACTGGTGGCTGGCATTGCTGGGCATCATACATTTTGGTTGTGCCATGATGGTGCCAGTCAGTGCCCATTTGTGGGCACTGATTGGCATATATTGTGTATGTATTTGTGCATGTGGATGGCCATGGGGGACTTACCTGGCCATCCACATGCTTGGGGCTTCCCTGGTGGTCCTGGGGGGCTTCCCTGGTGGTCCAGTGTGGGTATCCGAGGGGGGGCTGCGCTGATAAAAAATCAGCGTGAACCCCCCCTGTCAGGAGAGCCACCGATCGGCTCTCCTCTACTCGCATCTGTCAGACGCGAGTGAGGAAGAGCCGATCAACGGCTCTTCCTGTTTACATCGTGATCAGCCGTGATTGGACACGGCTGATCATGTGGTAAAAAGCCTCCGCCGGAGGCTCTTTACCGAGATCAGTGTAGCGGTGTGTCAGACTGACACACCGCTCCACCGATCGCCGCGATGCGCACCCCCCGGGCGCGTGGCGGCTGTTATCCTGCAGGACGTCAACAGACGTCCAGTGTGGATAACAGAACCACTTCCCGGACGTCAATCTCCTATTGACTGGGCGGGAAGTGGTTAATGAACTTGAAAATCACCCAGTCTTACCGTGCCTTGACACTTTGGTTATCCCTACTTTTTTTCCATCGGAGGGTCATTGGAGGGTCAAGACTCTGTAAATACTGCCTGTTCTGTGCCTGGGAGGAGTAAGATATTCAGGCCTTTGTGAGCCAATCAATCACATTCTCTTCATGCTGTGACTGGATTGGTTGGCCATTCTTGCCAAGTAATTGCTGATTTTCACAACCTCTGCTGCATTCAACCATGCACCACTAGGGCAAAAGGTGACCTGCTTGGGGAGACAGTCGCCCCCTACAACTTCCAAACTATGCACTACTGACTCTGACAATGATTAAGCACATTAGACTGCATGAAAAATGTCTGCCTTGATGCCTTGATTGTTGTTTTTTCCTGTGGTGTGTCCCTTGGATGGATCAATAAAGGACTCATATTCATCATCTTGGAGTGCAGCCATTTCTTCCTTTTTGCAGTTTGTATGGTGGGCGAGCCATGGCTAGCACCCTTGAGAGGAGTCCTTCAATTCACTTTACTCACCTATTTTTCTGGATTTACCCACCTGAGTGGTGTTTCTTGTTTCTTCCTATATGCACTACTGACTCTGCCTTTAGGCAAAAAAGTTACTTCTGTGCTACTTTAGGTGTTCCAGCAGAAATTATTGTCATTTATTTGGAGTGCTATGAGGCCTAGGGTGAACAAATGTACCTTATTTACCCCTAAATGTAGGGGGGACTAGGGGTTCCTGAACTTGTCAAATATTTTTGGGGGCTGGGAACCCAGAATCATGGATTATCAACCTATCTGTGCAATCCTGGGAACAGTGTTCAAGGACACATTTGTATAATTATTGAAGAATGCTTCCCAAAAGTGTCATAGCTGTGGGCATTCCCACCAAGCGGGGTACATTGCACCAGGTGGGTGATTGGCAATACCAGCATGCATCTGTGACACTGGAAAAGATTCTGTGTAGCAGGTAGGAGCAACAATAATACCTGGTTAATATTTGAAAATTGCGTTCCTGAGTTTCCTGGCAATGGATATCTTCTGTGTCAAAAGGCAGGATTTAGATAAGTCCTCTTCTGAGAAGTAATGAAGAGATGAATTAGAAGATCATATATAAGTAAGATCAAGTGTGTCAGGGGTTTCAGATTGTAAGCTTATTGATTCAAAGAGCAGGAGAGCTCAGTGAAGGTCTCTGTTTAAAAGTCACGGAGTTGAAAGTAGCACAGTTAGTGGCCTGGTGTAGGGGGAAAGCCATTCTTTAGGGAGGAAAATTATTGTAAGTCTGTGTGTGTAAGGACGTGTGAAATGGAAATAGGGTTCAGAAGGCAGGCGATTAAAGAACGGAGAGGAAGTCGGGCCTGGGGAAGCTAGGTTGCCTACTAAGGGAATCAATGGGCCAATATAGGAGGATGTATTACAACATATATATGTTTTCACATGTTGTCCCAGATATTTTGAAGGGGGGATGGGGAGGGGGAGAGATTGGGTCAGGGAAAATGCTGGGATTTTAATGCCAGAACCTACCTGCATCTCCAAATGTCTGTGTGAATAAGATATTTTTTTATTCCACCATGCAGCCCACCCGTGTCCACCACGCAGCCCACCCGTGTCCTCCATGCAGCCCACCCGTGTCCTCCATGCAGCCCACCCGTGTGCACCATGCAGCCCACCCGTGCCCACCATGCAGCCCACCCGTGTCCACCATGCAGTCTGCCTGTGCCCACCATGCAGCCCACCCGTGTCCACCATGCAGCCCACCCATGTCCACCTTGCAGCCCACCCATGTCCACCATGCAGCCCACCCGTGTCCACTATGCAGTCTGCTTGCACCCACCATGCAGCACACCTGTGTCCACCATGCAGTCTGCCTGTGCCCACCATGGAGCCTACCTGTGTCCATCATGCAGTGGAGCAGAAGAGAGGAAGAGGATTGCAGGCCGGATGATTACAGCGCAGAGGAACACCGCTGAAACAGCTTTAATTTCAATAGTAGTGTCTTCCCGCCGATCTGCGTCACATACAGCCCCGCCTCCTGGTCGGGGAGCTGTGATACACGTCACTCTCCCTGGATTGGACGGGTAATCTGTCTATCAAAGTCCCGGGACCAGGGGGGCGGTGCTGTGGGAGACAGCGAGTGCAGGGAACACACTGCTGCTATTGAAATGAAAGCCGCTTGTGATGTTCCCCGCACACTGATGTTCTGGCCGCCTGCTCTCCTCTGTTCACCTCGGCGAGCGCTGGGAGAAGGACTCCCATACAACCCCACATGCCGGCGGTGCTTGCCCCCCTGCTCCCAGGTAGTCCTTCCTCGCCAGCCCTCAAAATTCACTCGCAAAATGCGAGCAGGCGAGTGCAATTTTTGAGGGCTGGTATACAGTATATACTGGATTTTTTATATACTAGTAATGGTGGCGATCAGTGACTTATAGCGGGACTGCAATATTGCCACTTTTGCCACTTTGTGAGAACCAGTGACACTAATACAGTGATCATGGCATTGTTTAAATATGCAGAGCTCCGTCCTGTGTCTTTCCTCACTGATTAGCAGGTGCTGTGGTGATCCATTGACCGGCACCCTCTGACTGGCTTCTGCTGTGACTAATGTGTGTGTGCATGCCCCTATGCGTATGTGCATATAGTTACATAGTTAGTCAGGTTGAAAAAAGACACAAGTCCATCCAGTTCAACCATAAAAAAATTAAATAATAATATCATACAATCCCATATACCTAATTCTATACCCACAGTTGATCCAGAGGAAGGCCAAAAACCCCAGCAGAGCACGATCCAATTTTCTACAGCAGGGGAAGAAATTCCTTCCTGATCCACTGAGAGGCAATCGAATATTCCCCGGATCAACTTTACCTATAAATGTTAGTACCCAGTTATATTATGTACATTTAAGAAAGAATCCAGGCCTTTCTTAGAGCAATCTACTGAGCTGGCAAGAACCACCTCTGCAGGGAGTCTATTCCACATTTTCACAGCTCTTACTGTGAAGAAACCTTTCTGTATTTGGAGGTAAAATCTCTTTTCCTCTAGATGTAAAGAGTGCCCCCTTGTCCTTTGTGTTGACCGTAAAGGGAATAACTCAACACCAAGTTCACTATATGGACCCCTTATATATTTGTACATGTTGATCATATCCCCCCTTAATCTCCTCTTCTCAAGAGTGAATAAATTCAGTTCCTCTAATCTTTCCTCATAGCTGAGCTCCTCCATGCCTCTTATCAGTTTGGTTGCCCTTCTCTGCACTTTCTCCAGTTCCCCAAAATCCTTTTTGAGAACTGGGGCCCAAAACTGAACTGCATATTCCAGATGAGGTCTTACTAATGATTTGTACAGGGGCAAAATGATTTCTCTCTCTCTGGAGTCCATACCTCTCTTAATACAAGAAAGGACTTTGCTCGCTTTGGAAACCGCAGCTTGGCATTGCATGCCATTATTGAGCTTATGATCTACCAAAACCCCCAGATCCTTCTCCACTATGGATCCCCCGTGTTGATGATTTGGACCAGTGCACAAAGCAAGGTCCGTAAAGATATGGATAAGCGAGTTTGGGGGGAGGAACTTGACTGGCCTGCACAGAGTCCTGACCTCAATCTAATAGAACACCTTTAGGATGAATTAGAGTGGAGACTTTGAGCCAAGCCTTCTTGTCCAACATCAGTGCCTGACCTTATAAATGCGCTTCTGGAAGAATGGTCAAACATTTCCATACACACACTCCTAAACCATGGGGCCAGCCTTCCAGAAGAGTTGAAGCTGTTATAGCTGCATAGGGTGGGCTAACTCAATATTGAACCCTACGGACTAAGACTGGGATGCCATTAAAGTTCATGTGTGTATATAGGCAGGCGTCCCAATACTTTTGACAATATAGTATAGAGAACGACCACCCTGTAGCAGTTAAGCCCTGTACACACAATCGGATAACCTATGGATTTTCGTTCAATGGATTTGACCATCGGAAATCCGATGAAACTGTTTTTCATCAGTCTTGGCCACACACCATCAGTTAAAAAACCGACGGCAAGAAAACGACGGCACGTACAAAACGTACGACGCGCTATAAAAGGGCCGAACAAATCTAATGGCGCCACCCCTTGGGCTGCTTTTGCTGATTTCGTGTTACCGCGTGTTAGTAAAAGTTTGGTGAGAGCCGATTCGCGCTTTTCAGTCACATGTTTGAAGTGCGTTCTCGTTCTCGAGCTTGTGCTGGCTTTGGGCTTGGTGTTGCAGTTAACACTGTAACCCGAGTTCAGTCCGTGAACAGGGTGAGGAGGAGTTCATGGACTAAGAATTGTTGCTCCAACGGGACCAATTCTCTCATATGCCTCTGCTGCGGGAAATCCATGAGAATAATCCTGATGATTTCAGGAATTATCTCAGGATGACGGACCCCGTATTTCACCGTCTGTTGGATTTGCTGTCCCCCTATATAACGAGGCAGGACACTGTGATGCGCCAGGCCATCACTGCCGAGCAGAGGCTTATTGCCACGTTGAGATACCTGGCGACTGGGAGAAGCTTGCAGGACCTCAAGTTCTCAACAGGCATCTCCCCCCAGGCTCTCGGGATCATTATCCCTGAGACGTGTTCAGCCATCATTCAGGTCCTGCAGAAGGACTATATGAAGGTAATTTTGCTCCTTTAACCTCACATTATATGTTTTGATTGTTTTAGAATCTTCTTATTTTTTCCCTCCTAACCCAAATTTGCCTTTTTGTAATATCCTGGTAATGTCCCCATTTTCCCCATGCATGTTTTTACCTGTAAAGGCCTTTTTGGGCCCTATATGCCTATTTCCCTTCCCTAACCTCTCCAGCATGCTATCGTGGGCGCAAACCCAGCTAGCCTTCTATTTTCCTTTTCATTTTTTTACGGTCATTGCCCGCGTAGTTTGACAACCCCCCCCCCCTAAAGATGTAAAAAAAATTAAAGTTCTCAATCAAGCTCAGCAGAGTGGTTTTGCCTTTTTTTTGGATCCCCCACAATCACCTTAGCCCCCCCCCTTAGATTATTTTAGAATGTCCACTCAGCGGGGGTGAGGCATCTGCTAAAGCCCTGTACACACGATTGGATAACCTATGGATTTTCGTCCGATGGATTTGTCCATCAGAAATCCGATGAAACTGTTTTTCATCAGTCTTGGCCACACACCAACAGTCAAAAAACCGACCGTTCCAAACGCGGTGACGTAAAACACTCCGATGAGCCGAGAAAAATGAAGTTTAATGCTTCTGAGCATGCGTCGACTTGATTCTGAGCATGCGTGGGTTTTTTAACCGATGGACTTGCCCATAGACGATCGGAAATTCCCATTGGTTTTTTATCCATCGGAAAATTTTAAAACAAGTTCTATTTTTTCCAACCGATGGAAAAAAGACCGATGGGTACCATACACGATCGGTTGGTCTGATGAAAACCATCCATCGGATGGTTTTCATCAGCCAAACCGATCGTGTGTACGGGGCTTAAGTGGGCCTTTGTTTATTGGTAGGAAATACTCCCCTAAATAATAATGTTAGAATGATGTTGGTCAACAATGTTTTTGTGAGTAATCTGCTTGCACTGTAAACATAAACCGTACTAATGTCTTCTTTTTGTTTGACTCCACAGTTCCCTAGCACACCACAGGAATGGCTGACTGTGGCCTCCCAATTTGCCCAGCGGTGGGATTTCCCCAACTGCGGAGGGGCAATTGATGGGAAGCACGTCCACATAGTGCCGCCACCCCGTTCGGGGTCATACTATTTTAACTATAAAGGTTTCAATAGTATTGTGTTAATGGCGGTGGTGTCGGCACGGTACGAGTTCCTATATGTGGACGTGGGGAAGAACGGCCGGATGTCCGATGGCGGAGCATTCGCAGAGATGGAGTTCGCTCACCGTCTGCAGGCTGGGGGTCTTGCACTGCCTCCAGATGCAGAGAATGTGGAAGGGCTACCATTCGTTTTCATTGCGGATGAAGCTTTTGGACTAGGACCACACCTCATGCGGCCGTTTCCCCAATGCACCCTCACCCCGGAGAGGAGGGTTTTTAATTACCGGCTGGCCAGAGCCCGGAGAGTTGTGGAGAATGCCTTCGGGATAATGGCCAGCCTGTTCCGCCTGTTCCAGACAGCTATAAATTTGGCGGATTATAAACTCAACAACATTGTCTACTGCTGCTGCTTGTTGCACAATTTTTTATGGAAATTCTCCACAAATTATGTGTCATCAGTTGGGCCTGAGGCCGGTCCCTCTGAACTGATAAATCTGACCTGCCTCAGCACTGCCCGTACTGGCTTGGCCCCCCAAAGTGCCCGTGAAGTACGTCAGAAATACGTAGAGTACTTCACGGGTAGGGGGGCCATCGCAATGCCAGACCACATCTGACCTTTGATTGTCCCTTTTTAAAATAAACAAAAATATTTGATTTACTACTAACTTGTGTTGTCATTCTTGTATTTGTGGTTTACGTGTCTCCCAGGTTCTAGTAGTGCCAAGTGTATTTGTCCTTAGTAAATAGCCTCAAATCTCAGAGGTAAAAACACTATTTTTGCATCTTCAGAACTGCTATAGAGCATAGAAAGAAAAAGGCACACCTTTTTTAGACTTCCGAATGTTTTTATTGATTGCACCACAGTTTTGGTTGTTTTTCGAAATATTTTTTAGTTTTTTTTGTGCGGCTTTTTTTGCAGAAACATGCATGGGTCAAAAGCCATTTTTTTCTGAAAAAGTAATAAAATAACACAGTGAAAAAGACAAACAGGAGATGGGGTGATGTTACCCCTGATCCATCCCAAATGTGAAGAACCACACTTTATTTTTGGGGCTCAAATGGCTATCTTCAACATGATCCCATGGCTAAGGTAAACGTGCTATCTGCCATCATGGGGGATCAATGGACATGCTTTGGGGGTGAAAACCCTTCCTCTCCCCTACTTGAGGAGGGAGGAAGAGGTTGCACCCCCAAAACAGGGACATAGATATCCTATGAGGGCAGATAGCACATGTTGAGTCTTCAGTGTGTGCATCTTGACATTTGGGCTTGTGGAAATCCCATAGAAAATTCACACTATTCTCCCCAAAATATCTATCATGTTTTTATATTTTTGCTCAATCACAATCATTCTCTTTCTCATAATGTCCATTTCGCTACTGCATTCCATGATTTCCTGAATGATTATTTTGGCGCTGGCACTCGAGAATGGAGGATTTGGACTTCCTGACACACCCCCACGTTCAGTCCCTAAAAAGAAACAAATATTTTAAAACTATGCAGGCCTACATCTGTATTTACCTTGAAGTTGTGGTGACAGACACTGACCTGTTGTGCTGATAAGCTCCACCTCTCCTTCCTCCACCTCCCCTTCCTCCACCTCCGCTTTCTCCCCCTCCGCTTCCTGAACCTGCTGAACTTGGTCTGCTTTGGGATCTTCGGGGAGTTTCTGTGGTGTGGGGTTCCTCGTCTCCTGAGCATGGTGTCCTCCCAGTCTCCTCTCCCCTATGGGAATTGAAAAAATAATGTATCCTTTAGCACACAGACTTTTTAGGCCTGAAAATGGATTCTCAATGTTTTAAAGTGGGGTCCAATTGATATTTGGCCCTGAGTTTCAAGATGAACATATGAGATCTTGCAAACTCAAAAAAGCAACATGTTATTTTTGAGGACACTCACAAATACACTTGGATAACCACCAAGGTATCCACTGGAGCACCTGTGTGTGACACCATTAAGAAATTTGGTCATGTGGCCCAGAGTATAGTATCTTGATCAAGAACAAAAAAAAGTACACAACTGCTGGAGTGTCATCTCCTTTACCCAGAATACAGTTTATTCTTTCATTCACATTCTAAATTTCCTTACAACACATCATCTTTTTTTTTACTGGATCGTGACGTTTCCGCCTCTGGGCTTTCCTCGTCGGTAATTTCTACTAAAGAAGCCACCTGTGTCTGCGACATGTCGCCGTCTCACACTGTGCGCCGTTCGTTAAGGGGTGGGGAAATGCTGAAAAAGTCCGTCATGGGCGGGCGACGAGGGCAGAGTTACACGCATGCGCACGGTATAAAAAGGGGAAAGAAGTTATTAGGGATGCGCGGAGTAAGGACGACCGGAAGTGAACCAACGAAGTGAACTAAGGTAAGAAGGGAACTCGGGCCTGCAGTGGCCTATAATGGTTCATGATTGTAAAGGGCAATATTGTGATAAGTTGAGGAGAATCAATTCTGATCCTTTTATTTTTTAAACTTTTTTTTTTTACTTGCTGATCCAAAAAGATGCATAAACTACGAGAGCTGGAGGTGATGCTGATTTTTATAGAAAAATATAAGGAAAAATATAAGGAACAGCGCAACCTGTGGGAACTGAAACACCCAGCGTACCACAAGAGTGATGTACGTCGGGCAACTATTACCAAATTAGCAGAGGATATGAAGCCATGGATCCCAGATGCAGACTACATTATGATCAATAATAAAATCAACAACCTGCATAATTCCTATAAAAAAAAATACAAGGACGTGCGCCAGTCAAAGAGATCAGGAGCAGCAGCCGACGATGTAGTAAAGCCCAAGCTGTGGTACTACAGACATCTTCAATTTCTGGATGACCAGATCGAGGCCAGGGAATCTATTTCCAGCCTTCCCTCAACCCTTCCTTCCACCCTTCCCTCCAGCGTTCCTTCCACCCTTCCCTCCACCCCTGCAGAGGCGGAGGAGGAGCCTCCCGAGCTAGAAGAGCCAGATATTCACATCTTCAGCCAGGTATAGTATTTTTGATCCTAATTATTGTCCACTAAGTAATATTGTGTTGAACTGTTTGGATTAGCCATAAATGATATCACCCCCCCCCAAAAAAAAAAAAAAAACAGTAATGAGATCAAAATTGTGTGTGATAGCTTCCCCAAATAAACCAATTTTTCATTTTATTTTAAAAACAGGATGAGGCAAGCCAGGAGGAAGAGGGTCAGGAGTGTGGCAGGCAGTAGGAGGCAGGGCCAAGTGGGACTCAGCAGGTCCCCAGGCCTAGTGGCAGCACCGTCTCCCAAGTGGCTCCCCTCCACGTCAGACCGCCAAAACAACGGCGGATGACACAAGTGGAGGAGGAGTCACTAAAGATGATTCAGGAGGCTGCTGCCATTATGAGGGCCCCCCTCAACCCTACGGAGGGCTTTAGCACCTATCTGGGGGATAAGTTGCTCAGAATAGAGGCGGGACAACGGGCCCTTTGTGAGCACCTCATATATATGGCCGTACACATGGGGGCGAGAGGGCTGCTGACTGAGGCCACCCATATCTCGCAGCAGGCCAATCCCTCTCCTCCTTCTCCTCCTCCTCCTGCCACATCACCACCCACAGTGGCCCAGCCTGCAAGGGTGCGTGGACGGGGCCGTGGAGAGAACGTTGCAGAGAGGCGTGGAAGGAAGGCTACAGGGAAGAGCAGGAGGTGATTCCCTGGCCTTGAGCTGCTCATCCAGAAATTGAAGGTTGATGGAGTACCACAGCTTGGGATGATGTATGTCTTTGGCTGCTGCTCCTGATTTCATGCTGTTGTTGATTTTATTATTGATCATAGTCAGGTCTGCATTTGGGATCTAATGACTTGATATTCTCTGCTAATTTCTGAATAGTTGCCCTTCGGTTTTTGTTTGTTTTTTTTCCGAAATAAAGGGAAATTTGATTTCAGCCAACATACATGCCTGATGTGTTTTTTTTGGAAGTAGCAATAAGATTTCATAAATACAATGTGTAATTAATAACAAGGGACACCAACCTCCATGAGTAAAAAATAAAAAAAATATGTTGTTCGGAGAAATTGACACACCAAAAAATGCACAACAAATTTAAAGACAAAAACAAAAAAAAAGGTGTAATTTGTGAGGTCGGCCTTGAAGAATTAAACAAATTATTCCTAAGATCACAAGAAAGAAGAAAGACATACGTTTCTCAGAACTCATGAGAAAGATCTGCTGCCAAAATGACATTTTAAAGACCGTTCTAAAGCAAAAAAACATGCGCTGCATTAAACGAAGCAATAACTTGCAGAATGACGAATGTGCTCTCTCCATTAGGAACGCTAGTTTTACCAGAACGAGCGCTCCCGTCTCCTAATTCAGTCTGAGCATGCGTGGGTTTTTTAACCGATGGACTTGCCATCGGTTTTTTATCCATCGGAAAATTTTAAAACAAGTTCTATTTTTTCCAACCGATGGAAAAAAGACCGATGGGTACTATGCACGATCGGTTGGTCTGATGAAGACCATCCATCGGACGGTTTTCATCAGTCAAACCGATCGTGTGTACGGGGCTTTAATCTGCTATATGGCGGTCAGGAAGGTGATAAATAAGATATCTAATTATTGTTTTTTTTTCCCCATGATCTATTTTTACCTATTGTTACTTTGTAAAAACATATTTTTGTTTACAGAACACTGCAATTAGAAGAGAAGGAATATAAATTATGCTTTAAATGTTTTATTGTATGTAATATGAATTCTAACATATTTTTTAAATCAAAATATTTCTCGTATAATTATTATATCTTTAGTTACAGCTATTATAAGTACCCTTATTTGTCCATATTGGTTTCCTGTGCTCTCCTGCACAACTGCATTCAGGCTGGAAGGTCAGCAGTGTCAGGTGATCATGCTACATTGTATATGAGCCTAACATACCTATGGAAATGAACACTGGAAATGAACACTTACCAATGTTCTGCTGCTCCATCACTGTTCAATACCACTGCATCAATTATCTGTGAGGCCGGGTTCACACTGGTACGTCAAACGCTCCGACATTGGAAGCTCATGTCGCATGACGTGTGAAAAGCAATGTTTTCCTATGAGAGCCGTCTTAACTGACCCGACACAAGTCGGTTTGACTTTGAAAATGCTCCCTGCACTACTTTGGTCTGACTTTGATCCTACTTCAGCCCATTGAACATCACTGAAGTCGGATCAAAGTCAGATCGCCGTCTTGACTGATCCGACTTTGGCATGCGACTTGTGCTCTGATGATCTTGAAGTTGAACACCACGGCAATTTTTTTTTAAAAATGACATGTGTTCAACCTATAAGAGCATACCAGGCCCTTCGGTCTGGTATGGATTTTGAGGGGAACCCCTACGCCGGCCTGGGGGTCCCCCCAAAATCCATGCCAGACCCTTATCCGAGCACACAGCCTGGCAGGTCAGGAAAGGGGGTGGGGACGAGCGAGCCTCCTGAACCGTACCAGTCCACATGCCCTCAACATGGGGGGGTGGGTGCTGCCCTCCACCCCAAAGCACCTTGTCCCAATGTTGATGAGGACAAGGGCCTCTTCCCGACAACCCTGGCCATTGGTTGTCAGGGTCTGCGAGTGGGGGGCTTATCGGAATCTGGGAGCCCCCTTCAATCACCCTATGTGATTTGTTTTAGGTAGTGACACCAAAGATATTGAAGTCAGTATTACAGTTGAAAAATTTATATTTTCATAAGGAGATCAGCAATGAAGGCTCCCAATATTACTTGTTTAGGAAAAGTTTACTTTGACCACTTCAGCCCCAGAAGATTTTACCCCCTTAATGACCAGAGCATTTTTTTGCGATACAGCACTGCGTCGCTTTAACTGACAATTGCACGGTCATGCGACACTGTACCCAAACAAAATTGATGTCCTTTTTTTCCCACCAATAGAGCTTTTTTTTGGTGGTATTTGATCACCTCTGCGGTTTTTATTTTTTGCGTTATAAACAAGAAAAACGATTGACAATTTAAAAAAAAAAACAATATTTATTACTTTTTGCTATTATAAATATCCCCAAAATTTCAGTTTAGGCCGATATGTATTCTTCTTACACATTTCACACTGGAGCAGTGCGCTAGCAGGACCGCTCCAAAAGTCCTCCTAGCCGCATCTTTGGAGTGGTGAGAGAAGCGGTGTGTTTACCGCTCCTTCCCATTGAAAGCAATGGGAAACCACGGCTATACCGCCGTCAATGTGCCTCTGCAGAGGCGCATTGCGGGCGGTATTAACCCTTTATCGGCCGCTAGCGGGGGTTAAAACCACACCACTAGTGGCTGAATACTGCGGCGCTTTACCGCCATCGCACCTCCCGCCCCAGTGTGAAAGGGGCCTAAGAACACGTAGCATGAAAATTTGGGGAAATCCTGCAAACTGAATATCATTGTCAGGTTGCATCAGCAAAATGTTGATTGTTCTGCATTTGTAGAAAAGCATGACTGATTGCAAGTTGTAGCTGAAAGGACATTTTAATTACAATAAATCATAAAATAGCTTAAGTATCCTTTATATGGTAAATACATTTAATGGGATAAGTGTTTTCCTTTAAATGTACAGTGGAAATATAATTTCACATGCTTAATCATGCCATATACAAAGGATGAAAAGAAATAAAGTTGCCAGTGTCTGTTCTCACATTTGTCACTATGATTACTTCTTATACAATTCAAATATAAAATAGAAAGAAGTATGTTATCTTGATCAAAGTGTGTACATTTTCATGACATATCACAGCTTTGGTTCTTGCTTACACGAGTCATACATTTATACTGAACAGTTGATGCTTTCATTATTGCAAATCTGGAAGGCAGGGGTGCTTGCAAATCACTGTACTTATTTATAGAGTTCAGATATATACCAACACAATATCTATGAAGCTGGTTTATAATATCTGGAACAGAGAAAAGCAGAAATGTTGCACTGGGCAATTTTGCTTAAAAGAGATCCGTGCCTTACTTTTTCCACAAAACCTAATATTTTTCTAATGTCTGCCAAATTTAATGATGTTTCGAAATCATCTAAAATGATGGCATCAGGGCTGTAGATTTATTAATTTTTCCTAGGAAATTCAGCCTTGGGCACCTAGAAGAGAATAATTACCCAGATAGCAAGCAATTGTGTTGCAAGTTCGAAAAGGACTTGCTAAGCTATTGCTAGACTTGCCGGGCTTCACAAGTTTGTTTTACAATTGCAGCAAGTCCACATTTCCTGACTCCAGATCAAGTTTCTTTGCAAATATTCTGCAAGTCTGCTGCAAGTTCTGGTTCAGTTATGTTGTGCAATAGTCATACAACCACAGGAGTCACTGTGGCTGAATTTTCATGTTTGCAGAGCTGCACTATATTCCAAGTTTCACATTGTTCTGGTTTCATCCATTAATTCATCTTTGTTACTTGGACTGTTTTGATCACAGTTTGGACTTTCACATTATTTTATGAGCGCAACTTGCCCCTTTTTTTTACTATTGTTTATTGTGTCATATCTCACATTTTATTGTTGCTGCTACTGACCTTCACACACAAGCGCAAAGTTGTTTACTACTTTCTCTGATCACATTTGTGGCAAGTTATCCTTGCTATCTGGGTAAGCAGCACACACAGCAAAATTGGGATACAATCTTAGCATACTCACTGTATACATAGTAACGTATGACACAGTTCTTGTTTATGATGCTGGGAGGTGAGGCGGGGCTTAAGAGCACATGACCGCCGTGATTGGCTGTCACGGCGGTCATGTGATCTGAAAACTCCCAATCGCAAGCAGAGATCGGGAATTTTTGGTTATACGCCGCTAACTGTGTCGGGAGTGCGCACAGCGCACGCTCTCAGCACAGCTTTATGGACAGCATATAAGGCAAATATGTGGCCCCTTGGCGCCAAGGACCAGGTGCCAAAAGTTTGCATATTTGCATGCGGCCGGCGCCAGGGGGTTAATTACTGTGCCACAAGTAAGAGTCCAACAGAATCAGGAGTCTAACTTACAGAGTCCACGAGTCAGGAGTGCATAGTGCACAGATCAGTAGATCAAACAATTAGCTCTCACTCCAGCCAAAATCCCTACCAGTACAGATCCCGCCCCCCCCCTTCCCCGCACACTAGCGAATGTCCCCTTCCCCCAGTACAGATCTTCAGTACAGATATCCACTTTAGTATTAGATTTAGATTTCCCCCCAGTACAGAACCCCCAGACCAGAGATTTTAGGGTGAGTAGAAATCCTCCCTTAGCTGTGTCATTTGGCCGGAGCTAAGGAGGAGATACAGAGAGCTTCCCTCTCTCTGAACTGCATGCTATGTTGTCAGACAGGCAACAGGAGCATGGCTGCAGTGCTTCCGGTGATCAGGAATTTTTCACACTGGCTGCAGTGCTGTAGACACTTGGAAAGGGGTAAGGACCCTACACCTTATCTATGCCTCTGGGTGACATCAGTAATAATTAATCAAATGATGTTCCATCATCACTAACCTACCATCCAGGTTCCTGTGCAGGATCTTATGCTCTACAAATCCCAGTATACATTGCCCCAGAGAAACTTCAGCCAACCAATCAACTAACAGGTGGATGGGATGAACAAATGAGGAGATGATTCATTGAAACTCATACATTTGGAAATATCTTGCTCTTTAACAAAATGTGCAATGCCAGAGCTTGGTGTATCACTCAGCACTGCTGAAGTAGAATTGTGAGCATGTGAATGCTGCAAAAATCATAGTATATATAACTTGCAATAGTTGTGTTGGATCAGGGTCTATTGTACACAGTAATGTTGAACTTATGCCTGGTACACACTATGGCGGTGGTCAGCGTTTGATGATCTACCAGTAGATCGCGGCCAGGTGACTGGTAGGTCATGGTCTGGTCTGGGCTTGCTGACCGGCCATCCCAGAGCATCAAATAGAGTACAATGCAAAACAAAAAGCTTTTCAGTTCTCCAACCACTGATTTCTCCTTTTTCACATTGAACATTATTTTATTTTGATTCATTCTTATGCTATATCTTTGCTACATTATCATCAACATGGGCCCCACCCTGGCTGTCCCCTTTCCCCAGAGAAAGAAATAAACCTGACAATACAGGTTTAATCATAGAACAGTTAAGCCCTGTACACACAATCGGTTTAACCGATGAAAACCGTCCGATGGATTGTTTTCATCAGACAAACCGATCGTGTATGGGACCCATCGGTCTTTTTTCCGTTGGTTTTAAAAAATAGAACATGTTTTAAATTTTTCCGATGGATAAAAAACCGATCGAAAACTCCGATCGTCTATGGGCAAGTCCATCGGATAAAAAACCCACGCATGCTCAGAATCAAGTAGACGCATGCTCAGAAGCATTGAACTTCATTTTTCTCGGCTCATCGGAGTGTTTTACGTCACCGAGTTTGGGAGTGGTCGGTTTTTTGACTGATTGTGTGTAGGGAAGACTGATGGAAGTCAGCTTCATCGGATTTCCGATGGACAAAACCATCGGATTAAAATCCATAGGATATCCGATCGTGTGTACGAGGCTTAAGAGAAAAAAAAAAAAGACACTCCCCCGTTCCCTATATGTAACATAAGGAGCCCAGATTTGTCAGTACTTGTCCTACTGCTCCTTCATGCTCATGGTAAGTGTCATAGAAATCCTGCCAGCTACAGGAGTCCTGGACTTCCTGGTTTCCAATCGCGGGCACGTCCGCGGGCACGTGCGCACGCGCGTGCTGCGGGGGCACGCGCACGCTCCACAAAGCGCGCCAGAAGGGCTATTTAAACGTGTCTGTGACAGACAGTCCCTGCTGTCTGCTCTACAGCGTGTAGTACTCAAAGAGACCTGATTCGTGGATTTACCTGCATCTGACCCAGCTTACCTTGACCCTTCCAGTTTCCTGCCTGCCTCTGACCACCGGCTTGTTTTGACCACTCTTCTGCCTGATCCTCCAGTACCTTGTCGCCAGCCAGTTCTACCGACCCGGCTTGCCTGACCAATCTCTCAGTTGCTGTGTTCCTGGTTCCAGTCCAGTCTGCTTCATCGGTTCCAGTCCAGTTGCTGTGTTCCTGGTTCCAGTTCAGCCTGCTATACTTCCTGGGTGCCTGGATCCGTCCCAGTCTTCAGACTCTACTCTACCTTGATCCATCCTGCCAGGCACTCGTACCCCTTCTACCTCCGTGCCTCCTGTCTTCACTACCAGGGGCCGCTGGTGGAAGCCGTAAGAGAGGCCTCCCTCTGCAGATCCGGGCTCGTCACCGTCAGGTACGTGACAGTAGCAGACAGCCATGTCTGAGCCCGGGCAGGGAGCCTCACCTATGGAGGAACTCTGTCGGCACCTGGCAGGTTTGTCTGAAGCAGTCAAGAGTCTTCAACAAGGCTACACCCGCCTGGAAGAGCAAGTGCGGGCCCTCTCCAATCCCTCTGCCATCCAAGAGGGGCCCCACGCCTCTGCTTCCGCAGCCGGAACAAGTTCCTCACCCACAGTGGTCATGCTTCCTCCCAAACCTAAGGTTCCTACACCCGAAAGATTTTCCGGGCATCGGAGCAAGTTTAGGGCCTTCCGGAATTCGTGTGAACTGTACTTTGCCCTACAGCCCCGCACCTTTTCTCTAGAGGCCACCAAGGTGGGCTTTGTGGTCTCTTTGCTCTCTGGAGACCCTCAGAGCTGGGCCCACTGTCTCTTTGAACAGAAGGATGTATCACTAAACAATCTCGCTGCTTTTTTCGATGCCATGGCCCAGCTATACGAAGACCCCCAGCTCTCAGTAACCGCAGAAGCCGCCTTGCGTTCCCTTCAACAAGGACGCAGACCAGCGGAGGACTATGTGGCAGAATTCAGGCGGTGGAGTGCGGATACCAATTGGAATGATGCCGCCCTCCGCCATCAGTTTCGCTTAGGACTTTCCGATTCCTTGAAGGACGAGCTTGCTAGAGTCGGTGTACCACAGACACTCAACCTGTTGATTGACCTAACCATCCAGATTGACCGACGTCTGAGGGAACGGAGGGCTGAGAGGACCACTGGCTTCTCCCGCCCAACCTGGATGCTTCTTCGGGCTCCTAGTCACCTGTACCTGGCTCCTGCTACACCTCCAACCCCCACATCTGACACGCCTGAACCAATGCAGCTCGGGGTCCTTCGTCCATCCCTCGCTCCGGAAGAACGCCAGCGCCGCCGAATAAATAATTTGTGCCTGTACTGCGGGGAACCCGGACATTTCATTAGAAACTGTCCCCTGAAGCTTCGTAAGTTTCTTTCAGTTTCTTCTAACATGACTAACCTACAAGCCAAAACCGCATCTCACCTTGCCCTCTCTGTTTCATTACAGCTCCCAGGAAGGACTCTGCAAGTACCCGCCATTATTGATTCTGGAGCATGCAGCTGCTTTATGGACTCAACCTTTGCCATTAAACACCAAATTCCCCTTCGTACCAAGACCCACGGACTTCGTGTCCATCTGGCTGATGGTTCCGTTATTAAGTCCGGACATGTGATCCAGGAGACCACCCCTATACCCGTCACCATCTCTACCACCTCTGGAACCCACCAAGAATACTTATGTCTGGACATCATCTCTTCTCCGTTGTTTTCCTTGATCCTTGGTATGCCTTGGTTACAAGCCCACAATCCCACTATCAACTGGGCCATGGGAGTAGTTACCTTTCCTTCTTCCTATTGCCAGCAGTCCTGTGGCCGGCCTCTTTACTATGCATTGATACAGAAGATGGCACACGTCAATCCATCCCAGAAGTTTACCACGACTTTCTTGACGTATTTAGTAAACAAAGGGCAGAGACTCTACCGCCCCATCGGGCCTATGATTGCCCCATCGACCTACTTCCTGGAGCAAAGATTCCGTTCGGTAGAATCTTCCCTTTAACGGAGGTAGAACAAGGGGCTTTAAAAAATTATGTTGATGAGAACTTGCAAAAGGGGTTTATCTGCCCTTCCACATCCCCAGCAGGCGCAGGCATCTTTTTTGTAGAGAAAAAGGACCACACCCTTCGACCTTGTGTGGATTACCGTGAACTGAATAAAATTACAGTAAAAAATCGCTACCCTCTCCCCCTGGTACCAGAGCTATTTCAGAGACTGGGGACTGCCACCATCTTTACCAAACTTGATCTCCGCGGAGCCTACAACTTGATCCGTATCAAAGAAGGGGACGAATGGAAGACCGCCTTCCGTACCCGGTATGGGCATTTTGAATACTTGGTAATGCCATTCGGGTTGTGTAACGCCCCTGCCACTTTCCAGTATTTTATCAACGACGTTCTACGGGACTTCCTAGACCTCTTTGTCATTGTTTATCTCGATGATATATTAATCTTTTCTTCCTCCCTTGATTCTCATTGCAGACATGTCAAAAATGTGTTGGGTCGGCTCCGCCAGCATGGCCTGTATGCGAAGGCCGAAAAATGTGAGTTCGAGCAAGAGAGTATATCATTTCTGGGGTTAATCATTTCTAGCGAGGGCATCAAAATGGATCCTCAAAAGATTACCGCAATCCTGGACTGGCCAGAACCGGTGGACAAGAAGGGAATCCAACGTTTCGTTGGATTCGCCAACTTCTACCGCAAGTTCATCAGGGGGTTTTCAGCTATTATCGCACCCATTACTCAACCAACCAAACAAGGAACACGTTTTCACTGGTCCCCTGAAGCCCAAAAAGCTTTTGAATGCCTGAAGGCCCTATTTACCTCTGCCTCTATCTTGAAACACCCAGACTCTTCACTGCCATTCGTACTTGAGGTAGATGCCTCCGAAATAGCGGTAGGAGCAATACTGTCCCAAAGACAGGGAATCAAAGCCTTGCCCCATCCAGTAGCCTTCTTCTCTCGCAAGCTATCTGCAGCGGAGAGGAACTACGACGTGGGGAATCGGGAGTTACTAGCGATCAAATCTGCACTGGAGGAATGGCGGTACCTGCTGGAGGGCGCGGCTCATCCGATTCTGATATTCACTGACCACAAGAACCTGGAGTACCTGAAGGCCGCGAGAAGATTGAATCCACGGCAAGCCAGGTGGGCACTCTTCTTCTCCCGGTTCTCTTTTCATGTTACTTATCGTCCTGGGGCCAAGAATATTAAGCCTGACGCCCTGTCTCGGATGTTCCATAAGTCCAAGGAGACTTCTCCGCCTGATACCATCCTTGCCCCCGGAAATTTCCTTCTTCTACTCTTCTACATGAGAACCTGTTCACTCAGATCAAACAAGCTTCCACTGGGCAGAGACTGTTCTCCGAGCCGGAATTGCAGGTTAAGGATGGACTATTGTGATACCAAGACAGAATCTACGTACCTGAGGAATTGAGATTAACTGCATTAGAACTCTGCCACGACCACGCCCTGGCCGGACATTTTGGCGTTGCCAAGACCACTGACCTGGTACAGCGCACCTTCTGGTGGCCTCGAGTACGTGAAGACTGTAGGAGGTTTGTAGATTCTTGTACAACTTGCACCCGAAACAAGGGTTCCAGATCCAAGGCCTGGGGACTACTAAAACCCTTACCCGTTCCAGATAGGCCCTGGAGAATGTTGTCCATCGACTTCATTATCGAGTTGCCCCCGGCTGAGAACCATACCACCATCTTCGTTATAGTGGACCGTCTGTCCAAGATGGCACACTTCATCCCTATGAAAGGGACTCCCTCAGCTCCTGAAACCGCACAGGTGTTCATCAGAGAAATAGTCAGACTCCACGGGGTACCAGCCAATATTGTTTCCGATCGCGGGGTTCAATTTACCTCTCGATTCTGGAGATCCCTTTGCAAAACCTTGAAGATCGAATTATCGTTTTCCTCTGCTTACCACCCACAGACCAACGGACAGACGGAGAGAACGAATCAGACGCTCGAGCAATACCTGCGATGCTTCTCCTCTTTTGCTCAGGACAACTGGATTTCCCTACTTCCGTTGGCCGAGTTTGCTTATAACAATTCCATTCACTCCGCTACCAGCCAGACTCCTTTCTTTGCAAACTATGGTTTTCACCCAACATTTCTGCCTAATTCCCTTCCTGAGTGTCCTGTGCCTGCAGTCCAGGAAAAGTTTAATTTTTTCTCGGTCAATAACCAGCTTCTACAAGAGACCATGACCAAGACTCAAGAACGCAACAAGACAATCTATGACAAGAAGAGACGGGGTGAATTAGTGTTGGTACCCGGCGACCAAGTATGGCTATCTACCACAAACCTAAGAATGGCATGCCCTTCTAAAAAACTGGGCCCCAAATTTTTAGGTCCATTCCCTGTTAAGAGGAAGATTAATGAAGTAGCTTATGAGTTGGAACTTCCTGACTCTCTTAGAATCCATCCAGTCTTTCATGTCTCTCTCCTGAAACCCACAGTCTCCAATCCGTTCCCAGATCGGAAGCCGGATCACCCTGATCCGATCATTATTGACGGTGAGCAGGAATTCGAAGTAGAAGCTATCATGGACTTCAGGAGAAGAAATAACCAGAACCAATTCCTAATTAAATGGAAGGGCTACGGACCCGAGGAAAACTCATGGGAACCCGAGGAGAATATCCATGCCAGGAGCTTGGTACAGGCTTTCAAGAGGACTCACCTTGGAAGGTTCACCCGGCTGGGCATCTGGAGGCTGCCCCTTGGGGGGGGCAATGTCATAGAAATCCTGCCAGCTACAGGAGTCCTGGACTTCCTGGTTTCCAATCTCGGGCACGTCCGCAAGCGCGGGCACGCGTGCGCGCGCGCGTTGCGGGGGCGCGCGCACGCTCCACAAAGCACGCCAGAAGGGCTATTTAAACGTGTCTGTGACAGACAGTCCCTGCTGTCTGTTCTACAGCGTGTAGTACTCAAAGAGACCTGATTCGTGGATTTACCTGCATCTGACCCGGCTTACCTTGACCCTTCCAGTTTCCTGCCTGCCTCTGACCACCGGCTTGTTTTGACCACTCTTCTGCCTGATCCTCCAGTACCTTGTCGCCAGCCAGTTCTACCGACCCGGCTTGCCTGACCAATCTCTCAGTTGCTGTGTTCCTGGTTCCAGTCCAGTCTGCTTCATCGGTTCCAGTCCAGTTGCTGTGTTCCTGGTTCCAGTTCAGCCTGCTATACTTCCTGGGTGCCTGGATCCATCCCAATCTTCAGACTCTACTCTACCTTGATCCATCCTGCCAGGCACTCGTACCCCTTCTACCTCCGTGCCTCCTGTCTTCACTACCAGGGGCCGCTGGTGGAAGCCGTAAGAGAGGCCTCCCTCTGCAGATCCGGGCTCGTCACCGTCAGGTACGTGACAGTAAGATTTTCCATTTGTGGAACTTCTGTTATTTTAGCCATCCTTTCTAGTAGGAGGGACATTGCTTTTCCAAAGAACTGGAATACATGCTTTCACTGTTGTAAGCAAATGTCTCAGCAATGAATTTTTATACTTTTCTGTTGAACAGCAGGAAAGAAGCAGGGTTATCTCCAAGAGACACATCCATAATTTCTTTCACTGTTTCTGAGACCATTTTCCAAAATCTTTTATTACCTGGCATTCCCAAAAAATGTGCATCATAGTGTCAACGGCTCCTTGGCATCACCAGCAAAGATTGGATACCTGTGGATATATTCGGTTCAATACTTCTGGGGTTCTACACACCCTGCTCAAGATCTTGTAGCTCCCTTCTTGGTATCTGGTTGCTATAGAGGCCTTGTGTGTAAACTTAAATATCTTATTTTTCTGTTATTCAGAAAAAATTACCCCCAGATCCCTTTCCCAGGCCTGTATAAAGTCCAAGTTCTGTGGGGCTTTCAATTGGGTCACCATGGCATACAGCATAGATATTGTGTGTTTCACTGATTCTCCCTTTAGACATATCTTTTCAAACTTAGATGGTATAGCTACTGTAGATATGTTTGTTTGTGTTTTTTTTTTTGGGGGGGGGTGTGCATAATTCGCGAACCACACCCTACTAAGGCTGTGGTTTGATGATTGCTTCTAAATCTCACATGTTAGACTTGCAACTGCTATGTAATGGTTTAGATGAAAAGGAAGGTTTCTGCTATTTCATTCCCGCTGTGTTTGTCAATGTAGTTTGTGCGCTGCCTTTTGTATTAATTTTGTCTGTTTTTGCTTATGATAATCCTGCCATTTAACTTTTTAGGGGTTTGGGGCAAGGACTTCTGAACACCACAAAGGTTTGTCATGGTTGTTATTAGCTTGATTTTTATCCCTGCCATGTAACTTTTTGGGGGTTTGGGGTGAGGACTTTTGATCACTAGGGATGAGCCGAACACCCCCCGGTTTGGTTCGCAGCAGAACATGTGAACAGGCAAAAAATTGGTTCGAACACGCAAACACCATTAAAGTCTATGGGACACAAACATGAAAAATCAAAAGTGCTAATTTTTTTTTTTTTTAACAAGTTTTTATTGGAATAATGAAAGACACTTGAGCAGGTGTAAAGATAAGTACACAAGTACAAAAGAGAACATAAGAGAACATAAGGCTGTTAGTCAGGTTTAAAACAATGGTACATAGGAATATCGGTGTAGCTAGATGGGTACAACAGGTAGGGCAAAACAAAATGTAGCAAATGACACTAGCTCACTTGAAGACTAACCTTATGGGGTTATGAAGTTATGAAGATATGAAGATATGAAGAGAGGGTGCTGTATACACAAAATTCTCACCTAGTGAGGGTACTGCAGGTCATCCTAGATAAATACCTAAAAAGCAATGCAACCAGAAGGTGGAATACTGGATGGATCTGTCTACGCGCCCCTATGTTTAGAATCAGGAATAGGGGAAAAATCAAAACAAACGGGGGGGGGGAGAGCTCCAGAGACAGTGGTGTGCTGATCATTCCATTACAAGAATGGTCCCGAGAAAAGAACAGCCCTGGTGGGCCATCCGGAATATATAGACTGTGCAATGTCATCAAAATTTACAGCCCAATTGGGAAAGGGTCAGCGTACGTGAAAGAGAGTTGTTCCAGAGCTGCCTGATCCGCTGCCGAGAGGGTTGTTATGATGAAGGATTCCCATCTGTAGAGAAAGCGAGCTCTAGATCTGGGTTCTTTAAAGTCCGTAAGAAGTCGTTCTTTGTAGAAGAGGTTGAGGCAGTCCTTTTCGAGTTGGATGAGAGAAGGGCTTTGGGGAGAGATCCAGTGCCTAAGAATGAGTCTCCTCGCGAGAAGCAAACAAAGTAAAATCCAGTCTTTCGAGGAGGGACGTTTGGTAATCCCTGAGGGGCTCGTTGCAGCCGGCGATAGAGACCAGGGTAACAATATAGGGTCCCAATAACCAAATATTAGAAGTAAAGGGTCTTTGGGGAGTTTCAGCAGAGTGATTTTGAATATATAGGATAGGACTTGATCCCAAAATGAGGAAATGAAGGAGCAGGACCAGAAGCGGTGGGAGAGAGAAGGTCTGGGTGCCTTGCATAGAGGGCAGGAGGCGCCATCTTTATTGGAGTTAGGAGAGATAAATGGGATATAAGCCCGGTGTGCGATCTTGAGTTGGGTTTCTCTCCAAATTTCTTTGGGTGTCAGTCGAAGGGTTTTCTGCAGGCCAGATAGGATTTTATTCGTTATATCTGGAACTGGGAAATCCCTAGCCCAGTTCGCAATAGAGGAGGAGGACATAGACGGGGAAGATTCTTGCAAGAGAGGTCTGTAGATGTCCGTGATTTTATAACGTCCACTTCGCAGTAAACGTTCAGAAAAGCTGTTTTCGAATCTCCGGTGGTTGTCTCTACACATGTTATATAAGAAGCTAATGCATTGGTTATAATGAAATACGTGAGAGGGGGGCAGAGAAAAAGACAGGGATATTGTAGAAAAGGGCAGTGGTTTTCCAGTGTTGCCATCGCACAGTGAGGAGAAATGTGACAGACCTTGAGCCTGCCAGACCGAAAAGGCTTTGTAGTGGAGACCAGGGATGAAGTCAGGATTGCCTTGGATTGGTAAATGGGGAGAGATGAAAGGAGATAACTTGAGTGTTTTTCTGATTTCTCTCCAAGCTATAGCTGTGTCCCTTAGCAGGAGATTGTGTTGATAAGGTGGGGGGACAGTTTTCCATCTGCAGTGTGGAAGGGCCACCAGAGAGTGCGGGTGAGCCATTTCGGATTCCAGGACGTAATTAGAGTATTGGGATGATTGAGCTATCCAATCCAAGCTGGTCCTGAACAGACATGCTAAATTATACAATCTAATATGAGGTAGACCGATACCCCCATCGCTTCTAGGAAGGTGTAGTTTTTTAAAGGCTATCCGAGGTCTTTTGCCGTGCCAGATGAACTGTGAAATTTTGGAGTTTAGGAGTTTGATATCTTTATGTTTCAAAAGCAAGGGAATGGTTTGCAAAGGATAAAGCAGTCTGGCGAAGCTAATCATTTTGATAAGGTGACACCGTCCTAGGAGCGAGAGGGGAAGATCCATCCAGTTCGACAGTTCCTGATAGAGTTTTGTGAAGAGGGGGGGTAATTGAGGTGATAGATGGAAGAGGGCAATTTCCCAATCTTTATACCTAGGTAGGTGATGTGAGAAGATGCAACCTTAAACAGAGAGTGGTGAGCCCAGGGGGGTGTGGAGTGTGTCCCTATAGGGAGAATCTCGCTCTTGGAATAATTGATACGGAGGCCGGAGCACAGTCGAAATTCGTCAAAGGTAGTTTTAATGGTCGACATGTCGTTACTGGGGTTGCCCGTGAATATGAGGACGTCGTCGGCGAATAGCGAGGTGCGAAGTTCCGCTTTGCCTATTTTGATGCCTCGTAAAGGGGCTATCTGGGAAAGGTATCTAGACAAAGGTTCTAAGGCTAAGTTGAACAGGAGGGGGGAGAGAGGACAACCCTGTCTGGTCCCTTTATGGAGGCGGAAATCCTCTGAGAGGAGTCCAGCCGCAACAAGTCTAGCTGAGGGCGCTGTATACATGGCATTGATAAGATGACAGAAAGGGCCTGTGAATCCCATTTTAGACAAAGTGAGGGAAAGCCAGTCAAAGCTTACATTGTCAAAAGCTTTTTCAGCGTCTAACGTTATGATGGCATAATCTCCCGTAGGGTCCTGTTTGGCTCGTTCAAGGGCCAGGAGAACCTTACGTATGTTAAGGGTGGCTGTCCGCCCTTTCACGAATCCTGATTGGGCCGGGTGAATGAGGTCCGGGAGGATGACTGCTAGTCTGGAGGCCACAATCTTCGAGAGGATTTTGACATCCAGGTTGAGTAGTGAGATAGGCCTGTATGAGCCCAGATCCAGAGGATCTTTGCCCTTTTTAGAAAGTAGCTTAATGATGGCCTGGTTGCCTGTCGGTAGATAGGGACCTCCCGCCCAGATGTTGGAATAGACCGAGTGGAGCATGGGCGCAGTTATATTTTGGAGAGTTTTATAAAATTCACTTGTGAAGCCGTCCGGGCCAGGGGCTTTAGAGGGGCGGAGAGCATGTATAGTGCCTTCTATTTCAACGAGGGAGATAGGGGCATTCAGGGAATCTAGAAGGGCAGTTGAGATAGTTGGTAGATTCATTTTTTCAAGGAAAGCTTGGGCTATTTTATGGTCAATGGGATCGGGTGCATAAAGGGCTGTGTAATATTCCAGCATGGTTTTATTGATGCGAAGTGGGGTAGAGTGCGTAGTTCCCGTGCGGTCCCGCAGTGAGGTGATGTGCGTCGGGCGGTGCGCCCCCTTACAGAGTCTGGATAGGAGTTTGCCAGCTTTGTTACCAAATTTATGAAGGGAGGCATCTAGGTGAGATTTTTTTGTGAGTTCCAGGGTGTCCGCCCAGGTGTCAAAGGCAGTTTTAGCCGCGGACCACTCCGCCTTGTTTGCCGGTGACATCGAGGCGGCTAGATTGCGTTGTGCGAGGTGAAGTCTGTCGCTGGCCAGCTTGAATTTCGATAGTGCGTTTCTTTTAAAGGAAGCGGCATATGAGATGATCCGACCCCTCAAGTATGCTTTTCCAGCATCCCAGAGAAGGTTCGGGTCCCCTGCATGTGGAGCATTCGCGGAGGAAAACTCCTCCCATGCTCGTTCCATGTAAGCGCAAAAATCAGCATTATTGTGGAGGAAGGAAGGGAAGCGCCAGATGTTAGGGTGGGGGGGGAGGTCTAGATTGTCTAGGGTAAGGAGTATTGGGGCATGATCCGAAATGGCTATGTCTCCGATCTCTGCGTCTGAAACCAGGGGGATGATACTGTCGGTCCCAAAAAAATAGTCGATCCTAGTGAGGATCTTGTGAGGATTAGAATAGAAGGTGAATTCCCTGTCTACCGGATGTGTTAAGCGCCAGATGTCTGTAAGATGGAGGGAGTCCATAGTGGAGGCAAATAGTGTGGAAGCAATTCCAGCATGCGCCGGTGTGGTTTGTTTTGGAGAGGACCTATCGTCCGTAGGATGCATGAGGTCATTAAAATCTCCCCCAACTAGGTGGGGTAAGTGAGAAGTGTTGAGAAGCCAAGTGGAGAGCTGAGAGTAAAATGTCTTTGTGGGACTGTTGGGGGCGTATACATTGGAAATCACTATTTCTTTTGACCCAATTCTAACCCTGGAGGAGATGAAGCGTCCTTGGTTGTCTGTATGCGTGGATAGAACAGTACAAGGGAGGTTTTTGTTGAAAAGAAGGATGACCCCAGCCTTCCGACCAACCGATTCTGAACCCAAGACTGTCCCAACCCAGAGTTTCTGCAATCGACTGAAGTCAGACGCCGAAAGGTGGGATTCCTGAAGTAAAGCTATGTCCGCTTTTAGCCTTTTGAGGTGGCGAAGAATCTTCATTCTCTTGTTAGGAGAACGGAGACCCCTCACATTCCATGAGATTACCTTAAGATATCGTGGATGAAAAGGTGTAGAGGCGGCGCTTTAGTAGCTGTAAGATTATAGGCAGGGATCAAGAGGTAGAGTTTAGGCGCGTTAGTGATGTGAGCGTCTTTGTGTGGAGCCCTCGGGTAAGGAGTGCATGTTGAAATGCGGAGTGGGGAGAGGGGGGATGAGGGGGGGTAAAGGAAAAGAGAACAAAATAAAACAAAACAACAAATTAACGTGAGCATCATAAAGAACTTCGCTTTTTTCCGCATGAGTTCGCTGTGCAAGGTAGCTTCCCATACATGACCCGTCTCGGAAAAGAAAGACCAGTTATTGTGCCTGAGCGCCCCGGGGACCTCGATAACGTGCGGGGGACCCCTAGAATGGAGTTATGGCAGGGAGCCTAACAGAAAAAA
Organism: Rana muscosa; assembly: GCA_029206835.1. Taxonomy (NCBI): domain Eukaryota; kingdom Metazoa; phylum Chordata; class Amphibia; order Anura; family Ranidae; genus Rana; species Rana muscosa. Next base: position 39,702,919 of record CM055122.1, read on the forward strand.
TCACACAGCGGAGTCATGGAGGGCAATTACAGTACAAATGAACTAGTGTGCAGTGCGGCCTGTAGGCATGTGCGCACGCATTACCACCCTGGAAGGGGGAAATAGAGAAAAAAGAATGGTTTTAGGCATAACATATGAAACAATATATTGATTGAACCACATAAGATGGGAAAAAAAATAAAATAAAAAATAAGATGGAATGGATGGAACGGCACACGGATTCAGAGCCGTTGTGGGAAAGATCACTGGGTGATCGCTCGGGTGACAGTGCCTGATTGAGGATAAGTGGAGAGCACGATAAGTAGATCGTGTATCCCCGACACTCGAGTTGACAGAACAAAAAAAAGATCATACGACCTGTAATGGTGAGGAAGGAAGTTCATGACGGTGTAAGGCAGTCCATCAACGGGAGTTTTGGTAGCGCTGTTCTGGACCAGAAAGCCTAAAACGTTTTGGAGAGTCCTTGCGGGGGCTTCTCTGTTCCAACGCTCGTGGACTGAAACTCGACTTGGAGGGCGTGTGGGGGTGTGATTCACCCCTTAGGGAGCGGAGAAAAGATTCTGCTTCCGCCGGATCCTGGAAGGAAAGCTGATCCCCTTTCGGCGATTTGAGGCATAGAGTTGCAGGAAAGGCCAGGGTAAATTTTATGTGTTGCTTGAAGAGTTCAGTACATATCGGTTGAAAAGCTTTTCTTTTCTTGGTGACTTCAATCGAGTAGTCCGCAAAAATTAGGATTTTTACCCCGTCTATTTGGAGAGAAGGGGACTGTCTGAATGTCTGAAGAATGATGGATTTGTCGGCATAATTGAGATACTTGGCAATAATAGGTCGGGGTGTTTTACGTTCGGGATTGAAGGACCCCATACGGTGTGCGCGTTCCACTGTGAACAGGCCTGAAAGGCCTAAAGCCTCCGGGATGCGTTTTGAGCAGAATTCAGCCGTAGCTGCTGAGGGAAGCGACTCGGGGACACCTACAAATCGCAAGTTGCTCCTTCTCGACCTATTTTCCAAATCTTCTAATTTTTGAATGATGTACTGATTCGTTTTGTCCTGCGACTGTTCTGTGGCTTGCGCTTGATAGAGTTCATCTTCAACCTCAGAGAGGCGGTGTTCCATTTCATTGAGCCTAGTGGAGTGTTCAGCAAGTTGGGCTTTAATTTGTTGCATGCCTGCGTTGACTGCCTTTTCCACCGAGGCAGAGATCATGGGAGAGAGAAGGGCTGCTACAGCAGCAGCAATTCGGTGCGTGTTATCAGCAGCATCCCCGGGGGGTGGGGAACTAGAAATATCCCCTGGTGAGGCTGGCTGAGTAAGTAACAGAGGGGGACCCTGAGATGTATGTGCAGGGGGTGTAATGCTCTGCTGGGAGGGATGACCGCTCACCTCCATGTCAGCCGCCTGTGATTCCTCCGCTGCGTGGGAGTAGGCCGAAGCCGGGGCCTCGATTTGCGGCCTGCCCGGCGGCGCCGCTGCGGCCGCAAACGAGCGAGCACCGTTTTTTTCCAGAAAACGGTCCATCTGAGTGAGGGGGACACCCGGGTATAGTGGATGGCTACGAGGGGCCGCTCTGGCTGAGTTTATATGCCGTTTTTTGGGCCCTGATGCGGGAGCTGTGAGGAGGCGCAGTTACCTCATGCGGCGCCGGAACCGGAAGTCGTGAGTGCTAATTTTAAAGGTTAATATGCAAGTTATTGCCATAAAAAGTGTTTGGGGACCTGGGTCTTGCCCCAGGGGACATGTATCAATGCAAAAAAAAAGTTTAAAAAACTGACGCTTTTTCGGGAGCAGTGATTTTAATAATGCTTAACCACCTGCCTACTGGGCACTTTCACCCCCTTCCTGCCCAGGCCATTTTTCAGCTTTCAGCGCTGTCACACTTTGAATGACAATTGCGCGATCATGCAACGCCGTACCCAAACAAAATTTGCGTACTTTTTTTCCCACAAATAGGGATTTCTTTTGATGGTATTTGATCACCTCTGCGGTTTTTTTTTTTTTTTAAATTTTCCTCAGTTTAGGTCGATACGTATTCTTCTACATTTTTTTGGTAAAAAAAATCACAATAAGCGTATATTGATTGGTTTGTGCAAAAGTTATAGCAGATACAAAACGGGGGATAGATTTATAGCATTTTTATTTTTTTACTAGTAATCAAGGATTTTTATCGTGACTGCGATATTGCAGTGGACACATCGGACACTTTTGACACATTTTTGGGACCATTCACATTTATACAGTGATCCCTGCTATAAAAATGCATTGATTACTGTATAAATATGACTGGCAGGGAAGGGGTTAACACCAGGGGGTGAGGAAAGGGTTAAATGTATTCCCTGGAAGTGATTATTACTGTGGGGGGAGGGGACTGACTGGGGGAGGAGACCGATGATTGTCCCTATGTTTACACACACAGATCCACGGTCCTGCTCGGTTACTGGGCAATCGCGGGTGCCCGGCGGCCATCGCGGCCGCCGGGCACGCAAATCGGGTCCCCAGTGACGCGGCGGGAGCGCGCGCCCCCTAGTGGTTTTTAAAGGCGCAACGTCATATGACATCTTGTCAGAACAAGAGAGTGGACAAGTGGTTAAAGTGAAACAATAAAAGTGAAATATTCCTTTAAATTTCGTACCTGGGGGTGTCTATAGTATGCCTGTAAATTAGTAAATTAGTTTCCTGTGCTTAGAAAAGTCCCTGCACAAAATGACATTTCTAAAGGGGAAAAAGTCATTTAAAACTACTCGCGGCTATAATGAATTGTCGGGTCTCAGCAATACAGATAAAAGTCATTGAAAAAAACGACATGGGTTCCCCCCCCCAGTCCATTACCAGGCCCTTTGGGTCTGGTATGAATATTAAGGGGAACCCTGAACCAAAAAAAAAAAATGCGTGGCGGTCCCCCCAAATTCCATTACCAGGCCCTTCAGGTCTGGTATGGATATTACGGGGAACCCTGCACCAAATAAAAAAAAATGGCATAAAGGTCCCCCTCAAAATTCGTACCAGATCCTTCAGGTCTGGTATGGATTTTAAGGGGTACCTGCGCCAAAATAAAAAAAAATGCCGTGGGGTTCACCCCAAAAATCCATACCAGACCCTTATCTGAGCACGCAACCTGGCAGACCGCAGGAAAATAGGGGGGGACGAGAGAGCGCCCCCCTCCTGACCCGTGACAGGCCACATGCCCTCAACATGGGGAGGATGTCCCCATGTTGATGGGGACAAGGGCCTCATCCCCACAACCCTTGCCTGGTGGTTGTGGGGGGTCTGCGGGCGGGGGGCTTATCGGAATATGGAAGCCCCCTTTAACAAAGGGGACTCCAAGATCCCGCCCCCCCTATGTGAATTGGTAACGGGGTACATTGTACCTCTACCATTTCACCCAAAAAAGTGACAAAAAAGGTAAAAAAAACACACACAGCTTGGGACTAGTCCTTTAATAAAAAACAAAAACAAATTACATCGCTGTAATCCTTCTACGACCCGCCACCACAAACGATCTAGCCTCCTCCATAGGAGGCACCTGGTTGAATGACGTGTGACCCGTCAGACAGCTCTTAAATAACCAAGGGCGGGGCCACCTGTGATGTGGACAGGTGACCCCGCCCCGCTCTGACGCAACAGGGGTTTCCTGTGATGCGTCAGAGGGGGGCAGGGTCACCCGTGACACCACGGGGAAACCGCCGGAAACCCCCGTTGTGTCAGAGGGGGGCGGGTTTACCCATCCACGTCATGGGTGGCCCTGCCCTCGGCTATTTAAGAGCTGTCATTCGGCCAGGCGCCTCCTATGGTGGAGGCTGTATCGTTTGTGGTGGCGGGTCGTAGAAGGATTACAGTGCTGGAATTTTTTTTTATTAAAGGACTTGTCCCAAGCTGTGTGTGTGTTTTTTTTTTTTACCTTTTTTGACACTTTTTTGGGTGAAATGGTAGGGGTACAATGTACCCCGTTACCAATTCACATAGGTGAGGGTGGGATCTGGGAGTCCCCTTTGTTAAAGGGGGCTTACAGATTCCGATAAGCCCCCCGCCCGCAGACCCTCACAACCACTGGGCAAGAGTTGTGGGGATGAGGCCCTTGTCCCCATCAACATGGGGACATCCTCCCCATGTTGAGGGCTTGTGGCATGGTACGGTTCAGGAGGGGGATGCTCTCTCACCCCCCCTTTTTTCCTGCGGCCTGTCAGGTTGTGTGCTTGGATAAGGGTCTGGTATGGATTTTTGGGGGGAACCATTTTTTTTTATTTTGGCGTGGGGTTCCCCTTAAAATCCATACCAGACCAGAAGGGTCTGGTATGGATTTTGAGGGGGACCCCTACGTCATTTAAAAAAAATTGGCGTAGGGTTCCCCTTAATATCCACACCAGACCTGAAGGGCCTGGTAATGGTATTTGGGGGGAACCCCACACATTTTGTTTTTTTGGTTTGGGGTTAATTTTCATACCAGACCCAAAGGGCCTGTTAATGGACTGGGGGGAACCCATGTCGTTTTTTTAAATGACTTTTATCTGTATTCCCGGGACCCGACAATTCTTTATAGCCGCGAGTAGTTTTAAATGACTTATTTTCCTTTAGAAATGTCATTTTGTGCTGGGACTTTTCTAAGCACGGGAAACATGCGCTAATTTACAGGCATACTATAGACACCCCCAGGTACGAAATTTAAAGGAATATTTCACTTTTATTGTTTCACTTTAAGCATTATTAAAATCACTGCTCCCGAAAAAACTGCAGTTTTTAAAACTTTTTTGGCATTAATACATGTCCCCTGGGGCAGGACCCAGGTCCCCAAACACTTTTTATGACAATAACTTGCATATTAACCTTTAAAATTAGATTCTTCCAATAGACTTTTAAAGGGTGTTCCGCAGCTTTCGAATTTGCTGCGAACACCCCAAATTGTTGGCTATTCGGCGAACGGGCGAACAGACAATGTTCGAGTCGAACTCATGTTCGACCCGAACATAAAGCTCATCCCTATTGATCACTAAAAAGGTTAGTCATGCTTGTTAGCTTGATTTGTATCGCTGCTTTTCTATTGTGATTTTTTAATGTGTCAGATTTTTTAGTGTCCTACCCTTGTAGATTGTAAGCTCTTTTGAGCAGGGCCCTTCTAACTATATTGTCAAATGCTGCAGCATCATTTCCATGCCTTTTATGTTTTTTGGCCCAAGTACATTAATGTACCAAATGTTTATTGAAATAAAACGTTTTTTGCTTTGTTTGACTTTTGCAGACTATATATACATATTTTCTAAGCGCAAACTATTCATGCCCTTCAAATCTGTATTAAATCTAGTTGCATGCAAAAGTATTTTGTTGTGCATACATGCAAGTCCTTGAGTAGAAAGTGTAATAGGGAGAGGGGGAAGAAAACCCTGCACCAAAAAAAAATAATTCTCCAATGCTGAATTTTAGGGCTCTATTAATTCTTTGGTGGACTAGGTAAACCATGACAAATTAAAAAAAAAATTGGCGTAGGGTCCCCCAAAATTCATACCAGGCCCTTTGGGTCTGGCATATAGTTTAAGGGGAATTCCACGCTAAAATGTAAAACAAAATTGCCCTCAACATGGGGAGGGTGCTTTGGGGTGCCCCCCAAAGCACCTTTCCTTATGTTAATAGGGACAAGGGCCTCTTCCCAACAACTCTGGCTGGTGGTTGTCAGGGTCTGTGGGGTGGGGGGCTTGTCAGAATCTGGAAGCCCCTTTAACAAGGGGGCCCCCAAATCATGTCCCCTCCATGTAAATGGGTATCGGGTACATTGTACCCCTACCCATTCAGCCAAAAAGTGTAAAAAAAAATACAAACCACAAGAGACAGTTTTTGACAATCCTTTATTAAACAAAATAAAAGTAAAAAAAAGTGTGCCATCATCAATCATGGCGCCCGACAGACCCGAAAAATAGCAAAAAAACTGAACGCTCCACCTCGATGGGAAGCTTCCTGCCTACTGCTGTCTCTTCACTTTGACACGTGACATCAGAGGGGGCGGGGCCACTGGGTGTCATACCCGGGGGGCCCCGCCCTTGCCTATAAAAGAACTGGCAAAGGGTTGTTAGGAAGAGGCCCTTGTCCCCATCAACATGGGGACAAGGTGCTTTGGGGACATCCCAAAGCACCCTCCCCATGTTGAGGGCATCCCAAAGCACCCTCTCCATGTTGAGGGCATGTGGCCTGGTATGGTTCAGACCCAAAGGGCCTGGTATGGATTTTGGAGGGGGGGACCCTACGCCATTTTTTTAAATTATTTTTCCTAATAGCCAATGCCACATCATTATGAGCATTGTTGTTTCCGCAATATTAATTGCTTATTTGTAAAACATTATTGTATATAATTAAAAATATCAAACACTAGTAAATTTATTTTCTATGCATGATTGTGTTCAGCCAATAGGCTAGTGGTCTGCACTTCTACCTTGAAAGACTCAGCCCTTAGGGGACTCCTGGGTTCAAATCTCACAGAGGGTATCACCTTCTAAAAGCTTGCATTGTATTCAGCAGCATATGCTGAGAATAGGCAAAGGCCAATTAGCCAATGCACTTTAGTTTGGTTGATTCTATTATATTAACTCTTCAAATGCATGCAATGGTATGTAGGTATTCAAGAATATTATGGTGTTACATCACACACTAGTTAACAAGCAATTTACAATTTACAAATTACTCCTGTGCTCAATGGCTTCAAGGTGACATATTTGCCCAAATATATTTGGGCAATGATGTAAGTCAGTCAGTTTGCTAACATTCAGCTCTTGGTTGGATAGCTGTCACTTGGGATGAGAGTTCAGTGTAAAAGGATGGTCTGTGCAGGTCATTGTGTTTGTGTTGATGTGTCATTGGACGTTACTCTTCATGATTAAAGAAGGATCTACAGCACTTGATTGACATTGGATGTACATCATGAGACTTTTTTTATATAAAATACATTTTCTTTGGTGTGTGTGTTTTCTGCTTTGTACATTTTTTTGTAAATGAGTAACAAAGGGTAATTTGTACCTCTTAATTATTCATGTAGAGAGGCCAATTACTTGGGGGCAGTGTCGGTGCATCCATTAGGGCGCACTGTGCCACCCCCTCTCTCTAGCCACCCCCTCTCTCTAGCCACCCCCTCTATGTAAAACCGATAGATTCATGCATTGCATGAATCTATCCATGGCACCCCCTATTCAGGCGTCCACTTTTCGGACGCCGGGTGCCTGAATTACAGCAACGGGGGTGTTTTTTTGAAGCACCTGATTACAACTATAGGCTCTAATAGACTTCAAAAAAGGTGAACTGCGAGCGTAAGGTAAGCATTACTAAGTACTGTAGTCTTGTATCCATCAATTATCCAGATATCAGGCCTCAACAAAGCACTGCATAAATTGACAGCGCTATATAAGTACCTTAAATAATAATAATAATAATAATAATAACAGAGCCAGAAGATATCTGACATTCAATGCATTGTTACTTACCATACCAGTAGTTATAACTGTCTGTCACCAGCGCAGTCAGCAGGAGTGACAAAAATTTGCTCTACCACAGCAGCTCTATAAGCACCTCATAAGTAGTGTACAATCCCGCCTTGGTACTTTTTTTTCTTTGTATCCCCATGAGTTATTCCTTCCCTTGGTTTTCCTTCCCCCATTGTTTCTACCCTCCCTTTTTTTTTTTCAAACCTGTAGGTCTTTTGTGTTTTGTATTTTGTTTTGTTTATGTTTCATTCACCACTTATAACAGTTTGTTATTGCTGAATGCATTCTATCTGTTTCAGCAGGTCATCTCTCAGCGGGAATCCTGGAGAAGCAAAATATTGTGAAACGCGTCAATTCCATATGCTTGTTGCACCTTGTTGTAATAATGCAGGAGGGGAGTTTGGGACTTTAAATGAGGTTCAAAACAAGGTAGGCGTGAGGTAAAGGAAACATGTTTATTAACATGAAAAAATGTGGTGTTCTGTCTGAGTCAATGGGGCTGTACATAAGAACATAATTGTAATGAACATTGAGGGCACATATTAATATCAACTTGGAATCAACTCCGATCGGAGCCCCTCCTAGCATGTGATTGGCTCGCGGGACGTTGGTGCACGCCAACGTGCGATTGTACGTGGGAGGAGAGGGGTATAACTAGGCTGCCTACACACAGTCTTGTTTATCTCCAAGGGATCACGCCACATTGCTTAGGGATTCTGTCCCTTACTGTTCTATACTCAGGTAATTTTGCTATCAGCTGCCCCTGCTCTGGATAACACCCAGGGTGGTTACTGGATATTCTTCCCTGTTTTTTATACAATCTTTCTATTTTTGAATGCAGATTTACTGGCTTGCCCCTACAACTGACCACTAGAGTTGAGCGGACACCTGGATGTTCGGGTTCGGCCGAACTTCGGAAAAAAGTTCGGGTTCGGGACCGAACTTTAACCCGAACCCGGACCCGAACCCGAACCCCATTGAAGTCAATGGGGACCCGGACTTCTAAGGACTAAAAAGGCTCTAAAAAGGTAATGGAAAGGGCTAGAGGGCTGCAAATGGCAGCAAAATGTTGTTAAGAGCATGGCAAGTGCTCTGCAAACAAATGTGGATAGGGAAATAACTTAAAATAACATAAAAAAAATAAAAATAAAAAATAATAATCTTGACCTAGGAGGACGAGGTCCATATGGAGTAGGAGGTTGAGGTGGCGGTGGATGTCGCTGTGTAGGTGGAAGCGGCGGTGGAGGAGGACGAGGTAGCCAACACTGATTCAAAAATACAACAATGGCTGGGTAAGGCCGGTGATGTGTCGAATTCTGTCCCCCGTCAAATAGTGTCCACCCTGTACTGCGCTTGATCAGTATGTAGGACAAGGGGATTTCGAAAATCTCCCAAGACGAACGGCGCCTGCGTGGTGAGTTCAGGTGAAGGCCACACCATTCGTGGTTTAAGCCGAGCCAAGTGAGGCCGTGCCCAAAGCGTGGCGATCGAACCGAGCCCGTGAGGGGCCCTGTTACTATGTGCTACCGTATGTCCACTTGGATGGTGGGGCTTGAACCTGCACTCACAGCGCAGGCGCCGTTCATCTTCAGAGATTTTGTGAATCTCCTTGTCCTCTGTACTGCCTTCGCAGTATGGGCCGGACACAATCCGATGGCCGGACAGTTTTTGTCACAACACCGGTATACATGTCTATTCTGCACAAGGTACGGACAAGTCCTGTGGGATCCATGCCTGGTTCATTTTAATGAACGTGAGCTTGTCCACTTTGGCTCTGGACAGGCGGCTGCGCTTGTCTGTGATAACGCCCCCTGCCGTGCTAAATACACGTTCAGATAATACACTGGCTGCAGGGCAGGCCAGCACATCCAAGGCATAAAGGGCAAGCTCAGGCCATGTGCCCAATTTGGAGACCCAGAAGTTAAAGGGGGCAGACCCGTCATCCAGTACGTGTAGGCCTGTGGACACATACTGCTCAACCATGTTGGTGAAATGCTGCCTCCTGCTAAGACGTTCCATCTCAGCTGGTGGTGCTGGTTGTTGTGGCGTGCTGACAAAGCTTTTCCACATTTCAGCCATGCTAACCCTGCCTTCTGAGGTGCTGCCGGTGCCCCGGCTGCGTTGGCGACCTCTTCCTCCTCCTCTGCCTTTGCCTTGTGCTTCCACCGTACGCCCGCTGTCAGGTGGGAATGCCACCAGCAGCGCGTCTACCAGCGTGCGCTTGTACTCGCGCATCTTACGATCCCGCTCCAGTGAGGGAATTAAGGACGGTACGTTGTCCTTGTAACGGGGATCCAGCAGGGTGGCCACCCAGTAATCAGCACCAGTTAAAATGTGGGCAACTCGGCGGTCATTGCGGAAACACTGCAGCATGTAATCGCTCATGTGTGCCAGGCTGCCCAGAGGCAAAGAAAAGCTGTCCTCTGTGGGAGGTGTATCGTCTGTGTCCTCTGTATCCCCCCAGCCACGCACCAGTGATGGCCACGAGCTGGTCTGGGTGCCACCCTGCTGTGAAAATGGCTCCTCCTCCTCCATCTCCTCCTCCACCTCATCATCCTCCAGAACTGTGCCCTTTCTGCCGGACAATTGTGTACCTGGCGTTTGTTGGTGCAGGAACCCACCCTCGTAGCCACTTGTGAAAGACTGCCCTGAAAGCCTTTGAAATGATCCCGCTTCCTCCTCCTCCTCCTCCTCCTCCTGTGCCACATCCTCTTCCATCATCGCCCAAAGCGTTTTTTCAAGGAGGCATAGAACTGAGATAGTAACGCTAAGAACGGCGTCATTGGCACTGGACATGTTGGTGGAGTACTCGAAACAGCGCAACAAGGCACACAGGTCTCGCATGGAGGCCCAGTTATTGGTGGTGAAGTGGTGCTGTTCCGCAGAGCGACTCACGCGTGATTGCTGCAGCTGAAACTCCACTATCGCCTGCTGCTGCTCGCACAGTCTGGCCAGCATGTGCAAGGTGGAGTTCCACCTTGTAGGCACGTCACATATGAGGCGGTGAGCGGGAAGGCCGAAGTTACGCTGCAGCGCTGACAGGCGAGCAGCAGCAGGGTGAGAACGCCGAAAGTGCGCACACACAGCCCGCACTTTCTGCAGCAGCTCTGGCATATTGGGGTAATTTTTAAGGAACCTCTGGACCACCAAGTTCAGCACATGTGCCAGGCAAGGGATGTGCGTCAAACCGGCTAGGCCCAGAGCTGCTACGAGATTTCGCCCATTATCGCACACCACCAGGCCGGGCTTGAGGCTCACTGACAGCAACCACTCATTGGTCTGTTGTTCCATGTCCCTCCACAACTCCTGCGCGGTGTGGGGTTTTTCCCCCAAACAGGAAAGTTTTAAAACTGCCTGCTGTCGTTTACCCCTGGCTGTGCTGAAGTTGGTGGTGAAGGTGTTACGCTGACCGGATGAGGAGGCGGTAGAGGATGAGGAAGCGGAGTAGGAGGAGTTAGCAACAGGAGGCAAACTGAAGCGCCCTGCAATCCTCGGTGGTGGAAGGACATGCGCCAAACTGCTATCTGCCTCAGGCCCAGCCGCCACTGCATTTACCCAGTGTGCTGTTAGGGAGATATAACGTCCCTGACCGTGCTTACTGGTCCACGCATCCGTAGTTAGGTGGACCTTGCCACAGATGGCGTTGCGCAGTGCACACCTGATTTTGTCCCCCACTTGGTTGTGCAGGGAAGGGATGGCTCGCCTGGAAAAATAGTGGCGGCTGGGCACGACGTACTGTGGGACAGCCAATTCCATCAGGCTTTTAAAACTCTGCGTCTCCACCAGACGGAATGACAGCATTTCAAAGGCCAGGAGTTTTGAAATGCTGGCATTCAGGGCCAGGGATCGTGGGTGGCTAGGGGGGTACTTCCTCTTCCGCTCCAATGTTTGGGAGATAGAGAGCTGAACGCTTCCATGGGACATTGTGGAGATGGTTGGTGACCCAGGTGGTAGTGTTGCTGGCAGATCCTCTGTTTGCGGGGTGGCAGGTGCCACTGTCACTACAGAGGTGGATGAAGAGGCCGAGACTGCAGCAGAAGAGGAAGCAGGAGGAGCCAGAGACCTTTCTTGGTTTTTGAGGTGTCTACTCCACTGCAGCTCGTGCTTTGCACTTAGATGCCTGGTCATGCAGGTTGTGCTCAGGTTGAGAACGTTTATGCCTCGCTTCAGGCTCTGATTGCACAGCGTGCAAACCACTCGTGTCTTGTCATTAGCACATTGTGTGAAGAACTGCCACGCTGGGGAAATCCTTGGACCTGGCTTTGGTGTGCTCGGTCCCTTGCTGCGTTGGGCAGTAGCAGACATACTGTCTAGCTGACAGACGCTCCGCTTTTGCACCCTGCTCCCTCTTCTGCTGTGCTGGTGGCTCTGTGCGACCACCGCCTCTTCCTCCAAACTACACTGGTCACCTGCATAACGTTGGTTCCATGTGGGGTCGAGGACCTCATCGTCCTCCACATCATCTTCCACCCAGTCTTCACCCCTGCCCTCCTTGTCTGTCTGCACAATTGCGAAAGCAGCAGCAGTTGGCACCTGTGTTTCGTCATCATCCGAGACATACTGCGATGGTCCTCCCATGTACTCATCATGAAACATAAGTGGTTGGGCATCGGTGCACTCAATCTCTTCCACTTCTGGGGCAGGGCTAGGTGGATGGCCCTGGGAAACCGTGCTAACAGAGTCATCGAAAAGCAGAAGAGACTGCTGCATGATTTGGGGCTCAGACTGCTTGGCTGATTTGCAAGGGGGTGAGGTGAAAGACTGATGGACATGGGTTTCAGGTGCCAACTCTGTTCTTTCATCAGAAGAGTGGGTGGGAGACAATGTGAAGAAACCCGAGGCACTGTCAGCAACCCAATCTACTATCGCCTGTACTTGTCCTGGCCTAAACATTCGTACAGCCTCATTAGGCGCGACAAAATACCGCCGCAGGCTCGGTCGCCTACTCCCACCTGAGGAAGGTGTTTCACTTATGCGTGTATCTGGCACAGATCCACCACGTCCTCTCCCTGCAACAGGAGCTCCACCAGCAGCACCACGACCGGGGCCACCACGTCCCTTTGACCTTCTCCTCATATTTTCAAAATTTAGGATCTTGCCCTAAATGGGTGTTTTTGGAAGCGCAGAACACACCCACAGTACGTAACCGCTGAATCGCTGAACTGCAGAAAATGCTATTCAAAAAAAATGTTGTTTTTTTAGTATAGCACAGTAGGAGAAAACTATATAGAAATTGTTTATTTCACACACCTCAAAATATGTATAACACACTGCAAACTTTTTTTTGTGCCCCTAAACGGCGTTTTTTTGGAAGAGCAGAACACACCCACAGTACGTAACCGCTGAATCGCACAGCTACAGAACTGCAGAAAATGCTATTCAAAAAAAATTTTGTTTTTTTAGTATAGCACAGTAGGAGAAAACTATATAGAAATTGTTTATTTCACACACCTCAAAATATGTATAACACACTGCAAACTTTTTTTTGTGCCCCTAAACGGCGTTTTTTGCAAGCGTACATTAAAGTGCAATTTTTTTTTATTTTTTTTTTGCCCTAAACGGGTCTTTTTTTACACGAGCAAAATAAAATGCTTTTTTTTTTTTTTTTGCCCTATGGGTCTTTTGGAAAAGAGCACAATAAAGTGCCTTTTTTTCCCCCCTAAAAGTTAGATTTTCTCTGACACTGGGCTCATGGCAGTGTAAAAAGACTGCACTGCAACACAAATAGGTAAACCTATGCAGATCGCTGATTTTAATCTCTGAATCTGGACTCCTATATAATATTCTCTCTCCCTGAAAGCACCAACACAGGAACCTGGCCCTACACTACACTATCTCTCTATCTTTTCCCTCAGATTGTAGAATCAGGACTACCTCATCTATCTTTCTATCTCTCCCTAAAAGCAGCAGCAGCAGACTAGATCCTCTCCCTATCTATTCTGAAGCAGAGTGACATATGTGCTGTGTGCCTCTAGCTTATATAGAAGCTGGGTCACATGTTGCACTGACCAATCACAGCCATGCCATTAGTAGGCATGGCTATGATGGCCTCTAAGGGCACACCAGCTAATCAAAAGGTGATTGGCTGGCCCCTGAAGGATTTCTAAATGCGTTATTAGATTGCCGAATCCGAACCCGAACCCGGACTTTTGGGCAAAGTCCGGGTTCGGGAAAAAGCTAAAGTTCCGTACGGACCCGAACTTTACAGTTCGGGTTCGCTCAACACTACTGACCACCATTTTGGCGCAGCACCCCTTTTTGGTCATCTCCTTCCTGGTCCATCTCGGACCTGCGTTTTCAGTTGCACTTGGCGTATTATCCTCAACTTCCGGGACTGACACCCTCTGGCTGACTCTGGTCCAAAACCACACTTACCCCTACCATCCACACCATTCACCTGTGGTATGTAACCCTTGGATTTTATATACATGCTCTCCTTATATTATGCTCAGTGCCATTTAGATTTTAACATATCTCAATCTTTTTAGATTTGGGTGCATCCGCCCCTGATGAGTGTGCAAACACGAAACGCGTCGGGCAATTTTAGGATGCCAATGTTTTCCCACATGGGTAATTTCAGGATGCCAACGCATTTTTACGTCACTCCAACGATCCATCCACTGATTGACAAGAACATATGAATTTAAATTTTTATCGCATGTTTGCACTGTGCCATTTTAGGGATTTATGTGTGCGCATTTTTGTATCTATGGGAGCGGTTCATTCCTTTCATACTGTTATGTATTGTTGATCGATATCATTGTATATCCTTGATGTCCATGTTTCATATGTAATGCCATGTGTCATGAGTTTCCAAGTTGATATTAATATGTGCCCTCAATGTTCATTACAATTATGTTCTTATGTACAGCCCCATTGACTCAGACAGTACACCAAATTTTTTCATGTTAATAAACATGTTTCCTTTACCTCACGCCTACCTTGTTTTGAACCTCATTTAAAGTCCCAAACTCCCCTCCTGCATTATTGTACCAGGGATGGAGGCACAGAGATGTGCCTCATTTAAAGTCCCACCTATGCTGTTGCATAGATTCCCCCCTCTCGTTTGTATTCATTAGGGATGGAGGTTCTTCACTTAGCTGACAGTGTCCCCCTGTCATCTATGTGGGCGTTCTCAGTTCCCCTTTGTGGCCATGTACCGCTATTGGGGACCTGGTCTCATCTGTGACAGGTCTTACCTGTCCATGAGATATATGGCTACAGCGTTTTATTTTTATTTATTTTTCTTTTGGGTCTGTGCGGTCTTTGACACTATGGGCTGCCTTATTGTTGTCACTTACCCGGAAGTTGCGATGCGCAATGCACGTCCCTCCTCTGCCACTTCCCCCCCCGCCCTATTGCGCGGGGTTCCCTGGGGCTCTGGGCGGCGTCCACAGCGTATCGACGTCACGCCCACGTGACTCGCGTCTGACGCCATTTGGTGTCATGACGCGGATCGCGTCATTACCATCTCAGCCTAGCACAGCCTATGGGGGCAAGCTCCTGTCGTAGGCGGGTTTTTCCCTCCCTCCGATCGGAGCCCCTCCTAGCATGTGATTGGCTCGCGGGACGTTGGTGCATGCCAACGTGCGATTGTACGTGGGAGGAGAGGGGTATAACTAGGCTGCCTACACACAGACTTGTTTATCTCCATGGGATCACGCCACATTGCTTAGGGATTCTGTCCCTTAC
The DNA here is from genome assembly GCA_029206835.1 of Rana muscosa. Lineage (NCBI taxonomy): Eukaryota > Metazoa > Chordata > Amphibia > Anura > Ranidae > Rana > Rana muscosa. The sequence goes on from CM055122.1 coordinate 39,718,065, forward strand.
TGTTCTATACTCAGGTAATTTTGCTATCAGCTGCCCTGCTCTGGATAACACCCAGGGTGGTTACTGGATATTCTTCCCTGTTTTTTATACAATCTTTTTATTTTTGAATGCAGATTTACTGGTGTGCCCCTACAACTGACCACCATTTTGGCGCAGCACCCCTTTTTGGTCATCTCCTTCCTGGTCCATCTCGGACCTGCGTTTTCAGTTGCACTTGGCATATTATCCTCAACTTCCGGGACTGACACCCTCTGGCTGACTCTGGTCCAAAACCACACTTACCCCTACCATCCACACCATTCACCTGTGGTATGTAACCCTTGGATTTTATATACATGCTCTCCTCATATTATGCTCAGTGCCATTTAGATTTTAACATATCTCAATCTTTTTAGATTTGGGTGCATCCGCCCCTGATGAGTGTGCAAACACGAAACGCGTCGGGAAATTTTAGGAATGCCAATGTTTTCCCACATGGGTAATTTCAGGATGCCAACGCATTTTTTCATCACCCCAACGATCCATCCACTGATTGACAAGCACATATGAATTTCAATTTTTATCGCATGTTACTATATTTGCACTGTGCCATTTTAGGGATTTATGTGTGTGCATTTTTTTATCTATGGGAGCGGTTCATTCCTTTAATACTGTTATGTATTGTTGATCGATATCATTGTATATCCTTGATGTCCATGTTTCATATGTAATGCCATGTGTCATGAGTTTCCAAGTTGATATTAATATGTGCCCTCAATGTTCATTACAATTATGTTCTTATGTACAGCCCCATTGACTCAGACAGTACACCACATTTTTTCATGTTAATAAACATGTTTTCTTTACCTCACGCCTACCTTGTTTTGAACCTCATTTAAAGTCCCAAACTCCCCTCCTGCATTATTGTACCAGGGATGGAGGCACAGAGATGTGCCTCATTTAAAGTCCCACCTATGCTGTTGCATAGATTACCCCCCCTTGTTTGTTTTCACTTTGTTGTAATGGTTTGATAAAACTGGTTACTTTCATGATATTTATTTTATTGAGATGGCGATTCTTTTTATTAAAATTAAATACATATTTATTTTTTTATATCAAGTTTCTACTGATCTTTTTTCCCTATTGTTAGACACATTAAAAGTCCCACTTTTTGTTTAGAGTGGAATCTCTGCTTTAAGGTGCAGATTTGTCTCCCTCTATTCTTTCTTTTTTTGTAAATCCAACATCAATCACATCATCCAGAGATGTAGTTTCATTGCCATTCACAATAAATAATGGCCCGATGACCTGCCAGCACAAATACAAAGACCCACTCCAGTTATCCTCTCCTGCTGAAGTCTGCTGAAGTCTTGCCACATTTACAGCTCCATGCCTGGCAGCTGAATGTCTCACAAACATGGTCATGACAATATTTGGACAATGACATCACTTAGGATGCCTGACAAATATGACTAAATAGAGATGGGCCGAACACCTCCCTGTTTGGTTCGCAGCAGAAGTCCTGAACAAGGGAAAAGTTCTAACCCAAACGGTGAACCCCATTGAAGTCTATGAGAGGCAAAAAGGAAAAATCAAAAGTGCCCATTTTGAAGGCTTATATGCAAGAAATTGGCCATAAAAGGGGTATGATGGTCCGAGAACTGCCCTGGGGGGCATGTATCAATGCAATATTTTTTTTTCAAAACTATCGTTTTCCAGGAGCAGTGATCTTAATGATTTAATGATGCAACAATAAAAATTAAAAATCCCTTAAAATATGGTGCCTGGGGGGTTCCCTTAGAATATATAGAACATGCTGCAGCAAAAATTACATTTCTAAAGAAAAAAAAAAGTCAAATCCCATTTAAAATGACATGCTGTTGCAATTGCTGACACCCTGCTATTGAAAAAATAAAAAAACAGCGTGGGGTTCCCCCCCCCCCCCAGTCCTTACTAGGCCCCTTGGGTCAAATCCCATTTAAAATGACTCACGGTTGCAATTTCCAGCACCCGGCTATTAAAAAAATAAAAAATGTTGTGGAGTCCCCCCAAAATCCAAGCGAGCACCCGACCCTCCTGAACCACACCAGGCCACATGCCCTCAACATAGGGGGTGGGTGCTTTGAGGCAGGGGGGCTCTGTGGGCAGGGGGCTTATTGGCAAATCATCGGTTGTTAAGGAAACAGTGGCTGGCTTCCCGCCCCCGATCCTTAACAACCAGCTTATACTGGTTATAATTAGGGTGCATTGCAGGGAATTTGGCGGGGTGAACACCCGCTAAACACCCTGCAAATTAGGGTGTTGGAATGTGCAGAATGCAGGGGTCAGGAGTAAGTAGTAGAGAAAGGTAGAATAAAAAACAGTCAGTTCAGTAGAGTGTAAAATTCTCCCTACAAACCATATTCTTCCACACTTCTCCTCTTAGCAAAGTCACCCTTCAAACCCCCCCCCCCCCCAAAAAAAAACACACTAGCTCTAATCTGCATTCTTCCCTTCCCTTCAAATTCACTATGCATGCCAAAATACTCCCTAAACAAACATGCTCATTTTCTTCCCCATACCAGTACAAATCCTTCTGCTAAAATCCTCCCTCTCAGCACAAATCTTTGTCCCTGCCAAATCAACCCCAGCACAAATCTTTTATCCCCACAAATGCCTCCTCCCAGCAAAAATGATTTCCCCCCCCCCCAAATCTCCAATCCCAGCACAAATCCATCCAACCCCTTCCCCAGCACAAATCCCTCCCAACAAATTCTCATTAAATTATTTTTTGCCCCCCAATCCCTCTTCCCAGTACAAATTTGCTTCCTCCCTAAACATCCCCCCTCCCAGCACAAATCCTACCCCAACCTCCTTCAGCACAATTCATATTCTTCCCCAACCCCCCAATACATAATTTTCTCAAATTACTGCTCCCATCACAAATCTTCTCCACCTAAAAATCTTCCCTCCCAGCACAAATCCTCTTTTCCCGTATGAACAGATCTTACGCCCAAACTTTATTATGTCCCTCAGTACATTCCCCCTCCCTCAACTTACAGCCCTCAGATACAACATGACAGAATGTTGGGGGATGTGCTTTCTCCCAGGTACCCCCTCATCTTATGCCATGTGCAAAGGGTTCACCTGACTCACTTATACTCAACGGTGCCAGTGCTTTTTTCTCTGTCACAGTCAGCAGTAAAATCCCCAGGTTTGGCTGGTGCTGGATGGAAAGGTGAGCAGTGATATTACATGCTCAGTCAAGTAAGTGCTCCGGCATTACATTTGGCTGATAGGGGACCCTATTGCACAGACACTGTAACTTTTGTAGAAAGAAACAAAGGTTGTAGACTGCATCAAACTGCTGCTATAATTTCAGAATATACGCATCCTTTTCCTTTTGACATAACTCTTGACCAAGCAAAGTACCCTGTTGCGCTCTGTAGAAAAAAATATGTATTTCTTCTGCACTTACTATATGCTCCTTTACTCCTAGCATTTCACTGAAAATCATTGAAGGCACAATCAGTAGCTATTAACAATTAACAATGGGGCAAGCTGAGGATAATTAACATCTTTTTGCACTTTTGGTAAAGTGTATATTGTGGGGATTCTGCACACACGAGGGACCAACACACCTAGGGATCAACACACTTTTTGTTAATCGAAAACAAATTAGAGAGGGAATTGAACCTCTTGAAAAATGTAAAGAGATTACTGTGAGACCTGCAGATAAAGGAGGAGGTGTTGTTATCCTTGATAAAGAGTTTTATCATCAACAGATGACAGAAATGCTCTTTAATGAAAGCACGAATAATAAAAAAAGGGAAAGATCCCACATTAGTGTACAAAGATCATTTTTTGATGGTTATAAAATGTATGTATTAAATAAAAAACAGAGAAAGTATTTGGTCCCTAGTGTGTGAAGAATCCCTACAATATACACGTTACCAAAAGTGCATAAAGATGTTAATTGTCCTCCAGCTCGTCCCAGTGTTAATGGGATAGAATCAGTGACAGCGAGATTGGGTGAATACCTTGACAGGTTTTTAAAACCCAGTGTCTTGAAAACCATTGCTTATTTGAAAGACACCAAGGACTTACTAATGGCATTAAGGGATATTAAACTATGTGATGACCGGTGTTCTGCCGAATAAGGACCACCCCTGTACTGCGCAGGCGCCTGAACCTCAACTGAGCCTCTGAAAATAGCCGAGCATGTAGAGCTGAGAGTCAGCTCTACATGGCGCCTGCGCAATGAGTATGACACATGCCGCACGCTGCCGATGCTAGTGCTGCTCTGCAAGGGGCGGGGGTGATTTTACCAATAAAGTACACGTCTTAGCGGGGGGTGTTAAAACAAATGAAGGGATGGTTTTTCAATGTCGATGGGAGGATTTTGCAATGTTGATGGGCGGATTTTTGCAATTGCAAAACTGGCCCATCAACACGACCCGCTAAGACGTTTACTTTATTGGTAAAATCACCCCGCCCCTTGCAGAGTAGCACTAGCATCGGGAGCATGTGGCATGTGTCATAGTCATTGTGCAGGCGCTGTGTAGAGCTGACTCTTAGCTGTACATGTTCGGCTATTTTCGGAGACTCAGTTGAGGTTCGTATTGCGCAAGCGCAGCGCCTGCGCAGTACAGGGGGTCCTTATGCGCCGGGGGAACTTTTTCGGCAGGACACCGATCAACCCATTTAGTAACAGCTGACGTATCGTCGCTGTATACTATTATACAGCACAATGATGCCCTGCTGGCCCTTAATTGGGCACTAAGTCAGAGAGATGATTTACCTCATGTACAAGAAGTCTTTTTACAAAAATCTCTTTGGACTTCTGTTTGTCACATACCTATTTTTGATTTCAGAATATGTTTTTTGGCCAGATAAGCGGTGTAGCTATGGGTGATAAATTTGACCCTAGTCTTGCTAATGTTTTTATTGGCACGGTGGGAGGATTGTTTTTGTTTTTTTATGAATCTAGACCGGAATTACGATTCTACCGAAAATTCACCGACCAATCACTTCACCAGTTTATGCATTATCTTAACAATAAAAAGAAAAATATTAAATTAGACTACCAGTGCAGCACTGATACCATACATTTCTTGGATTTATTTAATATTCAATATTTATAGGAAAGATGATTTTTTTAGCCATAAAAGTTTATTTTAAAACTACAGATAGAAATAGCTATCTATCAATTATAAGTGGCCATCAACCTATGTGGCTGCGCAACATTCCACGAGGTCAGCTAATGTGCATCAGAAGGAACTGCACTTTTGACAGTGAGAATCTAGAAAAATCAGATACCATTAAAAGGAAATTTATACAGAAGAGATACTCAGAGGTACAGATAGATCAAGAGATCCAGGGGACATTGGCCATCCTAAGGGACCAATGCCTGGAGAATAGGATCTATATTGATAAAGATGATAAAAAAAGAGTGGTGTTTCATCTCCGATTTTAATTGTCAGTATAAGGAAGTTGAGAGCATATTCTCCGGGTGGATAAGGTATTAAAATCTGTAATTCCCCAAAAGACACTACTTTATTTATTGGAGGGCACATAGTTTTGGTGACAGTGTAGTTCGAAAGGGCCTGGATTCTCCATCTGGGCTATCTTTCTGGTGGGATCAAAAGGGTTTTGTAGCCTGCGGGAAATGTAGAGCATGTCAGTATGCAAAAAACAATGTAAAGAAACAATCCACATTTTATTCAAATCCTACAGGTAGACAATATGAGATCACTGTTTTTCTAACATGTGACACTACCCATGTCCTATGTGCTTTATTCTGCCCATGCGGACTGATGTATATCAGACATACAAAAAGAAAATAAGAGTAGGTGAACCAATATACTAAAAGGATATAAACATCATAGTGTCTCACAACACTACAGGTATTATCATGCAAAAGACCCCACCTCTATCTAATTTTGGGGTGTGGAGTTGGAAAGACTGACCAGTTGCTTCCCACGGGATTCTACTTTTTTAGTCAATGTGGGGTTAATTGAACAGTTGGACGATTTGGTCAGTCCAATTTTAAAACTCCGACATGAGTAGTGTGTACAGTTTTGCAGTATGGTGAGACAAAGTAATGTGCTTTCTGCTGTTAATTATCTAGCCGGGAGTATGTATAACTTTCTAATTGTAATTTTAACTGGCCATAAAGTGGTGAGGAGGAGGATACTTAAGCTTTGTTGCCGTACCATATCGCCACCCCCTGTGACGAAGTAGGAAGTGATGAAACTCGTCGGGGTGTGGCTACACAGCAATGCTCAGATGGTGACTCCATGTGGAAGCTATGAGGAGATCGTACTTCTGAGTCACCTGGCATGTTTGACATGCCATCCGGCAGAACGGGGAATCGTCTTGTTTACATGGGCAGATCCCCGTTCTGCCTCTGTATACCGCGATCGTGGGACACCGGCGGACATAGAGTCTGTCAGACCCGTGGGCACACTCCTGCAGCACAGGGTGGGTGTACATGCCAGCTATCTCCTGTGCAAAGAGTGAGAGTGCTATATGAAAAAATACACTATACCAATATGTTTGTTTTTCCTGCCAATGCAGCATAAATATGGTATATTTGTTTTTGAAATGTAATAACCAGGGATGAGCCGAACACCCCCCTGTTCGGTTCGCACCAGAACCTGCGAACAGACAAAATGTTCGTGTAAACTTTAGAACCCTATTAAATACAATGGACTCGAACGTTTGAAATCTAAAGTGTTAATTATAAAGGCTAATATGCAAGTTATTGTCCTAAAAAGTGTTTGGGGACCCGGGTCCTGCCCCAGGGGACATGTATCAATGCAAAAAGAAGTTTTAAAAACGGCCGTTTTTTTGGGAGCAGTGATTTTAATAATGCTTAAAATGAAAAAATAAAAGTGAAATATTCCTTTAAATTTCGTACCTGGGGGGTGTGTATGATATGCATGTAAAGTGGCGCATGTTTCCCGTGCTTAGAACTGTCCCTGCAAAAAATGTCATTTTTGAAAGAAAAAAATGCATTTAAAACTGACTCGCGGCTATTAATGAATTGTCGGCTCCCGGCAATACATACAAAAGTCGTTGATAAAAAAAAAAAAAAAAAGCGTGGGTGTTCCCCAGAATTCAATTACCAGGCCCTTCAGGTCTGGAATGGATATTAAGGGGAACCCTGCCGCAAATTAAAAAAAAAAAATTGACGTGGGGTTCCCCCAAATATCCATTCCAGGCCCTTCAGATCTGGCATGGATTTTAAGGGGAACTCCACCCCAAATTTTAAAAAAAAATGGCGTGGAGTCCCCCTAAAAATCCATACCAGACCCCTTATCCGAGCACGCAACCTGGCCGGCCGCAGGGGAAAAGGGGGGGACGAGAGAGCGGCCCCCCTCCCTCCTGAACTGTACCAGGCCACATGCCCTCAACATGGGGAGGATGTCCCCATGTTGATGGGGACAAGGGCCTCATCCCCACAACCCTTGCCCGGTGGTTGTGGGGGTCTGCGGGCGGGGGGCTTATCGGAATCTGGAAGACCCCTTTAACAAAGGGAACCCCCAGATCCCGCCCCCCCCCAATGTGAATTGGTAAGGGATACATTATACCCCTACCATTTCACGAAGAAAGCGTAAAAAAATGTTTAAAAAAACACACAAACACCTTGAAAAAGTCCTTTATTTAAAAAAAAAAAAACATTCCAGCGGTGAAATCCAGTGTCCCGCGGCGATCCCGATGTCCAGCGCTGTCCTTCATTGGTTGTGCCTGAGCGGACCTGATGGGGAACTCCCTCTCAGTATTTTAAATGTATAGACCCGCCCCTTCTAAAGTTCCCCATCAGGTCCGCTCAGCGGACCAGATGCGGAACATGAGAAGGGGCGGGGTCTATACATGTATTACCAAAGTGAGAGCAGTCCCCCATCAGGTCCGCCCCCTCGGTATGTCAGACCCGCCTACGTCATTGGCTTGAGCGGGGAACTTCCTTCACTATGTAAATTTAAATTACACAGTGAAGGAAGTTCCCCGCTCAAGCCAATGACGTAGGCGGGTCCGACATACCGAGGGAGCGGACCTGATGGGGAACTTTAGAAGGGGCGGGTCTATACATTTAAAATACTGAGAGGGAGTTCCCCATCAGGTCCGCTCAGGCACAACCAATGAAGGACAGCGCTGGACATCGGGATCGCCGCGGGACACTGGATTTCACCGCTGGAATGTTTTTTTTTTTTTTTAATAAAGGACTTTTTTAAGGTGTTTGTGTGTTTTTTTAAACATTTTTTTACGCTTTCTTCGTGAAATGGTAGGGGTACAACATACCCCTTACCAATTCACATAGGGGGGGCCGGGATCTGGGGGTCCCCTTTGTTAAAGGGGTCTTCCAGATTCCGATAAGCCCCCCGCCCGCAGACCCCCACAACCACCGGGCAAGGGTTGTGGGGATGAGGCCCTTGTCCCCATCAACATGGGGACATCCTCCCCATGTTGAGGGCATGTGGCTTGGTACGGTTCAGGAGGGAGGGGGGGCCGCTCTCTCGTCCCCCCCTTTTCCCCTGCGGCCGGCCAGGTTGCGTGCTCGGATAAGGGGTCTGGTATGGATTTTTAGGGGGACTCCACGCCATTTTTTTTTTAAATTTGGGGTGGAGTTCCCCTTAAAATCCATGCCAGATCTGAAGGGCCTGGAATGGATATTTGGGGGAACCCCACGTCAATTTTTTTTTAATTTGCGGCGGGGTTCCCCTTAATATCCATTCCAGACCTGAAGGGCCTGGTAATTGAATTCTGGGGAACCCCCACGCTTTTTTTTTATTTTTTATCAATGACTTTTGTATGTATTGCCGGGAGCCGACAATTCATTAATAGCCGCGAGTCAGTTTTAAAAGACTTTTTTTCTTTCAAAAATGACATTTTTTGCAGGGACAGTTCTAAGCACGGGAAACATGCGCCACTTCACATGCATATCATACACACCCCCCAGGTACGAAATTTAAAGGAATATTTCACTTTTATTTTTTCATTTTAAGCATTATTAAAATCACTGCTCCCGAAAAAACGGCCCTTTTTAAAACTTATTTTTGCATTGATACATGTCCCCTGGGGCAGGACCCCGGTCCCCAAACACTTTTTAGGACAATAACTTGCATATTAGCCTTTATAATTAACACTTTAGATTTCTCCCATAGATTTTTCGAATTTGCCGCGAACACCCCAATTTGTTCGCTGTTCGGCGAACGGGTGAACAGGCAATGTTCGAGTCGAACATGAGTTCGACTCGAACTCCAAGCTCATCCCTAGTAATAACATAGTGAAAAGTGGGCGGGTCTTTAGGTTACATAATCTAACGTTAAATGTCCAATATCTCAAAAAACGAAATTTTGTTTTTGTGGTATAAATCAGCACAAACGCGGCACAAACAAATGGTATACCGTAATTGTTTTTTAACCACTTCTTCACCGGGCCTATTCTGGCACTTCTCTCCTTCATGTAAAAATCATAATTTTTTGCTAGAAAATTAATCAGAACCCCCAAACATTATATATTTTTTTTAGCAGACACGCTAGGCAATAAAATTGCGGTCATTGCAACTTTTTATCTTGCACGGTATTTGCGCAATCATTTTTCAAACGCCTTTTTTTGGGGAAAAAAACGGTTTCACGAATTAAAAAATAACAAAACAGTAAATTTAGCCCGATTTTTTTGTATAATGTGAAAGATGCTGTTACGCTGAGTAAATAGATACCTAACATGTCACATTTTAAAATTGCGCACACTCATGGAATGGCGCCAAACTTCGGTACTTAAAAATCTCCATAGGCGACGCTTTAATTTTTTTACAGGTTACTATTTTTGAGTTACAGAGGAGGTCTAGTGCTAGAATTGTTGCTTGCACTCTACCGCACATGGTGATACCTCACATGTGGGGTTTGAACGGCGTTTACATATGTGGGTGGGACTTATATGCGTGTTCGCTTCTGAGAGCGAGCCACCAGGGACAGGGGCGTTTTAAATTTTTTATTTTTTCATTTTATTTTTTATTTTACAGATTTTTTTTTCATTTTTTTTTTTTATCACTTTTATTCCTATTACAAGGAATGTAAGCATCCCTTGTAATAGGAATCATTGTGACAGGTCCTCTTTATGGAGAGATGCGGGGTCAATAAGACCCCACATCTCGCCTCCAGGCTGGAAAGCATGAGATCGGTGAAAAAACAATTCACTGATCTCATGCTGACAGCCGCAATTGCGGCTTTGTTTACTTCCGGGTACCGGGCGTGAGGTAACAGCGTCACGCCCGGGACTCCGACGGTCATAGAGATGACTGGTGACCATCTGGTCACCAGAAATCTCTATGATCTACATGCGACGCTGGCCGATTCGTTCTCCGGGCCCCCGATGGCACGGGAGAGCCCGGAGAAGCATCGGATGGCGGCAGGAGGAGGGGATGCCCCCTCCCGCCGCCTATAAGAACGATCAAGCGGCGGAACTGCCACTATGATCATTCTTATGGTGCGCAGAATCGCCGGCATGACAGAATGATATCTGAATGATGCCTGTAGCTGCAGGCATCATTCAGATATCCCCACTCAAATTCAAGGACGTCATATGACGTCCTTGGTGGAGAAGTGGTTAAATTGTAATAACATGTGGTACAAAGTGGGAGAATTTTCATCAACTATAATGCACGATATCTCTAAAAACCAAACCAGCACATATGTTCGTTTTTGCAGCACAAATCGGCACAGATGCAAACAAATACTATCTTTTTTTTAAAATTGTAATAACATTGGGTGCAAAGTGGGCCGGGGTTGATGTTATATAATCTGAATTTAAATTCCAATATCTCAAAAACTGAATCGGCTGAAACATTCATTTTTGTGGCACAAAATAGTATTTAAACTTTACAGCTGGCGGTCCCTCACCCTGCATCTTGGTTGTGTTCTGCCGCATGCAGTAAGCGCAAGTTAATAGGTGTATACAACGGATGTATGTAGATGTATTATAAATATATTAATCTGCAAATAATATAAAAAAAATTCCCTCCTCCATCCCCATTACTGTTTATTTATGTCTGTACATTTGACATAGATTGGATTTATCTGGGGTGGGGGGGCAGTAGTTGGGAGCTCTGGGATGAGGGGGGCCCTCTAGTGGGAGACTTGGGGGCCTGAATATATTTTGAGATTTAATCTTGGAAGATTTTGTAATTTTCTCTGGCACTCTCTCTCCTACCTCTGGGATAATGTCCCAGTCCCAGAGCCCCGCTAGTATTATCGCTTTAAAGATAGCCCTTGTTTAGGGATGAGCCAAACACCCCCGGGTTCGGTTCGCACCAGAACCTACGAACGGACCCAAAGTTTGCGCGAATGTTAGAACCCTATTAGTTACAATGGACGCGAACGTTCGAAATCTAAAGTGCTAATTATAACGGTCAATATGCATGTTATTGTCATAAAAAAGGTTTGGGGACCCTGGTCCTGCCCCAGGGGACATGTATCAATGCAAAAATAAGTTTTAAAAACAGACGTTTTTTCTGGAGCAGTCATTTTAATGATGCATAAAGTGAAAAAAAAAGTGAAATATTCCTTTAAATATGGTACCTGGGGGGTGTCTAAAATATCCCTGTGAAGTGGCACGTGTTTCCCGTGTTTAGAACTGTCCCTGCACAAAATGATATTTCTAAAGGAAAAAAAGCCATTTAAAACTGGTTTGGGGCTACTGGGTTGATTCTGAGAGCACTGTCTCTCCTGCTCCTTAAAAATGTGACTGAATATTGTCTTCCTGATATATGCCAATTGTTTACCAGCTTTCTAAAAGACATTTTTTGCACTGTACTGGATTGGGCGATGTTCGCTCCACGAGTGTCTGTTTGTTGTCTATTGTATGTCTTGTTTTGAAAAAAAACTTAATAAAAATGTACCTTTAAAAACTGCTTGCGGCTTTAATGTCATGTCTTGTCCTGGCAATATGGATGAAAATCTTTGAGAAAAATGGCATGGCTACCCCATCACCCCCCCCCCCCTACCCCAGCCCATTACCAGCCCCTTTGGGTCTTGTATGGATATTAAGGGGAACCCCGCACCCAAAATAAAAAAGGCCCTATATACTCTGAACAGCAGTATACAGGCGGTGCAAACAAGACAGGGACTGTAGGTTTGTTTTTAAGTAGAATCTGTTTGTAATTTTGAACAGGTACATTGTTTAAGTGTAGCTCCAGCCAAAAAATATATTTTTAAGCTTTTTGGCAGAGGTGGGGGACTTAAGTCACATGACTTGACTTAAGTCAGACTTAAGTCACCTGTTTGAGGACTTGCGACTTGCTTGACAGAATTCAATAAATTACTCGACTTGACTTTGACTTGTCACTAATGACTTGCGACTTGACTTTGACTTGGGCTATATGACTTGCAATGACTTGGCACCACTAACACTAACCGCAAGCCGCCGTCTGCCTACCAGATCAGCGTGTCATGCAGACAGATGGCGGCCATTGCAGTGTTCAAAAGCCGCGCCTCCTCGTCTGTGATAGGCGGAACACTAAATTTCACAGCAGGCAGTGTTCAGCCCATCACGGACATCCTCTTATCCTCGTCTGTGTTATGAAGATGAGCAGATGTCCATGATAGGCGGAACACTAAATGCTGGGAAATGTAGTGTTCCGCCTATCACAGACGATTAGGAGGCGCGGCTTTTGAATACTGGATTAGCCGCCGGGATGTCGCCGATCAGGTACACGGCTGACGGGCACAGTGAAGCATGGGCACAGTGAGACATGGGCACAGTGAGACACGGGCACAGTGAGGCATTGGGCACAGTGAGACACGGGCACAGTGATGCATGGGCACAGTGAGACACAGGCATAGTGAGACACGGGCACAGTGAGGCATTGGGCACAGTGATAGTGCTGAGCTGATGGGAATGATATGTGATGTTCTGTGTCAGTAATGCTGGTTCTCAAATATCCAATATAAATATACTAAAACTGGCATCCATAAATACTTATTGAGATAGCATAAAATAATAAAACATAAATATTGTGCCTTTATATACTCCTGTATTAGTAAGGTGCTTATATTACCAGCAAGTGCTGGAGCAATGATAAAGTGCAAAAGTGCAAATGATTCGTGACGCAGGAAAAATAAAATAACTGAGACAGTAGTAAAAGGTGCATGTATCCGTGGAGAGAAAAAATGGTACTAAGCAGTACCTGTACCACCAGTAAGGTAAAGTGCAAAGGTGCATGAATCCGTGACACAAACATTTGTACTAAGCAGTAACAAATACTTGTGTAAACAATTGCTGTGTTCATACAATAAAATGAATGTCCTTTTTAAAATCTGTGAGAAAAAAAGCTTTAAAATAAACGTGCAAGTGCTGGAGCAATGATAAAGTGCAAATGATCCGTGACACAGAAAAAATAAAATAATTGAGACAGTAGTAAAAGGTGCATGTATCCGTGGAGAGAAAAAAAATGGTACATAGCAGTAACAAATACTTGTGTAAACAATTGCTGTGTTCATACAATAAAATTACTGTCCCTTTTAAAATCTGTGAGAGAAAAAGCTTTAAAATAAACGTGCAACAGAGCAACTATGTTGCTGCGAGAAAGTCCAAAAAAGGATTCCTTATGGACTGAAAGCGGTGCTGTGATAAGGTGCTAGGTGATGAGTGGTTTAAACTTTGTGCCTTCCACACTGACTCCTGTGGTATATGGATGGCCCCTTACCTCACTGCTGTGAGTTTACAGCATATAAGAGAAACCCTCTGTTTGTTCGACCTCCTCCTGCCTGAATGGTCCCTTGGAACCTGGGGTAGTTGTGCTGCCTGGTATGGGGGGGGGGGGGGGGGCGAATCCTCTAGCCGTGGAGACTCCAAAGTAATGTACATAAATGGGGGGAAGAGCAAAGGAATCCCAAGATAGTGTAGTATTGTTATGCAAAAGGTTTATTTAAACAGTAAGGTTTGCAAGTACTCACATTTAAAATGTAAAAAAAGGTATATCAAATATGAGCGCCGAGCTCGTCCGCGTCACATCCGTTGCTTGTGTTGTCCCTATGCGTATCGTCAATGACGATACGCGTAGGGAGCAGTGAGGTAAGGGGCCAGTGAGGTAAGGTAAGTGAGGTAAGGGGCCATCCATATACCACAGGAGTCAGTGTGGGAGGCACAAAGTTTAAACCACTCATCACCTAGCACCTTATCACAGCACCGCTTTCAATCTATAAGGAATCCTTTTTTGGACTTTCTCGCAGCAACATAGTAGCTCTGTTGCACGTTTATTTTAAAGCTTTTTCTCTCACAGATTTTAAAAGGGACAGTAATTTTATTGTATGAACACAGCAATTGTTTACACAAGTATTTGTTACTGCTATGTACCATTTTTTTTCTCTCCACGGATACATGCACCTTTTACTACTGTCTCAATTATTTTATTTTTTCTGTGTCACGGATCATTTGCACTTTATCATTGCTCCAGCACTTGCTGGTAATATAAGCACCTTACTAATACAGGAGTATATTAAGGCACAATATTTATGTTTTATTATTTTATGCTATCTCAATAAGTATTTATGGATGCCAGTTTTAGTAATTTTATATTGGATATTTGAGAACCAGCATTACTGACACAGAACATCACATATCATTCCCATCAGTTCAGCACTATTTCTTTATATATATATTCACACTCAGGGTCACGGATTATACCTTTCAGTGCTTTGCAGCAGATGATCTTTTTTATTATAGTAGCGCGGAATTACTTTCTATACACATTGGGCACAGTGAAGCACAGGCACAGTGAGGCACGGGCACTGTGAGGCACGGGCACTGGGAGGCACGGGCACAGTGAGGCACGGGCACAGTGAAGCACGGGCACAGTGAGGCACGGGCACAGTGAAACATGGACACAGTGAAGCATGGACACAGTGAAGCATGGGCACAGTGAAGCATGGGAACAGTGAGGCATGGGCACAGTGAGACATGGGCACAGTGAGGCACAATGAGGCATGGACACAGTGAAGCATGGGCACAGTGAGGCATGGGCACAGTGAGGCACAGTAAGGCATGGGCACATAACCAATATTATTTATTGTTATCCCTCCTATTATTTTTATACAGTATGGGGTAGATCAGTATTTTGACTTGATTTGTGACTTGACCAAAATAAATGACTTGACTTGACTTGCTTGACTTCTAGCAGGGACTCGACTTGACTTGCTTGCTTTTCGTCACAGTAACTTGGGACTTGCTTGAGACTTGAAGGTTAAGACTTGAGACTTGCTTGTGACTTGCACATGTGTGACTTACTCCCATGTCTGCTTTTTGGAAAAGATAGAGAAGGGTTATCACCCCTGTAACATTTGTTTTGCTGTCTGTGCACCTGTTCAGAACATTTCACCTCACTTTCCGTCCCAATAACAAATGTTTTTGGAAAAGTGGGGTTTTTATTGAAACAAGGATTGGTGATAAAGCATCAGTAGAGAGGAGATACCTTTTTTCCAAATTAAATCTAACAGGATAGAATTTCCCTTCCTAGGGGTAGATTTCCTCTCACTTCCTGTTTTCTCCTTCCGTTTGCAAGTAGGAGTCGTTTGTAAGTTGGATGTTTGAAAGTAGGGGCCTGCCGTATATACTCTGCAGAAATTTGCCCCATTAGATGTTGGTGTTGCCATAACACTGTAAGCCCTCACAGCTACTCTTGGTGGGCGCTGTAACGCCCTGCTGTGAACTATTATATCAGGAATTGTAATTACATGCCATTGTTGAACAGTGGTAAGAAAAATTGGGCCTTTTGTGGTGGTGCTGGTGCTACAACACTGTAAGCCCTCACAGTTACTCTTGGTGGGCGCAGGAATGGGCCCTGCTGTGAATTATTAGATCAAGAATTGTAATTGCATGCCCCTGTTGAACAGGGGCAGAAAAATTGGGCCTTTGGTGGTGGTGGTGGTGGACGGTGTTGCCACAACACTGTAAGCCCTCACAGTTACTCTTGGTGGGCGCAGGAATGGGCCCTGCTGTGAATTATTAGATCAAGATTTGGAATTACACGCCCCTGTTAAACAGGGGCTTAAAATTTGGGCCTTAGGTACTGGTGCTGGTGCCACAACACTGCAACCCCTTACAGATACTGTACTTGGAGCACAGCAATGAGACCTGTTGCAAAGCATTGCATAAAAAATTGTAATTACACACCCCTGTTACACAGGGGCTGAAAAATTGGGCCTTAGGCACTGGTGCTGGTGCCACAACACTGCAACCCCTCACAGATACTGTACTTGGAGCACAGCAATGAGACCTGTTGCAAAGCATTGCATAAAAAATTGTAATTACACGCCCCTGTTAAACAGGGGCTGAAAAATTGGGCCTTAGCCACTGGTGGTGGCACCCAGAAACAAAAATGTTCTTCCAAGCTATCATCAGGATCATTGAGGAGGAAGAGGATAGTCAGTCAACATAACAGGACAGTCACTCAGCATCAGCATAGGCAGTCTTACATAGATACATAGTTACATAGTTACATAGTTAGTCAGGTTGAAAAAAGACACAAGTCCATACAGTTCAACCATAAAAAAAAAAAATAAGAAATATTGTACAATCCCATATACCCAATTCTATACCCACAGTTGATCCAGAGGAAGGCAAAAAAAACCAGCAGAGCATGATCCAATTTGCTACAGCAGGGGAAAAAATTCCTTCCTGATCCCCCAAGAGGCAATCGGATATTCCCCGGATCAACTTTACCTATAAATGTCAGTACCCAGTTATATTATGTACATTTAAGAAAGAATCCAGGCCCTTCTTAAAGCAATCTACTGAGCTGGCCAGAATCACCTCTGCAGGGAGTCTATTTCACATTTTCACAGCTCTTACTGTGAAGAAACCTTTCCGTATTTGGAGGTGAAATCTCTTTTCCTCTAGACGCAAAGAGTGCCCCCTTTTCCTTTGTGTTGACCGTAAAGTGAATAACTCAACACCAAGTTCACTATATGGACCCCATATATATTTGTACATGTTGATCATATCCCCCCTTAATCTCCTCTTCTAAAGAGTGAATAAATTCAGTTCCTCTAATCTTTCCTCATAGCTGAGCTCCTCCATGCCTCTTATCAGTTTGGTTGCCCTTCTCTGCACTTTCTCCAGTTCCCCAATATCCTTTTTGAGAACTGGGGACCAAAACTGAACTGCATATTCCAGATGAGGTCTTACTAATGATTTGAACAGGGGCAAAATGATATCTCTCTCTCTCTGGAGAACATACCTCTTTTAATACAAGAAAGGACTTTTCTCGCTTTGGAAACTGCAGCTTGGCATTGCATGCCATTATTGAGCTTATGATCTACCAAAACCCCCAGATCCTTCTCCACTACGGATCCCCCCAGTTGTACTCCCCCTAGTATGTATGATGCATTCATATTCTTAACCCCCAAGTGCATAACTTTACATTTATCAACATTAAACCTCATCTGCCACATAGTCGCCCAATTAGACAGAGCATTGAGGTTGGCTTGTAAATTGGCGACATCCTGTAAGGACGTTATTCCACTGCATAGCTTGGTGTCATCTGCAAAGACAAACATGTTACTTTTGATCTCAGACCCAATATCATTTATAAACATATTAAAAAGTAAGGGTCCCAGCGCTGAACCTTGGGGTACACCACTGATAACCTTGGACCATTCAGAGTAAGAATCATTAACCACTACTCTCTGAATTCTGTCTTTTAGCCAGTTTTCTATCCATTTACAAACTGATATTTCCAATCCTGTAGACTTTACCTTGCACATGAGCCATGTGTGGGGAACTGTATTGAACGCTTTTGCAAAATCCAAGTATACCACGTCCACAGCCACCCTTCTGTCCAAGGTCTTACTTACCTTTTCATAAAAAGAAATCAGGTTTGTTTGACAACTTCTGTCTTTCATGAATCCATGCTGTCTGTTGCTTAAATAGTTTTTTTCCAACAAGAACTCATCTATGTGGTCTTTTATTAATCTCTCCAGTATCTTCCCAACTATATAAGTTAAACTAACAGGTCTATAGTTACTTGGTAAAGACTTTGTTCCCTTTTTAAATATAGGCACCACATTGGCCCTGCGCCAATCCAGTGGTACTATTCCTGTCATTAATGAGTCCCTAAAAATTAAATACAATGGCTTTGAAATTACAGAGCTCAATTTTTTTAGGATCCGTGGGTGTATGCCATCTGGTCCAGGTGCTTTATCCATCTTTATTCCATCTAAATGGTCTTGAAGGGATGTGACATTTCAAAATAAATTATTCAGTTATATCAGCTTCAGGTGCCTGGTAGCTGGTGGTGATCCAAGACTGATTCATCTTTATGAAGGTCAGTCGATCAACCGAGTCGGTGGACAGGCGCACCCTGTGATCGGTGACAAAGCCTCCAGCAGCACTGAATGTGCGTTCCGAAAGAACGCTGGATGCAGGACAGGCCAGTAGCTCAATTGCATACTGTGCAAGCTCTGGCCAGTGATCCATCCTCAAGACCCAGTAAGCCAGAGGATTTTCGGTGGGAAAGGTGTCCAAGTCTGACCTTGCCCCTAGGTATTCCTGCACCATGTATATCAGACGCTGGCGATGGTTGCTAGAACCGATCATACCTTGGGGCTGCGGACTAAAAAATTGTCTGAACGCATCAGTCAGACGTCCACCTTCCCCACCGCTCCTTCTGTGACCGAAGCCTCAGCAACTCGTCATCCAGGACCAGCAGTTTGTAACCTCCCAGTCTCTGGGAACGCGTTGCACAGACCTTTCTGCAAGGCCTCCCGGAGATGTCTTATCCTCTGCTCCCTCTGCAACAGCAAGATAAGGTCCACAACCTTACCCTTGTACCGTGGATCAAGGAGAGTGGCCAGCCAGTAATGGTCCCTCTCCTTGATCCGAAGAATACAAGGATCCTTCTGCAGGTTTTGCAGGATCAGGGAGGCCATGCAACGTAGGTTAGCTGAGGCATTAGGTCCAGAGTCTTCTGAGTCACTAAGGACGACATGATCCGCAGCCACCTCCTCCCAGCCACGTACATGTCCACCGGTTTCTTGGCACTGTAAATCATCCATAAAAGACTGCTGCTGCTGATGCTGAGTGCCAGGCTCCATCTCCATGCTGACACAATCCTCCTCCTCCTCATCCTCTTCCTGTGTGATGGGTGGGAGATAAGGAACACTGTCTGGATAAAGGGGGCCTTGAGAGGCAAGGAAGTCCTCCTCTTCCTGCCTCTGTTCTGCCTCAAGTGCCCTGTCCATTATTCCACGCAGCGTATGCTCCAACAGGTGGACAAGATGTACAGTGTCACTGATGCATGCACAGTCACTGCTCACCATCCTCGTGGCCTCCTCAAATGGTGACAGGACAGTGCATGCATCCCTGATCATGCTCCACTGGCGTGGTGAAAAAAATCAGAGCTCCCCTGACCCTGTTCTGGTGCTATAGTCGCACAGGTACTCATTGATGGCCCTCTGCTGCGTGTGCAGTCGCTGCAGCATGGCCAACGTTGAGTTCCACCTGGTGGGCATGTCACATATAAGGCGGTTCTTGGGCAGGTTCAACTCCTTTTGCAGCTCAGCCAGCCGAGCACTGGCATTATATGATTGGCAGAAATGCACACAGACATCCTGTAAGCCTGGGTACCTGCCCAAGAACCGCTGCACCACCAGGTTAAGGACGTGAGCCATACAGGGCACATGGGTCAGTTGTCCCTGTCGCAGGGCGGAGAGGAGGTTTGTGCCATTGTCACAAACCACCATTCCTGGCTTAAGCTGGTGTGGCGTCAACCACCTCTTGGCCTGCCCCTGCAGAGCTGACAGAACCTCTGCCCCAGTGTGGCTCCTGTCCCCCAAACACACCAGCGCAAGCACAGCATGGCATCTTTTTGCATGTGTACTTGCGTAGCCCCTTGAATGCCTACGGAGCACCGCTGGTTCCGAGGACAGAGCACTCGAAGAGGCCATGGAGGAAGAAGAAGAGGAGGGGGTGGAGGAGAGAGGTGTGTCACAACCAGTAGTAGCATTTTGGAGGCGTGGTGGCGGAAAAACAACCTCCAACACTACTGCACCTTGTCCTGCATCCTTGCCAGCTGCCAAAAGAGTGACCCAATTGGCCGTGAAAGATAGGTAACGTCCCTGTCCATGCCTGCTGGACCATGAGTCAGCGGTAATATGCACCTTACCGCTGACCGCCTTGTCCAGCGAGGCCAAGACATTGCCTTCCACATGCCGGCAGAGAGCCGGAATCGCCTTCCGTGAGAAAAAGTGTCATTTGGGAACCTGCCACTGAGGAACCGCACATTGCACAAACTCACGGAAGGGGGCCGAGTCTACCAACTGAAAAGGCAGCAGTTAAAGTGCTAGCAATTTAGCCAAGCTAGCATTCAACCGCTGGGCATGTGGATGGCTGGGAGTGAACTTCTTTCGACAGTTCAGCAGCTGGGGCAGGGAAATTTGCCTGGTACAATCGGACGTCGGTGTACTGCTAGCAAGTACTTGGCTGTGACACACCTAATTCTACACCTTCATTCCTCTCAGTGCAGATTTCAGAGAGGACTGAAGGTATAGTGGGGTTGGAGATCCCAGCTGATGAGGAGCAAGGAGAGGTCCGCTTTGTTCTTTGGTGTGGGTCTTTAAGGTACGCTTGCCAACGAGCTGCATGGCAGGTCAACATATGTCTGGTCATGCTTGTGGTGCCCAAGCGGCTGATGTTTTGGCCACGCAAGATACGCTTGAGACATATGTTGCAAATAGCAGCGGTGTGATCTGATGCACTCGTCTCAAAAAAGGCCCACACCAAAGAACTTTTGTAATAACGCACAGAGGCAGCGCCCTGCACAGGCGTAGCTCTGCGGTGTGATTCAGTTGGTGTGCTGCCCTCAAGCTGGCCCCCGGAGGGCATCCTTCCTCATTGGAGATGTGCTGCCTCCTCCTCCTCCTCCTCCTCTCTCCAATCAGGCACCCACGTGGAGTCAGTGACCTCATCATCCCCTCCCTCTTCACCACTGGAGCAAACCTGGCAGTATGCTGCAGCAGGTGGAACATGACTGCAAGATTGCTGTCCTTGAGCATCCCCTCTCTCTGCGCTCACGCTACTGCCTTCCTCTAGCTGGGTATCATCATCAGAGCCAGGGATGAGCCGAACACCCCACTGTTCGGTTCGCACCAGAACCTGCGAACAGACAAAATGTTCGTGTGAACTTTAGAACCCTATTAAATACAATGGACTCGAACGTTCGAAATCTAAAGTGCTAATTATAAAGGCTTACATGCAAGTTATTGTCCTAAAAAGTGTTTGGGGACCCGGGTCCTGCCCCAGGGGACATGTATCAATGCAAAAAGAAGTTTTAAAAACTGACGTTTTTTCGGGAGCAGTGATTTTAATAATGCTTAAAATGAAAAAATAAAAGTGAAATATTCCTTTAAATTTCGTACCTGGGGGGTGTGTATGATATGAATGTAAAGTGGCGCATGTTTCCCATGCTTAGAACTGTCCCTGCACAAAGTGTCATTTTTGAAGGAAAAAAAGTCATTTAAAACTCACTCGCGGCTAATAATGAATTGTCGGCTTTTATCAATACATACAAAAGTCATTGATAAAAAAAAAAAAAAGCTTGGGGGTCCCCCAGAATTCAATTACCAGGCCCTTCAGGTCTGAAATGTATATTACGGGGAACCCCGCCGCAAATTTAAAAAATAAATGGCGTGGGGTTCCCCCTAAATATCCATACCAGGCCCTTCAGATCTGGCATGAATTTTAAGGGGAACTCCACCCCAAATAAAAAAAAAATGGATTGGAGTCCCCCCAAAAATCCATACCAGACCCTTATCCGAGCACGCAACCTGGCCGGCCGCAGGGGAAAAGGGGGGATGAGAGCGGCCCCCCCTCCCTCCTGAACCGTACCAGGCCACATGCCCTCAACATGGGGAGGATGTCCCCATGTTGATGGGGACAAGGGCCTCATCCCCACAACCCTTGCCCGCTGGTTGTGGGGGTCTGCGGGCGGGGGGCTTATTGGAATCTGGAAGACACCTTTAACAAAGGGGACCCCCAGATCCCGGCCCCCCCTATGTGAATTGGTAAGGGGTACATTGTACCCCTACCATTTCACGAAGAAAGAGTAAAAAAATGTAAAAAAAAACACACAAACACCTTGAAAAAGTCCTTTATTAAAAAAATAAAATAATTTAAAAAAAACTTTCCAGAGGTGAAATCCAGTGTCCCACGGCGATCCGATGTCCAGCGCTGTCCGTCATTGGTTTTGCCTCAGCGGACCTGATGGGGAACTTCCTCCTCAGTGTTTTAAATGTATAGACCCGCCCCTTCTAATGTTCCCCATCAGGTCCGCTCAGTGGACCAGATGTGGAACATGACAAGGGGCGGGTCTATACATGTATTACCACAGTGAGAGAAGTTCCCCATCAGGTCCGCCCCCTCGGTATGTCGGACCCGCCTACGTCATTGGCCTGAGCGGGGAACTTCCTTCACTGTGTAATTTAAATTTACACAGTGAAGGAAGTTTCCCGCTCAGGCCAATGACGTAGGCGGGGTCCGACATACCGAGGGGGCGGACCTGATGGGGAACTTCCTTCACTGCGTAATACATGTATAGACTCTATAGACTCTATACATGTATTACGCAGTGAAGGAAGTTCCCCATCAGGTCCGCCCCCTCGGTATGTCGGACCCCGCCTACGTCATTGGCCTGAGCGGGAAACTTCCTTCACTGTGTAAATTTAAATTACACAGTGAAGGAAGTTCCCCGCTCAGGCCAATGAAGTAGGTGGGTCCGACATACCGAGGGGGCGGACCTGATGGGGAACTTCTCTCACTGTGGTAATACATGTATAGACCCGCCCCTTGTCATGTTCCGCATCTGGTCTGCTGAGCGGACCTGATGGGGAACTTTAGAAGGGGCGGGTCTATACATTTAAAACACTGAGGAGGAAGTTCCTCATCAGGTCCGCTGAGGCAAAACCAATGACGGACAGCGCTGGACATCGGATCGCCGTGGGACACTGGATTTCACCGCTGGAAAGTTTTTTTTTTTTTTTAATAAAGGACTTTTTCAAGGTGTTTGTGTGTTTTTTTTGACATTTTTTTACGCTTTCTTCGTGAAATGGTAGGGGTACAATGTACCCCTTACCAATTCACATAGGGGGGGGGGCCGGGATCTGGGGGTCCCCTTTGTTAAAGGGGTCTTCCAGATTCCGATAAGCCCCCCGCCCGCAGACCCCCACAACCACCGGGCAAGGGTTGTGCGGATGAGGCCTGGTACGGTTCAGGAGGGAGGGGGGGCCGCTCTCTCGTCCCCCCGTCTTCCCCTGCGGCCGGCCAGGTTGTGTGCTCGGATAAGGGTCTGGTATGGATTTTTTGGGGGACTCCACGCCATTTTTTTTTAAATTTGGGGTGGAGTTCCCCTTAAAATCCATACCAGATCTGAAGGGCCTGGTATGGATATTTGGGGGAACCCCACGCCATATTTTTTTTAAATTTGCGGCGGTGTTCCCCTTAATATCCATTCCAGACCTGAAGGGCCTGGTAATTGAATTCTGGGGGACCCCCACGCTTTTTTTTTTTTTTTTATCAATGACTTTTGTATGTATTGACAAAAGCCGACAATTCATTATTAGCCGCGAGTGAGTTTTAAATGACTTTTTTTTCCTTCAAAAATGACATTTTTTGCAGGGACAATTCTAAACACGGGAAACATGCGCCACTTTAAATGCATATCATACACACCCCCCAGGTACGAAATTTAAAGGA
The DNA here is from genome assembly GCA_029206835.1 of Rana muscosa. Classification (NCBI taxonomy): domain Eukaryota; kingdom Metazoa; phylum Chordata; class Amphibia; order Anura; family Ranidae; genus Rana; species Rana muscosa. Next base: position 39,741,771 of record CM055122.1, read on the forward strand.
ATATTTCACTTTTATTGTTTCACTTTAAGCATTATTAAAATCACTGCTCCCGAAAAAACGGCCGTTTTTAAAAAAAAAAATTGCATTGATACATGTCCCCTGGGGCAGGACCCGGGTCCCCAAACACTTTTTGGGACAATAACTTGCATATAAACCTTTATAATTAGCACTTTAGATTTCCCCCATAGACTTTTCGAATTTGCCGCGAACACCCCAATTTGTTCGCTGTTCGGTGAACGGGCGAACAGGCAATGTTCGAGTCGAACATGAGTTTGACACGAACTCGAAGCTCATCCCTAATCAGAGCCTTCAAAACGCTGGGCATCTTCCTGGAGCATGTACCCAACACTGTGCTCAAACAGTTCGGGGGACTCCTCAGGAGGACATGGTGGGTCTAGGGAAGGGGTGACTGATGACATTGAGACGAGGGAAGAGTGCGCGTTGGCAGATGCTTTGCCAGTACCCTGAGCCTGGGTGAGAGAGGATGAGGAGGGCTTGGTAATCCACTCTATCAAGCCTTCGGCATGATGCGGCTCAACATGTCCATCTGCCGAAAATAAGGACAAGCACGTCCGATGGCCACGTGCTGATGACGACGCACCGCGTCCACGACCAGCACTGTACTGGATTAGATGACACCAGGGCAGATACAGGTGCAGGTTGTATACTGTGCTGTGCTGGACTCACACAACACACACACACACTAACTCCTGCAGATGGCTGGATTAGATGACACCAGGGCAGATACAGGTGCAGGTTGTATACTGTGCTGTGCTGGACTCACACAACACACACACACACACTAACTCCTGCAGATGTCTGGATTAGATGACACCAGGGCAGATACAGGTGCAGGTTGTATACTGTGCTGTGCTGGACTCACACAACACACACACACTAACTCCTGCAGATGGCTGGATTAGATGACACCAGGGCAGATACAGGTGCAGGTTGTAAACTGTGCTGTGCTGTGCTGGACTCACACAACACACACACACTAACTCCTGCAGATGGCTGGATTAGATGACACCAGGGCAGATACAGGTGCAGGTTGTATACTGTGCTGTGCTGGACTCACACAACACACACACACTAACTCCTGCAGATGGCTGGATTAAATGACACCAGGGCAGATACAGGTGCAGGTTGTAAACTGTGCTGTGCTGTGCTGGACTCACACAACACACACACTAACTCCTGCAGATGGCTGGATTAGATGACACCAGGGCAGATACAGGTGCAGGTTGTATACTGTGCTGTGCTGGACTCACACAACACACACACACTAACTCCTGCAGATGGCTGGATTAGATGACACCAGGGCAGATACAGGTGCAGGTTGTATACTGTGCTGTGCTGGACTCACACAACACACACACACTAACTCCTGCAGATGGCTGGATTAGATGACACCAGGGCAGATATAGGTGCAGGTTGTATACTGTGCTGTGCTGGACTCACACAACACACACACACACTAACTCCTGCAGATGGCTGGAATAGATTACACCAGGGAAGATACAGGTGCAGGTTGTATACTGTGCTGTGCTGGACTCACACAACACACACACACACTAACTCCTGCAGATGGCTGGATTATTGGAGAACTGCACTAAATGGTAGATACAGGTGCAGGTTTATACTGTGCTGTGCTGGACTCACACAGCACACACACTAACTCCTGCAGATGGCTGGATTTATAGAGAACAGCACTTTCCCCAGATGAAAATGCCTGAGAAGAACACACTTAATCCTCTTTCCCTGCACTTTCCCCACAAGGAAATAAATGATAAGAAGTTCACACTGTCCCTGCCTATCAATCCTCTTTCCCTGCACTTTCCCCACACGGAAATGAATGATAAGAAGTTCACACTGTCCCTGCCTATCAATCCTCTTTCCCTGCACTTTCCCCACACGGAAATGAATGATAAGTAGTTCACAATGTCCCTGCCTATCAATCCTCTTTCCCTGCACTTTCCCCACATGGAAATGAATGATAAGTAGTTCACACTGTCCCTGCCTATCAATCCTCTTTCCCTGAACGCCAGAACACTACACAAGGCCGCCGGCACGGCGGACATATATAGTGTGGGGCGTGTACTAAACCCCCTGAGCTATAATTGGCCCCAAGCATGCGGGATCACAGTGTATGCTTGGCCAATCATCAGCCAGCAATGCACTGCGACTGGCGCAGTGCATTGTGGGCCGTTCGCATCACACGAATTTGATGCGAACGGCCCGCAGAGTTCTGGACTCGACGAGCGGACGAACGGCCGATGTTCGATTCGAACATGGGTTCGAATCGAACACCGGGCCCATCCCTACCCTTGTTCTGTGGTTCATATGGACCTTATACACATTATTCACGTTTATACACTATTATAAGCACTAGATATGTGCCATGGATACTATATGTACTTACGGACTATACGTATGGTTTATACACATTTCTCACTTATAAGATGCCCTTTTTTTTTATTTTTTAGGATCTGGGTTTAAGGATTCAATATTTAAATTCTTAAATGAGGGGGGGTTATATTTATATTATATTTCTCACTATTATAAACACTAGGTATATGACTAGGGATGAGCCGAACACCCCCCGGTTCGGTTCGCATCCAGAACATGCGAACGGACCGAAAGTTTGTGCAAACTTTCGAACACCGTTAAAGGGACTCGAACGTGAGAAATCAAAAGTGCGAATTTTAAAGCCTAATATGTAAGTTATTGTCCTAAAAAGGGTTTGGGGACCTGGATCCTGCCCCAGGGGACGTGTATCAATGCAAAAAAAAGTTTTAAAAACTACAGTTTTTTACAGGGGCAGTGATTTTAATGATGCTTAAAGTGAAAAAATAAAAGTGAAATATTCCTCTAAATATCGTGCCTGGGGGTGTCTATAGTATGCCTGTAAAGTGGTGCGTGTTTCCCGTGTTTATAACTGTCCCTGCACAAAATGACATTTCTAAAGGAAAAAAAGTAATTTAAAACTGGTTTAATTTAATGTCTGGTCCCGGCAATATGGATGAAAATCATTGAGAAAAACAGCATGAGTACCCCCCCAGGCCATTACCAGCCCCTTTGGGTCTTGTATGGATAGTAAAGGGAACCCCGCACCCAAATTAAAAAAAGGAAAGGCGTGGGGCCCCCAGGCCCTATATACTCTGAACAGCAGTATACAGGCGGTCCCAAGAAAGACAGGGACTGTAGATTTGTTCTTAAGTTGAATCTGTTTGTAATTTGGAACAGGTACATTTTTTAAGAGTAGCTCCAGCCAAAAAAATGATTTTTAAGCTTTTTGGAAAACATAGGGAAGGTTTATCACCCCTGTAACATTTGTTTTGCCGTCTGTGCACCTGTTCAGAAGATTTCACCTCAGTGGAGAGGAGACACGTTTTTTCCATATTAACTCTTACAGGAGAGAATTTCCCTTCCTTGGGGTAGATTTCACCTGACTTCCTGTTGTCTCCCTCCATTTGTAAGTAGGAGTCGTTTGTAAGTCAGATGTTTGAAAGAAGGGGCCTGCCCTATATACTCTGCAGAAATTTGGGCCTTAGGTGTTGGTGTTGTCACAACACTGTAAGCCCTCACAGTTACTCTTGGTGGGCGCAGGAACGGGCCCTGCAGTGAAATATTAGATCAAGAATTGTAATTACATGCCCATGTTGAACAGGGGCAGAAAAATTGGGCCTTAGGCACTGGTGCCACAACACTGCAACCCCTCACAGGTACTATAGTTGGAGTGCAGTAATGAGCCCTGCTGCAATGTATTGCAGCAAAAATTGTAATTACACGCCCCTGTTAAACAGAGGCAGAAAAATTGGGCCTTAAGCACTGGTGCTGGTGCCACAACACTGCAACCCCTCACAGATACTCTAGTTGGAGTGCAGGAATGAGCCCTGCTGCAAAGTATTGCAGCAAAAATTGTAATTACACGCCCCTGTTAAACAGGGGCAGAAAATTGGACCTTAGGAACTGGTGCTGGTGCCACAACACTGCAACCCCTCACAGATACTCTAGTTGGAGCGCAGGAATGAGCCCTGCTGCAAAGTATTGCAGCAAAAATTCAAATTACACACCCCTGTTAAACAGGGGCAGAAAAATTGGGCCTTAGCCACTGGTGGCGGTGCCCAGAACCAAAAATGTTCTTACAAGCTATCAACATAAACATTGAGGAGGAAGAGGATAGTCACTCAGCATAACAGGATAGTCACTCAGCATCAGCATAGGCAGTCTTGAAGGGATCACACATTAAAAAAAAAATATTCGGTTACATCAGCATCAGGTGCTTGGTAGCTGGTGATCCAAGACTGATTCATTTTTATGAAGGTCAGCCGATCGACCGAGTCGGTGGACAGGCGCACCCTGTGATCGATTACAAAGCCTCCAGCAGCAATGAATGTGCATTTCGAAACAACGCTGGATGCAGGACAGGCCAGTAGCTCAATTGCATACTGTGCAAGCTCTGGTCAGTGATCCATCCTCAAGACCCAGTAACCCAGAGGATTTTCGGTGGGAAAGGTGTCCAAGTCTGATTCCTGCACCATGTAAATCAGACGCTGGCGATGGTTGCTGGAACCGATCATACCTTGGGGCTGCTGACTAAAAAATTGTCTGAACGCATCAGTCAGACGGCCACCTTCTCCACCGCTCCTTCTGTGACTGACCGAAGTCTCAGCAACACGAAGTCTCAGCAACCTCCCAGGCTCTGGAAACGCATTGCACAAACCTTTCTGCAAGGCCTCCCGAAGATGTTTTATCCTCTGCTCCCTCTGCGATGGCTGAATAAGGTCCACAACCCTACCCTTGTAACGTGGATCAAGGAGGGTTGCCAGCCAGTAATGATCCCTCTCCTTGATACCACCAGGCCATGCAGCGTAGGTTTGCTGAGGCATTCGGTCCGGAGTCCTCTGGGTCACTAAGGACGACATGATCCGCAGCCACCTCCTTCCAGTCACGTACAAGTCCATGGGTTTCTGGGGGACTGTAAATGATCCCTTGAAGACTGCTGCTGATGCTAAGTGCTAGGCTCCACCTCCATGCTGACACAATCCTCCTCCTCATCGTCCTAATCCTGTGTGATCGGTGGGCCCACAGGAACACTGTCTGGATAAAGGGGGCCTTGAGAGATAAGAAAGTCCTCCTCTTCCTCCCTCTGTTCCGCCTCAAGTGCCCTGTCCATTATTCCATGCAGCGTGTGCTCCAACAGGAGAGGGATCATTACTGGCTGGCAACCCTCCTTGATCCACGTTACAAGGGTAAGGTTGCGGACCTTATTCAGCCATCGCAGTGGACAAGAGGGACAGTATCACTAATGCATGCACTTTCACTGCTCACCATCCTCGTGGCCTCCTCAAATGATGACAGGACAGTGCATGCATCCCTGATCATGACCTACTGGTGTGGCAAAAAAAAACAAGCTCCCCTGACCCTGTCCTGGTGCCATAGTCACACAGGTACTCATTGATGTCCCTCTGCTGCGTGTGCAGCCACTGCAGCATGGCCAACGTTGAGTTCCATCTGGTGGGCATGTCACAGAATAGGCGGTTATTGGGAAGGTTAAATTCCTTTTGGAGGTCAGCAAGCCGAGCACTGGCATTATATGACTGGTGGAAATGCACACAGACTTTCCTGGCCTGCCTCAGGACATCCTGTAAGCCCGGGTACCTGCCCAAGAACCACCAAGTTAAGGACATGAGCCAAACAGGGCACATGGGTCAGGTGTCCCTGTCGGAGGGTGGAGAGGAGGTTGGTGCCATAGTCACACAGGTACTCATTGATGTCCCATTGCTGCGTGTGCAGCCACTGCAGCATGGCCAACGTTGAGTTCCATCTGGTGGGCATGTCACAGAATAGGCGGTTATTGGGAAGGTTAAATTCCTTTTGGAGGTCAGCAAGCCGAGCACTGGCATTATATGACTGGTGGAAATGCACACAGACTTTCCTGGCCTGCCTCAGGACATCCTGTAAGCCCGGGTACCTGCCCAAGAACCGCTGCACCACCAAGTTAAGGACATGAGCCAAACAGGGCACATGGGTCAGGTGTCCCTGTCGGAGGGTGGAGAGGAGGTTGGTGCCATAGTCACACAGGTACTCATTGATGTCCCTCTGCTGCGTGTGCAGCCACTGCAGCATGGCCAACGTTGAGTTCCATCTGGTGGGCATGTCACAGAATAGGCGGTTATTGGGAAGGTTAAATTCCTTTTGGAGGTCAGCAAGCCGAGCACTGGCATTATATGACTGGTGGAAATGCACACAGACTTTCCTGGCCTGCCTCAGGACATCCTGTAAGCCCGGGTACCTGCCCAAGAACCGCTGCACCACCAAGTTAAGGACGTGAGCCAAACAGGGCACATGGGTCAGGTGTCCCTGTCGGAGGGTGGAGAGGAGGTTGGTGCCATTGTCGCAAACCACCATTCCTGGCTGAAGCTGGCGTGGCATCAACCACCTGCGCCTGCCCCTGCAGAGCTGACAGAATCTCTGCCCCAGTGTGACTCCCATCCCCCAAGCACACCAGCTCAAGCACCGCATGGCATCTCTTTGCCTGCGTGCTTGCATAGCCCCTTGAATGCCTATGGAGCACCGCTGGTTCCGAGGACAAATCAGCAGAGGAAGAGGCCATGGAGGAAGAAGAAGAAGAGGGGGTGGAGGAGAGAGGTGTGTGAGAATCACCAGTAGTAGCATTTTGGAGGCGTGGTGGCAGATCAACCTCCAAAACTACTGCACCCTGTCCTGCATCCTTCCCAGCTGCCAGCAGAGTCACCCAGTGCGCCGTGAAAGATAGGTAACATCCCTGTCTATGCCTGCTGGACCATGAGTCAGTGGTAATATGCACCTTACCGCTGACCGCCCTTTCCAGCGAGGCCAAGACATTGCCTTCCACATGCCGGTAGAGAGTCGGAATCGCCTTCCGTGAAAAAAAGTGGCGTTTGGGAACCTACCACTGAGGTACCGCACATTCCACAAATTCACGGAAGGGGGCAGAGTTTACCAACTGAAAAGGCAGCAGTTGAAGTGCTAGCAATTAAGCCAAGCTAGCACTTAATCGCTGGGCATGTGGATGGCTGGGAGTGAATTTCTTTCGCCGGAGTAGCAACTGGGGCAGGGAAATTTGCCTGGTACAATCGGACGTTGGTGTACCGATAGCAGATTGCCCGCAAGTACTTGGCAGTGGCACACCTAATTCTACACCTTCATTCCTCTCAGTGCAGGAATCTTAGAGGACTGAAGGTATAGTGGGGTTGGAAATCCCAGCTGATGAGGAGCAAGGAGAGGTCCGCTTTGTTCTTTGGTGTGGGTCTTTAAGGTATGCTTGCCAACGAGCTGCATGGTAGGTCAACATATGTCTGGTCAAGCATGTGGTGCTCAAGCGGCTGCTGTTTTGGCCACGCTTGATACGCTTCAGACATATATTGCAAATAGCAAATGTGCGATCTGCTGCACACGTCTGAAAAAAGGCCCACACCAAAGAACTTTTGGAAAAATGCGCAGAGGCAGCGCCCTGCACAGGCGGAGCTCTGCGGTGTGATGCAGTCGGTTGGCTACCCTTAAGCTGGCCCCTGGAGGGCATCCTGTCTCATTGGAGATGTGCCTCCTCCTCCTCCTCTCTCCTGTCAGGCACCCACGTAGAGTCACTGACCTCATCATCCCCTCCCTCCTCGTCACTGGAGCAAACCTGGCAGTATGCTGCAGCTGGGGGAACATGACTGCCAGTTTGTTGTCCTTCTTGGGCACCCCCTCTCTCTGGGCTCACGTTACTACCTTCCTCAAGCTGGGTTCTATCATCGGAGCCTTCAAAACACTGCGCATCCTCCTGCAGCATGTACCCGACACTGTGGTCAAACAGTTCGGGGGACTCCTCTGTGCATGATGGTGGGGCTAGGGAAAGAGTAACTGATGATGACCTCGAGCCGATTGAATAGGCCGCTTTGCCACCTGCATTGGCAGCCAAGGTAGCCTGGGTGACAGAGGATGAGGAGGATGAGGACGGCTTGGTCATCCACTCTACCAACTCTTCTGCATGTTGTGGCTCAACACGGCCAGCTGCCGAAAAAAAGGACAAGCGTGCCCCACGGCCACATGCTGATGAGGATGCACCGTGTCCATGACCAGCATTGTTGCCTCTAGACACAGAGCCTGCTTGCCCTCTTATATTAGGCGTACAATGGAAAAGGTAACTGTTAGCGCAAACACAAAGTGCATACTGTAAGTAAATGGGGATATGGCAATGAGTCTGTTTAAAATAATAATGGTAACAGGCAGTTCAAGGGTTAAAAGGCAGATAATATGGCTGGTGGATGGCGGCTGCTGTCCTCAGAGAGCTGACTCTGTGGTAGACAAAAAAGGGTAGAGAAAAAGGAAGCGCCACCTAAGTGCAGTATTAAAAGATTATTTTAATGACACAAATATCAATCACACTTACAGGAAAGGAAGCAAAGGAAGGCTCATCTGTAAAGATCCTGTAGTCCTCATCCCGGATCCATGGGCTGCACAGATGTAGAAGATGCAGAGTAGGAAACAGGAAATACAAAGGCTCATCTGTGTGTCAGTGGTCTGTAGGGAAGCTTCAGATCTGGATCCGTTTTTCTATGCAGAGATGGTAAACTGCAGTCGTTGTTGCTGCTCAGCCTGGAGCAGATCCTGCCTATCCAACCCTTCTCACTCTGTGGAATCCTCCCCCGGAAGTGATCCTGTGACCCGTGACCTCAGCCACAGCTTCTTCCTGATGGCCACAGGATCTGCTCCAGGCTGAGCAGCAACAACGACTGCAGTTTACCATCTCTGCATAGAAAAACGGATCCGGATCTGAAGCTTCCCTACAGACCACTGACACACAGATGAGCCTTTGTATTTCCTGTTTCCTACTCTGCATCTTCTACATCTGTGCAGCCCATGGATCCGGGATGAGGACTACAGGATCTTTACAGATGAGCCTTCCTTTGCTTCCTTTCCTGTAAGTGTGATTGATATTTGTGTCATTAAAATAATCTTTTAATACTGCACTTAGGTGGCGCTTCCTTTTTCTCTACCCTTTTTTGCCCTCTTATATTGGCCTGTGAGTGTCTGCCTCTCCTTGTTGGCCTTCCAGACATACTGTATTTGATGTATTGGAATAGGTACACAAGGAATGGCCTGCAGTGAGATGTAGCTGCACAACGCTGAGATGTATATACAGTGGGGCAAAAAAGTAATTAGTCAGCCACCAATTGTGCAAGTTCTACCACTCAAAAAGATGAGAGAGGCCTGTAATTGTCATCATAGGTATACCTCAACTATGAGAGACAAAATGTGGAAACAAATCCAGACAATCACATTGTCTGATTTGGAAATATATTTTTTGGCAAATTATGGTGGAAAATAACTATTTGGTCAATATCAAAAGTTAATCTCAATACTTTGTTATATATCCTTTGTTGTCAATGACAGAGGTCAAACGTTTTCTGTAAGTCTTCTCAAGGTTGTCACACACTGTTGCTGGTATGTTGGCCCATTCCTCCATGCAGATCTCTTCTAGAGCAGTGATGTTTTTGGGCTGTCGCTGGGCAACACAGACTTTCAACTCCCTCCAAAAGTTTTCTATGGGGTAGAGATCTGGAGACTGGCTAGGCCACTCCAGGACCTTGAAATG